>CM029021.1:61631178-62266177 GCA_016801055.1 Panax notoginseng | reverse complement strand
ATCGGGAGATCTAAGAAGCTGGTAAAGGATTTGGTGATTAACCCTCCGGCAGACTTGACCGAGGCCTTTCATCGGGCAGAAGGGTTCATCGCTATAGAGGAAGCTTTGGGAAATTTCAAACCACGCCAACAACCATACGAGAAAGCTAAAGATCGGGAAAAACCGACCTACCAACGTTCGGACAATAACCAGTGGAAATCAGACCGAACGGAAAAGAAAAACTTCAATGGGGGAGGTTCAGGTAGCAACCGGCCTCCACTACCCAATCGTAACGTCAGCAAGGTCTATACTCCCCTCACCGCGGATCGGTCGAAAATCCTGCAGGAAATGAAAAGCCAACCATTCTACGAGCCATGCCCCAGGCGAACTAAGCCCGGAAAGCGTGGTCGGGATAAGTATTGTGAATACCATCAGAGTACCGGACACTCGACCGAAGCATGCGTTAATCTGATGGATATGATCGAGAAAAATGTCCAAAACGGACAACTGTTACAATACGTGACAGGCCGGGGAAATGCCGAGGTGCCCAGAGAGGAGACCGCAGATCAGATCCCAGATACCCAAGCGCCGCAGAACCCCCCAGCCCGAGGCGTAGTTGATGTCATTTCGGGGGGTTCCGTTAGACGGGTATCGGGAAGAAAAAGAAGTGGGACTCTGGAAGCAGTGCTATCTGTTTCGAGGTCAACCCCTAGAAAGGATCGGGCATATCCGGGAACGTCTATCTCATTTACGGACGAAGACTACCCGACAGATCTCATTGAGCCCCACGATGGTGCTTTGGTAATAACGGCTCAGGTCGGGATAGTGGATATGAAAAGAATGATGATAGATAACGGGTCTTCGGTAGACATCCTGTATTCCCACGCCTATCAGAGGTTAGACCTGCAAGGGAAGAAGATGGATTTGGGAGGGGAAGGCCCCTTGTACGGATTTAGTGGAGATTCGGTGCTTGTGTTGGGCACCATCGAGATGCCAGTCAAATTTGGTACGACACCTAATCAAGTCGAAATAGTGGTGAAATTTTTTGTCGTTCAAATAGACTCGGCATACAACGCGATCCTCGGAAGGCCTACCTTGGCAGCCCTGCAAGCAGTAACATCAATACCCCATTTTAAAATCAAGTTTCCAACACCGAACGGGATCGGGGAGGTAAAAGGTGACCTAGATATAGCCCGAAGGTGTTACCGAAACAGCTTGATTTCTTCAGGGGTCGGGGTCTGTAAACAAAAACAGACAATGGCCATTGAGATCGAACCATTCACGGAGGGAAGCACGGAGCCACTTGCTCTTCCGGCCGAAGAAACTGATGATGTAGAATTGGTACCTGGGCAGGAAGACAAAATAATAAAGATCGGGTCGGGGTTATCAGAACCCTTCCGGACCGGGCTGATAGAATTACTCCGAGTCTATGCCGATATCTTTGCATGGGAACCCAGCGACATGCCGGGGGTAAGTGAATCAGTGGCTCTACACCGGCTGCACGTGGACCCGGAAAAGAAACCGGTCATACAGAAGCGGAGGATTTTCGCCCCAGAAAGGCAAAAAATCATCGACGAAGAGATCACCAAGCTCCTGGAGGCCGAATTCATCTTCGAGATTGATTACCCGGAGTGGTTGGCCAACGTGGTATTGGTCCAGAAGCAAAATGGGAAATGGAGGTTGTGTATTGATTACACGGATCTAAACAGGGCGTGTCCGAAGGATTTCTACCCTTTGCCCAATATAGATCAACTGATCGACGCCACGTCGGGATACGGTATGTTGAGTTTTATGGATGCATTCTCTGGGTACCACCAGATTTCGATGAACAAGGAAGACATCCCGAAGACAAGTTTTATCACACATCGGGCGATATACGCATACAGGAAAATGACCTTCGGGCTATTAAATGCCGGGGCAACTTATCAACGAATGATGAACCTGGTGTTCACGAAGCAATTGGGGAGGAGCATGGAGGTCTACGTAGACGACATGATCGTTAAAAGCATGTCAGTCCGCAAACATCTTGAAGATCTGGAGGACTGTTTCGAGACGGTCCGAAAACGCAAGCTAAGGCTAAACCCGACCAAATGCACTTTTGGGCTGGGATCGGGTAAATTTCTAGGATACTTGGTCAGCAAAAGGGGAATCGAAGCAAACCCAGAGAAAATCCAGGCAGTCCTGGATATGAAATCACCAAAGTCATACAAGGATGTGCAGAGACTAACGGGTCGGATTGCGGCCCTACGAAGGTTCGTCTCTAAATCAGCTGAAAGGTGCCTTCCATTTTTTGACACCCTGAAAGGACCCACGAACAAGAAAAGCTTCCAGTGGACCTCAGAATGTGAGGACGCGTTCCAAGGGATCAAACGATATCTTTCTTCGGCACCTCTGCTGATGAAACCAATCCCTTCAGAACCCCTATATCTTTATCTGGCGGCGAGTTCGATGGCAGTGGGGGCGGCATTGGTTCGGGTCCAGGGAGGAAATCAGTTCCCCGTGTACTACGTCAGCCACGTACTTCGGGACGCAGAACTCCGATACCCGAACCTGGAAAAATTCGCCTATGCCTTAATCATTGCAAGCAGAAAACTTCGGCATTATTTCCAGGCTCGGGTGGTGGTGGTGTACACTGATCAGCCGTTGAAGAAAATTCTACACCGACCTGAGGTTTCTGGAAGACTGGCGGCATGGGCAATGGAGCTAACACAGTTCGCGATAGAGTATCATCCCCGAACGGCAATCAAAGGGCAGGCGCTAGCAGACTTCGTCGTGGAATGTTCGTTTTCGGAGCCAGATGTGGGATCGGTGGCCGAAACACAACCCATAAAGACTTCATGGACACTATATGTCGATGGCTCGTCAACGTCAGACATCAGTGGTGTAGGGGTCATACTGACGAGCCCCGAAGGATTCAAGGTCCAACAAGCTATTCGATTTAAGTTCAGAGCGACCAACAACGAAGCAGAATATGAGGCCGTTCTAGCCGGGTTAAAATTGGCCCGAAGCCTGGAAGTACAAAACTTGGTCATCTACAGTGACTCGCAGCTGGTCGTCAAACAGATATCGGGAGAGTATGCGGCTCGGGGGGCGAGAATGACGAAGTACTTAGCCGAGACAAAGAATAAACTGACATACTTCCACACGGTCAGCTGTCAGGGAATTGACCGATCCGACAATACAATAGCAGATGCCCTGGCCAGACTAGCGACAACCGATGCCAACTCCTTCAACGGTTCGGTATATCTAGAGACATTGGAGCAGCCTAGTGTCTCAAAAGAGGAGACATTATGTGTTGATCGGCTAGACTGTTGGCTTACGCCCTACATCTGTTATCTGGCTGACGGAACCTTACCATCAGACCGCCTCCTAGCAAGAAAGATCAAGCATCGAAGTTCGAATTTCGTACTGATTGATGGAGATTTGTATCGAAGGGCCTTCAGCTCTCCCTTACTTAAATGTTTAACACCGTCAGAGGCAATCTACGCACTTCGAGAGGTACATGAAGGGATCTGTGGAGATCACATGAGCGCCAAGTCACTGGCGAATAAAATTCTAAGACAGGGGTATTACTGGCCAACCATTTACACAGAGGCCAAGGAACTCGTCAAAAAATGTCCCAAGTGTCAACTGAACAGCAACATCCCGCATCAACCCCCCGAAGAACTCTACTCGGTCTTATCCCCGACCCCCTTCGCAGTATGGGGAATCGACATCCTAGGACCTCTGCCGAAGGCCAAAGGGCAAGTCAGCTTTATAATAGTGGCTATCGATTACATGACAAAGTGGGTCGAAGCCAAACCACTGCAGAAGATTACCGAACAGGAATGTCTTAAATTTGTGAAAGAAGGAATAGTTTATCGGTTCGGCATCCCGATGGCTGTAGTATCGGATAACGGTAGACAGTTCGTGGGGTCAAAGTTTGAAAGCTTCCTGAAAGAGTTGGGAATTCAACACCGGAAGACTTCGGTTGCCCACCCTCAGTCAAACGGTCAAGTGGAAGTGACAAATCGAACCCTACTCAACGGGATAAAAAGAAGATTGGATGAACTGAAGGGTCGGTGGCCCGAGGAACTGCTTAGCGTTTTGTGGGCATACCGGACGACCCCGAGGACAACCACTGGAGACTCCCCTTTCCGACTGGCCTATGGGACTGATGCACTCATACCAGTAGAGATCGGGTCACCCACTCTTCGGGTCAGCCAGTACAAAGAGCTCTACAACGATGAAGGTCTGAAAGTAAATCTGGACCTGCTAGACGAGGCCCGTGATGCTGCGGTGTTGAGGTTGGCCCTTTACCAACAGAAGACAGCCCGACACTATAACCAGAAGGTCAATTTGAGGAGGTTCGAGGTAGGAGATTTGGTGCTTCGGGAGGCAGAGGCATCAACCCCCCAGAACACAGGAAAATTAATGCCTAACTGGGAGGGGCCTTATGAGATAGTAGAAGTGCCGAAGCCAGGGACTTACCGGCTTCGAGCAATGGATGGGTCGGAAGTAAAGAATACATGGCATGCTGGAAGACTTAGGAGATATTACCAGTAAATACATGCCTGTTCTTTCCCGATAATGATGTAATTTATGCAATTTATCAATGAAAGGAAAACTTCTCTCATGAGAAACGTTTGTACTTCATTTTAATCTTGCACTGCTTTACCAATCATATAAGCTTCGAGCGTAAAACGATCAGACGGTTCGAGAGAGCTTAACTGGTTGATAAACGCCATAAGTATAACTGATTGACAAAGCTACACATCCGATCATATAAGCTTTGAGCGTAAAACGATCAGACGGTTCGAGAGAACTTAACTGGTTGATAAGCGCCACAAGTATAACTGATCGACAAAAGTTACAAATCCGAGACAGTACGCTTTAGACATAAATTGACCAGACAGTCAGAAATGACCTAACTGGGCGATAAAAGTAAAGTTAAACTGATCGAGATAACTACTTAGAAAGTTTTTGTCTTCATTTGTATTCACAAAGTTTTACAATTCCCGATCAGATGAGCTTCGGGTACATACACCGTCGGCTTCACCGGTCAGGTGAGTTACAAGACTTAGAAAAGAAAAATTACAACTATGAAAAGCAGATACTAAAAAGAACTATGGTAAGTCATCATCGGCCTCGGCCTCCTCATCGGAAGAGTCAAGGATCGAGGCATCCAGGCCGGCATCAACAAGCTTCGCTCTCGCTTTTTCCCGATAGGCCTCCACCCCTTCACCAAACTGGGTCATGATCTTATCGGTCAAAGCAGGCGATTCTTCGTATTCCTTGATGGCAGCTTGTTTGAGGGAGACCTGTTCGGCCATCAAGGTGTTGTTCGCTTGGATCAAAGTCCTCAGCTGAGCATGAACCCCAGTGAACTTCCCCTCGAGGGCCTCCAGATTCCCCACCAGGGCTCTATTCTCTTCGGCCATCAACTCCTTGTCATGCACCAGCTTCTTGGCATGATCGTTGAGACCGACGAACTCTTGTTGAAGTAGGGAATTTTGTTCTTCGAGTTCAGCAATCCGACGATTAGCCTGGGATACTTTATTCCTGGTATCGGCATGAAGATCCCGCTCCCTCCTCAGCTCCGAATCCCGACCCGATAATTCGGCTTGGAGAAGCTCCACGTCGGTTCTCAGCTGGACCTCTCTCTTGGTGGATCGGGCAAGAGGAGCGATAGCTCGAGCAAGGATGGCGTTGGCCTAAATACATAGGCGAATTGGTCAGACAGCAAAAAAAAAATGAATGAAGACATATATACAAATGAGGATAAATACCTGAGTCTGGGCTCGGAGATAGGTAACCAGAAAATCCTCTGACGAAAAGTTCTTGAACCGTTCATCATCACCGGAAAGCTTGAATTGATCAAGCAAGTGGAAAGGGAATTTATCAGCTGGGCTCTTCGGCCAGCAGGTGGTTGGGGATCCTCCGGAAGAGCTAGCCTTGGACTTCGGGGAAGAAGCATTGATCGGGGCAACGACCTCCTCGGCATGGGAGGGCCCCTCGACCAACCGCGGCTTCTTCGAAGCGGGCTCCAGAAGCTGATCTGGAGTACCCTCCGAATCTTCGGCCACCGTCACTATGATCGGAGTTGGAGGAGTTGATTTCAGAGCAGGCTTCGGCGGGGGCGCGACAATGACCTTGGGGGGAGCTCGAACAGAAGGTCTTTTCTTCGACTTCTTTAGCAAAGCCATCTTGTCGGCCCCCTTCATCTGCAACACACTTTTCGTGGAAGCATCAGTCTTGGAAGGATCGGGAAGAGGGCCGGTTGACGAACCGACCGACATTTCGGCAATTAGAATGGCCTCGTCTGAAGGAGAGTCGTCAGCAGCTGGGAGATGGATTGGCTCGATAAGGATCGGCAATGGGGACAGGGCCTCTTCAGTATTGTTTGGCTTGAAGATGGTCACTACAGCATAAAATAAAAGGATCATTATGAAAATCGAAGCAAAAGATCGGGTGAATAAGAAAACAAGGTCGGATAGATTAACTTACAGCCGTGTTCGTAGAGCCAGGATTCGTTGGACACGATTCCTAGACCCCAATTAGTCTGCCTCAGAAGGGCGTAAAACTTCTTGAAGGCTGCCGAACGACTCTTCGGAAATTTGTTGACCTTCATGGGGACATCTTCGGGACCGGCCCAGTTAGGGAGAAGGTTAAGATCGGTTCCCCTCATGAAGAACCATTGTGAATGCCACCCCTTGTTGCTGGATGGGGTCTTCACGAAGGTGTCCCGTCCAGGAACACGGTTCAGATGGCGAAGGCCGGGCTCCTTTGACCGACCCACCGAGAACAGGACGAAGAAGAAATCCAGCCCGGGGGTGATGCCAGCCTCCTGGCAGAGGGCGATGAAGCTGATTAGCTGGATATAGGAGTTAGGAGCCAACTGGGAGAACCCGATCCCTACCAGGCAGAGGAAAGAGGAGATGAATTCGTGGAGGGGGAACCGAACCCCGTACCTTAGGGCATACAGATGGACGGCTACCCATTCGCCCTCGGGTCGGTGGTACATCCTCTCGCTGGCCTCAGGAACCCGAAGCTTGTATTCTTTGGGGATGTTGAATAAAGTTTGGATGTCCGTCAGTTGTGAGTGGGTGATGGAAGATTTGGTGTTGATGACTGCGTAGTCGGTTTCCGAAGCGTAGAATTGGCGAATTTTGGTTTCGGCGTTCTCCACGGAGAGTTCAACCGGAGTAGCCTCCAGCTCGATTTGGAGAAGGTCACCGGAGTTAAGAGTGGGAGTGCCGGCTGCTATGGTTGGTAGAGGACGAGGATCGCTGGAATCAGCCATTTATGGTGGGAAGAAGGAAAGAGAGGTACAAGACAAGAGCTTAGTGGAGAAATGGCACGAACTGAAGAAATCCGGAAAAATGAGTGTCTCGCCGGAAATCGCTCTTGCCGGAAAAGTTCGACAGAGATTCAAAATATTAAAGGCTCGAAAAAGTGACGCTGCTGTATGTTGGGGGGCTTATATAGCCCGTCTGGCACGGCTTCCAAAGGCGGCTATTTATGGCAGGTGGGCCCAGTTGTGAGAAAACGTGTACTAGCTCGCGGACCGAGGAGAAACCGTTTGGGTTCCCGAGACAACTCACCATTATGGCGTGACTATCCGAATTCATGTCCTTTCAAGTCTCGTGTCATAAATATCTTATAACAAGAGACTGGGGGGCAATGTTCGGGAGTGTTTTCCCGACCCTCTTTTGTTCTGAAGGCTTGGGTCGGGTCAAAGGAGGTCGGGCTCGTATGTTCAGAGATGTAAGATCGGGGTCGGTTACCCGATCCCAATAGGCTGGGGCCCGTGGTCATCGTGAGGGTTGAGTTCGGGCCTGTTGGGTTGGGCTATTGGTTTGGGCCTGAGCGTATGAGCAGTCCACATGCAGAGTTGGTGCGACAAGGAGTTTACGTGATCAAGGGCATCAACCCTAATCCTACGTCAAACTCTGGATGTAGTGATGGAAAGGGATTCCACTTGCACTTTTTAAGGAGATTGTGTTGGACCCAAATATGGTAGCTAACATATTTAGGAGTCCTACTCTAATCCAAAGAAGAGGATACCAAGGTGGTGGGAGTTCTATAAATACAAGGCCAAGGTTACAATTAACGGGTAAGATCTACTTTGAGCACTAAACATATAAACCTCCATTGTTAAACCTTGTGAACGGCCTGTGCTTATTCTCACACCGGAGCTATCCCCCGGCGGTACGGCCGTCAAGCTTCTGTGTGATCTGTTATTGTGCAGGATTCAGCGCGTGGATTTTGTGATTGGACGCGCGGACGAACTTGGCGTTAACAGTGACAGTGACAC
The DNA here is from genome assembly GCA_016801055.1 of Panax notoginseng. Lineage (NCBI taxonomy): Eukaryota > Viridiplantae > Streptophyta > Magnoliopsida > Apiales > Araliaceae > Panax > Panax notoginseng. Next base: position 62,257,902 of record CM029021.1, on the reverse strand, counting down.
GTCAAGGGTATTAGGTGAGATAGCAGACTGATGTGACAGGCAAGGAAAAGGGAAAGTGTAACTAAATATCCAAGTCTGTGGGGATTGAAGAGGGCAAAGTGTCCTTGTCTTTGTGACTAAATATCTAAGTCTCATGGGGGCTTGAAGAAGGCGGAGTATCCTTGTATGTGTGACTAATTAAACCTTTAGTGGATTTCCTACTCGAAGAGTAGAAGAGTGGATTATGAGTTATTCAATCTCCGAACCACTTAAATTTTCTTGTGTCTTTGTTTGCTGATTTTATCTCTTATCTGCTCATTTATTTATCTTGCAATCATTTAAAATTAATATTTATTTTTAAATCTTAAAGGGATTTCCAAAAGACATATTTTGGTGTACTTAATCAAATCAAATTAATAAATATTCGATAAAACTCTTTTAATCATCAAAATTTTTAAAAGATCTATTCAACCCCCCTTCTAGATTTATAAGTGCCTTTGAGAAATAACAAGTGGTTGAGCAAGTTCTCACGAACACAAAGCTTACATATTGAGTAGATCCATGTCACAAAAAAATGGTTCTGAGCTTGGTGGTGGAAGTAAGCCTCCTCTTCTAAACAGAGAAAAATTTGCTAACTGGAAAGTGCGTATGCAGGCATACATGGATGCTATTGATGATGATCTATTTAAGTTGTTCTCGTTGGTCCATATATTCCTACAAAGTTAGCTCCTACAACAGATGATCCTAATAAGGAGGTTGTGAAAATGCGTGAAGAATGGACAAAAAATGAGAAGAAGCATGTGCAACTAGACAAAAGGGCCAAGAATATTCTATTCATGACCTTGGAGGATGAACTCTTCGCAAATGTTATAAACTACACTAATACCAAGGAAGTTTGGGAGGCACTACAGGTGATGCATGAGGGAACAAAAGAAGTTAGAGAAAACACGCAATCTCTCCTAAATCAACAATACGAGATGTTTACTCATATTCCTAGAGAAAACATTACAACAACATATAAAAGATTCAACATTCTTCTAAATGCTCTAAAGTCTTATGGCAAGGTATATCCAAATAAAGATCTTAATATAAAAGTCCATGCGAGCACTACCCAACAAATGGGATGCCAAGACCACAACCATTCGAGAGTCAAAGAATTTGAATGAAATGATTGTGCAAAAACTCTATGGTAATCTTCTTACCTATGAGTTGGAACTGATTTAAAGAGCAAAGACTCTAGCTGAAAGCATCTTAAGATACATCCAAAGCTTAAGTTAAAACTTGAGAAGATGATCAAGAAGGTGCAGATGATGATAATAATATAGTGTTGCTTGCTCGAAGATTAATAAAATTCATGAGGAAAAGTAGCAACTAGAAACCAAGAAAAAATTTCAACAAAGGAAGTAGTAGTAGAGAACAAGAAAAGGACTTGTGTTACAACTGCAAAAAGCCTAGTCACTGTATTGCAGAATGTACCAAGTCTCTACGAGAGGATTTCAAAAAGCACAAACAAAAGTCTGACAAGAAGAAAGAATACAAAGACTACAAGAAGTCTCACAAGAAAGAAAGAGGTCTAGTAGTTGACAGCTCGTGGAGCAACTAAGATGATGATACCAACTCGGACTCAAATGATGATGAAGAATATCAAGTAGCCAACCTAATGAGGACATGACTAGCTCGGATTTAAATGGAGGTCGTGGTTCAGATCCGGTGCAAGTACTAGTTGGACCCGTGACGAGGCAACGAGCTAAACGGTTCAAGGAAAAGCTTATGGGATTAGTGCATGATATGTGGAAGGAGAATGGCATGCATACTTGGTCTATAGAGGATGAGACTATACCTAAGTTTGTTAACATGATCCAAGGTTGCATCGTATTAGATTATTCCAATACAAACCAGGAGCAGACTTCAGGATTAAATTTTTAGCAAATCTGCCCCGCGGGTTTTTAAGCCTAGTAAACTCCGTCTCGGTGGAGACCTCTCTGCCAATATTCGCCCCAACGACCTCTGACCCCGCCTCGACGGACTTTACAAGCTAAAAATATCCGCCCCGGCAGAGTGACCTAGATTTGGTTGGCACATTTTTTGAGGCAGTCCCATTTTGATAGATTTTGAGCGTGGATTTGTTTCCTAAATTTAGTATTTACCATATATTATCATATTTATTTGTTTCCAAATACACTTATCAGATATATTATCAGATTTATTTGTTTCCAAATTCACTTATTAATTCCTTTTAGGATCTCTAGGGTTTCAAGTATTACTATTAAAGTTTATGGCTGTAAGGCATTATTCAATATTATTCAGATTTATTTTACTTGTGAGTTTATTCTCTATTTTTACTTCTTTGAAGAATTCCTAAGTAATTTCTTAGTTTATTCTTTGAGATTCAATTTGACTTATCATATAACAATACATAGTTGTGTGTGACGTTTTCTACCGTATTAATCATCGATTGTGCTGAGGTTCCTATTTCAATATAAACAAGGGGTTTAGGCATCATTGGTGTTCCATTCAATGCCGATTTCATTGTTTGATCGATTGTTCCAAGGTTCTCGTCTCAATATAGACGTTGAGTTAAGATGTCGAGAGAGTTCCACTCTATCAATTGTGCTAGAGACGATCCGGGCGGCGACCACCTCACGCAAGCCGTAGAGTCTATCATTTGGTATCAAAGCTAAGTCTTCTAGCGAGTTACTTATTCTTTAATTTTTTGTTTGAAAATTGTTGAGCAAAAAAAAAGTATAGAAAATTTTTCAGATTTTAAAATTTTGTTAATTGCATGCTATTGTGAGGATTCCTACCATCTATATTTTATTTTGTGATAAGTTATTTTTTACCTTGATTAATAAAACTGAGAATTTTGTTAGGTGAGTTCAAAAAGAACCTATTAGAGAGAATATTTAGAGGTAAGAGGCTTAGTAGTGCAATTAATTGAGGGTAAAAGCCAAATTGTGAGTACATACATGTGCGAAATCATTGATTCGAGTGAAACACAGAATGGAGTGGTGAGGAAACTATTTTCTACTAACCCTTGTTTTGCAAGAAATATGTCTAATTCCAAGGATAAAGGGACTTTTGAAGAGCAATCTTCCACAACATTTGACATGAAGTTTATGTTGAAAGCCATGAATAAGGAATGAAATAGAAGATGGGAGATGATAAATGAACATCTTGATCAGATTAGTGAGACCAGGGGAGAGTCATCTCAAATTTATCATGGAGCACAAAAAATGGAAGAACACAACAACGGGAAGCTAGAACGGAGGAAACTCATTTTGAAGGTGGATATAGTGAGGAGGAAGATCATGAAGCTGATTTTCTACATCAGAGGCAAAGAGGTACTAGAGAAAGAGGAGGTAGGAATAAGGAAGATGACAACGTGAGTAGCATCAAGATGAAAATTCTAGCTTTCTAGGGAAGGAGCGATCCAAAGGGGTATCTAGAATGGGAAAAGAAGATAGAATGGGTGTTTGATTGTCACAACTACTCGGATCTCAAGAAAGTCAGAATTGATGTTACCAAATTTTTTGATTATGCGGTTACTTGGTGGGATCAGTTAACTACTAGCCGGAGGAGATGTGGTGAACGTCTAATTGAGACATGGGCAGAAATGAAGACAATGATAAAAAAGAGATTCGTGCCAACTATCATCGGGATTTATTTTAGAGTTTGTAAAATCTGAAACTGGGAAGTAGAAGCATGGATGACTACTTCAAGGAGATGGAGATGTCAATGGCTAAAGCTAATATGGATGAGGATAGTGAGGTAACAATGGCGTAATTTTCAACAGGGCTAAATTAGGATATATCAGACTTAGTATAATGATAACATTATGTGAATTTGGGGGATATGGTACACATGGTTATAAAGATCGAGAAACAGCTTAAGAGGAGAGGTAGCCAGCATTCTAATTCTACCACGGGTTCGTCATGGAAATCGATGGCTGCAAAACGGGAGGAGAAGCCAGCTGTGAAAAAGCTGAAAGTGGAGTTTAAACCGGATGTGACTAATCGTGGAAAATAAGGTAAAACTGAACCTTCTTCTTTTAGTCGCAATCAAGATATTATTTGCTTTAAATGTCAAGGCATGGGACATATTTCTAGTTAGTGTCCAAATCAGAGAACTATGTTGTTGCTTGACAATGGAGAGGTGGAAACTAAGGGGAAAGAAAGTGACACCGACTCTATGCCACCGTTAGAGGAGGTTGATGATAGGAGGTTGCTATGCATGGCGAGATGTTAGTAACGAGGAAAGCGCTTAGTGTTCAAGTGAAAGAGGAAAGTTTGGAGCAACGGGAGAATTTGTTCCATACTAAATGTCTGGTGCAAGGGAAAATTTGCTGCATGATAATTGCTGGTGGGAGTTGCACCAACGTGGCAAGTACAACCATAGTGGAGAAACTAGGATTGTCAACAATCAAACATCCTCAACCGTATAGATTACTATGACTTAATGACAGTGGAGATGTGAGAGTGACAAAGCAGGTGTTGGTACCATTTACCATTGGGAGATATATGGATGAGGTTTTGTGTGATGTAGTTCCGATGCAGGCAGGTCATTTACTACTTGAGAGATCGTGGCAAATAGTTACTTTGTGTCCTTTGTCACCACAACAGGTGCACGGGGATCAAATTTATTTGCAAAAAGATCATGTTCAAAAAAAAGAGAGTGAAGAAAAGAAAATTCAAGAGAAAAATAAGAGAGAGAAATAAAGAAGAGAGGATAACAAACATCTTTACAAAAAAGAGTGATGTGAGAAAAGATATGGTTTCTAAACAGCCTATGATTTTATTTTGGTATAAAGAGGCACTTTTGAATAATAACGCTATTGATTCTTTGCCTAGTGTGGTGTCATCACTTTTACAGGATTTCAAATATATATTTCCCGAGGAGCTTCCTCAAGGACTACCACCTATCTGGGGAATTGAACATCAAATTGATTTTGTTCCCAGTGCGACCATTCCAAACCATCCGACTTATCGAAGTAATCCTAAGGAGGCAAAGGAGTTACAAAGACAAGTAAACGAGCTGAAGAGGAAAGGGTTCGTGAGAGAAAGTATGAGTCCGTGTGCAGTTCCGGTGATCCTAGTACCTAAAAAGGATGGAAAATGACGGATATGCATCGATTGTCGAGCGGTGAATAATATTACGATAAAATATCGACATCTCATCCCTCATTTAGATGACATGTTAGATAAATTGCATGGGTCTTGCATATTTTTTAAAATTGATCTAAAAAATGGATATCATCAAATAAGAATGTAAGAGGGTGATGTGGAAAACTACATTTAAAATGAAATATGGGTTGTATGAGTGGTTAGTGTTACCTTTTGGTTTAATTGATGCACCTAGTACATTCATGCGATTAATGAATCATGTGTTGCGTCCATTCATTGGCAAATTTGTTGTTGTTTACTTTGATGATATTCTCATTTATAGCAAAAACTTGGGTGAACATGCATTACATTTAAAATTTGTTTTAGATGTACTTAGGAAAGAAAAGTTATTTGCTTACACGGAAAAATGCACGTTTTGTTTGGATATAATTGGTTTTCTTGACTTTGTTATGAGTTCATAGGGAGTCCAAGTTGATGAGGAGAAAATTTGTGCAATCCGTGATTGGCCAAGTCCTACAAATGTGAGTCAAGTGCAAAGTTTTCATGGACTCGTAAGTTTCTATCGACGCTTTGTTCGGAATTTCAGTGAGATTACAACACCATTACCGAGGTCATCAAGAAAAGTGTGTGCTTTAAGTGGGGTGATGACCAGGATACAACATTTAAATTGATCAAAGATAAATTGACTAATGCTCATTTACTTATTTTTTCTAACTTTGCTAAAACTTTTGAGATTGAGTGTGATGCTTTAAGTTTAGGAATTGGAGCTATTTTAATGCAAGAAGGGAAACCAGTGGTGTATTTTAGTGAAAAATTAAGTGGAATGGCTTTGAACTATCCTACTTATAACAATGAGATGTACGCTTTGATTTGAGCTTTGGAGACATGACAACATTACTCGTGGCCCAAGGAGTTTGTGATCCACACCAATCATGAATCATTGAAATACTTAAAGGGTTAACAAAAGTTGAACAAGAAACATGAGCGATGGATGGAATTTATCGAGACATTCTCATATGTCATTCGATATAAGCAAGGTAAAGAGAATGTCGTTGCAAATGCTTTATCTTGAAGGTATGTGTTTTTGAATACTCTTGATATGAAATTACTTGGTTTTGAACGAATCAAAGACTTGTATGCTAATGACCTTTGTCGACGTCAGGAAAAATTTCTCTAGAATTTCTCTTTTAAATATTTCTTACCCTTTGTGTTTTCTACGTGGTTCAAATCTTGTTGAAAGGGTGAAATTGACAAAAGAGTTCGACATAAAATGTTGATGATTTGAAAATATTGATTTTATAGAGATACCAGTTGGTAGGAGTGAAATGGTTGTACCAACTCAGCCGAGTTATGAAAAGTTTTGCAAAAAGACCCAATTATTGGACTATGTTTAAAAGTCCTTAAAAACTGAGATTCATAGAATTTTGGGGCTTGCTTAAGCGGGGGGAAGGTGTTAGGCACCCCATGACTTTCGTGAAAACACAGTTACCGCATCTTTTCAATTCCCTAATTATTTGAAGTGTGTGTATTTAATTGGGCCTAAGTGCTTTGTTTGAAAGTAGTGTTATGCCTTTTTTGCTCCTATATACAAATGGTTTGATTCATAAAATCAATTTTTAGCAAAGAATTTAAAGGTGAGGTTTTGAAAAGCAATTTTCAAACCCTTATGCTCGCATAGTAATTGAGGCCTTTGATACTTCCATTTTATTCCGTATTCAGCTTGATTTCAATTTTATTGGAGATGCGAAGCATCTTTAACAATAAATAAATATATACATAAGTGTCGGGCCTCTTATAGGCATGAAAGCCATCGATCTGACCCGAGCACCACAAACCACGATTTGATTATGTTAGGGCCTTAAATCTGTATCCCTATTTTAAGGCCCAGAGTTACATTTACAAGAGGCTGCAAGTTGTCTATACAGTTCAAATTTGTCCATCATGAGAATCGGATCCAGATCAAGGGAATTGATCATAGATCCCATGATTCCTAGGCTCACATAATTATTTAAAAGCTTGCATAACAAATATATTGAATTAAAATACAGATTAAAATCTAGACGTCACAGAACAAAGGATTCGTCAGTTAAATCCTTGCATGTATGTAGCCCAGCTTTCCGTTTCCTCTAGATATAGATCTAGGGTCGTGTGGTTGCTTAATATTTACAAAACTATAAAGACTAATAGATTTAAATGAATCTTAGCCATTCTAACTCAAAGGTTCCAGTTTTACAACTTTTGAACCGATTGAAAGTTGGATATGGCTAGATTTAGATAAATATAATACACAAACTTTACATAGTACATATTTATATCAAATGAACAATTAAAACTGATATTTAATCACATTAAATAACTAATATATATATATATATATATATATATATATATATATATACTAAAGTAGTTAAAAGTTTCAAATATGAAGAAATCTCACAGTATGTAAGGAGGAAGGCTTTAAACTACTTTTGAAGCTTGAAAACTCCGTTTCGACTAATCAAAACTTGATATGTTACACTATATAGGTATAAGAGTGTTTGTAAAGAACAATATTGGAATTTGGAACACTGTTGGAATGGCTAAGAGCTAAAATGGGTGGAATTTCGTTTCTTTTCTTTTTTTTAAATGGCTGATGGGGGGGTCTATTTATAGACCAAATCAGCCGCGGGTCTACCTGCGACTGACCCAGGTGGGCCCGACCTTGTGGGTCTATTTGTCTTGAAGTACGTGCACTCCGACCAACGCACTATCTGCTTAAACCTTCATAATTTTCAATCCAAGAATCCGATGGACGCGTGATATACCTTTTCGGAAAGCCCTTTTCGAGAGCTACACAATGATATGGAATTTTACCTTTTGTAAATCCAGAAAGACGGGTCCATGACCAGATCTTTGAGTCATCGTAGTTCGTCCGTTGAGCTGTCTTGTGTTGTTTTCACTCGGGATTGACGTTATGGTTCTGCATGACCTTCGTGGCAGTGATTTGACTTGATTTGATGTTGAGTAAGAAAAATTACTCTTTTGCCCTCCTGGGTTGGTTTTGGGCTTGATGTAGTGGCATCTATTTTCCTCGGGGTTATCTCTGAGGCTAAATTGCTAGTGCTTCCTGTCTGTATGCAGGGTTATTTTGAAGTTAATTTGATGATTTTTCGGAGTTATCGCTGGGATTTGATTTGATCTCCCGGGATTGTCACCAAGGTTTGACTTGATCTTCTAAGGTTATCACCGGGGTTTGACTTGATGATTTTGACTTCCAAGGTTGTCTTTGGATGATAAAAGACGATTCTTCCCCCTCCTGCATGGTTAGTAACAGGAATACAAAATTTTGAGTGTCTAAAGATGCCCCTCTTTATCATGTTTATGCGATGTAATGGAATGAACAAGATAAAGATTACTAGACACTTGAAATATGACAAGATTAAATGACGCCATGCAATGCAGCATAATATGCTGTCATGGACTCTGAACGTTTTTGCTTGGAGCTACTTCTAACGGTATTCTATCACTGACTACTCCAACCATTTCTATTAGGGATGGAGTTGTCAATGATGGTCTCCACTGAACTGTCTTGATGTCTACTCGAACAGTAGTTTACACATGTTTTTATCACTAAACTTTCTCGATGCCTATATTGGGTTGAAGCCAACAGTTTAAAATGTTTGTCAGTGCTATCGAGATTGATTCGACGACATGTTGTAGAGATGTTTTCAAGATCCCTGCTGGGGAGATTTTCCTATGGCTGATACCACTGGACCTTTCTGAATTCGACGTCGGGGTTGTCACCAACGTTCTTTATCTTCAGATACGCTTTCTGACTTTACCTCCACTAGGGATGTTCCTTTTCTAACGAGTGACCTCATTGGGGATTTCTGATACCTATCCTGATGATAGTGTACACCAGTTTACAACATCATATCCTTCCTGATGCTATGTTGGGGTTGTCACCAATGATTTGGATTCTTATCCAATTGACGCCGATGTTGTTGTCGGGGATAGAGCTTACAATGGTAATTTCCAAAACATCCTTCCCATGCCTACTCAAATAGTAGTTTACAATGGTCTAGAAATCGCCGAACCTTCACGGTGCCTCGGCTGGGGATTTATATAACAGATTCCATTATCGCTCTTTACCAAGGAAGATAGTTTTCCATGGTTTTCATCATCAGATCTTTCCCGATGCTACGCTAGAGTTGTCAGCAATGATTTGCAATATCAGATACTTTGACCTTCGTTGAAGAAGTTCTCAACGGCTTACATCACCAGATCTTTTTTGATGCTACGCTGGATTTGTCGCCAATGGTTTACAATATCAGACATGCCGAATATCTCTACTGGGAGTATCTTTTTGACAAGTTATATGTGAGACCCCCAAATCTGGGTACTTCAATCCCACAGATTTGGTGTTCACTGTCCAATTAAATCATAACTAACTACCCATAAACAAAGGATATAAATAAACTCAAAAGTTTAAACAATTATATCTCCCATTAAAGGGTTACATAATCTCAAGATAAATCCCAAGTTACCTAACCTTTATTATTACAATCCTCAGCGGAAAATTAAAACATAATCATAATCAAGTCTATTACATAAGCTTCATAAATAGAAGGTAAATTAAATGTCGTCTAATTAAGCACTTTACCCTTGCCCTTGCTTGTAGAAAGCTTTTCAAACTTCTTATCTTCATCTGTATTGATTTGTGCAAGAGTGAGCAAACAATCGTCCACAAGAAGGATAGTATACAATAACATTCTATGAATGACAATTAACTGAGCTTTCCATGGTAAGATATTTTTACCGAAAATAATAAGTTCTAATTCGAATAGTGTGAGTTCAAAGGACTAATGAACTTTAAAATCAAGACCACGAACTATGTTATCAATATCAAAGGACTACACTGAGGGTCACAAGACCACGAACTATGTTATAGGTTGTCAAGTATTTCTATTTTAACCTTTAACAGTCTTAAAGATCATAATCATCTTCTATGTCCTAGGTTAACAGATGTTTCTACTGTAACCTTTAAAAGTCTAAACGACTATGTGGACCAACATCTTGTACTCCAGGTGATCATCCTTTTGTACTATGTATTGCACAAACATTTTAACGTTATTGTGTAGCTCTAAATAATCCCCTGATATAGGGTTGTTCATCTCAACTTAGATCATTAGGTTCAGTACCGAAGGGAGTTTGGTTCAGAATTAACTTCAAAGGAATTCTAGATCTTTAGAACGCTCATCATCCAAGTACTGGTTGAATCAATTAGGGATCAATAACTATTCAAGAGTTTGGTTATAATCAAATTATGCCAATGTATAAATAAGAGATAAGATATCAATGGTTTATTAGTTGAACAAGTATTATTTATCTACTATACACTTTTAAAACTGTACAGATTCATAAGCAAACCAAAGGAAGTTTGGTTTGGACTGACTTTAAGGGTAATTTAGAGTTTAGAACATTCATCAACTAAGGATTAGTTGAATCAATAAAGAATTGCTAGTCAACTAAGAGTTCGGTACATCAATGTAAGTTAGTGCAATGACATTGATGATCAGAGATTGAACAACAGTTAATTTTAGCTAAACAAATTTTTTTCAACAAGAACAAGCTTTCAACAATAGTACATACTTTGAATAAACAAAACAACTTCGCTTGAAATGAAGGAGTAAAGATTAAATAACTAGCTCGATGAAAAGTGTAGTTTAGAAACTTACTCAACAATAATTCAGAGTTAAAGAATATGCATAACAATAACAAGTTATGAACAAAACTTGCATAATGAAAGATTAAAGTTAGAGAACTTGCTCAATTGAATAATAACTTCAAGAAACTTGCATAATCGTAAAAGTAAGGTTAGGAAACTTGCGTAACAATAACAACTTAACTGCTTAATAAGAGATTAGAGATAGAGAACTTGCAGAAGTATAACATGACAACGAAAAGTAAACCTTGCTGAATAATAAAGTTGCAAAGGTTAGGGAATTTACCTCATGCGTAAGCTACAATATTATAACCCACGTTCACCAAAATACCCTACACATACCATTAGAATCGCAATATTGATTAGTTTAGTTATACTAACTGTAACATTCTAGATTTTTTATTTTTTTTGTAAGTTATAAATATTTATTGAGTTATATAAATATTTATTAAATGTGTTTATTATTGAATAAGTAATTGTTCAATTTGATTGAATTGATTTAGTTAATTATTTATTTGCTAAATAATTAATGTGATTAGTTAATTATTTATTTGTTAAATAATTAATGTGTTATGTGGATTGAGTTATGTGATTAAGTAATTTATTTAATAAATTGTTATAACTATATTATAAGAGTTATTAAAAATAAATTAAAGTAATTTTAATTTTAGTTTTGCCAAACAAGGTGTAAGTATATTTATTTTATAAATGGTTTGCCAAACAAGGCCTTATGGCTTTTGAAATTCTTGTTAATTGCAAATTATATTATTAATAGAATAAAAAAAATATATAAATAAAATATATTTATAAGATTATACGTTATATGTTTGGTAACTGATAAGAGTAAATAGGCTTATTATTGCCATAACAGTTATTTTATGTGTATGATTATCAGTTTTACGCTCAGTGTTAGTACCTAATCTATTGCTGAGAGAATTAAGAAAAGAGAAAGGAAAAGTTCAGAGAGTTTGAGAAGAAGTCAAGTGCGTGATTGTTCAAAACAGATTTTGTTAACAAGGTTTTCTAAAATCAACAAAAAGGTAGGTGCTTATAACCTTAAATTATGTGTATGTAATCATATATGTTTCACGCTTTATACTTACTATGAATTTGATAGTCTGTGTTCTTGAAAGTCATTCACTCTGTTAAGGTTTTTACCAAAAATTATCTGTAAAACATGTTCTAGAATTGGTTATGATATTACGTGTTTTTATTGTTATAATTGTTATAGTTAGCATATATATATATGTGTGTTGTATGCTAAATTACGTATTCAAGAAATTGATTTTTCACAGTGGAAACATTTGAATACGAACTTGAGTGTAGAATTTATCAAAGGTTATATATATAATTGTATGCTAACTGAGAAATTGGACTATACATGTTAATTGGGATATATATTGGTATACTTGTATTTCAAAGGAATCAAAATTGGTTAATAACAGTGTAAATTACATTCACTGCAAATTGATATTTCGTCAATGGAGTTAATTTTTAAAACACAGTGTTTTCAAAGAATTAGTCTATGATAATGTTAATTAGTGGTTGGTAATTGGTATATGGATGATTGTTAGCAGTTATGTGTAATTTATATTAATTATACATGTTGTTTTGGGTGAATTATTGTTAAGATTTGTGACAATATCTTTGGCTCTATTCTTCTGTTTGGTTCTGTGAGTTTCGGAGCCCCAGCGTCAAAATTCACGCTCCAGCGTCAAGTTTCGCGCCCCAGCGTCAAAATCAGCGCCCCAGCCAGGCTTCGCGCCGCAGCGCCGAAGTCAGCGCCGGACTTCGCGCCGCAGCGCTGAGTCCCTTTATATATCTCGCGCTGGAGCGGCACATCAGCGCCGCAGCGCGGCCCACAGTTCAAACTGTGGCGCCGCGGCGCCACTTAGCAGAATGTTCTGAAATGACTTCTGTCTTGCACAGAAGTCTGAAATTTTGATAATAATACTACAAGACCAAATAAATTCTGTCATTATAGTGTTGTAATGTGTTGAACGAACATGATGTTAATACCTAACAAATTTATTATCGTTTAGGAATATGATTTGATTACATGGTTAGACAATTAAAACCATACGTGATGTAGTGTTGATTATGACTAATCATGTCATGTTAACATATGTATATAGGATATTGTGATTTGGATTATAACGGTTTAATCTACGCGCAAGGCAAGTTCTTTAACTCAAAACTTCATTGTGCAAGTTCTTTAACTCAAAACTTCATTGTGCAAGTTCTCTAACTCTACTTTTATAATTGTGCAAGTATCTAGCTATCTTTGAGCAAGTTTTCTAATCTATTATCTTGTTAATTCAATTACTATTTTCAATTCGATTACAATACAATGATGTAAGTTATTCTGGAGCAAGTTATTCTTGTATTTAACTTGTTGTTTAGCATGCACAACTATATATACTAATGTCGAACATTTCTATCGTTCAAATTGCTATGCATGCTTAGTATTCAATTCTAATTAACCTTTTCTTAGTATTGTTCAAGCAAGGTATGCTATAGTTATTCAAATTGTATGCTATTAGATTATTCCTAAAGCATAGTTTACTATGATTGATTCAATCACGATTATTCTATACTATAGTGTTATTGGTTTTATTCAACTACTCCTTAGTTGATGTTCGTTGAATTCCAAATTCCCTTGAAAGCTTATCCAAACCAAACTTACTTTGGTGCAGACTTGTATTCTAAATACTGAGATGAACAGCTCTTTTAATAGAGGTTTACGCTTAGCGTTGAAATGGTTGTGCACAATACATTGTACGAAGGGTTGATCCCCCTAAGTACGTGGAGTCCTTATAGTCTTATGACTGTTAAAGTTGAAGTTGAAAGATTACTTATAACTGTGGACATGATTCGTGGTCATTAGACCCTCAGTGAATGTTATAATTTTTAGAAAGTTAATAGAATATATTGTTCAGTTCTATTGAGCCTAATATTGGCAATTGATGTGAAAGTTTAAAGATTTACTTATTGTTATTTCAAGTGGGCCTTGTTTGCTCACTCTTGCCTGTAAAATTTCTTACAGCTAAAGTTGAAACGGGTGACGTACCTAGCACCAGTAAGGAAAAAGGAAATATGAATAAATACTGAAGACTTGTAATAGTTTTGATAGTTTACTTTCAAAATTTGATTTAAAGATTGTAATGAAGTTATTTAATTTTCCGCATTTGAATGATTGTTGTTAAAGGTTAGATAACCTGGGAGATTTTTATTTAAGTTTAATCCTGTATGGGCAGGTTTTCTTTTATTATTCAATTCTATTATGATTGGGTAGTTAGAAATGAATGTTTTAATTACGTGAACACTAAATCTTGAGGTAATGAAGTACCGGGATTTAGGGGTGTCACACTAACATTAACCTTATAAGTTTCATTCACCATCTTATTTAAGTTATAACCTTTAAATCATGGTCTAACCATATTGATCAACCACATAACACGAATCTGAAAACTCACTTATAACATATAACGTAAAGCTATAGCATTTAATTCTCATCTCTAACTCTTACAAACATCGAGTTTCAATCGTTATATAGCTAGTTAATTAATAACTTAAAATCTTCATATTTGGTATTACAATGCATCTACAACATGTTATTACATCATATAATATGATTAACACCTTTTTATGTTCATAAGATTAAGTTACTATCGCGATTTGCACATAGCAGAAAGCCAATTTGGCTTACAAGCAACATTCTAACAATCAATTTTCACACATATAAGTTACATAAACTTCACAAAAACACAATTTAAGATTTCTAACATGTTGTTAACTATATAACAACCTAAACATCCAAAATTAAAACATTTATTTTCACTATTTTTATTATTTCTTCTTCTTTTGACATTCATAGCGAAATTCATCACCGTGAATTCGTTTTTCAACCAAAACAACTAATTTAACTCATATTATTTTTGTTTCCTCGTGTATTTTCACAATCTACAACCAATTTACAGTTTAACACATGAATTAAACATTAATTTTAATTCTAAAAAAAGCCATATCATATATAGATATATCATTGTAATTCAATACTTCAATACTAAGCATATTTTCATGAAATTGACTACTCTAAATCATGAATGAACAGTTTATAATCATCTATTAACACATAACAAACTCATATTTTCAACAATTATCAACTAAATATCAATTATAGAGAACTTTTGATAGAATACAAACAAAACTTTAAAAATAAGAATTATACCTTTGCTTTCTTATTTAGATAATGAAGGCTACCTTGTTAATCCCTTCTAGGCTCTCAAAATCACAACCATTTCTTCTTTCTTCTCTCTTTTCTCTCCTTTTTCTTCTTTCTATTCTTCTCAGTTTTCTTCTTTAGTCTTAGGCTTAAGCTAATACTCTTAATGTAAAATAAACAGACGCCAACATATTACGTATTAAAAATAAAACTGACATCATAAGAATTCTATACTTAATATATCCGTTATGTTTTATTTTAAATTTAAAAGCCATAAGGCCTTATTTTGCAAAACCAATTAAAAACAATGACTTAAAATCCTTATGCCTTGTTTGGTAAAACCCATTTAAATTAAGGATTTAACATTCATTAAGCCTTATTTGGCAAAACTGAATTAAACTCTTTTAATTTATTTTAATAACTCATTTAATCATTATCAACTCTCTAATTTAATTGTTAAATTAAATTAGGATATTACCACTATGTAACATAATAATTAATTCAACACTCATTTAATTTAATTAAATTCAAAATACAAAATTACTAAATACCAACTTAATTAATATATTACACTTAATTAAGTTAATTCCCCACAACTCATGAATTATTTATTTAACTAATAAATAATCAAATAAAACAAATATTTATTTAATAATAAACACATCAACTAAAATATTTATTTAATTCAATAAATATTTTAAATTACATACAAAATTCTGGATCGTCACATCCTTCCCTCCTTACAAGGATTCTGTACCTAGAATCACAACTCAAACAATTCATTCGTCACATTCTTCCCTCCTTACAAGGATTTTGTCCCCAGAATTGAAGGCATATATAAAACAAATAACTCAGGATAACTTTTCATCATCTTATTTTTGAGTTCCCTCGTAGCTTCTTCAGCATTGTGGTCCCTCCACATTACCTTAATAAAAGGTATCACTTTATTCCTGAGAACTTGTTCTTTTCTATCAACTATCTGAACAGGAATTTCCTCATAGAGCCAATCCTTATCAACTGTAACAGTTCGTACTCAATCACATGATTGTAGTCGAGCTTGTTCGATCATATTACCAAAACTTGAAAAACATTGCGAATGCACTTTAACTGTAGAGGTGAGGCTACCTCATAACCATCTCTTCCCTCTCTTCGCAGTACATGAAACTAAGAACCTCAGTTTCAGCTTTCCCTTTTTACTAAATTTTATATTTCCCTTCCAGGGAGAAAATTTTAGGAAAACAAAATTTCCCACGTCAAATTCGCTATTTTGTCAGTGTTGATCATCATATTTCTTCTGACTGTCTTGAGTAGCTACCAACCTTGCTATTTCGTACAACGCTTCTTACGATAACATACCCATGTTTTGCGTGATAGATGTTGTTGTAGACGAACTAAACTAAAATAAATGTCTTCTAACTGCATCCCCATGCGTTCTTATAAATTTTTTGGAAATTCGATGTTAATTGTGGATCTCTATCATACACGATTGATACCGTTACATCGTGCCTTGAAACAATTTCTTTGACATATAACTTCGCTCAGTGATCGTTATGAAATATACTAACTTTGACATACCATGAAATCTATCACCATATATTGCCACCAAAAGTATTGTCGAAGGCGTGATTTTTTTCGTGCTCCCTAGTTGATTCAACATTTTTTTTCTCGCAATACTTAATCTTCAATTCCCGATACTAGCAAAACTTAGTTTCTTCCTTCAACATTCAGCCACCCTTCAATATCAATCTTGAATTGACACCTTCATCTTGGAGTTACTCTTCCTTTACTTTGTCCAGCAAAGTTGTATGGTTTTCCATCTGAACAGCTTCCCCCCTGACTTCTTTGGATCTCTTACCTCTCACCAAAACTTAACCATTTCTATTATGAACCCATCTAGCGCATTTAATAAAATAGCTTCTACCTTTTTCTTAAGACATTGACAACCATATTCATTTAGGATTTTGTAGTCAAAATCCTTGATCAATTTCAACTATCACTTCAAATGCATGCTTAAACATCTCTATGCGAAGATATACTTTAGACACTTATGGTCCGTTTATATCTCATACTACTTCCCAAAAATAATATCTCCAAATCCTTAGGGCAACCACTACTACCGCTAACTCTGAATCATGAGTCGGATACCCCTTCTCGGAATATTTCAATTGTTGTGAGGCATGCACAATGACTTTGCCGTTTTGCATAACCACACAACCTAGTTCTTTATGCGAGGCGTCACTATACAACGCAAAATTTCTTTTATTATCTGGTAAAAACAACACAAGTGCCATTCTTAACTTCTTCTTCAATTCTTGAAAATTCGTTTCATAAATTTCTACCCATATAAATTCCACCAATTTCCTCGTCAAGTTAGCTAACGAAGTGGCTATCTTGAACTTCGCGTATCCCACACACTATTTTCTTATCAACTTCTCGACTTACAACATTGATAGATAACTCTACCGTACAGGCGACCTGTAACTAGAAAAAAAATAAAATACTATCTTTGACTTCCTCAGAGTCTTAAGGTTTACATACTTTCTTTGATAATCACCTATCGCCTCCTGGTTCAACAACCTCAAAGTTTCCTAAATCAAATTGGAAATAAATCCATTGACCTCACGTGGCCTTTAATACCCATACAACAATTCTACGCATCAACTTAAAAGGAATCACTATTCACACTTTCTATATTTAGGGAATAGTCTAACTCTTCCCGAAGCGAATCTAATTTCTAAATAAATTCATTAGACTTAAATTAACAAATAACACCCAAATCAATAACACACAATCATTGATCAGAATAGTACCTTATATTGCGTCCTGCACCGTCACGTCGAATGTAGATTCGGTTGGTCGATTCGGCGGCTTCGCCTCTATAATAGTCAGCTTGCCACTACTGCTGTCTCCCTTGCTTCCGCTTGATTCTCTTGCCACTTTCTTTGGGCACCCGTGAGCCAAGTGCTCCTTCGATCCACACATTAAGCAGGCTCCCTTCCTCGGACTTCAACATTTTGGTGTAATGTAGCCCTTCAAGCCACAATTAAAGCACACTCTCTTTCCTTTCAAATAAACACCCACATGTCTCTTTCCACAGTTGCTATACTCCACCACTTTTTTCTTCTCATTCCCTTACTAATTTCCAACGGTGACATTTTCGTTCCACTTTCTTTTCTGAACATTACTCCTATGGCTACCTCCTGCCTTATCTCCATTTTCACCTTTCTTTTTCCTCTACTCTTGATTGTATATCAGCGTATTACCATCCCTGTCTATGACAATTATCCTTTCCAGCCTTGTTGTGAACGAATTCGGTTGAAACATCGAGATTTAACTTTGCAGCCAAGAATTCAGTTGATTTGTAGTGCTCCCACCAACAAATTCACTAACTGCGGCACTAGATTTACGTTAGCTTCATTATTATATTCATATTCCTTGGGGGTCTGTTGACGCTGCTGTCTTCTTCTAGGCGACATCTTACTTTTTAAAACTTGCACTATTAGATCATCGTTCATTCACACATTAAAATTTTTAAGCTTATCTCAACCACTGTTAAACAACACATGATACATCTTAAAAATAATAATAATTTATTCATTTATTACATTACACATAACAAAATAGCCTCACTACTATTTATATCATTTATCCTGTAATAATAAAATACCAGGATTACTTCATCATATCCCACTATTTATTTCAAAAGCCAGGATTTACATCTTATTAATTTTCATCATGATTTATATATCATCTTATTATTTTTCTCGCAATCTATAAGAACATTCCACATTGTAAAGCTTCATTGCTCTCTTACTCCACGATAAGAATCATCATCCTACGATCCATTGTGTACCCCCGATCACCTCAACCTGCACAGAAAAGTGGAAGACTAAATTCTAAGTTTCATCATTTACTTGGCCCTCTTTGACTTACATTCAACACGATCTATGCGTTTAGAAGCCTTCACCCACGTGTCTTCAGTTCTCGCCCGCTTTGCTAACTCTTTTCCCAAGTTATTCCTGCGCAATCTCATTAATAACTATCCTCTTTAATACTCTAACTGAGATAATCTCTACTCTACATCTGCAAGTCGTGTGGTAAAGTCTTGATTTGCGACATCTTTTTGAACTAGCGTGGCTTGGTGCTCTATGGCTTTCCTAACTCCTCTTACTCATGCTTCATCTTTACCTTCTCAAATTCATCTTCACGATCAAACTCAAGCTCATACCCAAGTTCTACAACAAAAATCGACGGGTATGGCTTTCCCAATACGAACCATACTCAGAATGTATGAACTTCTCAGGGCTCCTAATCCCTATCCTCCTTCATCAGTCATTCTGACAACAAAGTTTTAATAACTCCCACAACTTGATATGTATAATACTTGCGAGCACATAGGCTGTTAACACATAAGCACTTAAAGTCTTTTATCATTTTATCTTCAATGAATTTCCTTAATTCATTCCTTAGACCTCAATGAGAGTTTATCACCTCTATGTTTTTGATCTCCTAGAAGGTTATAGCCTAAGGTTTCCCCACCTAAGGTTCATAACCTAAAGCTTTGATACCAACTTGTGACACCCCCAAATCCGAGTACTTCAATCCCACAGATTTTATGCTCACTGTCTAATTAAATCATAACTAACTACCCATAAACAAAGGATATAAATAAGCTCAAAAGTTTAAACAATTAAATCTCCCTTTAAAGGGTTACATAATTTCAGGATAAATCCCAGGTTATCAAACCTTTATTATTACAATCATCAGCGGAAAATTAAAACATAATAATAATCAAGTCTATTACATAAGTTTCATAAATAGAAGGTAAATTAAATGCCGTCTAATCAAGCACTTTGCTCTTGCCCTTGCCCTTGCTTATAGAAAGCTCTTCAAACTTCTTATCTTCATCAGCATTGTTTTGTGCAAGAGTGAGCAAACAATTGTGACGTCCCCAAATCCGGGTCCCAATCACCACGAATCTGGTACATCAATTTTATAACTATTCCGGAAGATATAAACATAATTTGTTTATACAATAAACTTTACACATAAATCCCCAAGGTCGAGTAACCTTAACTTATACACAATTCATAACCTAATTGACATACAATGTCACTATCATACATTACTGTTACAAATTTATCTGCACACATAATCCAAAGCTGGACTTGTCTTTGACTTTTTCTAAATTCGACGTATTCGTTCTAATTTGCAATATTCATCATGATATAGTAAAGGTGAGCAACAAGTTTGCCCAGCAAGTTTAAGTTCAATAAATTAAAGATATATCATGATTGAAAGAATTGAACAATAAGCTGGCTAAAATTCTACAATATAATTGAGAACTAGCATGAATAAATTTTCATAGCTGAACGAACAATTGAACATGAACACCTATATCTAGACCGAACGATAATGAAGGTGATCAGCCTTTCATTCCTGATGAACACATGCAATGTGCACAGAATGGTATAATCAACAATGATTAACCACAAGTATATTTGAATAATCATAACTCAAGGTTGAATTAGAGAGAACTTGCTTGTACCGTTGATTACCGTTATGCAATCTACTTAACTTTATCTAAAGACCTAATATATAAATAATATCGATATACAAATTAGAATAATATCATCACAATATATTACTGTTAAATACAGTTACAAAATATCCTAAACACATTAGCACGTAATCCTATTAGTCTATAAAACACATAAGACCTAGTATCAAATCAAACTATTGTAGTCTGAGTTGAGTTCGGTACGATTTCGACATTTCGATTGCCAAATCGGACCATATCGAGCCTATTCTTAAGATTATTGTTAAGTTGTTTTGTTTGGGCTGCGCGTTATTGATATTGTTTCCTTGCGGGCCTATGGGCTTGCGGCATGTAGCACTTTGGGCCTATATCGGGTTCGGAGTGTTACAGAGGTGGTATCAAAGCAATGGCCCCTCACAATGTGTTAGGTTGAAAAACCTACACATTCTCTGGGGAGTGATTTTGGGATTTAACTGTGGGTTGTGAATCTACTAGACTTAAGAAATAGTGAGTGTGATAGATTTTATGTTTGAATATCTTGTAGAAATTGGGTGACTAGGTAGATTATATGAAGACTGTGACTTTTGGAGCATTATTTAGATATGAATCGAGTGTTAGAGCATGTTTGAAATTAACATTAAGAATTATTAATTTGGAGGACTAAATTTTTTAAGGTGGGTAGAATGTAATACCCAGTTAAAAAAATAATAATAATAAATAAATATAATAATAATAAAATAATAATTGATTTATAATTAGATAATGGAATAAAAACTAATAATTATTATACATATCTAAAACCTATTAGGATAAGTCAGTTAGACTGTAACAAACTTTTAATTTTAAAAAGGACTCTTTTACCTAGTAACCTATTTTGCAAAGGAATTACATATATCTAAACAACTAGAGAGAGAGAAGAACGTAAAAATTTATTTGGCTTTGGTGTACTGCAGAACAGTGAAGAAGAAAAGAAGAAAATTCAAAAAGGATTTGTTCGGCTAATATTTTCGTATTCGTAATATCGAGGTAAGTGGCTTTACCGAACTATTTAGTGATTTTAAAATTATCGTTATTTATATGTATGCCTTATTAATTGTTTGGATACCTAAACGTACAGTTTCAAATTTCGTTATGCTTTATTTAAGGCTTCCATTTAAATTAAATTATTATATTCTTTTATTTCAAAATTCGGATCAAGTATTTATTTTCGAACTGTGAATGAGATTATATGATTTTGAACTGTGAAAAAGTATTGTTTATATTATCGATAATATTGAGAAAAGATTTTGAAATCCTCAGTCTGACTATGTATAGAACCCGTTATTGATTACGTTTAGTTCCGGAGCTAATATAGGACCTACTAAGGAGCACAACTTTTAGATGCCCTTCGGGGAGCGTGCATTTTTATAGATACCTTAGTAGGGTGCGTATGATAACGTTATCGAACTTTTGGGCCGTGTTACAGGGCTATTGTAACCTTAGTCGCTAAAGCTGTGGATTAAAAGAGATATGATATACATTGAAATCATTTTTGAATTATTTTAGTTTTGAAAGCTTTTGTACTATTGTTATTGAACAAAAAGTTATTTCGAAAAAGTATTTTGCAAATTGTACTTGATTCGGCTAGATAGAGAGGATTGCTACTTGCTGAGCTTCATCGCTCACACCCTTATAGATTTTTACAAGTCCCATCATTGAAAGCTGAGCCCTTATTTGGTATGCTTGGAATAGCTTGAGTTTAGTTTTAGATGTTTTTTCTTTTGTTGATGGATTTTGATAAAACTCTTAGTTTCGAGGAGCTGCGACTCTATTATTTGAAAGTGGTATTTATTAGTATTTCATTTGGATTGATTTAAAATATATTTATTGTTGGGTTTTAAGTTAAGATTATTGTTAAGTTATTTTGTTTGGGCTGCGCGTTATTGATATTGTTGCCTTGCGGGCCTATGGGCTTGCGGCGTGTAGCACTTTGGGCCTATAACGGGTACGGGGTGTTACAGTTAACCCTATTTTGACCAACAATATCTTTGATTTCGCGTAAGATCTAGTTGTTCTAAAGGCTTGTATGTATAGTCCTCATGTCAGTCTACAAGATCAAACCAACAACATGTCCTAACTCATTACCAGAAGCAAGATCAAAGGCCATCAAAACGCTTGTCAGACTTTCTGGGTTTCTGGGTTGCCCAGAAACTCAGTTTTCGTGATCGGTCAACGGACTTTGACCACTAATAACTTGCAATCTGTACATGATAAATGCATGATTCCAGTTCTAGATCACTCTCCACATAATAGAATACAAGTCTATAACCTTAAACACACATAACACTTAACACAAAGTGATCTATGAGCCCTGACATTCGGTTGTCAGACCAAAATTTAGGGTTCATAGTTAGTTTTCAAAAACTTGATTTCGTGCATCTAGATGTTATGGGTCTAAGATGTAACAACCCAGATCACTAAATAACACCCTTTAACACATATCTAACCAAAAAATAACAACATTAACACAAATCTTTAAGTATTTTGAAAATTTAGGGTTTATACTACTTTGATGCTTTGATCTTGAATCTGATCATCATGATCTGATCTTGACTTGCTATGGATTATACTAAGGACTGAATCACTTAATATTTTCGTGGGTCTAGAGAGAGGATGGCTTGGTTGAGTGTATGTGAATAAATTAGCCCACTTTTTGACTTTTCTTTCTCTTTAATCTATATATCTTACAATTGCAATGTTTATGGCTGATATAAATGGTTGATTTGCTAAGATTTTAGTCACATGGCAATCTAATGTTGGTCACCAACTACAAATATGGCACGATTGGCAAGTTATCTCAAAATAATGTAACAAGGGTAATTTGGTCATTTGACTTCCCATTTTAATGGCATAATTATAACTTGACCAACCCTTAGGGTTTGACCCTTAGGGTTTAACCCTAAGGTTAAATTTTTTTATAGGATTTTCTAATTAGGTTTTAAAAATAGAAAATTAAGATTTTTAAGTTATAATTAGGATTTCCTAATTATATTAAGATTTCCTAACCATATTAGGGCTTGTTAATCAGGATTAATGTTTCCTAATTAAAATTGCTAAATTAATAATTAGGTTTTTCCCTAATTATACATTAGGGTTTCTAATTTAGAATTTAAGGTTTTCTAACTAATTTGTTAGGTTTTCCCTAATTAAATATATAATCATAAACACTTAAGTCTTTGAGTTCCCTAATTAGGATTTTAAGATTCTGAATTAGGGTTTCAAATTCCCGAAACTGAAATTAGGGTTTCCAGAGCCAATATTAGGGTTTCTTATTAATCGTTGGGGTTTTTTTTTTCTAACTGAACATCGATGTTCTTAATATATGATTAGGGTTTGTCACTAACATAATTCTCCAGAAAAATTTTAAATCCATAAAATTCCTTCCCAAAAATGCGAAATTCATACACTTATTTTCTGTCTAGATCTATTATTTAACCTTAATTAAATCTTTTAAGATTTTATAAAATTGTTTAAATTCTCATGTTGTCATATTCACCCCTTCTTCTAAGACGAAATTAACCTTACACCTTACACCTTTCCTACACAACATCACATGCTACCCAAAACATTACTAACAAGAGTAGAAATTTTCAATTTGTGTTGAGGAGTCATATAGACTACGAACTTTTATTTTCGAAAAGGTTTAAACATAAATTTATCTGCAAACCGCTCTAGTCTTACGAACATAGTGGGTAATTAGCCCGTTATGCCCTGTACTTATTAACTACTTCTGGTTGGGATACTTTTTCCTGTTTCTCGTCACTGCCATAGACACAAAAATTTTCTTACCTCAGTCTTTATCGGAATCCGCACCAAAACAATTTGGTTCAGAAAAATTTTTCAAAGAACCCTTAAGATTTTATAAACATTGGTCTAGCTGAAACAAATAGCTTAGACTCATACCAATAATCAATTTCAATCGAAATGTTAATGTATAGCCAAACCCCGTTGGCAATTTAATTATTTTGAAAATAATTTTATGACGTCATGTTACCGTACTACATTAACAGTCCGTTTGAGGATGCCGTCATTGAATGACTTTGCCATAACACATCATACAATAGTGGGACAACGATTTTTAGATTGAATTCAACACTAAGTATTCCTGTATTTATAGCTTCATCATTTCTTATCATCTATGTACCAGGTTACATGATACAGTAGTGATAAATAAAAATATATTTTGATATTTCAAATCGTTATTGTCTAGCCGAAACAAGTAGCATAGACTATACTTTAAACCTTTCAAAAACCATTGCAAATCAGTTTTATTATCTCAACAGGTAACGATGTGTCAGTAGCCCGAAGTCCACTTATACACAATGGTTACCAGAAGTTGAGAATAAAAATTCCTTTTCAAAAGCACATAGTGCGTATTTAGCTTGATGTCAAAAAAATTTCGAAGTCTAGCATTGCTAGAAGATTTGGAAAACCTATGTCTCCACTAACGATCCATTGCCTAATCAATCTATCTATTCCTATTATCCTCAATTCTCCATTCACACTTAATTCTACCCAGTTCGTCAAACTTACCACACTTATGAGTTCAGGACTTGCCCCAATCATATGAGTTTAAGAACTTGTCCTAAATAGACCTTTGGCGTCCATTCGTTGAGGGGTTCAAAACATTTCATATAATTATGAGTCACGAACTACCGTACATATGAGTTTTAAGAACTCACACTTAACCTTATATCCTTTACCTATTCCCTATCTATCTAATATATACCTGAGAAAAGAATTTCCTTCTCAACACGCATATAGCAAATAGCGCTATATGAACATTTCAATGATTGTCAATACCAGAAGCTAAGTGGTTGTTGAATCAAACACAATCCCCTGCCCATACAAAGAATTGGTCAACTCAGCCACTAATCAATATAGGAAGCTAAGTGGACAATTCCCCGCCCATACAAAGAATTGTTCAACCTAACCGCTATATCGATCAAGAAGCTAAGCGGTTCTAAAACCAAGTACAAATTCCCCGCCTATACAAGGAATCATACAACTCAACTACTGACATGAGTCCTCAATTAAAATCTCACACTTAATATCTTAACCCCATACTTTCTCCATACGAATTTTATTCAATCCGTATTGCATTAACCCATCGTACCAATTCATAGTACAATCTGACACACAACAATTTGCTGTACTATTTCAATCATTCGATTGATTCTCCATGCTATAACTTTATTAGATCACGGGGTGATCTCACCATATATATTACGATATCTTTCTATGCTATGATCGTTTTTACGATCTACTCAGACTTTTAGTCTTTTAGACTCTATCTATTCATCACTATTGTTCAAGTTTATTATCAGAGTTAGGAAACTTCGTATCTTAATAACTACCCGAGATTCGTCTTTGAATCTTACCGACTCACTAACTCTATTTGAGTTAGTCCTTATACTAATCACTGCGGTTAATAGCCTTAGGTAACCCTACCTAAGGTTTATAACCTACAACTTTGATACCAATTGTGACATCCCCAAATCCGGGTCCTAATCACCATAAATCTGGTACATCAATTCTATAACTATTGCGAAAGATATAAACATAATTTGTTTATACAATAAACTTTACACATACATCCCCAAGGTCGAGTAATCTTAACTTATACACAATTCATAACCTAATTGACATACAATGTCACTATCATACATTACTGTTACAAATTTATCTGCACACATAATCTAAGCTGGACTTGTCTTTGACTTTTTCTGTATCCGACTTATTCGTTCTAATCTGCAATATTCATTATGATATAGCAAGGGTGAGCAACAAGTTTGCCCAGTAATTTTAAGTTCAATAAATTAAGGATACATCATGATGGAAAGAATTGAACAATAAGCTGGCTAAAATTCTATAATATAATTGAGAACTAGCATAAACAAATTTTCATAGCTGAACGAACAATTGAATATGAATAACTATATCTGGACCGAATGGTAATGAAGGTGGTCAGCCTTTCATACCTGATGAACACATACAATGTGCATAAAATGCAATTCAACAATTCATAGACATGATATAATCAACAATGATTAACCACAAGTATATTTGAATAATCATAACTCAGGGTTGAGTTAGAGAGAACTTTCCTGTACCGTTGATTACCGTTACACAATCTATTTAGCTTTATCTGAAGACCTAATATATAGATAATATCGATATACAAATTAGAATAATATCATCCCAATATATTACTGTTAAATACAGTTACAAAATATCCTAAACACATTAGCACGTAATTCTATCTGTCCATAAAACACATAAGACTTAGTATCAAATCAAACTATTGTAGTTTAAGTTGAGTTCGGTACTATTTCGACATCCTGATTGCCAAATCGGACCATATCGAGCCTATTTTCCTTAAAACTCTACTTAAACTGGTTCATAATTATTTTAGATAAATTTATTATCAGACAAAATAATTTTCAAAGGCTTATAGTAATTTTCTAATAATTATTACTCTTTCCGTTCCAGGATAAAAATCCCGGTGGACTTTTCACGCATATTAAGAAGATGAATGAAATGACAAAATTGCCCATAATATTGTCATTAAATATGGAGAGAGAATTAAAATAAGAAAAGTATGAGATATTTAATGTTACGGGTATAATAGAAAAATATGTGTAAAAGTTTAGTTATTAAAGAAAAATGGACATTTAACATGGGACTACTCAAAATAGTAATAAGGACTTTTATCATGGGACGGAGGGAGTATCATTTATCATAATTTTTCAATCATTAATATCATATTTATATTATTTAAATACCACAATATTGTATTATCATTAATATTTATTTAATATCAAATATTAATGAAATACATGTCATAATATTATAATATATTTATAATATCTCAAAGTATTTTTAATTCTTTATTATTACCTTTAAATGATTTTAAAGTAATTAAAACCATTATTAAATAACCATCATTAATATTAAAATATTAATATTTTTCATGACAAAATATCAAAAATTATATTTTATAACTTAACATATTTTTTATAACCTTTATATCATTTTTATATGATTTTTAAATTATTAATTCTATTTTCCCATAATTTATTTAATATAATTATTAAATAAATCAATCACTGTCAATATTGATTTATTAATTAAATTCATTAAAAAATATTAAAAGTCATTAAAAATAACTTAAAATATTTTTTTATTCTATAATATAATTATAAATGATTTTTTAAGTATTAAAATCATTTTTAAGTAATTTATTTAATATAATAATTAAATAAATTAAACACCATTAATATTCCAAAAATATTAAATATTAATGAAATATATTCAAAATTATTAAAAACCTATTTTTAGGCTTTAAAATAATTTTTAGGAGGTTAATATGAATTTTTAAAAATTAAAAACTATTTTTCTCTATTTATTAAATAAAATAATTAATTTTAGAAATAAAGTGTCACTAAAGGGGCCCTATAGCGGCAGAACCGTCGCTATAGGTGTTCTTGAGAAACCTAGAACTTCATAGTTCATTAACAGGGTAGCTAGTTTGACCACCCATAGATTTATGATCATAAGATTTCTGAGCTTGTACTTGTGTTAATGTTGTAGTATTAATGTAATACTACAACTACATACTAATTTCATGGCCAACACGTATCACCATAGAAAGATCTAAGCTACCAAATATCTTGTCAGACGTGTTCTTGAGCTTCTGGGTTGCACAGAAACTCAAGCAATATCAAGGGTCCTATTTTGAAGTTTTGTATCTTTGATTCTGAGCTTACTTAATGTGATCTAAAGATTCACTCATGTAGTAGAGATGTCAGGGTACCTTTATCATACAATAGATCAACCTAACTACATCACACATGAGAGATCAAGGCTGGTCAAATCTTGTCAGAACGCCTGTTCTTGAGTTTTTTCGGTTTTCCAGAAAACTCATCCGGCTGATGGTCAACCCTATTTTGACCAACATTATCTTTGATTCCGTGTAAGATCTAGTTGTTCTAAAGCCTTGTATGTATAGTCCTCATGTCAGTCTACAAGATCAAACCAACAACATGTCCTAAGTCATTACCAGAAGCAAGATCAAAGGTCATCAAAATGCTTGTTAGACTTTCTGGGTTTCTGGGTTGCCCAGAAACTCAGTTTTCGTGATCGGTCAACGGACTTTGACCACTAATAACTTGCAATCTGTACATGATAAATGCATGATTCCAGTTCTAGATCACTCTCCACATAACAGAATACAAGTCTATAACCTTAAACACACATAACACTTAACACAAAGAGATCTATGAGCCCTGACATTCGGTTGTCAGACCAAAATTTAGGGTTCATAGTCAGTTTTCAAAAACTTGATTTTGTGCATCTAGATGTTATGGATCTAAGATGTAACAACCTAGATAACTAAATAACACCCTTTATCACATATCTAACCAACAAATAACGACATTAACACAAATCTTTAAGTATTTTGAAAATTTAGGGTTTATACCACTTTGATGCTTTGATCTTGAATCTGATCATCATGATCTGATCTTGACTTGCTATGGATCATACTAAGGACTGAATCACTTAATATTTTTGTGGGTCTAGAGAGCGAATGACTTGGTTGAGTGTATGTGAATAAATTAGCCCATTTTTTAACTTTTCTCTCTCTTTAATCTATATATCTTACAATTGCAATGTTTATGGCTGATATAAATGGTTGATTTGCTGAGATTTTAGTCACATAGCAATCTAATGTTGGTCACCAACTATAAATATGGAAAGATTTGCAAGTTCTCTCATAATAATGCAACAAGGGCAATTTGGTCATTTGACTTCCCATTTTAATGGCATAATTGTAACTTGACCAACCCTTAAGGTTTAACCCTAAGGCTAAAAATAATAATTTCCTAGGATTTTCTAATTAGGTTTTAAAAATAGAAAATTAAGATTTCTAAATTATAATTAGGATTTCCTATTTATATTAAGTTTTCCTAACCATATTAGGGCTTGTTAATTAGGATTAATGTTTCCTAATTAAAATTGCTAAATTAACAATTAGGTTTTCCCCTAATTATACATTAGGGTTTCTAATTTAGAATTTAGGGTTTTCTAACTAATTTGTTAAGTTTTTCCTAATTAAATACATAATTATAAATACTTAAGCCTTTGAGTAGACCTGGAAAATGGGCCCAAAGCCCGCGGGCCGGCCCGCCCGCCAAAAAGCGGGCTTTGGGCCGCATTTTTTTGGCCCATAAAAACCCGGACCTTTTTGGCCCGACCCGTTCAAGGCCCGGCCCGGCCGACCCCCCCGCGAGCTTTGCGGGCTCAAAAAAGTGCCAAAAAATAGGCATAAACCACCTTCAGCCCGCGGGCCGGCCCGGCCCGCTCGTGAGCCCGCGGGCTATGGGCTTAATTTTTTTGGCCCGTGAAAATCCGGGCTTTTTTGGCCCGGCCCGTTTTAGCCCGGCCCGACCATAGCCCGGCCCGGCCCGGCCCGGCCCGCGCCCGCCCGCCTGTTTGCCACTTCTACCTTTGAGTTCCCTAATTAGGGTTTTAATATTTTGAATTAGGGTTTCGGATACTCGAAACTGAAATTAGGGTTTTTAGAGCCGGTATTAGAGATTCTTATTAATCGTTGGGGTTTTTTTTTTCTAACTGAACGT
Organism: Panax notoginseng; assembly: GCA_016801055.1. NCBI lineage: Eukaryota > Viridiplantae > Streptophyta > Magnoliopsida > Apiales > Araliaceae > Panax > Panax notoginseng. Next base: position 62,227,655 of record CM029021.1, on the reverse strand, counting down.
CTATGTTTTTAATATATGATTAGGGTTTGTCACTGGTATAATTTTTCTGGTCAACCCTTGACCCTTAGCCACATACTGTACACATATATGACCATATTCACAGAACATAAACACTTATACACTTAATCTTGAATAATTCTCTAGAAAAATTTTAAATCTATAAAATTACTTCCCAAACATGCCAAATTCATACACTTATTTTCTGTCTAGATCTATTATTTAACCTTAATTCAATCTTTTAAGATTTTATAAATTTGTCTAAATTCTCAGGTTGTCACAACAATTGCCCACAAGAAGGATAGTATACAATAACATTCTATGAATGACAATTTACTGAGCTTTCCATGATAAGAAATTTTTACCGGAAACAATAAGTTCTAATTCGAATACTGCGAGTTTAAAGGACTAATGAACTTTAAAACCAAATAACAGGTATCAATTTCAAAGGAATACACAAAGGGTTATAAGACCACGAACTATGTTATAGGTTGTCAAGTATTTCTACTTTAACCTTTAACAGTCTAAAAGACCATAATCATCTTCTATATCCTAGGTTAATAGGTGTTTCTACTGTAACCTTTAACAGTTTAAACGACTATGTGGACCATCATCTCGTACTCCAGGTGATCAGCCCTTTGTACTTTGTACTGCGCAAACATTTTAACGCTATTGCGTAGCTCTAAATAATCCCCTGATATAGGGTTGTTCATCTCAACTTAGATCATTAGGTTCAATACCAAAGGGAGTTTGGTTCAGAATTAACTTCAAAGGAATTCTAGATCTTTAGAACGCTCATCAACCAAGTACGGGTTGAATCAAGTAGGGATCAATAGCTATTCAAGAGTTTGGTTATAATCGAATTATGCTAATGTATAAATAAGAGATAGTATATCAATGGTTTATCAGCTGAACAAGTATTATTTATCGACTATACACTCTTAAAACTGTACAGATTCATAAGCAAACCAAAGGAAGTTTGGTTTGGACTGACTTTAAGGGTAATTTAGAGTTTAGAACATTCAACAACTAAGGATTAGTTGAATCAATAAAGAATCGCTAGTCAACTAAGAGTTCGGTACAACAATGTAAGTTAGTGCAATGACATTGATGATCAGAGATTGAACAACAGTTAATTTTAGCTGAATAAATGTTTTTCAACAAGAACAAGCTTTCAACAATAGTACATACTTTGAATAAACAAAACAACCTCACTTGAAATGAAGGAGTAAAGATTAAATAACTAGCTCGATGAAAAGTGTAGTTTAGAAACTTACTCAACAATAATTCATAGTTAAAGAATATGCATAACAATAACAAGTTATGAACAAAACTTGCATAATGAAAGATTAAAGTTAGAGAACTTTCTCAATTGAATAATAACTTCAAGAAACTTGCATAATCGTAAAAGTAGGGTTAGGAAACTTGCGTAACAATAACAACTTAACTGCTTAATAAGAGATTAGAGATAGAGAACTTGCATAAGTATAACATGACAGCAAAAAGTAAACCTTGCTGAATAATAAAGTAGCAAAGGTTAGGGAACTTGCCTCATGCGTAAGCTACATAATTATAACCCACGTTCACCAAAATACCCTACACATACCATTAGAATCGCAATATCGATTAGTTTAGTTTTACTAACATTAACCTTATAAGTTCCATTCACCATCTTATTTAAGTTATAACCTTTAACTTAAGGTTTAACCATATTGATTAACCACATAACACGAATTTGAAAACTCACTAACATATAACGTAAAGTTATAGCATTCAATTCTCATCTCTAACTATTTCAAATATCAAGTTTCAATCGTTATATAACTTGTTAATTAATAACTTAAAATCTTCATATTTGGTATTACAATGCATCTACAATATGTTATTACATCATATAATATGATTAACACCTTTTTATGTTCATAAGATTAAGTTACTATTGCATGCTTTGGACTGAAATAAAAAAAAAACAGTTTCTGTCAGGGGTTGGCGCAGCCGCGCCATTTTAAGCTTTGGCACCAACGCGGCCGCGCTGGTGCGCAGTCCTGGAATCTACAGTTCGCGATTTGAACATAGCAGAAAGCCAATTGGGCTTACAAGTAACATTCTAACAATCAATTTCCACATATATAAGTTACATAAACTTCACAGAAACACAATTTAAGATTTCTAACATGTTGTTAACTATATAACAACCTAAACATCCAAAATTACAACATTTAATTTTACTATTTTTATTATTTCTTATTCTTTTGACATTTATAGCAAAATTCATCAATGTGAATTCATTTTTCAACCAAAACAACTGATTCAACTCATATTATTTTCGTTTCCACATGTATTTTCACAATCCACAACCAATTTACAGTTTAACACATGAATTAAACATCAATTTTAATTCTAAACTAAGCCATATCATATATAGATATATCACTGTAATTCAATTCTTCAATACTAATCTTATTTTCATGAAATTGACTACTCTAAATCATGAATGAACATTTTATAATCATCTATTAACACATAACAAACTCATATTTTCAACAATTATCCACTAAATATCAATTATAGAGAACTTTTGATAGAATACAAACAAAACTTTAAAAATAAGAATTATATCTTTGCTTTCTTGTTTAGATGATGAAGGCTACCTTGTTAATCTCTTCTTGGCTCTCAAAATCACAACCCTTTCTTCTTTCTTCTCTCTTTTCTCTCCTTTTTCTTATGTCTTTTCTTCTCTTTTTTCTTATGTCTTTTCTTCTCTGTTTTCTTCTTTAGTCTTAGGCTTAAGCCAATACTCTTAACGTAAACTAAACAGACGCCAACGTATTACGTATTAAAAATAAAACTGACATAATAATAATAATAATAATTCTATACTTAATATACCAGTTATGTTATTTTTAAATTTAAAAGCCATAAAGCCTTGTTTGGCAAAACCAATTAAAAATAATGACTTAAAATCCTTATGTCTTATTTGGTAAAACCCATTTAAATTAAGGACTTAGCATTCATTAAGCCTTGTTTGGCAAAACTGAATTAAACTCTTTTAATTTATTTTAATAACTCATTTAATCATTATCAACTCTCTAATTTAATTATTAAATTAAATTAGGATATTACCAATATGTAACATAATAATTAATTCAACACTCATTTAATTTAATTAAATTCAAAATTACTAAATACCAACTTAATTAATATATTACACTTAATTAAGTTAATTCCCCACAACTCATGAATTATTTATTTAACTAATAAATAATCAAATAAAACAAATATTTATTTAACAATAAATTCATCAACTAAAATATTTATTTAATTCAATACATATTTTAAATTACATACAAAATTCTGGATCTTCACATTATATCCTTGAACATATCTGGATATTTTGACGCATTCAAGACCAACGGTTTATGACACTGGAACTTCCCGATGCTTTGACAAGTGCAGTTTTCAACAATCTCTATCATCGGCTTTCTAAACTCCACATTAGGGTTAATACCTATGACTTACATGAAGATCTTCTATGACGACCCGGAAATTCGGATTGTCCAGAATTTAGGTTTAAAGAATTAGTTATTAATAAAACTAATTTTTATTAATAATATTATGTGCTATATGTTTATTAATCGTTCTATAACCTAGGATGATTATAAGTTGGGAGTATTCTGGCTGCGAGCTAGATTGATCGAATAAGAATTTTCAAGACGAAAATAAAAATTTTCCGGGAACAAAAATATTTCTGGGAAAAAAGACGAAATAGGCACTATTCATCCGTTTCTGCTCGGATATTTATTTTGAAATTCCGAGAAGTTATTGATTACGTAAAATGTTTAGACGTGATGGAATATTCAATAATATTTCAGTTATGGCAAAAAAAATAAGTTTTCGCCTGCGGACTCAAAACCTAAGGGTTAGGAAAAGTGAGTTTCGAGAATTTTATGAGTACGTATAATAATTAAGGTTATTATGCGTGAGAGATACGAGTATAATACTAGTTATTATACGAGTATAGTACGAAGATTAGTACGACGTATAATACGAATATCGTACGAAGATATACGAAGATAATACGAGAATACGAGAATGGAATGCGTAGAATACGATTAGTCTTAATGGACTTTGAGTTCATGGACTTTGTAGAATCCAATTGGACTTGGATTATGTCAAGCCCAACTCTTTGTGAAAGCAAGCCCAAGATAGGCCCAATAAGAATTAGGGTTAAGGCCCAAACCAAGAAAAGAAATCGCGGATCGAACCGATGGGTAAACGGATGGGTAGGAACCATTTGGGTAACCCATGGGATGACCCATGGGCATGTGGGCTGACTACTTGGCCACCAAGTAAGGGTGGTGGCCAAGTAAACTTGGTGGCTAAGTTGTTGGAAGAGGTGGGAATAGTAAGGAGGTGGGGGCGAAATGACTAAAATACCCTTAGCCTTGATTTTCTATAAATAGGAGGCTTAAGCTCATTTGGTTGGATTTTAAAAATCCCACACTTGAGAGAGAGAGAGAGAGGTCGGATGGGAAGGAGAAGGAAGAGAAAAGGCTAGGCCGCATACAAACTTTGTCCGACGGGAGAAGATTAAAGAAGAACGGTAATCCGGAACCTAGTCTCTTTTAAATTTTCTTTAAGTTTTTATGTTTAAAAACACAGCTTAATGAGAATAAGAAGTAAATAATGATAGGAACGATTTCATATGGTTGAAATCATTCAGAAAAGAAGAAATAAGAATTAGAAGTTTAGTTTGCAAATTTCTTAAGGAAGTATAAGATTCGTGAGAATTTTGAGAGATCCGAGTGGATTATATGAACGAGTAAGTGAAATAAGTAAGGAATGGAGTTATATAACATCAAATTCCAATAAAAAGTGAAATCGTAATCCAAAATATTGATTAAAATGAAGAACGAATGAAGAACACGAAGAACACGCGAAGAACACGAAGAACGTTATTGATGGACAAATTTAAAACAATCGTAGTTTAATTGTTGTTGATGGACAAGTTTAAAACCATCGCGTATAAGTTAGATGCTTATTGCTTGGTTAGGAACAGTAGAAACGTTCATGAAGAACGAATTAAAACGTAGCTATAACGAAGTTATGGGAAAATTTTCTTAAAGGACAAACGACAATTAGAAAGTTAGTAAATGAACCCAAACGTGTAGGGTTTCATAAGGAAGTAAGAGAACATAGAAAACGTGAGTCATGGACTCAAGAACGAACGAGTTCCGAGTTCGGATGATCGAATTACGGATGAATGAGCGAAAAACACTAAAAGCATAAAAATGAACTAAGGGTGAAGATCAAGCCAATCGAATGGCACGTTAACAGATTCAGAAATAAGTTTTGTCCAAGGGGTATTGATGTACGTAAGATAAGGAAGAGAATGGCTTTGGAACGATCTCGTTCCTAGTTATAACGAAGAAGTTATGAGATCGGGAAGTAAGCGTCTCAAATTAGATTTAACACTTAGAAAATTTTCTAGGGTTTAGGCTTGGAGCCGCAGCGCCGACTAAGCTTTGAGAAGTGGCGCCGTAGTGCTAGCTCGGAGCCTCAGGTACTGTTAGTTGGCGCCGCAGCGTGAGAGATAACAAAGTGTTTGGCGCCGCAGTGTCAGACCAAAGGAAAGAGGGTGCATAGGTCGCGCCGCAGCGCGAGGGAAAGGAAAGGGCACGACGCCGCGACGCCAGTGCAGGGCAATGCCCAGGAATGAGATTTTTATTGCTCAATTACTGGGGGATGTGCAAGAAAGAAGTATGAACATATAGTTCTCCTAAAATAACACTTAAGCAAATGACTTAAACCTTTATTAAAGATTGAACGGAAAGATTAAACGAGATCAAAGAATATAAACGCGGGTTATGTAACCGATATACGGGGACCGTAGTGGCGATGAACGAACGTGAGGGATTGCTATGGTTGTGATTCCTTAGACGTTGAGTGACAAAGGTAAGGAATAACATTTCGATGTTATGGTTGTGGTAATGAGAGATAAGTGTGAAGCGTATAGACGCTGTGAACGCAATGTTGTTGCGATGGGCGATTGGTCTTAGCATACAACGATCAGTATGGCTTCAACACTAAGAATGAATAATGAACATGGGGTTCATGTAAGGGATAACGAACGTATTAAATAAGATTAATGAAAGCCGAATGTGAGTCGGATAAGGAATGAATCCTGAGGTATGACATTTAGTTGCCAGAAAGCTGTAAAGAATTAGAAATTGATTTAACGAACATTAAGTTTAATTGTTCGGATAAGTTAAGATAAGTTTAGGTTGTGGTACAATCGTAACCTTTGATGGTTGACATATGGGAGCTGGGCTAAACAATTCCTTCAGAGAGCAAAGGTATATACAAAATTGGCAACCGATCTAACTCACTGTGATGGCAGTGTAGAAGAGACGTGAACTTGTTTGTTGGTTGTTTGTGGGAAACCACTCAGAGTACCATATGGACTACTAGCAGAGACACGATGTGTGCTGAGTCCTAGTAAGGTTATAAGAAGAAGACAAGAATATAAATCATCAAAGATGATGAACATTTTGAGTAAGACATCTCCGTATGTCATGAAGCCGTAAACTGGTAAAGAAAGTTAGTCGCGTTAACTTATATTGCAAGAACGTGAACCCTAAGAAGTAAAGTTAAGTAAACCAATGCGTAAGTCCAGTATACGACTAATTGGTGTTTATGTTTTCTCCTTATGTGTTATATAGGAATTGGAATGAGCAGTTCAGCGTAAGCGGTAGCTGTGCGTAAGGCAAGTTTCCTAACTTCATTCATATTCTAAATGAATGCTAGTTTCTTAAACTTCTCAGATGTTGAACTTGAGAAGTCTTATCTATGTGCATATGTGCGATGTATGTACAAGGTGGTAGTATGTATGAGGCCTTGTGCCACAATTTGAACACTTCGATATTTCTATGATATGAATTGTTCTATGATTAACTGTTCAATACAATTATGTTCTATTTATACATGAACCATTATTGATTAAGTCTGTGCTAATGTATCCAGCCAGACATGATGTGTATGAAAAAGGTAGAGAAATGAAAGTATTTCAAAGTGAAAATGACAGATGTTTTAAGATGATAGGAATCGGGACAATTCCTATTATTCAAGCTGCTTCATAACCTTTGTTCGGTTATCGAAGTTCTAAAGAAATGTTTTAATTCTGAAGTTGTTTGTTCAACTGTTATGACTTACTGGGCAATTAAATGCTTACTCTTGCTTTAAATGAAAAACAATTTTCAGCGAACAAAGTTAGAAGAACTGAAGGATCCCGTAAAGATCAAGCTGACGGTATCCAGATGAAGTTTCATGCAGAATGTGAATGAGCGAGAAGATCAAGTGAAGACTTGTAATGTAGAAAGATGGAACTGAACGATAGACTAGTTTAATGAACTGTTATGTATCCTTAGTGGCGGATAAAAGTCACTCTTGTAAAATGAAATGAATAATGTATTATTATTATTTGTAATGAAAGAGGTTATAAGGTTTTCAGAACCTGGGATTTGAGAGTGTACGTTGTTATATTTCAGTATATAATGATGTATGCTGGATGAATGATGTGCTCGTAACGTACGAAATTCGGGTGAGAAGATAGACCGTATTTTGGGGCGTTACAAGTTAGTATCAGAGCTGATAGGTTAGAAACCTTAGGTAGGAGTACCTAAGACTATAATCGTAGAGAGAATGATAAGAAGATCACCACATGATCATAGTGAATTGTAGTAACAGATAAGCTGTTAAACGATGAATGATTTATGGCTAATGCTATGAATGAAGGGTACTATGAAGTACTATAGGAAGAAGAACTTAGATTAAGTTATGAAGGATAGTACACGAATTAAAGAAAATTCGTATTAAGTAAAGAGAGATTTAGAAGTTGTAAAATTTTAATTGAGGACTCATATCAGTTGCTGAGTTGTATGATTCCTTATATGGGCGGGGAAATTGTACGTGGTTTTAGAACCACTTAGCTTCTTATGTGATATAGTTGTTAAGTTAAACAATTCTTTGTATGGGCGGAGAATTGTCCTTGGTGTAACCACCGCTTAGCTTCCTATATCGGTCAGTAGCTGAGTTGACCAATTTTCTGTATGGGCAGGGAATTTTGTTTGGTTCTACAATCACTTAGCTTCTGGTAGTGATAATCATTGGAATAGTATGTCGCGCTATCAAGATGTATATGACGAGAAGGTGAATCTTTTTCCATGTATATACTGGATAGATAGAGAACGTTAAGGTAGGTGCAAGTTCCTGAAACTCATACTTATGGTAAGTTCGTGACTCATAATTATATGGTATGTTTTTGAACGTCTTAGCGAATGGACGCCTATAGTCTGTCTGGATGTTCTTAAACACATATTATTGTGGAAAGTTCCTGAACTCATAATGTGTGGTAAGTTGATGGGATGTACTAAGGTATAGGAATGTTTAGGCTGAAAGTAAGTATTTTTAATAGACTTAGCAATGAAGGTGATAGAGAAGATTAAGTATTGTCGCAGTAAGACAATGAAGGAAGATGGAGAATAGGATATTCCAAGTCATCTAGCTATGCTAGATTTCGAAGTTTATTGAACTCGTGCTGATTGGTACATTTTGAAAAGAAAAGGATTGGTTTAATTTTTGGAACCAACGTATTTTAAAAGAGCTATTCTTGTTATGTCTATGCTAATTGCTTTGGCTAGACATAAATTGATTTGAAATATCAAAATGAATTTTATATCATTAGTGCATTTGATGCAAGGATGGTAAAAAGATGGAGTTATTAATGCAATTGAACCTGGTGTTGGATGTGATCATAGGATCAACAACCCGCTATGGTATGATGTATAATGACGAAGTCACAAACTGACGAAGTCCTCAACGTACTGTAAAAAGTACGGTATCATGACGTCATAAACCGTTTTGATGTATTGCGAAAAGAATTTAAAGAAGTAGTCAACGTCAATTGAGTTGACTAGACGAAGGTTTCACATTGTTGTCCAATTTATTGGTATGGTCTAAGCTACTTGATTCGGCTAGACAAATGGTATGTCATCGAGCTTTCTTTGAGAACTTGTGCCAAACCAAATTGTTTTGGTGCGAAATCTAATGATTAAGTCTGAGGAGAATATGGAAGAGGTAGTTTACTTTCTTTGTGATTGTAAACTGACCGTTAAAGAAGGGATTACAGCGAAATGCTGTTTAACATAGTAAGAGTTCATGGTCGATGTGACCCCTCAACAAAAGTATAAAATGTTTTCATAGGAAATTTTATATTCCTCGTTATTCCTTCTACTTCATGATTCTTGATAGGTTATGGGGATTAGGAACGAGGGAAAGATAAGAACTCCATTGAAGAGAAGTTGAGAAGAAGGGTAAGCTAAAATTTCGAGGATGAAATTCTGTGAAGAAGGGGTGAATGTGATGACCCGGGTAAGAGTGTGGTTTTAAGAAATTCCAAGGACGAAATTTTTATAAGGAGGGAAGAATGTGACGACCCGAAAATTCGGATTGTCCAGAATTTAGGTTTAAAGAATTAGTTATTAATAAAACTAATTTTTATTAATAATATTATGTGCTATTTATTTATTAATCGTTCTATAACCTAAGATGATTATAATTTGGGAGTATTCTGGCTACGAGCTAGATTGATCGAATAAGAATTTTCAAGACGTAAATAAAAATTTTTCGGGAACAAAAATATTTTCGGGGAAAAAGATGAAATAGGCACTATTCATCCGTTTCTGCTTGGAGATTTATTTTGAAATCCGAGAAGTTATTGATTACGTAAAATGTTTAGACGTGATGGAATATTAAATAATATTTCAGTTATGACAAAAAAAATTAAGTTTTCTCCTGCGGACTCAAAATCTAAGGGTTAGAAAAAGTGAGTTTCGAGAATTTTATGAGTACGTATAATAATTAGGGTTATTATGCGTGAGAGATACGAGTATAATACTAGTTATTATACGAGTATAGTACAAAGATTAGTACGATGTATAATACGAATACCGTACGAAGATATACGAAGAGAATATGAGAATGGAATGCATAGAATACGATTAGTCTTAATGGACTTTGAGTTCATGGACTTTGTAGAATCCAATTGGGCTTGGATTATGTCAAGCCCAACGCTTTGTGAAAGCAAGCCCAAGATAGGCCCAATAAGAATTAGGGTTAAGGCCTAAACTAAGAAAAGAAACCGCGGATCAAACCGATGGGTAAACGGATGGGTATGAAACACTGGGGCAACCCATGGGATGACCCATGGGCATGTGGGCCGGCTACTTGGCCACCAAGTAAGGGTGGTGGCCAAGTAAACTTGGTGGCTAAGTTATTGGAGGAGGTGCGAATAGTAAGGAGGTGGGGGCAAAATGACTAAAATACCCTTAGCCTTGATTTTCTATAAATAGGAGGCTTAAGCTCATTTGGTTGGATTTTGAAAATACCACACTTGAGAGAGAGAGAGAGAGGTCGGATGGGAAGGAGAAGGAAGAGGAAAGGCTAGGCCGCGTACAAACTTTGTCCGACGGGAGAAGATTAAAGAAGAACGGTAATCCGGAACCTAGTCTCTTTTAAATTTTCTTTAAGTTTTTAAGTTTAAAAACATAGCTAAATGAGAATAAGAAGTAAATAATGATAGGAATGATTTCATATGGTTGAAATCATTCAGAAAAGAAGAAATAAGAATTAGAAGTTTAGTTTATAAATTTCTTAAGGAAATATAAGATTCGTGAGGATTTAGAGCGATCCGAGTGGATTATGTGAACGAGTAGGTGAAATAAGTAAGGAATGGAGTTCTATAACATCAAATTCCAATAAAAAGTGAAATCGTAATCCAAAATATTGATTAAAATGAAGAACGAACGAAGAACACGAAGAACACGCGAAGAACACGAAGAACGTTGTTGATGGACAAATTTAAAGCCATCGTAGTTTAATTGTTGTTGATGGACAAGTTTAAAACTATCGCGTATAAGTTAGATGCTTATTAATTGGTTAGGAACGGTAGAAACGTTCATGAAGAAAGAATTAAAACGTAGCTATAACGAAGTTATGACGAAATTTTCTTAAAGGACAAACGATAATTAGAAAGTTAGTAAATGAACCCAAACATGTAGGGTTTCATAAGGAAGTAAGAGAACATAGAAAACATGAGTCATGGACTCAAGAACGAACGATTTCTGAGTTCGGATGACCGAATTACGGATGAACAAGTGAAGAACACTAAAAGCATAAAAATGAACGAAGGGTGAAGATCAAGCCAATTGATTGACACGTTAACGGATTCAGAAAGAAGTTTTGTCCAAGGGGTATTGAAGTATGTAAGATAAGGAAGAGAATGGCTTTGGAACGATCTCGTTCCTAGTTATAACGAAGAAGTTATGAGATCGGGAAGTAAGCGTCTCAAATTGGATTTAACACTTAGAAAATTTTCTAGGATTTAGGCTTGGCGCAGCAGCGCCGGCTAAGCTTTGAGAAGTGGCGCCACAGTGCAAGCTCGGAGCCTCAGGTACTGTTAGTTGACGTCGCAGCGCGAGAGATAACAAAAGGTTTGGCGCCGTAGTGCCAGACCAAAGGAAAGAGGGTGACATAGGTCGCGTCGTAGCACAAGGGAAAGGAAGGGGCACGGCGCCGCGGCGCTAGTGCAGGGCAATGCCTAGAAATGAGATTTTTATTGTTCAATTACTGGGGTATGTGCAGGAAAGAAGAATGAACATATAGTTCACCTAAAATAACACTTAAGCAAATGACTTAAACCTTTATTAAAGATTGAACGGAAAGATTAAACGAGATCAAAGAATATAAACGCGGGTTACGTAACCGATATCCGGGGACCGTAGTTGCGATGAACGAACGTAAGGGATTGCTATGGTTATGATTCCTTAGACGTTGAGTGACGAAGGTAAGGAATAACATTTCGATGTTATGGTTGTGGTAATGAGAGATAAGTGTGACGCGTATAGACGCTGTGAACGCAATGTTGTTGCGATGGACGATCTGTCTTAGCATACAACGATTAGTATGGCTTCAACACTAAGAACGAATAATGAACATGGGGTTCATGTAAGGGATAACGAAAGTATTAAATAAGATTAATGAAAGCCGAATGTGAGTCAGATAAGGAATGAATCCTGAGATATGGCATTTAGTTGCCAGAAAGCCGTAAAGAATTAGAATTTGATTTAACGAACATTAAGTTTAATTGTTCGGATAAGTTAAGATAAGTTTAGGTTGTGGTAAAATCGTAACCTTTGATGGTTAACATATAGGAGCTGGGCTAAATAATTCCTTCAGAGAGCGAAGGTATATACAAAATTGGCAATCGATTTAACTCACTGTGATGACAGTGTAGATGAGACGGGAACTTGTTTGTTGGTTGTTTATAGAAAACCACTCAGAGTACCATATGGACTACTAGCAGAGACACGATGTGTGCAGAGTCCTAGTAAGGTTATAAGAAGAAGACAAGAATATAAATCATCAAAGATGATGTACGTTTTGAGTAAGACATCTCCGTATGTCATGAAGCCATAAACGGGTAAAGAAAGTTAGTCGCGTAAACTTATATTGCAAGAACGCGAACCCTAAGAAGTAAAGTTAAGTAAACCAATGCGTAAGTCCAGTATATGACTAATTGGTGTTTATGTTTTCTCCTTATGTGTTATATAGGAATTGGAATGAGCAGTTCAGCGTAAGCGGTAGCTGTGCGTAAGGCAAGTTTCCTAACTTCATTCATATTCTAAATGAATGCTAGTTTCTTAAACTTCTCAGATGTTGAACTTGAGAAGTCTTGTCTATGTGCATATGTGCGATGTATGTACAAGGTGGTAGTATGTATGAGGCCTTGTGCCACAATTTAAACACTTCGGTATTTCTATGATATAAACTGTTCTATGATTAACTGTTCAATACAAGTATGTTCTATTTATACATGAACCGTTATTGATTAAGCCTGTGCTAATGATTCCAGCCAGACAGGATGTGTATGAAAAAGGTAGAGAAATAAAAGTATTTCAAAGTGAAAATGACAGATGTTTTAAGATGATAGGAATCGTGACTATTTCTATTATTCAAGCTGCTTCATAACCTTTGTTCTGTTATCGAAGTTCTAAAGAAATGTTTTAATTCTGAAGTTGTTTGTTCAACTGTTATGACTTGCTGGGCAATTAAATGCTTACTCTTTCTTTAAATGAAAAACAATTTTCAACGAACAAAGTTAGAAGAACTGAAGGATCCCGTAAAGATCAAGCTGACGGTATCCAGATGAAGTGTCATGCAGAATGTGAATGAGCGAGAAGATCAAGTGAAGACTTGTAATGTAGAAAGATGGAACTGAACGATAGACTAGTTTAATGACCTGTTATGTATCCTTGGTGGCGGATAAAAGTCACTCTTATAAGATGAAATAAATAATGTATTATTATTATTTGTAATGAAAGAGGTTATAAGGTTTTCAGAACCTGGGATTTGAGAGTGTACGTTGTTATATTTTAATATATAATGATGTATGCTGGATGAATGATGTACTCTTAACGTATGGAATTCGGGTGTGAAGTTAGATCGGATTTTGGGGCGTTACATCTTCTTTCATCAGAAGTTTGGTACCTGAATTCAGGGTTTCAGGCCTTTTATGCTCAACCGCGTAGAACTTTTTTCCCTAATTTGACTTTTCATCTTCCTGGAACTCTGTTGTAACTCAAATTTGATAAAGATGGAGGGGGTGGGGCCTACCTTGGGTGGCCACAGGTCTACCTATGGAAGCCACAGGTAGAGCCACAGCTCCTTGCGGGTTTATTTAGTTCCCTCGTTCCTTTTATAAGTTATTTTCAAGTTGAACCTCAAAGGAAATCCAAAAATTCTTCTTCAAATCTATTGAGTTCGGGCTGCTTTTTGCAAAATCCATCATTGTACAATCGTTCTGCATAACTTTGGTAACATATACATCCTTTCTTTTCAAGTTTTGACTGTTAGAACGTAAGATTTCAAATAGAATTCTTCTAAACATAATATACCGAATATGCATGCTCATATGACTAGATAAAAATTATTAAATTTAGTAAATGCTTATATTTTACCATGCTGAACGTATCGATGTGAAAAAACTGATTTCTGAGAGTCATTTAGCACCCTTTTTTGCTAGTTTATTCATCCTATTTGAGGACAAATGAGCATGGGTTTTCAAAAAAATGCACATAGTAATTTGGCTGCCATTGTGACTTACTTTTAATATTTAATATCTATATTTTTGATATTGGGTTGGTGTACTACTGAATGACCACCTAGTCATGCCTATGTGCATGTGGATAGTCCATTTTATAAAGAATTTAATGAACATGCAATTTTAACTCTACAGGGAATGTATGTTAACCTAATGCATGATTTAGACTTAAACTATGTATGAAGCAATGATTTAACTTTAATAAGCTTTAAGTTTGAAACTTACCTCACCCTTTTTGAGGGGATTTGGACATTTTATTCAGGTTATGGATTCAGATATACTGAGCAGCTCTCGCAGAGTCTTCGCAGGTGTGAGGTGTAACGCCCCGAAATCCGGTCTACCTTCAGACCCGGACTCCGTACGTCACTATCCCATTTTCTTCCAAACATACATCATTATATACTAAAATATAATAATATATATTCTAAAATCCCAGGTTCTATAACCATAAAACCTCTTTCATTACAAATAATGATAATTACATTATCCTTTACATCTTACACGAGTGACTTTCATCCGCCACAAAGGATTTATAACTATTCATTAAACTAGTCTATAGTTTAATTCTATCATTCTATATTACAAGTCTTCACTTGCTCTTCACGCACATTCATATAATGAATGGCACTTCGTCTGAATACCGCTCAGCTTGATCTTTACGGGATCCTTAAGTTCTTTCTAACCTCGTTCGCTGAAAATGTTTTTATTTAAAGCAAGTGTGAGCATTCAATTGTCCAGCAAGTCATAACAGTTGAACAAACAACTTCAAGAGTGTAAACATTCTTCAGAACTTCAATAACCGAACAAAGGTTATGAAGCATCTTGAATAATAGGAATAGTCTTGATTCCTATCATTTTAAAACATTAGTCACATGCACTTTGAAATACTTTCATTCTCTACTTTCTTTCATACACAATCGGTCTGGCTAGAATCAATAGCACAGACTTAACAATAACGGTTCATGTATAAACCGAACATACTTGTATTGAACAGTTCGATCACAAAACAGTTCATCTCATAAAAACACCGAAGTGCTCACATTGTGGCTCAAGGCCTCATACATACTACCATCTTGTACAAATATCGCACATTCACACATAGACAGAACCTCTCAAGTTCAACATCGGAGAAGTTTTAGAAACTAGCATTCATTTAAAATATGAATGAAGTTAGAAAACTTGCCTCACGCATAGCTACAGCTTACAGTTTACGCTGAAATGCCTATTCCAAAACCCTATATAACAAATAAGGAAATAACAAGTACACCAATTAGTCATATACTTGACTTACGCATTGGTTTACTTAACTTTACTTCTTAAGGTTCGCAATCTTGTAATTTAAGCTTACGCGACTAACTTTCATTACCAGATTACGGCTTCATGACATACTGAGATGTCTTACTCAACACGTTCATCATCTTTGATGATTCACATTCTTATCTTCTTCTTATACTTCTCTAGGACTCAGCACACATCGCTTTTCTGCTAATAGTCCATATGGTACTCTGAGTGGTTTCCCACAAACAACCAACAAACAAGTTCCCGTCTCATCTACACTGCCCACACAGTGAGTTAGATCGGTTGCCAGTTTTGTATATACCTTCGCTCTCTGAAGGAATTGTTTAGCCCAGCTCCATATGTCAACCATCAAAGGTTACGATTGTGCTACAACCTAACTTCTCTTAACTTATCCGAACCATTAAACTATAATGTTTGTTAAGTCAACTTCTTATTCCTTATGGCTTCCTGGCAACTAAATGCCATACCTCAGGAATCATTCTTTATTGTCTAAGTCATATAATCTTTTGTATACTCGGAACAATCATTCATTGTCAATACTATGAGACCATAGCGTTAAACATTTCATATGAACTTATTCATATCTTACAACGTCCGGTTCCCTCAACTCAGGACATTTATCCAAGTTATACTTATTAACTCGACTTCTTAACGTTATACGTTATTATCTCCAATTTAGTTCCTTCATCGTTCACGGTTAATCAACATTCTTCATTACATTACGGTTAAACCATACACAGGGTGTAGGTTCTGCCCGTTTAACACTCGCTTACACTCAACCCTTACGCTGGTTAAAGTGTTCAGCGCTTACTTTTCATTCTATCATTCTCATCCGACTTATATTCGGCTTTCAGTAATCTTATTACCGTTCGCTACGGCTCTCTTGATACCATTCGTATCTTACTTACTATCTTCGTCAACGTTTAAGTCATACAACTAGGGTATACTTAACACGTTCGTCAAACGCGAATACGATTCACGAGGATCGTTTACGTATTCAACGTTCATGTTGCTCGTCTCTTAATCTCTCATTTAACCTTTACTTAAGGTTTTACTTTCTTTCATCATTATCCATCCCATGAACCCCATGTTCATTATTCTTTCTTAATGTCGAAGCCATACCGTTCGTTGTATGCTAAGACCGATCGTTCATTGTAACTACGTTGCGTTCATAGCGTCTAAACGCTTTATATTCATCTCTCAATGCCATGTCATAACATCAAAATGTTATACATTAACATCGTCAACCAACGTCTAAGGAATCACAACCATAGCAATCCCTCATGTACGTTTATCGCGACTATGGTCCCCGGACATCGGTTCCGTAACCCGCATCTACATTCTTTGTCTTTTATTCTCGTTTAATCTTTTCGTTCAACCTTTGCTAAAGGTTTAAAACACTTGCCTAAGTGTTACATTACGTGAACTATATGTTCATACTTCTTTCTTGCACATCCCCCAGTATCTGAGAAATAAAATTCTCATTTCTGGGCAGTGCCTTGCACTGGCGCTGCGGCGCCGTGCCCTTCCCTTCCTCTCGCGCTGCGGCGCAGCACACCTTTCTCTCTTTCCTTCCCGGACTGGCGCTGCGACGCCAAGTCCTTCTTTTCCTCTCGTGCTGCGGCGCCACTCTCCAGAAGTGTATGCCGAGCTCGCGCTGTGGCGCCCCCTCTCACGCTGCGGTGCCACATCTCGCGCTGTGGCCCCTTCCCGCGCTGCGGCGCCAAGACAAAAACCTAGAAATTTTTTTCTAAGTGTTAAGTCAAGTTTGAGATGCTTACTTTACGATCTCATAACTTCTTCGTTATAACTCAGAACGAGGTCGTTCCAAAGCCATTCTCTTCCTTATCTTACGTACTTTAATATGCCTTGGACAGAACTTCATTCTGAGTCCGTTAATATGCCATTCAATTGGCTTAAACTTAACCCTTCGTTCATTTTACGCTTTTAACGTTCTTCGTTCGTTCGTCCGTAATTCGGTCATTCGAACTCGGAATTCGTTCATTCTTAAGTCCACGACTCACATTTTATACATTCTCTTACATTCTTATGAAACCCTACATGTTCGGGTTCATTTACTAACTTTCTAAATTCTTGTTTGTCTTTTACGAAATTTCGCCATAACTTCGTTATAGCTCCGTTTTAACTCGTTCTTCATGAACGTTTCTAACGTTCCTAATTAAGCAATAAGCAACTAACTTATACGCGATGGTTTTAAACTTGTCCATCAACAACATTTACACTACGATGGTTTTAAATTTGTCCATCAACAACGTTCTACGCGTTCTTCGCGTTCTTCGTTTTTAATCGATATCTTGGATTACGATTTCACTTTTTTCTTGGAATTTGATGTTATAGAACACCATTCCTTAATTAATTCACCTACTCGTTCATAATATTCGTTCGGATCGCTCAAAATCCTCACGAATCTTATACTTGTTTAAGAAATTTATAAACTAAATTTCTTATTTCTCATTTCTTATTTTCTCATGATTTCAACCATATGAAATCATTACTAACATCTTTTACTCCTTATTGTCATTAAGTTATGTTTTAACCATATTAAACTTAAAGAAAATAGTAGAAGAAACTAGGGTTCGGATTACCGTTCTTCTTTATTTCTCTTCCGTTAGACAAAGCCGGCGATTTGCTAGCTTTTCTATTTCACGATCACTTTTGATCCGAGCGTTCATGATCATGCTCTTCCTCTTCTCTCCCAACCGAGCTCTCTCTATCTCTCTCAAGTTCTAGGATTTTCAAAATCCTAGAAAATGAAAGTTAAGCTTTCTATTTATAGAAAACCAAAGCTAAGGGCAAAACAGTCATTTTCCCTCCACCTCCTTACTATTCCACAATTGGCAACCAAGTTTACTTGGCCACCACCCTTACTTGGTGGCCAAGTGGCCGCCCCTTATGCCCATGGGTCATCCCCATGGGTTGCTCCATGGGTTTTACCCATCCGTTTACCCACCGGTTCGATCCTCGGTTTCTTTTCTTGGTTTGGGCCTTAACCCTAATTCTTATTGGGCCTAACTTGGGCTTAACTTCACCAATCATTGGGCTTGACATAATCCAACTCCAATTGGATTCTACAAAGTCCATGAACACCAAGTCCATTAAGACTTATCACATTCTACGATCGTATTCTACGCATTCCTTTCTCGTATTCTCGTATTCTCTTCGTATATTGTTCGTACGATATTCGTATTATACGTCGTACTAATCTTCGTAATATACTCGTATAATAACTCGTATCATACTCGTATTTCTCACGCATAATAATCCTAGTTATTATACGTACTCATAACATTTTCGGAACTCACTTTCCCTAACCCTTAGGTTTTGAGTCCGCAGGCGAAAACTTCGTTTTTACCATAACTGAAATATTATTGAATATTCCATTACGTCTCAAGATTTCACGCAATCCAGAACTTCTCAGAATTTCAAAAATAATCTCCGAGCAGAAATAGGTGAATAGTGTCTATTTCGTCTTTTTCCCCGAAAAATATTTTGTTCCCGGAAAAATTTCATTTTCGTCTTGAAAATTCTTACTCGTTCAGTCTAGCTCGTAGCCAGAATCCTCCCGATTAATAATCATTCTAGGTTATAGAACGATTAATAAACACATAGCACAGAATAGTATTAATAAAAATTCATTTTATTAATAACTAATTCTTTAACTTAAATTCTTGACAATCCGATTTTCCGGGTTGTCACATGAGGAGGAGAGCCTTCTAACCGGGGTAGAGTATGTATTATCCACTCATCAAATCCTTTTCTTGACTGATGGAGGCTGGGAGCTCTACTTGGGTGAGCATGCTATCAGGAGCATCACAAGGGAGATTCGTATTCCATTCTTTCCTCCTACTAGATGGCACTGGTCTTTATCTTAGACAGTCACCGAGATTCCCCTGGTGGGTTTAGATGACTTTACTTTATCAGAGGGCCTTTACACTCAGGATGCCTTCCATCGCTGGCGGACTCCTCACACCATTGGAGATCAGACCCATGCCACTCAGTTCATGGAGGATATGGTTCTTGGGCCCGTGATGATGACAGAATGGATCGCCTGTGTCAGAGAACCCACTCATTTGGAGCAAATTGATAGCTTGACCAAGAGGTTGGACCGGGCGTAATTTTTTATTCGACATTTGGGCAGAGATCCGTCAGAGGTAGATTGTTTTGATCCATCCAGCTCTAGTGATGGCCCCTCAGGTGACCCATATTCTGATAGTTTCACCAAAGCAGATCCCCCTTTGTATCGACCTGATGTTCTATCTGGCACATATACACTGACTCAGGAGGAGTTACAGCAGGTTGATCAATTGGATGATGTAGACATCATAGATTTCTTTGGATAGGCTCGTTATATCTTTTGATAGGCCTCTGTTAGATATTGGGCGGCTGTGCCCCATTTCTCGTTATCTCTTTTGATAGGCCTCTGTTATATATTGGGCGGTTGTGCCCCATTTCTCTGTACTTTTTATTTTTAGTTGTAGACAGAGATGATGTATTTAATCTTTATTAGATGATGTATTTAGGAATGTACGTGTAATATTTCCTATCTATTGCATCCTATTATCATTTATCATGATGCATGCATTGTGTCATGGATATGTATTCATATAGGCGAGTTTAGCATTGACCCCTGGATGGTCTCATGATACGATTTTACAGATGTCTTCATCTACCGTCAGTCGGATTAAGAACACACCACCCATATTGATAGCCTCTTCTTTGAGATCATGATTTGATCAGATGAGTGACATTTGATCAGATGTTGAGACATTCCATGACCATTCTGACGTTCCAGGTACCATTGGGCTTTGTAGAGGCCATGCTATCTTGTTAGATACATGAGAGATAGGTCTTCAGGTTTGATATCCACGAGTTGACTCGTACGTTAGAGGAGTATGAGTGCATTACTGATTTGCCCTTTGATCGGCCTAGTGTTAAGATGGCTATTGGCGATATGAGACGACAGTTTATGACACTGACTGGCTTATGATGAAAAGTTATCATGGATGAGATCACTTCAGGGCATGTAGTGTCCTTAGATTTCTTGATTGATCGATTTGGATCGCTGGACAGCTATGTACGGTACTCAAAAGACTTCACCATCACTACAGATGAGTGGCGAATTGCCCGTGTAGATATTCTGTTGAGGTGCGTCATAGCTTATTTGTACATACCGCTATACATAGACCATCTGGACATTGGCCTGATCACAGTGGTTCGTGCTCTCAGAGGGGGTTGTACCATCTTGCCCATGATATTGGCGGAGACCTTGAGGTCGACCACATTTTGCTATACCCATCCTGTGGCATTTTTCAGGGGAAGTGATATATTATTATACGTGTGGTTTATGACACATTTGAGACCGATCGACACTTTTAGACATCAAGGGTACTGTTTTATTCATGAGATAGCTATGTCTTATTCTTTTCAGCCGATTGATTGTACAGATGCAGCATCCTGGTTGGCTTTTCTGATAGTGATTGAGGATCTATTTGTTATCTTGTCTTGTTCAGGACTTAGCTCTCTTTATAGCTTTATTACTCATGCGGTTGACATGGACTATTTACCCCTAGCTGATTTAAGAGGGGTGACCGCGTATCATCTACATGCTATCATGGGACAGTTTAATCAATTTCAGGATATTCACCCCTTTGATGGGGCCTTAGGTCAGCGACTATTAGCTTCGTTTCTATTAGTAGATGACTTGACAAGAATTTATGATTATTAGACTCGTCGCGAGAGGGCTAATTTTTCGACTAGTCATCCGGGGTCGTTCTTTAGAGTATTCTGCATGGCTGGAGGTATATATTGCATCAGCTGTGGTTGTTCACTCAGAGGCTAGTATTGATTCTGATGAGGAGGAGCCTATGGAAGACCTTAATTCTCCCACTGAGGATGAGCTATTTGCTGGTTTGACAACAGGATTAGTCAGTGACACCCCTATCACTTCTACTGCTGTGACTCCACCTTCTGTAGAGTCTTTAGAGTAGGTGATTCATCTGATGACCTTTGAGAGGGATCAGGCTAGAGCACTGATGTTGACAGCCATTTCTAACCGAGTTACTACTTTTGTTGAGAGGGATGATGCTCGAGCTACTCGGGACGTAGCTTTTGTTGAGAGGGATGATGCCCAAGTAGATCGGGATGCTGCTTTTGTTAAGCGGGATGTAGCTTGAGCTATTTGGGAAGCTTCCATTGCTGATAGTATTGCACTTAGATCCTATACGGATAGCATTATTGCAGATATAAGTGCATTTGTAGATGATCATGGTAGCACTATGCAGATGGCTGTGGATTTTTTTAGCTCGCATGGAGACCTTAGGGTAGGAGCTTATAGATGCACATCCATCTTCTAAGAAGGATGCCATGTTCGACTTTCTATCCCGTTTATCTGCGGGTTTATAGACTAGCTTTCATTTTCCTACATAGACTAAGTCAGGTATTTTTGTCATGTATAGGATACATTGTATATATTAAACAGTACTATATGTCAAAGAAATATATTTTGATTCACTTCTCTTTTGAATATGTTTTGTCATTGCTGGAAGTTCACCACTTTTTTCATGCCTTGTTGTCTTGATATATTATGAACTTTTCCTTGATGGATTGACATTGAGACGTCAGAGAGTACCTCAGAAGGGTTCGTTGATCAGGAAGGCTTGATAGTATTTGGGGTTTTATATAAGGTTTGGTGTCTTGGGACTGGTTTTCAATTAGATATTCGAGTTTATAGGGAAAAATATTTAGTTTTTTTAAAGGTTAGACTGCACCACAAATGCCTACGTACTCCCGAGGTTGAGGGAGATCAGGTCATTCGTAGTTCAGGCTTAGCCTAAATAATTTGATAGATGGATTTTCTGTAAGACCCCAACTTTTTATGAATAAAATTGAATTTTCTCTATTTATTATTTTGATATAGTAAGGGGTTGATTTGATTAATGTGGTTAGTTATGGGTAAAATGTGCAAATATTTTAAGTAAGCAAGTGATATAAAATACTCATTATTGTCGGGGAATATTCGTTTAGTCGTGGAATATTCTTGCTGTCGGGGAATATTTGTACGACGGCACAACCATTTATGGGCCCCATAACAGAAAACTATCAGATGAAGAAAACGACAAGTATGAGTTTTTTTTATAAATAACGGCGTCGTTGTTACCGTTAACACTGTTGGAATACCTGGTGGTTAAAATACAGTAATATGCGTGGTTGCACAGTAGCACACGATATTGCACAATATTTTTGGATTATTGATTCTTACGTAAGAAGGCACTACTCAATAATTTTTACAGTAATTACTGTTTAATATTTTATTTTATTGATTCAATAATTGCTACATTGATATTTTATATTATTGTTGATTCAATAATTGTCACTGTACAATATTTTCCATTACCAGATCAATAATTCATATTATTTGAATAATATTATTAGATAGCATTATTGACAATGTCTAAGGAAGTTCTGTCTAGGAAAGGGGTTTGGTCACCTAATTGCACCCCAATAAGGAGAAATCCTTATCGGAAAGCCCGCTCTTTCCTGGGAATGGCCTGGTTGTCATTATTGTGATTTTGTAATATTATTTGTGAATAATTAATTATTGATTTATATGATAAGAAAATATTTATTTTATGTGGATATAAATGAATGAATTAATGCTGATGTATTTTATCAGTATTTTGTCGGAATGGAGATATTAAAAAACATCCGTATGTGGATTTCGGTCATTTTCTATTTGAAATTTGAAAAACTTTCTTCTACAAAGTTGTAAAGAATTAAATTTCCTATGGAATGGATATAAAATTCGTATTTTTTTTGATAAAAGGACTATTTATTATGAATTATTGAAGTTTCAGAAATAAATATTTTTTTATTAAAAATATGGGTGGGCCTCACTTTTATTTTTTGGTGGAAAAATGCTGAAGTTTCAATTGTGGTGTGCGTGAATGGCAGAGGGAAGAGCCACCGGTAGCAAGTTAAGTCTGCTTTGGCGTTCTGGCACTTTCTTATAAATAGGGTGCTTAGGTTAGAATTGAAAATCAAACCAGAATCAGAAATTTTCTCTCTATAATATCGAGCGTATTTTTGTGAGTATTTAGATACTTTGAGAGTTAATAAGCAGTGCAAGTTTTTTTTAGGATTATATTCGATATTCGAGTCAGAAGTACTGTTCTTTTGAGGTAAAGGATGTTATTTTCTTCGTAAATAATGTTATTTCTTGTAATATCATTATACTGAAATATTGGTATGAATTTTATTAGGAAATTTTTACCGTTTTATGTCGGGGTTACTATTCACATATACAGTACTATTCACGTATACGACACTATTTACGAATACGATACTATTTACAGAAAAATTAAGTTTTCTATTCTGTGTCCAAGTTGTCTATTTTGGTTACTATCTTTGATTGTATCTATATTTTGATCTTCATTCTTGAATTTGCTCCACAATTGTTTATTATGGAGTATTTTTAATCTTGGATAAACTAAAGTACGAATCCCTAATCTTTGTCCTATTATCTCAGTGGATTCGTTGTCTTTAAAATATTTTCATCATTCTCAGTCCTAAATGGTGATATAACTGAATATCTTTGGCCTATAGTGCAAAGATGAATGATTACTTGATGAATATCTTTGGCCCGTAGTACAAAGATGGACATGTGTTGAGATGAACATGACCAACTGGTGATACAAATGAGTATCTTTGGCCCGTAGTGCAAAGATGAATATTTGATTCAAAATGTATATTGATTGATGTTACAGGGATAAAATATTGATGATGAACTATTAAATCATAGAAGATAGTAGACTTCATTCTCTACTTAACTCTTCTAATGAATTGTTATTTTCACTGCGAATATTGATCTAAAACTTGTTCATTATATTTTATCTGATTTATTGAAGGCTAACGATAATTTGTTGTTCATTATCTTAGTCATAATATTCTTTACTGGGCTAGTTGAGCTCACCTTTTTCCTTTTTGTTTCATTTTTCTCAGGAGGCGAGAATATAGCGGGAACTAGTCGAGGTGTGGAGTGATGTTTCAGGGCAGTTGTTTTAGCAGTTCTCACTATTTTGTAAAATAGTGTATCAATAATTGTAATGAGGACTTATTTGAGTTTGGATATTGTCTAGAAGACAATATTTGTATTTAAATTCACAGCATATGTGTTGTTGTATTTTGCACGACAATTGTAATAATGAAGTTGTAGTTGTTTTCTGTACCATGTATTTGGCGACTCAGAATGGGTTGTGTGGACCTATTTTGGGGGCGTCGCATTTTCTGTTTTGGGGTTTTTTTTTGGTTTGAGTAAATTGTTTTTTGATTTGACTGCACCATAGTTGGCTGCCTACGTACTCCCGAGGTTGAGGGAGATCAGGTCATCCGTAGTTCATGCTTCGTAGTGAAAACCTGAATTGACTTGATTTTTCATTTTTCAGAAGGTGGTTTACAGGTGACTCAGACATAGTACCTCTTCACGGCGTCTGAATTGATAAGTTGGGGGAATTCTTCCCCATCCATTTCTTGCAATCTGATAGCTCCTCCTGTCAATACTTCCTTGACAATGAAAGGGCCTTCCCAATTCAGGGCGAACTTTCCTTTAAATTGATCTTGATTGGAAAGGACTTTCTTCAATACCAAGTTATTTTCTTTGAATTGTCAGACCTGGACTTTCTTGTTGTATGACCGAGTAATCCTTTGTTGATATAATTGCCTATGAAAGATAACTGTAGCCCTTTTCTCATCTATCAGAGATAACTGGTGGCACATATCTTGTAACCACTAGTCTTCTTCCATCTGAGCATCTATTAACACCCTCAATGACTCCATTTCTACTTCTATGGGGAGTACTAGTTCCATGCCATAGACTAATGAGTATGGGGTAGCCCTAGTAGAAGTGCACATTAACGTTATGTAGGCTAGCAGAGTCAGAGGCAATAAGTCAGGCTATCCCTTGTGATTAGCGGACATTCTTTGCATAATTTTCTTGATATTCTTGTTGGTTGCTTCGACATCACCGTTCATCTCGGGACGATAGATGATGGAATTAACATGTTTGATGTGAAACTTACTGCATAATTCTTTCATCATTTGGTTGTTTAGATTCTTGGCATTGTCTACCACAAACACTTTCGGTTGTCCATATCGACAGACGATATTATTTTAGATGAAATCAATGATTACCTCTTTGGTGACCTTGGGAAAGGAGGCAACTTCTACCCATTTGGTGAAGTAATCAATCATGGTGAAGATGAATCAATGACCATTACTAGCTTTGGGTTCTATTGGCCCAATCACATCCATTCCCCACATTGAAAAGGGCCACAACGAACTCATACAATGCAATTCATTTGGAGGAGCGTGGATGGCATTTCCATGGACTTGGCATTGATAACATCTATTGATGTGATCATCATAGTGGGCATTGAGGGAAATCCAATAATGTCTTGTTCTTAATATCTTCTTAGCAAGTAAAGGACCTCTCATGTGTGGACCACATACTCCATCATGGACTTCATCCATGAGTCTTTGGGCTTGATCTTTGTCCAGGCATCTTAAAAGGCCTATTCCAGCATCCTTTTTATAAAGTGCGTCTCCGCTCAAATAGAATTTCAGGGCCATTTTATGGATTCGCTTTCTTTTAGCTTGACTTGTCCCTGCGGGCGTAGATCCATCTCAAAAATATTCTTTGATGTCGTGATACCAGGGCTGTTTGATGAGAGGAAGTTCATCTGATACTTCTCCAATGTAATTTCCATATGCTGGTGCCTTTTGACTTAAAAATTTGATATCAGGAATTCCCATCCTATCAGATATGTGGATCAATGAAGCCAATGTTGCCAATGCATCAACAAAGTTATTCCTACTTTGAGGGATGTGGATGAAGTTTATTTTCTCAAATTCCATAGCCATCTTGATAACTTGCCGATGATATGACAACAAATGTAATTCTTTGGTATAATACTCCCCAGTGGTTTGTTTGATAACTAACTCGAAATCCCCAAAGACCAACAACCGTTTCATATACATGGATTCGGCCAGTTTCAATCTCATTTTACAGCCTTCATACTCAGCTGTGTTAGTAGTGTTGACAAACTGCAACACATAAAATACTGTTCTCCTATAAGAGATACGAGAATTGCCCCTGCTCCGGCACCTTCCATGTTTACGGCTCCATAAAAATATAATTTCTAAGATCGAACTGTTTTTTCTCGATGGATTTGTTGAATTGTCATTATCCATCATCCGAGAAATACCTTTCCAAGGGTTTGAAATTCCCTGATGGTGCTTTGGTCAATTGATCCATAATTCCTTGACCCTTGATGAACTTTTGAGTCACGTAGATGATATCGAATTGTTGGAGGATCAACTGCCATTTAGACAATCAGCAATTCAACATGGGTTTATTGAATACATACTTTAGAGGATCCATGCAGGATATGAGATAGGTTATCTGACCATGAAGATAATGTTGTAACCTCATGGCGGCCCATGCTAACGCACAACAAATCTTTTCAATCAAAGTGTACTTCTGCTCGCCGCTACTGAATCTTTTGCTGAGGTAATAGATAGCTCTTTCGTTGCCTCTATCATTTTTTTGCCCCAGCATGCAGCCCATAGCATTGGCATTGACTGACAGGCACATAAACATGGGAACCTTATCCCTTAGGAGTACCAAGACAGGGGCTTTGATCAACTGCTTCTTGATGGAAAGGAAAGCTTTTTGACACTCTTCATTCCACTTCATTGAGGAATTTTTCCTTAACAGTTTAAAGATGGACTCACACGTTGTTGTGAGTTGAGAGATGAATCTGCTTATGAAATTGGTTCTCCCTAGAAATCCCCGTATTTCCCTTTCTGTTCGGGGCATGGGAATCTCGGTGATTGCTTTAATTTTGGCGGGATCCAGTTCGATGCCTCTGTTACTTACTAGAAATCCCAACAACTTGCCTAATTTGACACCGAAGGTACATTTGGCCGGATTCATCTTTCAATTGTATTTGGGCAATCGGTTGAACATCTTTTTGAGGTTAATATGGTCATCTTCCTTCCGGGATTTTATGATGCTAACATCAACGTAGATGTTGGGGTGTAAAACCCAATTACGCACAACACGCAAGTATACGTGGTCAACAAATAATAAAGTGATAAGTAGAGTATCGTTCCCACAGAGAAAATAACTAAATTTTATCCTAACAATTACCAATTTTAGATTATCTCAATTTTATTAAACTAATGATTAAGTGATGATATTTACAAAAATTACTAACTGAGGAAAAATTAACTACCACAAACTTTAATCAGATATTAGAGAATTAACCCTACAATTTCACTTGATGCTTCGCTTAGACTGACACACTTCCTTTTAATTCACGTTAACTATTCTAGTTCGTTAATCAAGAATACAATAGTAGATATAACCATCTCTCAATGCATTATACCCATATCAACTTAAATCCACAGATGATAGAATTAAGAAGAACACCCTAATTAAGTAATTCACTATATCTCTATGTGAATTACAATTAAAGAAGGTTTAATCCCAAGTTCTCAAAAGATTACGCGTGATGTATAGGTATATCTCTATCCTAGACATAAATTATGAATCCCAACAATGCAGAAATCACAATCACACGCTACTATGATCATGTCTAAACCCATATTTCATCTCTCAAGTTTATATGTATTCACAAGGAATTGGTGATCAATCAATTCATTAATTAAGCATAAGCCATAATAGACGAATCTGAAAATAGCATCAATGAATTAAAATAAAAGCATGTCAACCTTCGCTACACAAAAAGTTCCATTGTAGACTAAAACAGTAAATTAATTCATAACGAATGAAATAAAACTCAAAATCCACAAAGAAACTAGAATCCTAAATACAAAGATGAATACGAAGAATAAAAATAGTAAATAGAACCGCTGCTCTTCTTCAATTCCTTTTGTAATTTTTGTGCTCAAAATCCTCACTTCAATCCTCCAAAATCTTGATCCAAAGTCAAGGTTCTTGCTAATGATGATAGATTGATGATGAATCCCTTCTCTGCCCCTGAATATGCCTCTAATACTCTCCTAGTTGCGTCCTGAATCCACCAGCCAACAAATCTCTCGAGTTAGAATCACATCAGGAAACTCCATCTGACAGCCGCGTAGCCTACCCCGACGGGTGTTTTTACACTGATGAAGCCCACCCCGATGGGTACTTAAAATCCTTACTGACGTGTACCCCCGCCCTGGCGAGTGACTTGGCTTGGTGAAAGCCCGCCCTGGCGGGTACTTGTTCTGAAAATTCCAACTTTTTTCCTCTTTTTCCTCTACTTCTTGCTTTAGCCATCTTAACTTGACCCTGTAATATGAACACAACACAACACATAAAATAATACTAAAACAAATGAATTAGCAACTGTTTAAGTCTGAAACATACCCAATTCGTAGGTATAAAACCCACTCATCAGTAGACCTCTATTTCTTTATGCATCATGTCATGAAAAAGGGTCATCATGTCTCGTTGATGTATGACACCGACAATTTATAAGGCTAAAAGATAAACGTCTGTAACAAAAGGTTCCCCAGGGAGTAATGAAGGCTATTTTCTCCCTGTCCTCTTCAACAACCATGATCTGATGATACCCGGTGAAGTAGTCAACAAAAGAATCAATGCCATACTGCGCTGTGTTGTCTATTAGTATGTGGATAAAAGGTACTGAAAAGTTATCTTTGAGATAAGCTTTGTTCAAATCCTAGTAATCTATGCATACTAGTACCTTTCCTCTGGGCTTGGGCAGAGGAACTATATTGGACAACCACTCAGGGTAGGTTGATACCATGATGATGCCGACTTTGAATTGTTTAACAATTTTTTCTTTGACTTTCAGACTCCACTCAGGTTTTAGTCGCCTAAGCTTCTATTTGACTTGCTAGAATCTTTCTTTAATGGGCAGTCGATGAATGATAATATTAGTAGACAATCCAATCATATCCTCACGTGACCATGCAAACACATCCTGGAACTTAGTTAGTAGAGAAATCAAGTCTTTTCTTTGGTTTGGGGTAAGGTCCATGCCTATCTAGATTTCTTTAGGGTTTTTTGAGGTTCCGATATTGATAGTGGTGGTTTAATCAAGGTTTGGTTTGGGTTTATCTTTGACCTATTCTTTAATCTCCTCCAGCACTTTATAGTCATCTATCTCTTCTTTTATCAATCCCCATCAAGTCAAAGATAATTTCTATATCAAAGTCGTAGTCACTATGAAAATTTGGCATCTCATCAGCAAGGCCAAACATATCCAACTCTAGAGTCCTGAAAACAAAATACTTTCACTTAATATATGAAACTATTTGATCATACAAAGCATTAGTAAAAGCATGACAAAAGTAACTGCTAGCGTTGTGCAACAAAAATAAGTAGTATATAATATCTACACTTTAGGGAAGATGAACTTTATGCCCTTTTACCCTTTTTGGCAGATGCAAGGAGTGCTGTTCCAGTTGTCTAGGGTTAAGTCTTTGTTGACAGCTGTGATGAAGGGATGGTTGATGTCCTCCTCCTCTTTGATAATGACCATGACTGAACTTACATCAAGGTCAATACTTTTCTTTGAATGGTTCTCCTTAGCCCTATTTATTCGATGGATCAAGATTTGATCTTCTAAATAGTCATCATCTGGGATATCCTCGTTTAGACTCTCAGTATGTGCTAGAAAATGCATCTTTGAAAATCAATCTTGCACTTCTTACAGGAACCTTTCATTCTTTTCCTTGTTTTCCTTAACAGGAATCTGGATTTCCTTTTCACTGGCCGGATTAACCTTAGGAATCAGTATACCTGATACAATCACAGGGATTTTCCTTGTTGGTTTCATAAATCATGCATCCATGAGATCTGGTAGTAAGATGGTAGATGTGTGAACTGGCTGATGTTTTTACGGGTTCTTGTGATTTGATCCAAAGGAATAGCCTAATACAACCTTCCCTGTCTGGCTAGCTATTTGGATGGGATGTTTGATCCCTTGTTGACTCTTCCCTAACCCTTGTCCAGGCCAAAAACCCAAGGATATCATTTCTCGACTAGCCAATATTACTTCGGTGGAAACTCTAGGCTTTAAAGTTGGGGACCCAATAGGTTAGTACTGAGTGTTGCTCACCTCAAGGGCTTAAAAATTGATAGGCTCAACTCCTTCATCGAGACTGATCACATGCATATCGCTTTGTATATGGACATGATATTCTGGTTCGGCATTGATAGTTACCAGATTTCCATTAATGATGTACTTGACTTCTTGATGAAGGGTGGACGAAACTGCTCCTGCCATATGGATCCATGGTCTTCCTAACAATAAATTATATCCAGTGGTAATGTTTAGCACTTGGAAGGATACGTAGAAAGTATGGGGACCAATCTCTAACAGAAGTTTGATTTCTCCTATAGCCTCGTCGAGATCCATCAAAGGCCCTTATGACTACATGACTAGTCCGGATTCGATTTGGATTGATCTTCATTCTTTCCAATGTGTCATAGGGATAAATGTTCAAGGACGATCCTCCATCTATCAACACACCTCCTACCACATATCTTGAGGACATCACTGCTATGTGCAATGACTTGCAATAACCCGTCCCTTCTGATGGTATGTCTAAAAATGTGATCTATCAAATGATGAAACTTCTTACTATCTATCGTCTTCGGCAGGTGAGCTTCTTCCAGTACTTTTATTAAGACCTTGCGATGATCTTCTGAAGATAAAACTAAATCCAAAATGGATATCTATCGGGATGCTTCTTTTAATCTATGCACCACTTTGACTTCATTATGCCCCCTCTTGTTGAGGAATTCTTCAATTTTCTCCTCGGACACTCTTCCCTTGGATTTAATGACTGACTTTATTACTCACTATGGTAGATACAACAGGTTTTCCTTTGATATAACAGCAGTATGGTTTGATGTTAATCCCTCATCTTTCCCATAGTTCCATGAGGCTCTCTTCAAGCTGATTACAAGATACTGCGATCTGAATGACAACATCAGAGGCTCGGGCGCAACCATTTTCATAGGATTCTTTCCCTCTTGGTCCCCTTTTCCTTGATTTATTAGGGGAGTTATGGCTATGTCCTTCTCATAGGAAATGATAGCCACTATTTCTTTCAGATTCCATGTTATGGGAGAAAAGATTACTTCTTCATTAGGATAGGCATAATCTTGGCTTACTTTTGATAGTTCACTGCTTGCACTTAGATTTTGAATTAAATGACGAAGTCCCCAACAATCTTCTGTGTCATGACCAGGAGTG
Organism: Panax notoginseng; assembly: GCA_016801055.1. Lineage (NCBI taxonomy): Eukaryota > Viridiplantae > Streptophyta > Magnoliopsida > Apiales > Araliaceae > Panax > Panax notoginseng. The sequence continues at coordinate 62,195,825 of CM029021.1, read as the reverse complement.
TTGGAATGATATTGACATATCCTATCGGGATTGAACTTTCTGGATCGAGGGTCCACTAGGGGTAACAATTCTGTGACTTTTCCCTCGGTGATCAATATTTAGAGAATTTCTTTCATAAGCGGATTTAAATGAGTGAAATTTCTTTTAAAGGCGAACTCTCTATTTGCTCAAAAGTTTTCTTCCCTAGAAACCTTGTCTGCCTAGGGTTCATGCTCATGGAACCGATAATAATCCTTCCTGGCAATGGGACTAATTTCAGGCGTATGCGGATTTATTTCTAATTGGTTTGATTTATCAATTGTCGTGTTATCTGATGTTGATAAACTACTAAATCTGCCAATTGTCCAACCTGTTCCTTGATAGATTTTATTTCTCGTTCTATCAGAAACTGTCTTCCTGAATATTCCTAATTATTCGAGCTGTCCTTGTTTGCTTGGGAGGACTCGCTTATGTACTGGAGGTATTTGGAACCTTCTCTATTTCCCATACTAATCATATTGACGCCTCTTCATTGTATTGAGGTAGAGGATTATCTTGAACATGTGGTTGTTCTTATGTTGTCACCACAATCTCCCCACTGTCTATCAGATCCTAAATTTTGTGCTTGAGAGACCAACAATCTTGGGTATCGTGGCCCGGAGGTCCAGAATGATAATCATATTTCTTACTTGGGTCAAAATTCCTTCCACTTGAATTGGCTGGGGGAAGGAGCTGGACAATCTTCTTTTGTGTTATCAGAAGTTTCAGTACATTTTCCAGTGAGTTCTCTAAGGGTGTGAATGTTCTGCGGCGTTTAACTTCTCCGATTTTTTGAAATGAAGAATTTGAAGATTGTGAAGAAGTTTGGAAAGGGGAATAATTTCTCCTTTGAATGGGCAAGTTTTGATTGCCTCTCTAATTTTGTCCTTGCAGTACCAATGATACATCATCTTCTTTCTTTTTATGAACTCTTCGTGGATTATTCCCATAATTTCCAACCTGAATGTGCTCAGCTACGGCTTCTAAAGCAGTAAGGTCTTTAATCTTTCCAGAATTCAACCCATTTCAGCTATTTCTCCGTGTTTAATCATTTCAAAGAATGGTTTTCCTATACTTGCTAGGACCCTCTCAGAAAATGGAGCTTCTTGTATATCAATGAATGTCATTACCATTTTTGTTTCTGTCATTAATGGAATGACTTGAGCAGCCAGGCGTCTCCACCTTTGGGCATATTCATGGAAAGATTAACTACTTTACTTCTTAACCTTGGTAATTTGATATCTATCTGGAGTTATTTGTGATTGGAAACTGTTTTGATTTAGGAAGACATGTGCTAGCTCTTCCCAGTTGTGGATTTTGGAATTGTCCAGTCGGGCATACCATGCTCTAGCTTCTCCGGTTAAAATTTTTTGAAACAACTGCATCCTTAGTTTCTCATCTTCAGCTTAGGATCCGAGTTCTCAAATAAACACTTTCAAATGAGTGTAATGATCTCCTAATCCATCATATTTTTTAAAATCAGGGATTTGAAACTTGTTTGGATAATGGTCCCCTGGAAAGATGTAGAGATCTGAGTAATTTACACTCCCATAGACTCCAATCCCTTTAATTGACCGGATGGTTTCTTCCATTTGTTGAACTTTCTTTTGGATATCACCAGTTTCTCGATCTTCTTTAAGATTGGTGATTTTAAGGGTTTTGTTGGTTGTTTCATTGTTTTGAGGTTCTGGAATCTGAGTTTCCTTTTTCTTGTTAGTATCTTGGCTCTCTTCTTGTGTAGAGGTTTCTGTTTGAATGGGTATTTGTTGACCTTGAGTACCTTTGCTTTACTCTTTCAGGAAAATAGCTAGCTCTGCTATCTGGTTTCTAAGTCCCTTAAACTCTTCTTGAGACACGAAACTTGTCCCCTGTTGGGTACTTTTTTCCATGTTAGTGGATAGGCTTTAAGCCTTCTTAGATTTAGACCGGGTAGTGGGACTAATCTTTTCCTACAATAAAAGTAGGTATGCTAATTTTGATATATATTAACAAGATGTATGCTATGCAATGTGTCATTTTTTGAGGTTTTTTAATGTTTTCCTGCAAAATAGTTGTTAGTTGTTTTGCTGACATGATAGCATGACATGATTTAATATCTGTACAATAATAACATTGACAAGGAATGAGAATGATATTCACATTTAATTTACATTTTCATGGAATTGAAATTTACATTGATTTGAAAGGGAAAGGCATGAAGAGACTTTTCTTCGCGTTTGGTTTATCAGAGGCTGACCTATCTTAGGCTATTCTAGCGGTTTTTTTGACATGAAGGTCCCAATTCATCGCAATTTACTAGATGGGAAGTTAATCCGATCTTTTAATTGGAGCGGATCTGAGTGGCGCCTTTCCTGAGCCTCGCAGGATTAGTCTCCTTTGAGTGCAGTAATCAAACGCCGACGGGTTTTTCTCCTGGTAGAGGAATCACACAACATACATTCTCATACAACATGTCTTACTGTATGTATTGATTGTGCGAGGCACTAATATAAATTAGTAAAATATTTATTTACATCCATTCAATGTAAAGATAACATTCACATATAACAGATAAATAAGAGAGTTTGAAAAGTTTGAAAAGCGACTTAAGCCCTCCACTGTCCCCAGCAGAGTCGCCACCTGTCGACGTCGGGAATTTTTTTTTCCTAGAATTCCTCTTTTAAATATTTCTTACTCTTTATGTTTTCTACGTGGTTCGAATCTTGTTGAAAGGGTGAAATTGACAAAAGAGTCTGACATAAAATGTCGACGATATGAAAATATTGATTTTATAGAGCCGCCAGTTGGTAGAAGTGAAATGGTTGTACCAACTCAACCGAGTTATGAAAAGTTTTGCAAAAAGGCACAATTATTGGAATCTGTTTAACAAGCCTTGGAAACCAAGATTCATAGAGTTCGGGGGCTTGCTTAAGCTAGGGGAAGGTGTTAGGCACCCCCCGACTTCCGTGAAAACACGGTTATCGCGTCTTTTCAATTCCCTAATTATTTGAAGTGTGTGTGTTTTTAATTGGTCTTAAGTGCTTTGTTTGAAAGAAGTGTTATGCCTCTTTTGGTTCTATATACAAAGGGTTTGATTCATAAAATCAATTTTTAGTAAAGAATTTAAAGGTGAGGTTTTGAAAAGCAATTTTCAAACCCTTATGCTCGCATAGTAATTGAGGCATTTGATACTTCCATTTTATTCCGTATTCAACTTGATTTCAATTTTATTGGAGATGCGAAGCATCTTTAACAATTAATAAATATATACGTAAGTGTTGGGCCTCTTATGGGCATGAAAGCCATCGAAGTGACCCGAGCACCATAAACCACAATTTGATTATGTCAGGGCCTTAAATCTGTATCCACGATTTAAGGCCCAGAGTTACATTTATAAGGGGCTGTAAGCTGTTTATACAGTTCAAATTTGTCCATCATGAGAATCGGATCCAGATCAAGGGAATTGATCATAGATCCCATGATTCCTAGGCTCACAAAATTATTTAAAAGCTTGCACAGCAAATATATTGAATTAAAATGTAGATTAAAATCTAGATGTCACAAAATAAAGGATTCATTAGTTAAATCCTTACATGCATGTAGCCCAGCTTCCCATTCCCTCTAGATACACATATAGGGTCGCTTGGTTGCTTAATATTTAAAAAGCTAGAAAGACAAATAGATTTAAATGAATCTTAGCCATTCTAACTCAAAGGTTCCAGTTTTACAACCGGGTGAAAGTTGGATATAGCTTGATTTAGATAAATCTAATCCACAAACTTTACATATTACATATTGACATCAAATGAACAATTAAAATTGGTATTTTAATCACATTAAATAACTAATATATATATATATATATATATATATATATATATATATATATATATATATATATATATATATATATATACCCCGACCCCGTGGGTTTGTTTGTCTCGAAGTACGTGCACTCCGACCAACGCGCTGTCTGCTCCAACCTTCTTAACTTTCAATCCGGAAATCCGATGGTGGCGTACTATACCTTTCTGAAAATCCTTTTTGAGTGCTACACAATGACATGTGATTTGACATTTTCTGAATCCTTGAAGACGGGTCCATGACCAGATCTTCGAGTCGTCGTAGTCTGTCCGTTATGTTGTCTTGTGCTGTTTTCACTCGGGATTGACGTTATGGTTCTACATGACCTTCATGGTAGTGATTTGACTTGATTTGATGTTGAGTTGGAAAAATTACTCTTTTACCCTTCCGGGATGGTTCCGGGCTTGACATGGTGGCATCTGTCTTCCTCGGGGTTATCTCTGAGGTTTGACTGCTAGTGATTTTTATCTGTATTTAGGGTTATTTTTGAAGTTGATTTGATGATTTCTCAGGGTTATCGTCGAGATTTGATTTGATCTCCTGGGGTTGTCACCAGGGTTTAACTTGATTGCCCGAGGTTGTCACCGGAGTTTGACTTGATCTCCCAGGGTTGTCATCGGGGTTTGAATTGATGATTTTGACTTCCAGGGTTGTCTCTGGAAGATAAAAGATGATTCTACCATCCAGCATGGTTAGTAATAGGAATGTAAAATTTTGAGTGTCTACAACCTTGATTTCGGTGAAGAGTTTAAAACTTGTGAAAAATATGTTGTAGGTAAATACTTTGAAATTGGTGGATTTTTATTTCGAGAGAATAAATTGTGTATACCTGCAAGTTCTTTGCGTGAGTTATTGGTTATGGAATCACACGGAGGTGGGTTGATGGGACACTTTGGCCTGGAAAAAACTTTAGCCGTTTTGAAAGAACATTTTTATTGGCCTCACATGAAACGAGACGTTGAGCGAATTTGTGATAGATGTATTATTTGTAAATAAGCTAAGTCTCGTGTTCAACCCCATGAATTTTATACAACATAACATATTTCTAATGAACCTTGGATTGATATATCGATGGATTTTGTGTTAGGTTTACCTAGGTCTAAGCATGGTAATGATTCTATATTTGTAATTGTGGATATATTTTCAAAGATGGCACATTTTATTCCATGTAACAAAATTGATGATGCATCCCATATAACTGATTTATTCTTTAGGGAGATTGTATGTTTGCATGGTATGTCTAGAACAATTGTTTCTGATCGAGATGCTGAGTTCTTAAGCTATTTTTGGAAGACTTTGTGTTGTAAATTGGGAACTAAGCTGTTATTTTCTACAACTTGTCACCCACAAACCGATGATCAAACTGAAGTAGTAAATAAGACTTTATCTGCTTTGTTAAGGGCTATCATTAAAAAGAATATCAGTCACTGGGAAAAATGTTTACCACATGTTGAGTTTGCTTATAATAGATCTGTTCATTCTGTTACTAAATTTTAACTATTTGAAATTGTTTATGGGTTTAATCCTTTAACTTTATTGGATTTATCTCCATTACATGTTTCTGAATTTACTAACATGGATGGAAAGAAAAAGTCTGAATTTGTTAAGCAGATACATGAGAAGGCGAGGCTCAACATTGAAAGAAGGATGGAACAATATGTTAAACATGCCAATAAGGGTCGACGTCAAGTTATTTTTGAACCGTGAGATTAGGCGTGGTTAGATATAAGGAACGAACAATTTTCGGCTCAAAAACAGTCAAAATTGCTCTCAAGAGGAGATAGTCCATTTCAAGTGCTGAAACGCTTTAATGACAATGCTTACAAATTGGATTTACCGAGTGAGTATAATAGTGCAACATTCAATGTTTATGATTTAAGTCCGTTTGATGTAGGTGACGATTTGAGGACAAATCCTTTTTAAGAGGAGAGGAATTATGAGGACATGACTAGCTTGGATTCAAATAGAGGTCATGGTTCGGATCCGGTGCAAGTACCCGTTAGACCCGTGACGAGGGGACGGACTAAACGATTCAAGGAAGGGCTTATGGGATTAGTGCAAGCAATATGGAAGGAGAATGACAAGAATACTTAGTCTAGGGAGGATGAGAGTATACCCATGTTTGTTAACATGATTCAAGGTTGCGTCGTATCAGATCATTCCAATGCAAACTAGGAGCAGACTTCAGGATTGAATATTCAACAAATCCTCCCCGGTAGGTTTTTAAGCCTAGAAAACTCCGATCCGGCGGAGACCTCTTTGCCAATATCCGCACCAGCGAGCTCTAATCCCGACATGTTGCTCTCTACCAAACCCCGCATTGGTAGACTACACATGCCAAACATATCCACCCCAGCGGAGTACCCCAAATTTGGTTAGCGCATTTTTTGAGGCAGATGCGTTTTGATAGATTTTGAGCTTGGATTTGTTTCCTAAATTTAGTATTTATCATATATTATCAGATTTCTATTATAACTAGGATGTTAGATTAGATTTTGATTCCAAATACACTTATTGATTCCTTTTAGGATCTCTAGGGACTATTAAAAGTTTATGGATGTAAGACATTATTAAAAATTATTCAATATTATTCAAATTTATTTTACTTGTGAGATTATTCTCTACTTTTGGTTCTTTGAAGAATTCCTAAGTAATTTCTTAGTTTACTCTTTGAGATTCAATTTGACTTATTACACAACAATACATAGTTGTGTGTGACATCTTCTACCGCATCAATCGTCGATTGTGCCGAGGTTCATGTTTCAATATAAACAAGGGGTTTAGGCGTCGTTGGTGTTCCATTCAATGCTGATTTCATTGCTTGATGGATTGTACCATGGTTCTCGTCTTAATATAGACGTTGGGTTGAGGTGTCAAGAGAGTTCCACTCTATCAACTGTGCTAGAAACGATCCGGGCAGGGATCACCTCACGCAAGCGTGCCGTGGAGTGTATCACAACCTGTGTTTGATGGCCATAGAGGAAAACTCCAACGCTACCACTGAACATCGAGAAATCGATATCAATGTGGTATTTGACTTCAATTCTCTTGATGTTAATATGGATAATCTTAGAACTGCTCTACACGATATTACATCTGAATTGCATATATATATATATGAAGTTATTCAAGGTTCTATCAAAGGATTATTTTCTTCTTTAAGAGGAAAAAGAGAAAGTGCAAGTAGAATTGGAAACTACTTTATGAAGCAGTGCCTCTTTATCTAAACTTGAAATAGAGAATAAGAATTTGAGAAAGATAACTAAGACAAACACTCTAAGAGAATCTATTCTTAATTTTAAAATAGAGGAATTGGAAAAGACAATCTCAATGTGTAATCAATCTTCCTCATCTATGAACTCATTGATCAAAAGTCAGAGAGTTGTGTAACGACCCCAAAATAGGTCCATTCCATCCAACCTATTCTGAGTCGCCAAATACATGGTATAGAAAACAACTATAACTTTATTACAACAATTGTTGTGCAAAATACAACAACACATATGCTGTGAGTTTGGATACAAATATATACCAAATGTGACTCATGTTCCAGCCGCGGACATCACCTCACAATGACACCTTACATAAAGGTATAGTCAAAAACTGTTTTAGAAATTAGAATCTTTGGGAAGTGCTCAAGGAAACCTTCGTACATGGGAGGCCATGCGTCTAGGTTATGATAGATATCATATGGCCACATAATTATTCTTGGTTGACCCAATAGACCCCAAAGAAAAACGAGAAGATTACTATCATATTCTTCCCAATGGTGAGTCTTCTCTTGACATATCATTATCTCTACTGTCTCTAATTGAGAATTATACTTCAAACAAACACCAAGATTATATAGGTAGTGCTCGTATATATACTCAGCAAGTGGATGAGTACATCCCTGTCTTATGATAACACGAGGTTGTATGTCGTTAGACATCTTGTATGATAGTGGCAAACCACCCTTCCAACGTTGGGTACACCTTACCCTATTGGATTCACCAAATAAAACTACTAAATGAACTTTTCTATACTGCTTCGGGAAAACATCCACAGCTAGAGACCACCGTTCTATTTCCCCGTTACCCTCGCTCGACCCAGCTACACTCTTATTACCTAAAAGGAATTGTGAAGCAAAAGGGTGAGCACAACTAGCTCAGTAAAGAATATCATGACTAAAGATAATTAAATTATCAATAGCCTTCATCAATAATAAATCAGAGATTTAGAACATATGGTAAATGATAAAAATTTCAACCATAGTTGCAGCGGAACGAGCAATCCATTAGAAGAGTCAAATAGACTATAAAGTCTATTATCTTCTCCATGTTAAAAATCCACCAACAATATTTTATCCCGGTAACATCAATCAACAATTCTGATCCACAATCATATGAATAACTCATAATCATAACTGTAGTTCTAAATTTCTCTTCTCGTCCAGGACGAAGATAATTTTCATCACCTATCTTTACCTGAAACATCAAAGATCATGGTTACACCAAATCACATTTTCTGTTCATAATCATACTAATAACTTCATCTTTGCACTACGGCCAAAGATATTTATTTGTATCACCAGTTGGTCATGTTCATCTCAACATCTGTTCATCTTTGCACTACTGGCCAAAGATATTCAACAACATGTCATCTTTGCACTACGGGCCAAAGATATTCATCAGCAATTCATCTTTGCACTACATGCCAAAGATATTCCTCAACAGTTCATATTTGCACTACGGCCAAATATATTCATCAACAGTTCATATTTGCACTACAGGCCAAATATATTAATATCTCAAAGAAATATATAATCATTTCAGAATTTATATAAACAATAATTATAACCATGTTGATCAATTCACCTTTGCACTTAAGCTAAAGATATTCACTTATAAATTCAATGGTCATGATCATACCAGTCAACAATTCAACTTTGCACTACTGGCCAAAGAGAACCCATAGTCATGATCATACCAGAAATCTACCCATCTTTACACTCAAGTCAAAGAGAAATATCATCATTAGGGTTATAAAATAAAATCAATATAATCAACATATAGATTTAATCTCAAGAGTAATATTCATAAACCAACTATAGTTTGGTCAGAAAAAGAAACCAATTTTGTCGTGAATAGTAACTCGTGAATAGTAACTCATGAATAGTAACTCATGAATAGTAACTCATGAATAGTAAACTCGACACAAAAAGGTAGAAATTCCACAATAAAATACATACCAATATTTTGGTATAATGATATTGAAAGAATAATATTTCTTAAGCTTATAAACAATTTATTTTAATTGTTTATACTTTACTAAATAATACATTTAATCATCCTAAAATGTCAAACTCATAAGATTTCATCACCAATAACCAAAACCCTCATCAAAAATCTGTATATACCTCATATATGATATTTAAGCCATAAAATCATATTTTTCAATTTTCTTACTTCACAAAACATATTTAATTCATTTACTCATAACTGGACCATTTTCATGGAAAAATACTAAATCAGTTCCAAAAATATTTCTTTTCTGGGATTTAGCATAATATAGTCCCATAGTGAACATATATTTTTCTCAGAATTTTTAAAAGTCATTTACTATTTTTCATATGGCCAAAACAGCCGAATATTTAGACATTTATCAAAAATTGTACTTTTATCTAAAAATTTTAAAATTCGCAGAGTATACTCCTATCATATACATGTACTCCCAATAAAAATTTCATCAATTTTGGAGCTAACCATAAGGAATTATAAGCGGTTACTTTTAAAATAGTCTTTTCTCATAAAATTCATAACTCTCAATCTATACATCCAAAAATCACCATTTATGGACACAATCAAGAAAACTCATCAAAATATCATTTCAAATTTTTCCAGAATTTTTGAAGGTCAGAAAAATTACGAAACTGGAAAACATAACAACCCTTAAAATTCCTTACTATCCCTTACCTCAAAAGAGCAGTACTTCTGATCGGTATGCAAAGCCGAAGGAAACTTGCACTGAATCGCAACTCTCAAAGTATCTAAATACTCACAAAATATGCTTCATAATATAGAGAGAGAAAGAGAGAAAACTTGTTTCTGGTGTGATTTTCAATTCTAACTTAGCACTCTATTTATAGGAAAATTTTAGTAGGCTTGACCTGCAACCTGATGGCTTTACCTGCTACTATTCCCACCCACCACATTTGAAATATAATTCAGCACATTTCTTCACCAACCACAAGTGGGGCCCACCAATTCTAGAATTTTCCACCAAAATGATTAACTCCGAAAATTCAACAATTTCTAAACCAGTCATCTCGTAAAATTCGTAACAAATCATTCGTTCATTTTTAACGGTTCAAGATTTGTGGACATATACTCAACTTATATATGTATAACATATCCAAAAATCACAACGATCCAACGGTCGGATTAAAAATTATAACCCCCACAAAATATCTCAAAAACCCTAATTTGATTTTTAATACCTCCATTCCGACAAAAATACTGATAAAACACCTCAACATTAACTCCTTCATTTTTAACCACAAAAATATATCCTTCATTTATATCCACATAAAATAAATATTTCCTTATCATATGAATCAATAATTAATTATTCACAAATAATATTACATAATCACAATTATGACAACCAGGCCGTTCCCAGGAAAGAGGAGGCTTTCTGATAAGGATTTCTCCTTACTGGCGCGTAATTAGATGACCAAACCTCTCCTTAGACAGAACTTTCTAGACATTGCCAATAATATTATCTAATAATATTATTCAAATAATATGAATTATTGATCTGATAATGGGAAATACTGTGCAGTGACAATTATTGAACAACAATAATATAAAATTTCAACGTAGCAATTATTGAATCAATAAAATAAAATATTGAACAGTAATTACTGTAACAATTATTGAGTAGTGCCTTCTTACGTAAGAATCAATAATTTCAAAAATACTATGCAATACCGTATGCTACTGTGCAATAACGCGTATTACTGTATTTTAACCACCGGGTATTCCAACAATGTTAACGGTAACAACTACGCCGTTATTTGTAAAAACTCAAATTTATCGTTTTCTTCACCCGACAGTTATTCGTTATGGGGCCCACAAATAGCTGCGCCGTCGTACGAATATTTCCCGACAGAAAGAATATTCCACGACCAAACGAATATTCCCCGACAACAATGATTATTTTATAACCACTTGCTTATTTTGAAAAAAAATTCATAATTCACCCATAACTTTAAACTTTTATCAATTTAACCATTTACTGAATAGTAATTATAAGAAAAATTGAATACTTTTATTTCATAAAATTCGGGGTCTTACAATCTCCCCTCCTTATGAAATTTCGTCCCCGAAATTTACGTACCTGATATTTCGAAGAGTTGAGAATACCTTGCTTCCATTTCAGATTCTATCTCTCAGATCATCATGATTTCTCCATTGCTCATCTCCCATGATAACTTCATTTGGGTTCCTCATTTGTTGGGAAGTCATGACAACCGCCATCCCTCGAACTACTCGGCTTTGACTTGTCTGGAGCAGCATTTGGCGTCATCATTACCGTTGGAATATACCTTTCTATAGGACATATTCCTCCCTCAACTGCCTCTTCGTACTCCTCATTCATGTTCTGAATCATCAATCTTCGATCCATATCGGATTCAGGTTGACCGCTATGTACAGGATAATTCAAAACTCGATGTTGGGTTCTCCCAATTGCTTTCCAAAAAGAGAAATTCATATCATCTATTTTAGCCTTCTTAGATCGAACATTTCTTTCCACAATATCCACGTGTCGTGCGGCTTTTGCCCATGCATCACTTATTCTCACTCGTTCAGTTTTTTCTTCTTTCAGCTCAGATTCTATTTTTATCATCTTATACTCTGCCAAAGAATGCTTCTGTTCAAGCATCACATATCGGGTAACACAAGGTTGAATTTTTGCATCCTTTTGTTCCACGACCGCCTGTCGTTCTTCTGCCTGCTCTTCTAACTCATGAATACGATTTTGAAATTCTACATTTTGATCATATAATACCTCTAATAAACTCTCCTCTGGTACTTCTTCTTCCTCTTCTTCCTCAGTCTCAGCTGTTACCTCTGCGACTATCTCGGGTGTAACTATCAAATTCTTCACTCACCGCATGGATATCTCTAATTCCTTCTTCGTCTGACATCACATTATCACGGTTAGTGATTAGAGGTATCCCCACAGTCTCATTCACTCCATTGTTAGCATTCTCAGCTGCCATTCTCAAATACTGCCATAAAACAAGGGTTAATTAAACAAATTAACATATCACATAATATCCTAATATTATGACTGACCAACAAATAAGCTTAGGTAGGACACACTAGCGAAGGATTTACTCATCTCTCCCCTCCAAGTTGTATTCCCCGATCTCTGCCAGAGATCATATCCCTAAGCTTTGATACCAAATGTAATGACCCCAAAATAGGTCCATTCCATCCAACCTATTCTGAGTCGCCAAATACATGGTACAGAAAACAACTATAACTTTATTACAACAATTGTTGTGCAAAATACAACAACACATATGCTGTGAGTTTGGATACAAATATATACTAAATGTGACTCATGTTCCAGCCGTGGACATCACCTCACAATGACACCTTACATAAAGGTATAGTCAAAAACTGTTTTAGAAATTAGAATCTTTGGGAAGTTCTCAAGGAAACCTTCGTACATGGGAGGCCATGCGTCTAGGTTATGATAGATATCATATGGCCACAGAATTATTCTTGGTTGACCCAATAGACCCCAAAGAAAAACGAGAAGATTACTATCATATTCTTCCCAATGGTGAGTCTTCTCTTGACATATCATTATCTCTACTGTCTCTAATTGAGAATTATACTTCAAACAAACACCAAGATTATATAGGTAGTGCTCGTATATATACTCAGCAAGTGGATGAGTACATCCCTGTCTTATGATGACACGAGGATGTATGTCGTTAGACATCTTGTATGATAGTGGCAAACCACCCTTCCAACGTTGGGTACACCTTACCCTATTGGATTCACCAAATAAAACTACTAAATGAACTTTTCTATACTGCTTCGGGAAAACATCCACAGCTAGAGACCACCGTTCTATTTTCCCGTTACCCTCGCTCGACCCAGCTACACTCTTATTACCTGAAAGGAATTGTGAAGCAAAAGGGTGAGCACAACTAGCTCAGTAAAGAATATCATGACTAAAGATAATTAAATTATCAATAGCCTTCATCAATAATAAATCAGAGATTTAGAACATATGGTAAATGATAAAAATTTCAACCATAGTTGCAGCGGAACGAGCAATCCATTAGAAGAGTCAAATAGACTATAAAGTCTATTATCTTCTCCATGTTAAAAATCCACAAATAATGTTTTATCTCGGTAACATCAATCAACAATTCTGGTCCACAATCATATGATTAACTCATAATCATAACTGTAGTTCTAAATTCCTCTTCTCGTCCAAGACGAAGATAATTTTCATCACCTATCTTTACCTGAAACATCAAAGATCATGGTTACACCAAATCACATTTTCTATTCATAATCATACTAATAACTTCATCTTTGCACTACGGCCAAAGAGAACCCATAGTCATGATCATACCAGAAATTTACCCATCTTTACACTCAAGTCAAAGAGAAATATCATCATTAGGGTTATAAAATAAAATCAATATAATCAACATATAGATTTAATCTCAAAAGTAATATTCATAAACCAACTATAATTTGGTCAGAAAAAGAAACCAATTTTGTCGTGAATAGTAACTCGTGAATAGTAACTCATGAATAGTAACTCGTGAATAGTAACTCATGAATAGTAAACTTGACACAAAAAGGTAGAAATTCCACAATAAAATACATACCAATATTTCGGTATAATGATATTGAAAGAATAATATTTCTTAAGCTTATAAACAATTTATTTTAATTGTTTATACTTTACTAAATAATGCAATTAATCATCCTAAAATGCCAAACTCATAAGATTTCATCACCAATAACCAAAACCCTTATCAAAAATCTGTATATACCTCATATATGATATTTAAGCCATAAAATCATATTTTTCAATTTTTTTACTTCACAAAACATATTTAATTCATTTACTCATAACTGGACCATTTTCATGGAAAAATACCAAATCAGTTCTAAAAATATTTCTTTTCTGGGATTTAGCATAATATAGTCCCATAGTGAACATATATTTTTCTCAGAATTTTTAAAAGTCATTTACTATTTTTCATATGGCCAAAACAGTCGAATATTTAGACATTTATCAAAAATTTTACTTTTATCTAAAAATTCTGAAATTCACAGAGTATACTCCTATCATATACATGTACTCCCAATAAAAATTTCATCAATTTTGGAGTTAACCACAAGGAATTATAAGCTGTTACTTTTAAAATAGTCTTTTCTCATAAAATTCATAACTCTCAATCTATACATCCAAAAATCACCATTTTTGGACAAAATCAAGAAAACTCATCAAAATATTATTTTAAATTTTTCCAAAATTTTTGAAGGTCAGAAAAATTACGAAACTGAAAAACATAACAACCCTTAAAATTCTTTACTATCCCTTACCTCAAAAGAGCAGTACTTCTGATCGGTATGCAAAGCCGAAGGAAACTTGCACTGAATATCAACTCTCAAAGTATCTAAATACTCACAAAATATGCTTCATAATATAGAGAGAGAAAGAGAGAAAACTTGTTTCTGGTGTGATTTTCAATTCTAACTTAGCCCTCTATTTATAGGAAAATTTTAGTAGGCTTGACCTGCAACCTGATGGCTTTACCTGCTACTATTCCCACCCACCACATTTGAAATATAATTCAGCACATTTTTTCACCAACCACAAGTGGGGCCCACCAATTCTAGAATTTTCCACCAAAATTATTAACTCCGAAAATTCAACAATTTCTGAACCAGTCATCTCGTAAAATTCGTAACAAATCATTCGTTCATTTTTAACGGTTCAAAATTTGTGGACATATACTTAACTTATATATGTATAACATATCCAAAAATCACAACGATCTAACGGTCGGATTAAAAATTATAACCCCCGCAAAATATCTCAAAAACCCTAATTTGATTTTTAATACCTCCATTCCGACAAAAATACTGATAAAACACCTCAACATTAACTCCTTCATTTTTAACCACAAAAATATATCCCTCATTTATATCCACATAAAATAAATATTTTCTTATCATATGAATCAATAATTAATTATTCACAAATAATATTACATAATCACAATTATGACAACCAGGCCGTTCCCAGGAAAAAAGGGGCTTTCCGATAAGAATTTCTCCTTACTGGAGCGCAATTAGATGACCAAACCTCTCCTTAGACAGAACTTTCTAGACATTGCCAATAATGTTATCTAATAATATTATTCAAATAATATGAATTATTGATCTGATAATGGGAAATACTGTGCAGTGACAATTATTGAACAACAATAATATAAAATTTCAACGTAGCAATTATTGAATCAATAAAATAAAATATTGAGTAGTAATTACTGTAACAATTATTGAGTAGTGCCTTCTTACGTAAGAATCAATAATTTCTAAAATACTATGCAATACCGTGTGCTACTGTGCAATAACGCGTATTACTGTATTTTAACCACCGGGTATTCCAACAGTGTTAACGGTAACAACTACGCCGTTATTTGTAAAAACTCAAATTTGTCGTTTTCTTCACCCGACAGTTATTCGTTATGGGGCCCACAAATAGCTACGCCGTCGTACGAATATTTCCCGACAGAAAGAATATTCCACGACCAAACGAATATTCCCCGACAAAAATGATTATTTTATAACCACTTGCTTATTTTGAAAAAAAATTCATATTTCACCCATAACTTTAAACTTTTATCAATTTAACCATTTACTGAATAGTAATTATAAGAAAAATTGAATACTTTTATTTCATAAAATTCGGGGTCTTACAAGTTGCCTCTGACAGATTAGGATTGGGATTTGAAGGTTTGTTTTCATCCAATCTAAGTATGGAAAAATATTTGGAAACAAACAAAAATAGTGATTCTTCCTCTCCCATAGAAGCATTGTGTTTATACATTCCAAAGATACAAATGAAACAAGTATCTCTTGCCAACCAATCTTTGCTGACCAGATTGTTATTTCAAAGGATAACATGTCATATAATGGTTTTGGTTTTGTAAAATCTCAAAGTAAAATCAAGTCTACGACCATGTCTGGAAAAGTCGTATAGATTGGAAACAAGCCTATGGGCAAGCCTGGAAACAATCGTAGAAATGGTTCTTACTTTACGAAAGTTTAAAATCATAGAAATGTATGGAGGCAAGAAGGTAAATTAGGTAGAAAAATATATCACCCATACTAGTTCAAATGAGAAGAAATACACACACACACACACTCACACATACAATATATAAATTGTTACAAATATCATAGATATAGGCATAAATCTGTTGATAACTACAATACATATTATCAACCCAAGATTAGGCAAATCTGGGTTCCTAAGATAACTAACATTGAAGGACCCAAAAGAGTATGGATACCAAAATAAATTATATTCATCCTTGCAGGTATCAAAATAAATGAAATCCATCTGGTATCTTGATAGTGGGTGCTCTAGGCACATGACTGAAAATAAACTCTTTTATCATAATTTAAAGAAAAAGATGGTCTGGCTGTTATCTTTGGAGATAACAACTCTTTACCAAAGGTTATGGTTCCATCAGGAAAGGAGATATTTCTTTCAGTAAAGTAGCCTATGTTGATGGATTGAAGCACAACCTACTAAGCATCAGTCAGCTATGTGACAAAGGTCATCAAGTCATCTTCCTCAATAACAAGTGTAAGTCGAGACTCGAAAACCAACTCTGTCAATCTAACTGGATTAAAAGAAGGAAATGTTTATGTGATGAATCTCTCTGAAGCAAGTTCCTCAGTATCAACCTATTTCTTCACAAAAGCTTCAGAAGATGTGAGTTGGTTATGGCATATAAGACTATCTCATTTAAACTTCAAGAACATATCAAAGCTTGCATCAAAGGATCTAGTCAGAGGTCTACCCAAATTGAACTTTGTTAAGGAAAGATCTTGCAAAGCTTGCCAGTTAGGAAAGCAGACCAAGAGCTCATTCAAAAGCAAGATGATTGACTCAAATGAAAAGCCACTACAACTTTTCATATGGATCTTTTTGGGCATATACCAACAGCTAGTCTTAGAGGTAAAAGATATTCACTGGTAATAGTAGATGACTATAACAGGTTCACATAACTACTCTTTTTAAGTTCAAAAGACGAGACCAGCACTCAACTGATTAGATTAATCAAAGAAGTGATGAATGAGAAGGGCGAAAAGATAAAAGCTATAAGGAGTGATCATGGCAGGGAGTTTGACTATTCTGAAGTCATTCAGTTCTTTGAAGATAATGACATTCAACATGATTTCTTAGCTCCTCGAACTCCATAACAAAATGGAGTAGCTGGAACACTGATTGAAACATGAAGAACTCTTCTAATAGTAGCTAGACTACTAGAGTATTTCTGGGTAGAAGTTATTAGTACTGTGTGCTATACTCAAAATAGATCCTTGATCCACACTATGGTCAAAAAGATGCCCTACAAGCTATCGAAAGGAAGAAATCCAAACATCAGCTACTTTCGTGCCTTTAGTTGTGCATGTTAAATCCCAATAATGACAAAAGATATCTGACCAAATTTCAACCTAAATTAGATGAAGGAATCTTTCTTGGATACTCTATGGAAAGCAAAGCCTATAGAGATTTCAACAAGAATACTTTGTTAATAGAAGTGTCTATCCATGTTTCATTTGATAAGTTTGATGAAGGTGAACCAGGTAGGACAACTCAAATTAACGAAGTTGTAGAATTAGAGCCTCAAATAGCAGAGAATCCTTCGATCAATGCAACTGAAGAAGATGTGCCAGACCCTACGATCGTTGTACTAGATAAAGAATTTGTAGAGTCTCAAATTCTAAATGTTGAAACTCTATGAACCAATGAAGGGACAAAAAAAGAACTAAATCTTGAAGAAATTTGACAAGAAGGTACAAGGACTGACGTTCTATCCAGATCCAGATGGGCAAGAGATCACACTCAAAATCTAATCATTGGAGATCCAAGTGCACATGTCAGGACCATATCATCCACTCAAAATGAATGTTTATATCTAAGCTTTCTTTCTTAGATTGAGCCAACGAAGACTAAAGAAGCTCTAAAAGACTCAAGCTGGATCGAGGATATACAAGAAGATATGAATTAGTTTCAAAGAACCAATGTTTGGAGGCTAGTTCCTAGACCAAAAGAATATTCAGTCATTGACACAAAATGGGTCTTTAGGAACAAGATGGATGAAGATGGTGTGATCACAAGGAACAAGACAAGGCTGGTGGCAAAAAGGATATTCTCAGGAAGAGGGAATTGATTATGATGAAACCTTCGCACCCATTGCAAGATTGGAAGCCATCAGGATGTTTCTAGCCTATGCAGATCACATGAGTTTCAAAGTTTTCCAAATAGATGTCAAAAGTACATTTCTCAATGGTGAACTTCAAGAAAAAGTCTATGTCGAACAACCACCAGGTTTTATCAATCTTACTTTTCCAAATTATGTCTTTCGACTTGATAAAACACTATATGGTTTGAAGCACGCACCTAGTGTAAGACCCCAACTTTTTATAAAATTAAATTTTCTCTATTTATTATTTTGAAAGAGTAAGGGATTGATTTGATTAATGTGGTTAGTTATGGGTAAAATGTGTAAATATTTTAAATAAGCAAGTGGTTATAAAATACTTATTGTTGTCGGGGAATATTCGTTTGGTCGTGGAATATTCTTGCCGTCGGGGAATATTCGTACGACGGTGCAGCCATTTGTGGGCCCCATAACGGAAAATTGTCGGATAAAGAAAATGACACGTATGAGTTTTTATAAATAACAACGTAGTTATTACCGTTAAAACTGTTGAAATACCCGGTGATTAAAATACAGTAATACGCGGTGTTGCACAGTAGCACACGGTATTGCACAATAATTCTAATTATTGATTCTTAAGTAAGAAGTCACTACTCAATAATTGTTACAGTAATTAATGTTTAATATTTTATTTTATTAATTCAATAATTGCTACATTGATATTTTATATTATTGATTCAATAATTGTCATTGCACATTATTTCAAATTATCAGATCAATAATTTATATTATTTGAATAATATTATTAGATAGTATTATTGACAATATCTAAGAAAGTTCTGTCTAGGAGGGGTTATTTAATTGCGCGTCAGTAAGAAGAAATCCTTACCGGAAGGCCCCCTCTTTCCTGGGAATGACCTGGTTGTCAATATTGTAGTTCTGTAATATTATTTATGAATAATTAATTATTGATTTATATGATAAGAAAATATTTATGTGGATATAAATGAAGGAATTAATGCTGAGGCGTTTTATCAGTATTTTGTCGGAATAGAGGTGTTAAAAATCACCCGTATGTGAATTTTGGTCATTTTTCGTTTAGAATTTGGAAAAACTTTCTTTTACAAAGTTGTAGAGAATTAAATTTTCTATAAAAAGGACATAGAATTCATATTTTTATAATAAAAGGCTATTTATTATGAATTATTGAAGTTTCTGAATTTATAAATGATTTAAAATATTTTTGGTGGAGATTTCTAGAAGGTGGGCCCCACACTTGTCCTTTTTACCTCTTGATTTTGCTGAATTTGGTGGGCCCCACTTGTGGAGTGCTGAGATTGTGATGTGGTGTGCGTAAGAAATTTTTTTTTAATAATATTTTATTAAATTTTTTACTTTGACGTTCTAAGCATTTTCCTATAAATAGGGTGCTTAGGTTAGAATTGAAAATCACACCAGAATCAGAAGTTTCTTTCTCTATAATATCGAGTGTATTTTTGTGAGTATTTAAATACTTTTAGTATTACTATTCAGTGCAAGTTTCCTTCATTATTACATCCAATATTCCAGCCAGAAGTACTATTCTTTTGAGATAAGAGATGTTATTTTTTTTTTCATAAATGATGTTATTTCTTTTAATATCATTATACCGAAATATTGACATGGATTTTATTGTGAAATTTTTACCTTTGCGTGTCGAGGTTACTATTCACGTATACGGTATTATTCACGAATACAACACTATTCACAGAAAAATTAAATTTTTTTTTCTTTATCCAAGTTGTCTATTATGGTTACTATCTTTGATTGTATCTATGTTTTGATCTTCATTCTTAAATTTTACTCCACAACTGATTATTATGGAATATTTTTGAACTTGGATAAACTAAATTACGAATCCCTAATCTTTGTCCTTTTATCTAACTGGATTCATTTTCTTTAAAATATTTTCATCATTCTCAGTCCTAAATGGTGATATAACAGAATATCTTTGGCCTGTAGTGCAAAGATGAATGATTACCTGCTGAATATCTTTGGTCCGTAGTGCAAAGATGGACATGTGTTGAGATGAACATGACCACTGGTGATACTAACGAATACCCTTGGCCCGTAGTGCATGGATAATTCGTTGAATTGAAATATTTATTGAATGATGCTATAGGGATAAAATATTGATGATGAACTTTTAAATCATAGAAGATAGTTGATTTCATGTTCTACTTAACTCTTCTAATAGATTATTGTTTCCGCTACAGTTGTTGATCTAAAACTTGTTGTCTATTATATTTTATCAGATTTTCCCTGTTGAAGACTAAGGATAATTTGTTCTATATTATCTTAGTCATAATATTTTTTATTGGGCTAGTTAAGCTCACCCTTTTCTTTTTTGTTCCATTTTTTTTCTCAGGAGGCGAGAATATAGTGGGGAATAGTCGGGGTGTGGAGTGATGGTTCAAGACGGTTGTTCTAGCAGTCCTCACTATTTTATAAAATAGTGTATCAATAATTATAATGAGGACTTTATTTGAGTTTGGATATTGTCTAGAAGACAATATTTGTATTAAAACTCACAGCATATATGTTGTCGTATTTTGCACGAAAATTGTAATAATTAAGTTGTAGTTTTTTTCTGTACCATGTATTTGGCAACTAAGAATGGGTTATGTGGACCTATTTTGGGGGCATCACAGTTGGTATTAGAGCTTAGGGATATGGTCTCTGGCAGAGATCAGAGAATAGAACTAGGAGGGGAGAGATGAGTAAATCCTTCGCTAGTGTGTCCTACCTAAGCTTATTTAGTATTTAATGGGTCAGTCAGAGCATAGGGTTAATATGTGATATGTTAATTTGGTTAATTAACCTTTATTTTGTGACAGTATTTGAGGATGGTAGCTGAAAATGTTAACAATAGAGTGAATGTGACCGTTGGGACACCTCTAATCACCAACCAGGATAATGTGATGTCAGGCGAAGAAGAAATTAGAGATATCCATGTGGTGCGTGAAGAATTAATAATTGCACCCGAGCTAGTGGCAGAGGTAGCAGCTGAGAGTGAGGAAGAAGAGGAACCTGAGGAGGATTTATTAGGAGAACATTATGATCAAAATGTAGAACTGTAAAATCGTATTCATGAGTTAGAAGAGCAGGCTGAAGAACGACAGGTGGTCGTGGAGCAAAGGGATGCAACAATTCAAGATTGTGTTACCCGATATGTGATGCTTGAATAGAAGCTCTCTTTGGCAGAGTATAAGATATTAGAGCTAGAATCTGAGAATACTATGGTCAAAGTTTTGATGAAAGAAGAAACAACTGAACTAATGAGAATGGAGGATGCATGGGTAAAAGCCGTACGACGCGTTGATATTGTAGAAAATGACGTCCGATTTAAGAAGGCCAAAATAGATGAAATGGATTTTGCTTTTTGGACAACAATTGGGAGAATCAACATTGAGTTCGAAATTACCCTGTACAGAGCGGTTAACCCCAATTCGATATGGATCGGAGAGTAATGATTCAAATCATGGATCAAGAGTGTGATGAAGCAATTGAGGGTGGACTGTATTCTATAGCGAAGTTAAGTCCAGTTGGGACGATGGCACCAAAGGCTATCCCAAACAAGTCAAAGTCAGCAGTTCAAAGGATAGCATTTGTCGTGACTTCTCAAAATACGAGAAACTCGAACGAAGTTATCACGGGTAAGCTAATTATAAACTCTTGCGAAGTCTATACCTTATTAGATACCGGTTCTACCCATTCTTTTATCTCTTTTGCTTGTGCTCAACGTTTGAACTTGACTCCTGAGAAATTAGACTTTGACTTATCTGTTGAAACTCCATTAGGAGAAACTTTTAGTACATCCACTGTTTATAAATCTTACTTGATTCAAGTTGGCACCATCACATTACCTGTTGATCTCATCTCTTTAAAGATACTTGCATTTAATGTGATTTTAGGGTTTGATTGGTTAACCACTCATCATGCTAAAATTGATTGTTTTTGTAAGGTCGTTAGTTTTCATATTCCTAACCAACCTGTTATGCGAATTCAAGCAACCAAACCACTAAAGTCAATCACTCTCATATCAAGCCATAAAGCCATTAGTTTATTAAAAATAGATTCTTAGCCCATGTCATGGACTTGAACAAAAATACGTCAGATTTGAATAATATTTCTGTTATTAGTGAATTTCCTGACGTATTTCCTGAAGAACTTCCTACCCTACTCTCAGAGCATGATATTGAATTTTGTATTGACCTTGAACCCAGTACAAAACCTATTTCCAAAACCCCATATCGAATGGCTTCTATTGAACTTCAGGAGTTAAAAACCCAACTATAGGAGTTATTGGATATTGGTTTCATTCGTCCTAGATAAATCTCCTTGGGGTGCTTTTGTTTTATTCGTAAAGAAGAAAGATGGGAGTATGTAACTTTGCATTGACTACCGGGAGTTGAACCATGTCACCATAAAAAATAGGTACCCACTACCTCGCATTGATGACCTATTTGACTAGTTGTAAGGTGCTAAATTCTTCTCAAAAATCGATCTTCGTTCCGGATATCATCAGTTAAAGTTTAAACTGATGACATTCCAAAGACTGCTTTTAGGACTCGGTACAGGCATTATGAATTCCTAGTCATGTCTTTTGGATTGACTAATGCTCTTGCGGCCTTCATGGATATGATAAACCGAGAATTCAAGGAATATTTGGATCATTTTGTGGTTATCTTTATTGATGACATCCTCAGCTATTCTAAAAGGCATGAAGATCATGAGCAACACTTGAGGCTGATACTCCAAAAGCTTTATGAAAATAAGCTATATGCTAGGTTGAAGAAATGCGAGTTCTGGCTTGAAGAAGTAGCATTCCTTGGGCACGTGGTATCGAAGTATGGAATATCAGTTGACCCGATAAAGATTGAAGCAATACATATTTGGGAGCAACCTAAGTCAATAATCGAAGTATGTAGCTTTATGGGCTTAGCTGGTTATTATTGAAGATTCGTGGAAGGATTTTCTTGAATCACTGATCCATTAACTCAGCTGACTCGAAAAGATGCAAAATTCGAATGGAGCGAGGAATGTGGGAAGAGCTTCCAAGAACTCAAGAGGAGACTCATTTCGGCACCTGTTCTAACAATACCATCAGGTTCGGAGGGATTTATCATTTACAGTGATGCTTCAGGAAAAGGTTTAGGATGTGTTCTCATGCAATATGGGAAAGTCATAGCCTATGCCTCAAGACAACTCAAAGAATATGAGAGAAATTATCCTACTCGTGATTTAGAGTTGGCAGCAGTCGTTTTTATGCTAAAGATCTGGAGGCACTACCTGTATGGGGAGAAAGTGGAGATCTATATAGATCATAAAAGCCTCAAATATTTTTTCACCCAAAAGGAACTCAACATGAGGCAACAACAATGGCTCGAGTATTTGAAAGATTACGACCATACCATTCAATACCATCCTGAAAAAGCAAACGTGATAGCTGACACAATAAGTAGAAGATTGTGTGCGGGTACGAGTGTAATGTTGTTAACAAAAAAAATCCATTTTGTACGACTTACAAAGGATGGAGTTAGAGTTAAAGGCTCCAAGTACCCACGTGATGATATCAAATATACGAGTAGAACTGACTTTAATCGATAAAGTTAAAGCTGCTCAAGCCACAGACCCAGAGTTGATGCGTATGAAGAAGAAAGTATAAGAAGGTGTTATTCCAGAAGCAAGAATCGATGAAGAAAGAATACTTCGAGTCAACTCTAGACTTTGTGTCCCTAACAACTCTGATTTGAAGTACAAAATCATGATGGAGGCACACAACACACCGTTTGCAATCCATCCTAGAAGTACCAAAATGTATCGTGATCTTCGACATACGTTTTGGTGGAGCAATATGACGAGAGAGATCGCGGAGTTATCTCAAGATGTTTAACTTGTCAACGTGTCAAGGCGGAGCATTAAGTACCAAAAGGTCCATTGCAACCACTTGAGATTACAGAATGGAAGTGGGAGCACATTAACATGGATTTTGTTACTGGTCTTTCCAAGGTTTCTCAAGGCATAGATGTTATTTAGGTCATTGTCGATAGATTAACCAAGTCTGCTCATTTCTTGCCTATTCGAGAAACTTATTCACTTGAACGTCTTGCTCGTATGTATATAAATGAGATTATGAGATTACATGGTATGCCAGTATTCATAGTTTCGGATCGTGACCCAAGGTTCACTTCACAATTTTGGGTTAGCTTAAAGAAAGCTATGAGCATGGATTTACGATTTAGTTCGGCATACCATCCTCAAATAGACGGGCAATCGGAAAGGGCTATTCAAACTCTTGAAGATCTATTGAGACTTTGTGTTCTAGACTTCAAAGGGAGTTGGGATAAGTACTTACCATTAGTGGAATTCTCCTACAATAATAGTTATCAGGCAAGTATAGGTGTGGCTCGATTCAAAGCATTGTATGGACGAAAGTGTCACTCTCCAGTATGTTGGGATGAGGTGGGTGAAGAAGCATTGTTGGGACCAGAGTTGGTACGTATGACTATAGAAAAGATCCAAATGATCCGACAACGTATACAAACGGCACATGATCGGCAAAAGAGTTATGCGGATCTTCATCGAAAGGACGTGAAATTTAATATTGGGGATCATGTATTGTTACGTGTTGCTCCATGGAAGGGAGTTACAAGATTCGGGAAGAGAGAAAAGCTCAATCCATGATTTGTTGGTCCATTTGAGATTCTTGATCGAGTAGGAAATGTGGCCTATAGACTCGCATTACCTCCAAGCATGTCTCGTGGTCATAATATTTTTCACATATCTGTGCTTCGTAAATATATGAAAGACCCAAACCACATTATTAAGTTAGAACCAGACGAGATACCCAAAGATTTAACGTATGAGGAGGTACCTGTTAAGATCTTGGATATGAAGGAGCATGTCCTACGCACAAAGGTTATACCACAAGTCAAAGTTTTGTGGAGGAACCATGCTATTGAGGAAATGACCTAGGAGTTGGAATCGGAAATGAAAGCGAGGTATCTTCACCTTTTCAAAACACCAGGTATATACGTCAATTTTAAGGACGAAATTTTATAAGGAGGGGAGGTTGTAAGACCCCAACTTTTTATAAAATTGAATTTCCTTTATTTATTATTTGAAATAATAAGGGGTTGATTTGATTAATGTGGTTAGTTATGGGTAAAATGCGCAAATATTTTAAATAAACAAGTGGTTATAAAATACTTATTGTCCCACTTAGTTGATAATGAGGAGAGAATGATGCGGATGTTTCTAAGACGTTTGAAACCCGAGATACGTCAATACCTAATTTCTCACAAACTGTGTTTGTATTCAGATGTTGTAAATAGAGCTCAGTTATTGGAACGTGATAATGAGTCAACCCAACCAAGAGATAGCAGCCGACAAAGTGATACTACCAGTGGAAGCAGTCATCGAAGCGGTGACAACAAACGTGGAGGAAGTTAACATGCTAAAAATTGTAACCACTTCGGTGGTAATCATGGCCAAGACAATAAAAGTGGAAATTTCAAGAAGAGGAGATTCAATAATGATGGAAAGACGTCAGCACCATCACCCATCATTAAAGAAGGAGAACGATCAACAATCGTGTGCTACAAATGAGGAGGGGAGGGACACATCAGTCTAAACTATACTCAGCAGTCCAAAACATGTTATAATTACGGAAGAGAAGGTCACCTAGCTCGATTTTGTCATGCAGTAAAGCCGAGTCCAGTTGGGATGGTGACACTAAATGCCGTCCAAGACAAGTCAAAACCAGTAGTTCAAGGGAGAGCGTTTGTCGTGTCCTCCCAGAAAGCGAGGAACCCGAATGAGGTCATTACGGGTAAGCTAATCATAAACTCTAGCGAAGTCTATACCTTATTTGATACCGGTTCTACCCGTTCTTTTATTTCTCCTACTTGCGCTCAACGTTTAAATTTAACTCCGGAGAAATTAGACTTTGACTTATCTGTTGAAACTCTGTTGGGAGAAACCTTCATTACATTCACTGTTTATAAGTCTTGTTTGATTCAAGTCGGCATCCTCACATCACCTGTCAATCTTATCTCTTTGAAAATACTTGCATTTGATAAGATTTTAGGGATTGATTGGTTAACTACTCATCATGCTAAAATTGATTATTTTCGTAAGGTTGTTAGCTTTCATATTCCTATCCAACCTATTATGCGGATTCAAGAAACCAAACCACTAAAGTCAATCACTATCATATCAAGCCATAAAGCCATTCGTTTATTGAAAAACAGATGTCAAGCTTTCTTAGCCCATGTCACAGACTTAAACAAAAATACGTCAGATTTGAATGATATTTCTACTGTTAATAAATTTCCTGACGTATTCCCTGAAGAACTTTCTGGCCTACCCCCAAAGCATAAAATCGAGTTTTGTATTGATCTTGAACCCGGTACAAAATTCATTTGTAAAGCCCCATATTGAATGGCTCCTATTGAACTTCATGAGTAAAAAACCCAATTGCAAGAATTGTTAGACATCGGTTTTATTCATCCTAGTACATCTCCTTGGGGTGCTCCTGTTATATTCGTAAAGAAGAAAGATGGAAGTATGCGACTTTGTATTGACTATCGGGAGTTGAATCATGTCACCATCAAAAATAGGTACCCGTTACCTCGAATTGATGACTTGTTTGACCAGTTGCAAGGTGTTAAATTCTTTTCAAAGATCGATCTTCTTTCCGGATATCACCAGTTAAAAGTTAAAACTGATGACATTCCAAAGACTGCTTTTAGAACTCGGTACGGGCATTACGAATTCCTAGTCATGTCTTCTGGATTGACTAATGCTCCTGCGACCTTCATGGATATGATGAACCGAGTATTCAAGGAATATTTGGATCATTTTGTTGTTGTCTTTATTGATGACATCCTCATATACTCCTAAAGCTATGATGATCGTGAGTAACACTTGAAGCTAATACTCCAAAAGCTTCGTGAAAACAAGCTATATGCCGAGTTAAAGAAATGCGAGTTCTGGCTTGAGGAAGTAGCATTCCTTGGGCACGTGATATCAAATTACAGAATATCTGTTGACCCACCGAAGATTGAAACAATACAAAACTAGGAGCAACCTAAGTCAGTGACCGAAGTACGTAGCTTTCTCGGCTTAGCTGGTTATTATCAGAGATTCGTGGAAGGTTTTTCTCGAATTGATACTCCATTAACTCAGCTGACTCAAAAAGATACAAAATTCGGTTAGAGCGAGGAATGTGAGAATAGTTTTCAAGAACTCAAGAGGAGACTCATTTCAGCACATGTTCTGACAATACCATCTTGTTCGGAGGGATATGTCATCTATAGTGATGCTTCAGGCAGATGTTTAGGATGTGTTCTCATGCAACATGGGAAAGTGCCTATGCCTCGCGACAACTCAAAGAATATGAGAGAAATTATCCTATTCATGATCTAGAGTTGGCAGTAGTTGTTTTTGTGCTTAAAATCTGGAGGCATTACCTGTATGGAGAGAAGGTGGAGATCTATACAGATCATAAAAGTCTCAAATATTTCTTCACCCAAAAGGAACTCAACATGTGACAACGACGTTGGCTCGAGCTATTGAAAGATTACGATCATACAATTCAATACCATCTTGGAAAAGCGAATGTAGTAGCTGACGCATTGAGTAGAAGATCATATGCGAGTACGAGTGAAATATTGTCAATGCAAAGGCCCATTTTGTATGACTTACAAAGGATAGATATAGAGTTAAAGACTCCAGTGACCCACGTGATGATGTTAAATATACGAGTAAAACCGACTTTAATTGATAAAGTTAAAGCTGTCAAACTACAGACCTGTAGCTGATGCGTGTGAAGAAGAAAGTGCAAGAAGGTGCTATTTCAAAAGCAAGAATCGATGAAGAAGGAGTACTTCGAGTCAACTCTAGACTTTGTGCTCCTAACGACCTTGATTTAAAGTATAAAATCATGATGGAGGTGCACAACACACCGTTTGTAATCCATCTTGGAAGTACCAAAATATATCGTGATCTTCGACATACATTTTGGTGCAGCAATATGAAGAGGGAGATCGCGGAGTTTATCTCAAGGTGTTTAATATGTCAACGTGTCAAGGCAGAGCATCAAGTGCCAAGAGGTCCATTGCAACCACTTAAAAATCCAGAATGGAAGTGGTAGCACATTACCATAGATTTCGTTACTGGTCTTCCCAAGGTTTCTCAAGGCATAGATGCAATTTGGGTCATTGTTGATAGATTGACCAAGTCTACTCATTTCTTACATATACGAGAAACTTATTCACTTGAATGTCTTGCTCATATTTATATAAATAAGATTGTAAGACTGCATGGTATGCCAGTATCTATAGTTTTTGATTGAGACCCAAGATTCACATTACGATTTTGGGATAGTTTGCAAAAAGCTATGGGAACGGATTTATGATTTAGTTCGACATATCATCCTCAAACGGACGGGCGGTCGGAGAGGACTATTCAAACTCTTGAAGATCTATTAAGACTCTGTGTCCTCGACTTCAAAGGAAGTTGGGACAAGTTCTTGCTATTGGTGGAATTCTCCTACAATAATAGTTATCAAGAAAGTATTGGCATGGCTCCATTTGAGGCGTTGTATGGACGCAAGTGTCATTCTCCAGTATGCTGAGACGAGGTGGGTGAAGCAACGTTGTTGGGACCAGAATTGGTACGCTTGACAGCAAAAAAGATTTAAATGATCCGACAACGTAAAAAAACCTCACAAGATAGATAAAAGAGTTATGCTGATCTTCATTGAAAGGATGTGGAGTTCAATGTTGGAGATCATGTGTTGTTACGGGTTGCTCTATGGAAAGGAGTTACGAGATTTGGAAATAGAGGAAAACTCAATTCTCGATTCATTGGCCCATTCGAAATCCTCGATCGAGTAGGAACTGTGGCTTATAGACTCGCCTTACCGCCAAGCATGTCTCGTGTTCATAACTTTTTTCACATATCCATGTTACGTAAACATGTGGAAGACCCGAACCACATTATTGAGTTAGAACCAGACGAAATAGCGAAATATTTAACGTATGAAGAGGTACCTGTTAAAATCTTGGATAAGAAGGAACATATTCTACGCTCCAAGGTTATACCTCAAGTCAAAATTTTGTGGAGAAATCACGATGTTGAGAAAATGACCTGGGAGTTAGAATCTGAAATAAAATCAAGGTATCTTCACCTCTTCGACATACTAGGTACGTACACCAATTTCGAGGACAAAATTTCATAAGAAGTAGATGTTGTAAGACCCCAACTTTTATGAATAAAGATTATTTTTTCTCTAAATATCATTTTGAATATTATGGTGTGAATTTGATATAATGTTATAGTTGTGGGTAATATTTATAAATTTTGCAAAGCAAGCAAGTTGTTATAAAATATTCGTTTGGTCGGGGAATATTCTTTTTGTCGGAGAATATTCGTACGATGGCACAATCATTGGTGGACCCCACAATAAAATTATTATCGGAGTTAGAAAAAGACAGAAATATCTTTTTATAAAAATAACGGCAAAAGTTTTACCGTTCACTGTTGAAATACCCGATGGTAAAAGTATAGTAATACGCGTGGTTGCATAGTAGCACACTGTATTGATTATTGATGCTTACGTAAGAAGTCACTCAGTTATACTCAATTATTGCTATAGTAATTACTGCATTGTATCTCATATTATTGATTCAATTATTGTCACAGTATCATCTGTATAATATTTTATATTATTAAATCAATAATTGAGATGACAAAGTTATTCATATTATTATTTATAATATTGACGATGTCTAGAAAGTTCTGTCGAGGAGAAGTTTGATCACTTAATTGCGCGCCAATAGGGAGAAATTCTTATCGAAAAGCCTCCTCTTTCCTGGTAATGATCTGGTTGTTAAATGTTGTGAGTTATAATATTAATGATGAATAATTGTTGGAAGATTAAAAATGTGTTGATTGATGATAAAATGATTTGTGGTAATATTTATTCAATCTTTGATATAAATAAGAAGTCTGTTATGAGACGTTTGTGGTAAGTTTAGTTTATTCTATGGGGGCCCATATGTCATCATCTAAGAGTCACTTTCGCCAATAGTTATTGCCTTTACCAGACGTCAAATCACTTGCCGTTTCATATTACAAGCGTCGAACCACTTGTCGTTTCATATTATAGGCGTCGAACCACTTGTCGTTTCATATTACAGGCGTCGAACCACTTGTCGTTTCATATTACAGGTGTCGAACCACTTGTCGTTTCACATTACAGGCGTCGAACCACTTGTTATTTCACATTACAGGCAACAAACCACTTTTCTTTTTACATCACCCGTCGTCAAGCCACTTGCCTCTTCACATTGCAAGGGCTAAGTTAGAAATCTTTTATAAATAGAAACTTATTTCTTCTTTCATTCTCACCAATTCACTACGACTCACAAGAGAATTCTATAGAGAGAGAATCAGAGAGAAAGAAGAAAAGTATTCTGTTATTACACTATTTCAGTATCCAATCTCCTACTAAGGTAAGGGGTATTATTTTTTTTGTATTCGTAAGTGATATTATTTTTGTTCAATATTCGTATGAAATAATATTTTCTTCCATACTCTGTAGTATGTAAGTAATATTATTTCGTTTCAGATTCTGAATTCTACACTCATGTTGTTAAGTATTGCTTCTATACTCCTTGAAATTAATAGAATATCCTTGAAATTTATGCTTCATCTAGTATCGTTTCACAAGAATATTTTTTTGAATATTCTTGTTAAAGTTTAATCTTTTCATGCTGGAGTACTATTCACGGGGTACTATTCACAAAGGACTATTCACGGGATACTATTCATGATAAAAAAATTAATTTATTTTCTGTCCAAATTATTTTTGATACAATATTATTCTTGAATTTTACTCCACAAAACAGTATTATGTTGAAAATTTAGACATTATTGAATTCTGGATAAATCGAAATATAAATCTTTAAAATTTATCCTTGCTCTCATTTAATTGAATTCTTATATCATTATCATCATTCTCATGCTTATATTATGATCAAAGTCATCTGTGGCCCATAGGACATAGATGGACTTGGTATGATTATGACCAGGGATTATTCGGTATAATCATGACCGTAATGTTACAAATGATGTGGTAAAAGTCCTCATTGGCCCGTAGTGCATTGATGGACAGTTGTTGAAATGATCATGACCATTGGTGAAAACACGATAATCCTTGGCCCGTTGTGCATGGATAATTCGTGGTTGTGATACTAATGAATATCATTGGCCCATAGTGCAGGGATAATTCGACGATGTGGATTATTTATTAAGCTGAGTCTTGATGAGTGAAATTTATACCCACGAATCGGATATTTTATGACTTAAATAGTTGCCTGTTCTCGTAGATGTTATATGTTTTTATATGATTATCGTGTTATTGTGCTTAATCGACATATTGCAGGGCTTTACTGGTGTTTTCTAGCAATTAGGGGCAAAATGGCCATATTTCTCACACCCGCGCCGCGACGCCAATGCCAAGCCTATTGGCCGCGCAGCAGCGGACCTCCTGGTCCAGCCTGACGTCACCATGGCGCCGCAGCGCCAATGACCCTATATGAACTCGCGCTGTAGCGTGAGCTCCGGTTCCTTCTTGCACATGTGGCGCCGCAGCGCCACCCTTAAGTCTAATGGTCGTGTTGCAGCGTGACCTCCGGTGCCCAGGAAAAGACCAAGCGAATTTAACCTAACAAAAGAAGGGAGGCGTATATAATAGAGGAAAGCTTCTACATTTGATGGATCGTCTCTCATCATCTCAGATAGAGGAGAGCACTATATCATATATAGAATAGCTTAACTTAGGATTTTTCTTCTGTAATCTCTTTCTCTTAGATTCTTTGTAAATATAGATTAGGTAGATTAGAGAGAAGTTTGGCATATCCTTGGAGCGACAAGAGCGGTGAGCGACACGGATTGGAAAGCTTGATTTGAGCGGAATGCGTGGAGATGGAAGGGCTTTGACAGAGTTTTCTCTTATCCATTTATTTTCTCTTATTTTGTAATCTATAAATATTGTCTTTACTGCTACTTGTATTTGGTTTAATAATCATGAACTGAATATTTGCTCTAAGGTTATAATGGAAACCTTTGTTATTTAAATTGACTGTCTTATCTCTTTGGCTGGCACCATATGATTTGGTTTAATATATTTGTGCTTAATGATTCTCGCTAAGACATTAGTGATGATTTTGGTAATTTGCATGATATCGACAGAAGGATTGTAGATTTACACCTAAATATATTAACATGTGATTGTGGGTCTCGACTGCATAAGTTATGCGTAGAATAAACATATCTCTGTGCGCCACGTGCGACCTTATTGAGAACTTATGCTTAAATCCTTGTTATAATTAATTCACATAGACATATATAGGATTGCATCTAGCTTGGACATTCTTTTCTATTCTATTCCCTTTTGGGTGGATCTGGAGAGGATATGTTTGTGCATACCTCGACAGAGGTGCATATGCACCTGTGTGTTCTCGGTCGACAAATTGTCATGACCAATAAGACCAAAGAGAGAAGGGTAGCTAGTTTGATGAAACATAGCATGCCAGGTATTCGACAGAATGCCTGTGTGGGGTGAAGTTGTGACCTTAGCTTGTAATTCCTTAGATTACCTTTCGTTATCCATTTACTTGCTTTGTTAATTAGTTAACTAGATTAATCACACTTCCATTTATTGCTGTTCGAATAAGACTTTAGTGATGTCTAGTCGGTATTTGGTAAATATTAGTCATAGTTCCTTGTGGGTACGACACTCTTCTTATAACTGTATTACTTGATAAACCGCGTATACTTGCGCGTGTTTAGTGATCGGTTTTTTAACCAACAAGTTTTTGGCACCGTTGCTGGGGAACTATAATTCTAATATTGTCCAATATTGATTTAAATCAATTTAGTCTTACTTTGAACTTGTATATATTTATTTCTTTTATTTGTTTGATCTTCCTTTATTTTTGTTTTTAAGTTTACAGATTATGGACGATCAATGTTATCAATGGCCTTACCAGGGGACAACACAACCAAGCTCGGAAGAAGGACTCGATAAATTGCAACTTTAAATTGACAATGCCTTAAGATTTTCTGACAATCTTGAGTGTCAGTTCACTCAGAATGCCTACTATCAGGATCAAGCTGACTTTGAACCGATTCCCTACCATCCAAACTGCCAGGGTTATCCAAGCTCATGGGACTACAGTCAAGAGCATTATCATGATCCGAATCATGCCTCTCTGTTTGACTATCAGTCTCCACCATAATATGAATTAATGTCTCGACCCAATGATAGCTTTTCGGAGTACTCAGCACAAGAGGAAGAAAGCAGGCTTGAAGAGCTTCTCACCAACTTTATTAAGAGAAATGAGGTTCGAATGGAAAGCCAAGAAGCCGCAGTGAAAAGCCTCGAAAGTCAATTAGGGCAAATCATTAATGTCATCACAAATCCACCACATTGCAAGCTACCGGTCATAATTAATCTCGACAATGAAGAAGTAGAGCAGGGCACAGTGGATACACGAGGAGAATGCGATGAGTCTCACCAAAGTGTTGAGGGCAATGTCATTGTACAAACTGACCAACCGGTGGAGGTTAAACGAGAAGAGGAGAGAATCTACAATGGGGATACTAACAAGAGTAATCAATAGTTAGAAACCATGCTCACGACTATGGAAACCCTAGAGGGCCCAACAGAGCACAAAGAACGCTTTTAATTTAATGAAATAGGCGAATTAGTGGATAATTCCAGCGGTGAAAGATTCTTTGTGCCGATGGATGACTGGATGGGTAAGGAAAACAAGGATGATCCATCATCAATGTCTGCCAAAAATCCAAAGGAACTGACGAATAGGCGGCATGGGAAGGTCATTTTCGCTTATGAGCCGGATTGAACGGCGGCGGTTTAGTCAAGCCGACTACTTTAAAACAAGCGCTTGGTGGGGAGGCACCCCCATCTCAGTATAAATTTTATCTATTTTCCTTTACCTATATCCAGTTTACTTTGTAGTTCGTTATTATATTGTTTGTAATAATGCATATTTGCTTCGTAATGTTTTCTGTTATCCTGGTCTTGGCATGTACAGGTAACAGACAGAAAATTTGCAGAAAATGGCATTCGCGCCGCGGTGCCAACCAATGTATTGTAATCCATACCGTAACACTGGCTTCGTGCTACAGCGCCAATATTCACGCCGCAGCACCAGTGTTAAATGCCAAACTTCTCTCCTTCGCACCGCAGCGCCAACCAACAAAGGCCAAGTCGCGCCGCGGCGCCACTAATGTTTAGAGCATACTGCTAATTCGTGCCAATCAAAAAAGGGTATGTCGCGTCGCAGCGCCAGCAACGAGCCTCACCTTCTGCTAACTCGCGCCGTAACGCCAACCAACAAAGGGAAGCCCGCACCGCGGTGCCGGTAACGAGTTTTGGGCTTTTAAGTACAGTTTGAGGCATCAGTTGTGTCACTTCCTCTCCTTTTTCTTGACACGATTCGGTAGCAAGCGCCCCAACCAACTGTCCCTCTTCTCACAAAACCACCATCCTCTACAAAGCAACCAAGTCACGACATCTTTCACAGAATCACACCAGCAAGTTTAGGCATGGATCCAATTGGAGATCAGCAACAACTAGTCTCTTTTCCCCATCAAGGTATTTTATTTGGATTTTAATCATTCACGAAGATATTTTGCTCGAATTGTTGTGTAACGACCCCAAAATAGGTCCATTCCATCCAACCTATTCTGAGTCGCCAAATACATGGTACAGAAAACAACTATAACTTTATTACAACAATTGTCGTGTAAAATACAACAACACATATGCTGTGAGTTTGGATACAAATATATACCAAATGTGACTCATGTTCCAACCGTGGACATCACCTCACAATGACACCTTACATAAAGGTATAGTCAAAAACTGTTTTAGAAATTAGAATCTTTGGGAAGTGCTCAAGGAAACCTTCGTACATGGGAGGCCACGCGTCTAGGTTATGATAGATATCATATGGCCACAGAATTATCCTTGGTTGACCCAATAGACCCCAAAGAAAAACGAGAAGATTACTATCATATTCTTCCCAATGGTGAGTCTTCTCTTGACTTATCATTATCTCCACTGTATCTAACTGAGAATTATACTTTAAACAAATACCAAGATTATATAGGTAGTGCTTGTAGATATACTCGACAAGCGTATGTGCACAATCATGTCTTATGATGACACGAGGTTGTATATCGTTAGACATCTTGTATGATAGTGGCAAAACACCCTTCCAACGTTGGGTTCGCCTCACCCTATTTTCTTCACCAAATATAACTACTAAATGATAACCACCGTTTTATTCCCTTGTTACCGTCACTCGACCCAGCTACACTCTTATTACCTGAAAGGAATTGTGAAGCAAAAGGGTGAGCACAACTAGCTCAGTAAAGAATATCATGACTAAAGATAATTAAATTATCAATAGCCTTCATCAATAATAAATCAGAGATTTAGAACATATGGTAAATGATAAAAATTTCAACCATAGTTGCAGTGGAACGAGCAATCCATTAGAAGAGTCAAATAGACTATAAAGTCTATTATCTTCTCCATGTTAAAAATCCATCAACAATGTTTTATCCCTGTAACATCAATCAACAATTCTGGTCCACAATCATATGAATAACTCATAATCATAACTGTAGTTCTAAATTCCTCTTCTCATCCAGGACGAAGATAATTTTCATCACCTATCTTTACCTGAAACATCAAAGATCATGGTTACACCAAATCACATTTCCTGTTCATAATCATACTAATAACTTCATCTTTGCACTACGGCCAAAGATATTCATTTGAATCACCAGTTGGTCATGTTCATCTCAACATCTGTTCATCTTTGCACTACTGGCCAAAGATATTCAACAACATGTCATCTTTGCACTACGGGCCAAAGATATTCATCAACAATTCATCTTTGCACTACAGGCCAAAGATATTTCTCAACAGTTCATATTTGCACTACGGCCAAATATATTCATCAACAGTTCATATTTGCACTACAGGCCAAATATATTAATATCTCAAAGAAATATATAATCATTTCAGAATTTATATAAATAATAATTATAACCATGCTGATCAATTCACCTTTGCACTTAAGCTAAATATATTCACTTATAAATTCAATGGTCATGATCATACCAATCAACGATTCAACTTTGCACTACTGGCCAAAGATAACCCATAGTCATGATCATACCAAAAATCTACCCATCTTTACACTCAAGTCAAAGAGAAATATCATCATTAGGGTTATAAAAATGTTATATATAATAATAAACATAATATGATCAACATCTAGTTTTAATCTCAAGAGTAATATTCATAAATCAACTATAATTTGGTTAGAAAAAGAAACCAATTTTTATCGTGAATAGTAACTCGTGAATAGTAACTCGTGAATAGTAACTCATAAATAGTAAACCCGACACAAAAAGGTAGAAATTCTATAATAAAATCCATACCAGTATTTCGGTATAATGATATTGAAAGAATAATATTTCTTAAGCTTATAAACAATTTATTTAAATTATTTACACTTTACTAAATAATGCATTTAATCATTCTAAAATACCAAACTCATAAGATTTTATCACCAATAATCAAAACCCTCATCAAAAATCTGCATATACCTCATATAGGATTCTCAAGTCATAAAATCTTATTTTTCAATTTTCTTACTTCACAAAACATATTTAATTCATTTTCTTATAACTAGTCTATTTTCATGAAAAATACCAAATCAGTTCCAAAAATATTTCTTTTCTGGGATTTAGCATAATATAGTCCCATAGTGAACATATATTTTTCTCAGAATTTTTAAAATTCATTTACTATTTTTCATATGGCCAAAACAGCCGAATATTTAGACATTTATCAAAAACTGTACTTTTATCTAAAAATTCCAAAATTCACATAGTATACTCCTATCATATACATGTACTCCCAATAAAAATTTCATCAATTTTGGAGTTAACCACAAGGAATTATAAGCGATTACTTTTAAAGTAGTCTTTTCTCATAAAATTCATAACTCTCAATCTATACATCCAAAAATCATCATTTTTGGACACAATCAAGAAAACTCATCAAAATATCATTTCAAATTTTTCCAGAATTTTTGAAGGTCAGAAAAATTACGAAACTGGAAAATATAACAGCTCTTAAAATCCCTTATTATCCCTTACCTCAAAAGAGCAGTACTTCTGATCGGTATAAGGCTGAAGAAAACTTGCACTGATGAATAGAAACTCTCAAAGTATCTAAATACTCACAAAATATGCTTCATAATATAGAGAGAGAAAGAGAGAAAGCTTATGTTTTTGGTGTGATTTTCAATTCTAACTTAGCCCTCTATTTATAGGAAAATTTTAGCAGACTTGACCTGCAACCTGATGGCTTTACCTGCTACTATTCCCACCCACCACATTTAAAATAAAATTCAGCATATTTCTTCACCAACCACAAGTGGGGTCCACCAATTCTAGAATTTTCCATCAAAATGATAAACTCCGAAAATTCAACAATTTCTGAACCAGTCATCTTGTAAAATTCATAATAAATCATACGTTCATTTTTGACGGTTCAAAATTTGTGGACATATACTCAACTTATATATGTATAACATATCCAAAAATTATCACGATCCAACGGTCGGATTAAAAATTATAACCCCCGCAAAATATCTCAAAAATCTTAATTTTTAATACCTCCATTCCGACAAAAATACGGATAAAAACCTCAACATTAACTCCTTCATTTTTAACCACAAAAATATATCCCTCGTTTATATCCACATAAAATAAATATTTCCTTATCATATAAATCAATAATTAATTATTCACAAATAATATTACAGAATCACATTTATGACAATCAGGCCGTTCCCAGGAAAGATGGGGCTTTCCAATAAGAATTTCTCCTTACTGGCGCGCAATTAAATGACCAAACCTCTCCTTAGACAGAACTTTCTAGACATTTTCAATAATGCTATCTAATAATATTATTTAAATAATATGAATTATTGATCTGATAATGGGAAATATTGTGCAGTGACAATTATTGAAACAACAATAATATAAAATATCAACGCAGCAATTATTGAATCAATAAAATAAAATATTGAACAGTAATTACTGTGACAATTATTCAGTAGTGTCTTCTTACGTAAGAATCAATAATTTTAAAAATACTGTGCAATACCGTGTGCTACTGTGCAATAACGCGTATTACTGTATTTTAACCACCGGGTATTTCAACAGTATTAACGGTAACAACTACGCCGTTATTTGTAAAAACTCAAATTTATCGTTTTCTTCATCCGACAGTTATTCGTTATGGGGCCCACAAATAGATGCGCCGTCGTACGAATATTCCCCGACAGAAAGAATATTCCACGACCAAACGAATATTCCCCGACAACAATAATTATTTTATAACCACTTGCTTATTTTCAAAAAATTCACATTTCACCCATAACTTTAAACTTTTATCAATTTAACCATTTACTAAATAGTAATTATAAGAAAAATTGAATACTTTTATTTCATAAAATTCGGGGTCTTACATGTTGGGTTGGTGCTCTCTTGGTGTTGTCTTTGTTTATGATTTGGGGAGTTTTCTACTGACGGAAATCGGGCTTGCACTGCCAAGAAAGGGGTTTCCATACTTGGTTTTCAGAACGCACTCTAGGTGTTCGATAAATTGCCTGAACCAAAAAGTAGACTGATTTGGGGCTGTTTTGGCTTAGAATCACTGGGATTTCATTGGGGATTTGTTGTGGTTTGCTACAACGGTCGATCCTGCAGATTTTGGCCCTGTTTTTGAACCTAGCCAACTGTGAAATTCTGATGTGGCACGAAAGAGGCAGCGACTCAGTGTTGGAGGGTTTTCGTCCGTCGCGCCACCACCAACGGCTTGGGACACCTCCAAGTTTATCAATGAGGCGGCCTGGAAAAGGTACAAAAGTTCATTCGGTGCGCAAAATCTGATTCCTGAGCGGGGGTTGAGGCCTGACAAGAAGGATGGTGAGCTAACCACCATGATACAAGAACGCCATTGGATCAACTTTATAAAACCGCCTGCGTCGGCCATAGTACCAGTGGTTCGGGAGTTTTATTCCAACGCCAACCCCGAGGGTCCTGGTGTTGTCCAAGTTCGAGGGAAGTTAGTGGATTTTGGGAGCCAAGTCATCAATGAACTATTTGCGACACCCAATTATCAGGGCAGAGACTATCTAGAGTCGGGGCTATGCAATAATGATCTCGAGGATATCATTAGGCGGCTTTGCAAGCCCGGGACTACGTGGAAGAAAAATGATTACACGGGGGAAAAAACTAGTTTCCTTGCTTTCGCACTTAGTCACTACGGGAAGGCGTAGTTCAGCTTCATATGTGCAAACATGATCCCGACCTGGCATCTGAGCGGCGTGACAAAGGATAGGGCGATTCTGCTATTCGCTATTGTCACGGGTCTTAATGTGGATATTTGAATGCTTATTCAAGAC
Source organism: Panax notoginseng (assembly GCA_016801055.1). Classification (NCBI taxonomy): domain Eukaryota; kingdom Viridiplantae; phylum Streptophyta; class Magnoliopsida; order Apiales; family Araliaceae; genus Panax; species Panax notoginseng. The sequence continues at coordinate 62,155,832 of CM029021.1, read as the reverse complement.
TCCATTGTGAAGGCAATCAGGAGCAACATTGCTATAGGACTCCCTCATCCATCATTGATCACCCGGCTGTGCACGCAAGTAGGCATTCAGTGGGGGCCAGAAGAGATAGCCTCTCCACCCATGACAGTCATTGACCACTTGACCATCTCGTGCTTCACTGTGTGGGATGGGGCAGAGTCGCATATTAGAGGTGAAGGTTACGGGCCACCTACATCACCACCTCCTACAGCAGAGCCAGAGCCCTCTCAGGCGCCAAACGCAGGCCCAGCTGCACAGGGTCTACTGACGGACATTATGGCATCCCTCACCCTGTTGCATCAGAAATAGGACGTCGAGGCGCAGAGGCAGTGGAGGCACATAGCAGTAGTGGCTTAGAGGCAGGAGATCGCAATGCAGTACTAGACTGAGCTAGTGAACACCATACAGAGCATTTACACTGACTATTGTGGCAAGAACGCTGAGTTCATGCCATACCAATTTCCAGAGCTGCCTATTTTCCCACCCTACCCTCCCCCATCACCGCCCGCCGAGGCTGACGAGGACGAGATCGCTACTGAGTGAGCCCACTTCAGGGAAGCCCTCTTGTATACGATTGCTTTATGCTTAGCAATGAGGGCATTGCTCACCTCAAGTTTGGGGGTGTTTTTAGCTATTATCTGTTTTATTTTCGTACTACCATGACTAGGTTGCATACTTTAGTACAATATTATGTTTTTATTATCAGGATTGTGGTGCAGCCATTTTGAACTACGGGTTTTTGTTGGATTTTTATTATTATGCCATGAACTATTTTTGGTTTTTATTTTTAATGCTTTGATTATTATCAGCATGATTGTGGTTTATAGCCATCTTTTTGGAGCTTTTACAGATTGGATGCTTGTGCCATATGAATGACCTTTTTGCCCTATTTTGAGCTGCTATTTAGCAAAGGTGTTATAGTTATCATTAATTTTTGATTGTGGCTGAAGACAAGCGCCAAGTATTTTTGTCTATCTCTTAAAGTTGTGTCAAGCATGTATGAGCTAGGGGTTGTTCAATCGATAGGTTTAGACTATTATTGATCCGTCATTCTTAGCACGTACCAACCAACTGTGTTTAACTAGTTATTTTTCAAATTTAGTTCGCGTGTTTATTTCTTTGAAAATTTGTTCACTCTTATAAACTTTCATTTTTGCAAGGTAATAAAAGACTTAGATGTTTATATAGTTTTGGATCTTGGTTTCTGGCATGTTGACATATAAAAAAAATGAATGAAACGAGAATAAAAATAGAAAAGAAGAGTTTATATCAAAAGTTTTGCGGTGGGTCGAGATGGAGTGTAAAACGCACTCACCCATAAACGCAGGACCGATATTGAGATGGAGCATAAAATGCACTCGCTAAATAATCTTCGTTTGTTTTGTAAAGTCTCAGTTGGCTTATGTTGATTACGTGGCCTTTACTGCTCGAGTTATTAGATTCATAAGGGTGTTCTACACCTAGTGCCCTAAAGTCGTCTGGCTTGGGAGTCACTGATCAAAAGCTCATTCATGGGTAGTTCTGAATAGCCTAAGGTAATTAAGGACTGTCCGAGTCAGATTTTACTGTCGTCATGCTAGAGTCTTTTGATCTTTTCCTGCATTTTCGTCTTATTCTTAATGCTTGTTGAATGTTTAAGTTGTGGAGTGTGCATATTAGTATTAGCAATTGAATGTACGAGCTTATTTGAGCCATGATTAGTTAGGACGATTGGTCTTCACACACACACATAGAATTTATCGAATACAGTCTTATGCTCGACATTGAATGAACTCTTATTCATATCTGTGTTTGCCCTATTCTCTGGGAGTAGCTATGATCGAGCTTTGAAGCCATGTTACTACTTTACTGTTTTATTTTTTTTTTCTTTTGTGTGTGTTTTATTTTTAGTGTTGTATTAGTTAATTTACTCGAGGACAAGCAAAGACTTAAGTTTGGGGGTATTTGATGAGTGAGATTTATACCCGCGAATCAGATATTTTATGATGTTATATGTTTTTATATGATTATTGTGTTATTGTGCTTAATCGACATATTGCAGGGATTTACTGGTGTTTTCTAGCAATCAGGGGAAAAATGGCCATATTTCTCACACCCGCGCCGCAGCGCCAATGCCAAGCCTATTGGCCGCGCTGTAGCACCACCTCATGGTCCAGCCTAACGTCACCATGGCACCGCAGCGCCAATGACCCTATATGAACTCGCGCTGCAGCACGAGCTCCGGTTCCTTCTTGCACACGTGGCGCCGCAGCGCCACCCTTAAGTGTAATGGTCGCGCCGCAGTGCGACCTCCGGTGCCCAGGCAAAGACCAAGCGATTTAAACCTGGCAAAAGAAGGGAGGCGTATATAACATAGGAAAGCTTCTGCATTTGATGGATCATCTCTTATCATCTCAGATAGAAGAGAGCACTATATCATAAATAGAATAGTTTAACTGTAAGACCCCAAATTATTACTAAATAAAATTTAATTTCCTCTATTTATTATTCTGAAATAAGGGTTGATTTGATTAATGTGGTTAGTTATGGGTAAAATGCGCAAATATTTTAAATAAGCAAGTGGTCCTAAAATATTCATTGTTGTCGGGGAATATTTGTTTGGTCGTGGAATATTCTTGTTGCCGGGGAATATTCGTACGACGGCGCAGCCTTGTGTGGGCCCCATAACAGAAAGCGATTGGATGAAGAAAATGACAAAAATAAGTTATTTATAAATAACGGAGCAGTTGTTACCGTTAATACTGTTGGAATACCCGGTGGTTAAAACACAGTAATAGGCGTTGTTGCACAGTAACACACGGTATTGCACCAATTATTGATTTTTACGTAAGAAGGCATTACTCAATAATTGTTACAGTAATTACTGTTCAGTATTTTATTTTATTGATTCAATAATTGCTGCGTTGATATTTTATATTACTGTTGTTTCAATAATTGTCACTACATAGTATTTTCTATTATCGGAGCAATAATTCATATTATCTGAATAATATTATTAGATAACATTATTGGCAATATCTAGAAAGTTCTGTCTAAGGAGAGGTTTGGTCATCTAATTGCGCGCCAGTAAGGAGAAATCCTTATTGGAAAGCCCCCTCTTTCCTGGGAACGGTCTGGTTGTCAGTACTGTGGTTCTGTAATATTATTTGTGTATAATTAATTATTGATTTATATGATGAGAAAAATATTAATTTTATGTGGATATAGATGGAGAAAATTTTTAATGTGACAATTGTTGAAAATTAATATTTTATCTTTTTCTGATAAAATAATTCATTTAAATATATTATTTTAATAATATATTGATGGTGGTATTTTTACAATGAATATAGGATGTATGAGTATATGAGGAGAAAGAGTATTTTTGTGGCATTAAAGGATTAACACATGTTTTGTGTGTTGGTGGACACAATTCTTGACCGAAAATTTATTATTGACTGTAAAATCGTCCGTTTATGAATTTCGGTCAACTTCTATTTGGAATTTGGAAAAACTTTCTTCTGCAAAGTTGTAGAGAATTGAAATTCCTATAAAAACTCGCGAGATTCGAATTTTCTGATAAAAGGGCTATTTATTATGAATTATTGAAGTTCTGAAGTTCCGAAATAATTGATTTTTGGAAGTTTTATTTATTATTTTGAAGAAAAACGTTTTTTTGTATTGTGTTGGACATCATTAACATGTGTGGCTGGTGTTTTTGACCAAAGGTGGGCTAAGGAAAATTTATATAATTATATTAATATTATATTCAATTTTCTGCTTTGGTGTTCTAAGCATTTTCCTATAAATAGGGTGCTTAGGTTAGAATTGAAAATCACACCAGAAACATAAGTTTCTCTCTATTTCTCTCTCTATATCGAGCGTATTCTTGTGAGTATTTAATACTTTGAGTGTTGATATACGGTGCAAGTTTCCTTCAGCACTATATCTAGTATTCCAATCAGAAGTATCGTCTTTCTGAGGTAAGGGATGTTATTTCTTCTTAAATGATATTATTTTCTTCAATATCATTATGCCAAAGTATTGATCTGAATTTTTATCAAATTTAGAACTTTTCATGTCGGGGTTACTATTCATGAGTTACTATTCACGAGTTGCTATTCACGAGTTACTATTCACCGAAAAATGAAATTTTCTTCTTTTCGTCCAAAATATCTATTCTGGATACTAGCTTTGATTGTATCCATGTTTTGATCATTCTTGAATTTTACTCCACTATGATTATTTATGAGGTATTTTTGGACATGGAATAGCTGAAATACGAATCCTTAATATTTGTTATTTTGTTTCACTAGATTCGTTTTCTTTAAAATATTTTTCATCATCCTCAGTCTTAAATGATGATATAACTGAATATCTTTGGCCTGTAGTGCAAAGATGAATGATTTATGATGAATATCTTTGGCCCGTAGTGCAAAGATGAACATGTATTGAGGTGAACATGACCAACTGATGAATATCTTTGGCCTGTAGTGCAAAGATGACTATTTGATTCAAGATATTTATTGATTGATGTTACAGGGATAAAATGTTGATGATGAACTTTTAAATTCGTAGATAATTGTAGATTTCATTCTCTACGTAACTCTTCTATGAATTATTATTTTCCGCTGCGAATATTAATTTAAAACTTGTTGTCTATTGTATTCTATTAAATTTTTCCCTGTTGAAGACTAACGATAATTTGTTGTATATTATCTTAGTCATAATATTCTTTACTGGGCTAGTTGAGCTCACCCTTTTCCTTGTTGTTCCATTTTTCTTCTCAGGAGGCGAGAATGTAGCGAGTACTAGTCGGGGTGTGAAATGATGGTTCAAGACAGTTATTTTAGTAGTCCTCACTATTTTGTAAAATAGTGTATCAATAAGTATAATGAGGACTTAATTGAGTATGAATACTTTCTAGATGACAATATTTGTATTTAAAATCACAGTATATGTGTTGTCGTATTTTGCACGACAATTGTAATAATAAAGTTGTAGTTATTTTCTGTACCATGTATTTGGCGACTCAGAATGGGTTGGATGGATTGGACCTATTTTGGGGGCGTCACAGTTGGTATCAGAGCTTAGGGATATGATCTCTGGCGGAGATCGAGGAATAGAACTAGGAGGGGAGAGACGAGTAAATCCTTCTCTAGTGTGTCCTACCTAAGCTTATTTGTTAGTCGGTCATAATATAGGGGTAATATGTGATATGTTAATTACTTAAATTAACCCTTGTTTTATGGCAGTATTTGAAAATGTCGACTGAGAATGTTAACAATGGAGTGAATGAGATCGTGGAGACACTTCTAATCACCAACCAGGATAATGTGATGTCAGACGAAGAAGGAATTAGAGATATCCATGTGGTGAGTGAAGAATTAATTGTTGCACCCGAGATAGTCGTAGAGGTAGCAGCTGAGAGTGAGAAAGAAGAGGAAGAAGAGGAACCTGAGGAGAATTTATTAGAAGAATTTTATGATCGAAATTTAGAATTACAAAATAGTATTCATGAGTTAGAAGAGTATACTGAAGAATGGCAGGCGGTCGTGGAACAAAGAGATGTAACAATTCAAAATTGTGTTACCCGTTGTGCGATGCTCGAACAGAAGCACTCTTTGGCAGAGTATAAGATATTAGAGCTGGAATCTGAGAATGCTATGATCAAAGTTCTGATGAAAGAAGAAGTAACCGAACGAATGAGAATGGAGGATGCATGGGTAAAAGCCGCACGACGCGTTGATATTGTAGAAAAAGACGTCCGATCCAATAAGGCCAAAATAGATGAAATGGATTTCTCTTTTTGGACAGCAATTGGGAGAATCCAACATCGAGTTCGAAATTACCCTATGAAGAGTGGTCAACCCCAATTCGATATGGATCAGAGAGTAATGATCCAAATCATGGATCAGGAATGCGACGAACTAATGAATGGTGGAATGTACTCTATTGCAAAGTTAAGTCCAGTTGGGACGGTGACACCAGAGGTGGATACAGACAAGTCAAAGTCAGTGGTTCCTGGAAGAGCGTTTGTCATGACTGCTCAAAACGCGAGGAACCCGAACGAAGGTATCACGTATTAGTTAATTATAAATTCTTGCAAAGTCTATACTTTATTAGATACCGGTTCTACCCATTCATTTATCTCTCCTACTTGTGCTCGACGTTTGAATTTGACTTCTGAGAAATTAGACTTTGACTTAACTGTTGAAACTTCGTTACATCCACTGTTTATAAATCTTGTTTGATCCAAGTTGGCACCATCACATTACTTGTTGATCTTATCTCTTTAAAGATACTTGCTTTTGATGTGATTTTAGGAATTGATTGGTTAACTACTCATCATGCCAAAATTGATTGCTTTCGTAAGGTTGTTAGTTTTCATATTCCTAAGCAACCTGTTATTCGAATTCAAGCAACCAAACCATTGAAGTCAAACTCTTTCATATCAAGCCGTAAAGTCATTCATTTATTGAAAAACGGATGTCAAGCTTTCTTAGCCATGTCATGGACTTGAACAAAAATACGTCAGAATTGAATGATATTTCTGTTGTTAGTAAAATCCCTGACGTATTTCCTGAAGAATTTCTTGGCTTACTCCCAGAGCGTGATATTGAATTTTGTATCGACTTTGAACCCGGTACAAAACTCATTTCTAAAATCTCATATCGAATGGCTCCTATTGAACTTCAGGAGTTAAAAACCCAACTATAGAAGTTGATAACCGAGCCTTTATCTGGTGACTTCCTTTGTGGAATGCACTGAATCCAGACTCTCCGTAGGGGACGCCATATTCGTGCGGTAGTAAACTGATAGGTGTCATTGTGACGTGCTATCCAAGATTGGGATATGAGTCACAGTTGAGATCAACCTAAGTTAGTAATCCAAATACGTAGCTTTCTGGGCTTAGCTGGTTATTATCGGAGATTCGTAGAAGGGTTTTCTCGAATCGCTACCCCGTTAACTCAGCTGACTCGGAAGGATATCAAATTCGTATGGAGCGAAGAATGCGAGAAGAGTTTCCAAGAGCTTAAGAGGAGACTTATTTCGGCACCTGCTCTGACAATACCATCTGGTTCAGATGGATTTGTTATCTACAACGATGCTTCAGGCAAAGGGTTAGGATGTGTTCTCATGCAACGTAGGAAAGTCATAGCCTATGCCTCGCGACAACTTAAAGAATATGAGAGGAATTATCCTACTCATGATCTAGACTTGGCAGCAGTCGTTTTCGCGCTAAAGATCTGGAGGCACTATCTATATGGGGAGAAAGTGGAGATATATTCAGACCATAAAAGTCTCAAATATTTCTTCACTCAAAAAGAACTCAACATGCGGCAACGACGTTGGCTCGAGCTGTTAAAAGATTACGACCACACTATTCAATATCATCCTGGAAAAGCAAACGTGGTAGCTGACGCGTTGAGTAGAAGATCATATGCAGGAACGAGTGCGATGATGTCAAATATACGCGTAGAACCAACTTTAATCGATAAAGTTAAAGTTGCTCAAGCTACAGACCCGGAGCTGATGCGTATGAAGAAGAAAGTGCAAGAAGGTGCTATTCCAGAAGCAAGAATCGATGAAGAAGGAATACTTCGAGTCCACTCCAGACTTTATGTTCCTAACGATTCTGATTTGAAGTACAAGATCATGATGGAGGCACACAATACACCATTTGCAATCCATCCTGGAAGTACTAAAATGTATCGTGATCTTCGACATACATTTTGGTGGAATAATATGAAGAGAGAGATTGCATAGTTTATCTCGAGGTGTTTAACTTGTCAATGTGTAAAGGCAGAGCATCAAGTGCCAAAGGGTCCATTGCAACCACTTGAGATTCTGAAATGGAAGTGGGAACACATTACCATGGATTTCGTTACGGGTCTTCCTACGGTTTCTCAAGGCATAAATGTTATTTGGGTGATTGTTGATAGATTAACCAAGTCTGCTCATTTCTTTCCGATACGGGAGACTTATTTCCTTGAACGTCTTACTAGTATGTACGTGAATAAGATTGTGAGGTTGCATGGCATGCCAGTCTCCATAGTTTCGGATCGTGACCCAAGATTCACTTCAAGATTTTGGGTTAGCTTGCAAAAAGCTATGGGCACGGATTTACGGTTCAGTTCGGCATACCATCCTCAAACAGACGGGCAATCAGAGAGGACTATTCAAACTCTTGAAGATCTATTAAGACTTTGTGTCCTAGATTTCAAAGGAAGTTGGGATAAGTACCTACCATTGGTGGAATTCTCCTACAACAACAGTTATCAGGCAAGTATAGGTGTGGCTCCATTTGAAGCATTGTATGGACGAAAGTGCCGCTCTCCAGTATGTTGGGATGAGGTGGGAGAAGCAACGTTGTTGGGACCAGAGTTGGTACGAATGACTACAGAGGAGATCCAAACGATTCGACAACGTATACAAACGGCACAGGATCGACAAAAGAGTTATGCGGATCTTCATCGAAAGGACGTGGAATTTGATATTGGGAATCATGTATTGTTGCGAGTTACTCCATGGAAGGGAGTTACAAGATTCGGGAATAGAGGAAAGCTCAATCCACGATTTATTAGTCCATTTCAGATTCTTGACCGAGTAAGAAATGTGGCCTATAGACTCGTGTTACCTCCAAGTATTTCTCGTGTTCATAATGTTTTTCATATATCTGTGCTTTGTAAATATGTGAAAGACCCGAACCACATTATTGAGTTAGAACCGGACGAGACAGCCGAAGACTTAACGTACGAGGAGGTACCTGTCAAGATCTTGGATAGGAAGGAGCATGTCCTACGCACGAAGGTCATACCACAAGTTAAAGTTTTGTGGAGAAACCATGCTATTGAGAAAATGACCTGGGAGTTGGAAACGGAAATGAAAGCGAGGTATCCTCATCTTTTCGAAACACCAGGTACGTATGTCAATTTCGAGGACGAAATTTCATAAGGAGGGGAGGTTGTAAGACCCCAAATTATTAATAAATAAAATTTAATTTCTTCTATTTATTATTCTGAAATAAGGGTTGATTTGATTAATGTAGTTAGTTATGGGTAAAATGCGCAAATATTTTAAATAAGCAAGTGGTCCTAAAATATTCATTGTTGTCGGGGAATATTTGTTTGGTCGTGGAATATTCTTGTTGCCAGGGAATATTCGTACGACGACGCAGCCTTGTGTGGGCCCCATAACAGAAAGCGATTGGATGAAAAAAACGATAAAAATAAGTTATTTATAAATAACGGAGTAGTTGTTACCGTTAATACTGTTGGAATACCCGGTGGTTAAAACACAGTAATAGGCGTTGTTGCACAGTAGCACACGGTATTGCACCAATTATTGATTTTTACGTAAGAAGGCATTACTCAATAATTGTTACAGTAATTACTGTTCAGTATTTTATTTTATTGATTCAATAATTGCTGCGTTGATATTTTATATTACTGTTGTTTCAATAATTATCACTACACAGTATTTTCTATTATCGGAGCAATAATTCATATTATCTGAATAATATTATTAGATAACATTATTGGCAATGTCTAGAAAGTTCTGTCTAAGGAGAGGTTTGGTCATCTAATTGCGCGCCAGTAAGGAGAAATCCTTATTGGAAAGCCCCCTCTTTCTTGGGAACGGCCTGGTTGCCAGTACTGTGGTTCTGTAATATTATTTGTGTATAATTAATTATTGATTTATATGATGAGAAAAATATTAATTTTATGTGGATATAGATGGAGAAAATTTTTAATGTGACAATTGTTGAAAATTAATATTTTATCTTTTTCTGATAAAATAATTCATTTAAATATATTATTTTAATAATATATTGATGGTGATATTTTTACAATGAATATGGGATGTATGAGTATATGAAGAGAAAGAGTATTTTTGTGGCATTAAATGATTAACACATGTTTTGTGTGTTGGTGGACACAATTCTTGACCGAAAATTTATTATTGACTGTAAAATCGTCCGTTTGTGAATTTCGGTCAATTTTTATTTGGAATTTGGAAAAACTTTCTTCTGCAAAGTTGTAGAGAATTAAAATTCCTATAAAAACTCGCGAGATTCGAATTTTCTGATAAAAGGGCTATTTATTATGAATTATTAAAGTTCTGAAGTTCCGAAATAATTGATTTTTGGAAGTTTTATTTATTATTTTGAAGAAAAACGTTTTTTTATATTTTTTTAGACATCATTAACATGTGTGGCTGGTGTTTTTGACCAAAGGTGGGCTAAGGAAAATTTATATAATTATATTAATATTATATTCAATTTTCTGCTTTGGTGTTCTAAGCATTTTCCTATAAATAGGGTGCTTAGGTTAGAATTGAAAATCACACCAGAAACACAAGTTTCTCTCTATTTCTCTCTCTATATCGAGCGTATTCTTGTGAGTATTTGATACTTTGAGTGTTGATATACGGTGCAAGTTTCCTTCAGCACTATATCTAGTATTCCAATCAGAAGTACTGTCTTTCTGAGGTAAGGGATGTTATTTCTTCTTAAATGATATTATTTTCTTCAATATCATTATGCCAAAGTATTGATCGGAATTTTTATCAAATTTGGAACTTTTCATGTCGGGGTTACTATTCATGAGTTACTATTCACGAGTTACTATTCACCGAAAAATGAAATTTTCTTCTTTTCGTCCAAAATATCTATTCTGGATACTAGCTTTGATTGTATCCATGTTTTGATCATTCTTGAATTTTACTCCACTATGATTATTTATGAGGTATTTTTGGACATGGAATAGCTGAAATATGAATCCTTAATATTTGTTATTTTGTTTCACTGGATTCATTTTCTTTAAAATATTTTTCATCATCCTCAGTCTTAAATGATGATATAACTGAATATCTTTGGCCTGTAGTGCAAAGATAAATGATTTCTGATGAATATCTCTGGCCCGTAGTGCAAAGATGAACATGTATTGAGGTGAACATGACCAACTGATGAATATCTTTGGCCTGTAGTGCAAAGATGACTATTTGATTCAAGATATTTATTGATTGATGTTACAAGGATAAAATGTTGATGATGGGCTTTTAAATTCGTAGATAATCGTAGATTTCATTCTCTACGTAACTCTTCTATGAATTATTATTTTCCGCTGCGAATATTGATTTAAAACTTGTTGTCTATTGTATTCTATTAAATTTTTCCCTGTTGAAGACTAACAATAATTTGTTGTATATTATCTTAGTCATAATATTCTTTACTGGGCTAGTTGAGCTCACCCTTTTCCTTGTTGTTCCATTTTTCTTCTCAGGAGGCGAGAATGTAGCGAGTACTAGTCGGGGTGTGGAATGATGGTTCAAGACAGTTATTTTAGTAGTCCTCACTATTTTGTAAAATAGTGTATCAATAAGTATAATGAGGACTTAATTGAGTATGAATACTGTCTAGATGACAATATTTGTATTTAAACTCACAGTATATGTGTTGTCGTATTTTGCACGACAATTGTAATAATAAAGTTGTAGTTATTTTCTGTACCATGTATTTGGCGACTCAGAATGGGTTAGATGGATTAGACCTATTTTGGGGACGTCACATTAACTTAGGATTTTTCTTTTATAATCTCTTTCTCTTAGATTCTTTTTAAATATAGATTAGGTAGATTAGGGAGAAGTCTGGCATATCCTTGGAGCAACAAGAGCGGTGAGCGACACGGATTGGAAAGCTTGATTTGAGCGGAATGCGTGAAGATGGAAGGGCTTTGACAGAGTTTCCTCTTATCCATTTGTTTTCTCTTATTTTGTCATCTATAAATGTTGTCTTTACTGCTACTTGTATTTGGTTTAATAATCATGAACTGAATATTTGCTCTAAGGTTATAATGGAACCCTTTGCTATTTAAATTGACTGTCTTATCTCTTTGGTTGACACTATATGATTTGGTTGAATATATTTGTGCTTAATGATTCTCGCTAAGACATTAGTGATGATTTTGGTAATTTGCATGATATCGACAGAAGGATTGTAGATTTACACCTAAATATAGTAGCATGTGATTGTAGGTCTCGACTGCATAAGTTGTGCATAGAATAGACATATCTCTGTGCGTCACGTGCGACCTTATTGAGAACTTATGCTTAAATCCTTGTTATGATTAATTCACATAGACATATGTAGGATTACATCTAGCATGGACGTTCTTTTCTGTTCTATTCCCTTTTGGGTGGATCTGGAGAGGATATGTTTGAGCATACCTCGACAGAGGTGCATATACACCTTTGTGTTATCAGTCGACAAATTGTCGTGACCATTAAGACCAAAGAGAGAAGGGTAGCTAGTTTGATGAAACATAGCACGCCAGGTGTTCGACAGAATGCCTGTGTGGGGTGAAGTTGTGACCTTAGCATGTAATTCCTTAGATTACCTCTCGTTATCCATTTACTTGCTTTGTTAATTAGTTAACTAGATTAATCACACTTCCATTTATTGTTGTTCGAATAAGACTTTAGTGATGCGCAGTCGGTATTTGATAAATATTAGTCATAGTTCCTCGTGGGTACGACACTCTTCTTATCACTGTATTACTTGTTAGACTGCGTATACTTGTGCGTGTTTAGTGACCGGTTTTCCATCCAACAAGTCTCAGCGATAAAACGGTTGATAAACTTTTTAAATCATAGAAGATAGTAGATATCATGCTCTACTTGACTATTATAATGGATTTCATGTTCCGCTGCAGTTAAACTTGATATTTATTATATTTTATCAGTTTAACACTGTTGAAGGCTAACGATAATTTATTCTGCATTATCTTAGTCATAATATTTTTTACTGGGCTAGTTGAGCTCACCCTTTGCTTTTATTGTTCTCTTCAGGAAATAAGAATATAGCTGGGACTAGTCGAGGAACGGAGTGACGGTCCAGATGTTTTCATTAGTAGTCCCCACTATTCTGTGAAGTAGTGTGATAATAAATGTAATGAGGACTTATTTTGAGTTTGAATACTGTCTAGAAGATAATATTTGTATTAAAACTCACAGCTTATGTTTTGTCGTATTCTACACGACACTTAACAGTTGTATAAGTGAAGCTTGTATTTGTATTTTGTACCATGTATTTGGCGACTCAGAATGATTGATGTATACCTATTTTAGGGGTATCACAGATATCTCCTTGTATTTCATTCGAAGTGATGATCAGCTAGCAGATGTACTTACTAAGCCACTGAATGAATCTAGATTTAACAAATGAATAAGTGAGTTAAGAATGCTAAATTTGTCTCCATAATACTATGTTTCTATATGACATTACTTATTGCAAAAAAGAGAATCGTAAAGCTAAAAACGATTATAGAAAGCGTGTACTGTTCATGATAAAGCAAGCGAGTGAAAAATAAAGTTACTGCTTATCAACAGTAAAATAGTAAAATTGAAGCGACATGCAGACTATCACATTATGGCACGTGTCCCACTCCACAAAACTAAAAGGGAAGTTATATAAAATCTTTTCAAATTTGATGTTTGACTTTTACTCTTCCATTTTGAAATTTGAATATTAAAGTTTTTCAAAATTTCCAAAAGCTTTCTAAACCTAGATCTGAAAATCCTAGAAAACTAAATTACTAGTGTGGAATTTTCAAAAAAGGTGAATTCAAATGGCGAACTTCCACATTGTGACCGGTATTCAGCTATGCTCTGATTAGTTCGTTGCTCAAGAAAAGAACATCAGAGATATTCTAAAGCTCGTTGAACACGCTGGGTTCTATGAGTGTTTGAACTCCAACACAAAAATCTACTTAGATCTCATTAAGGAATTCTATCTAAATACTGAGTTCAAAGATGGTGTGATAACAACTAAAGTCAAAGGAGTTAAACTTCTGATGGCCACTGCAGAAATCAATGCATGTCTAGGTTTTCAGAATGAAGGACTCACTTCATTAGACAAACTTGATTTCAAAGAAGGAATGCCAGTTATGGTTCACAAGAAGAATCTACAATTGAAAGGGCTAAAGAAAAAGGAATTTCCTACAAAGTATGAGTTCCTTGCTAAAATTGTGGGAAAGTGTATTATCTCTGCAAAGACGCTGCTCATGATTCAGTAAGTGAGTTACAATTAAAGTTCATGAAAGTAATATCTCAATCAATGAAAATCAATTTTGGTGTTATATTTATCACTTGGCTGGGTAAATGGGTTGAAGATTTTGGAAAGTCAAAGACGTCATGAAAGCCTGCCCCAAAATGTTTCATGGTAGATTATTGAGCATTATGTTGAAGAAAAGTCTGCAGAATAGAATTGCAGATGATGAAGGAGTCCCTCTAAATGCTAATAAAAAGATCACCGCCAAGCTGTTTGAACACTAGAAAAGAAATCCTCTAGAGAATTTGAAGTCCGAGTAGTTTGAAGGTGGAAGTGAAAGAACTATTAGTGAAGTACAGAAGCCAGTAAAAGTAAAGGGAAAGAGAAAGGTAGATGTTTTTGAAGAAGAAGAAAAAGCTTCTCAAGGATCAGTTGCTATTCAGGTTCGTAAAGCTCCTAATCAACCATAGAAGAAAAAGAAGATGTCAGAGCTAGTTATCCAACAATGTCAAAAGGATGCTCAGACTGAAGTACAAAGATGACGAGGATAAAAACACTGCTCTATTGAAAATGATTCCGAGGAGGAAAAGGCAGCATCATCGAAGAAAGGCTCCTGTCCAATTAGAAGAATGAGTCAGAGAATACATGCCTTCTGCAATTGAAGTAAAAGAAGAGGAAGAAGAAGATGAACAATATATGCTAGTTCAAAAGAATTAAGGAAAGGGGAATTCAAATTTCTCTTGTCTAAGGACGGAAGAAGGTCATAATAAACAAGAGTCTACTTGTGAGCCTCTACACAACGATTAAGTGCTGGTTGAAATAGTTTTCATACCTGAGCCATAGATAGATGCGGAGACAGAGCATGTTGTTGAAGATACAATCTCTGTACCCAAGAAGAATAAGAAGAAAAGCAAATTGAGCAACATGAATGAGAAAACTGATAGGAAATAAAAAAAAGTTGAAAAATTAGAAGCAGAACGATTAAAGAAAAAGGCAGAGGCAAAGCAAAAAAAAAGAGAAGAATAGAGGAAGAGAAAAGAGCTGAGAACCAAAAATAAGGAAGATTCTGTTCAATGATTGACCCATTCTTTAGATGCTCAACTATAATTGACCCATGTCATCTCCAATATCATAGAGGATGCTACTAAGGGTTTTGACCCTATGATCGTAAAGCTAGAGGATCCTACCTTTGACGGGGAAAAACCAAGGGAATCTCAAATCCCTCCCTCATCTCTTCCTTCCACTTCTCAACAAGTGCTAGAAGAATCCTGGTTACCTCCACGAAGAGCTTATCAACTAGGGATGTGCATGGTTATCCTTACAGGGCGAGAAGTTCCAAAAATTGCTCATCTTCTTCCAAATGAGTTTTAAGGTGTCGGAGCTGGTCGAATAAGAGTCGTACATTCCATAGATGATCTCTACATTCTCTTTTATGATCTGGACATTCACCGAACTACAACTGTGTTTGAGCCAAAAGGTGATCAACTATTTTATTTTATGTCACGGTTGCCTCTACTTCTAGCAGTTATGCAACGTGATCATAACTTTGTTCGTTGGGCATACACTACATATCCCAGTCTGCCCCTCGTATCTCAAAACATTCCTTGAGTTTTAAGGCACGCCATAAAATTACTTTGCTCTACCTTTAATGAAGAACATTATGTATTTCCTCCCATCTTATCAATGTTCACAATTCTACTTCCATCCTTTGGTTGTCATAATGAGATTTTTAGTTTACCTTCTTCGATCTCTGAGCAACCTTCTCACTCTCACACTTCAACATCTATTTAGTTTGAAGAATCCTCTCCTCCTCCACATAAAGAGTCTCCTCATTCTACAAGCAATGTACATAATGCCAATCTTGAAATCTTGGAACTTCAATCCCATACTGAATCTCAATCGCTCCATCACTCTTTGATCGTAGAGCTTTTATCCCCTACAATCAAAATCAAACCCTCTAATTCCCAAACTCATTCTCTATTTCCCATAGTCGAATCTCCTTCGTTCATACATATTTATAGTCTCTTAGCATCTCCTCATCATTTATCTCTTCATTTCGATACCTCCTCTCCATGGACCTCAGATTCTCCAGACTCTGAATCCCCTCATCTTAAGTCTGGTAAATCTAAGGTTGGTCCTCCCCCCCACCCCAGAATAATAAAATCTATCGATTCTTACCAATATCCCTTCTTCTTCTCGAAATGAATTCTTTGATCTTCCTCTAGCTCTGATAAATTTATCTCAAGGCCCTCAACATATTCCTGAGGTCACCCCTACTCAAGTCATGGAGCATCTGAACTCCTTAACTCAACTCACTACTCAGATGTCCCATAATATTGATGATAAGCTCACATAGAACAATGTTGACGGATAAAATTATTACTATTGTACGTGGTTTACCTGGTGTTATGGGCAGAGAAATATACAAACAACTTCAATAGATGTGAACTGATATTACCAGTCATCTCCATGAGCGAGACATAGTATTTTTTGACACTTTAGCTGACCATAAATGAGACATTGTTGCTCTTCTAGACCAACATATCAATTCTTTTATAGACAAGCTTTTTGTGCTCAATGGCACTCTCTCGGACTTCATGCACAATATAGAAGTCCAAGTATTCAACAATCAAGCTTCTATTGTTCAGCAACATGAGTAAGCCACTGCTCGTCAAAATGAAATTCGGGCTGATATTGCAATGACGACTACTCAGCTATAGGAACTTGTTGATGTTGTTCAACATCCGTCCTGATTTTCTGATGCCAAAAAGAGGGAGAAAGATAAAAGGCAAAAAGACAGAAATAAAGGGGGAGTAAGTCAATCTCAGGGGGAGAAGAGAAAACGAAATCAAAAGCAAATATACATTACCCCTCCGATGTGACACCCCCAAATCCGGATATCTTCCAACCCGATAGATGGTGCTACACGGTGCTACTGTTCACACATACATTCAATTGAAATACCTCAATAGAGTGAACATGTCTTCTATATATTACATAATAATAATTCCCTTCCCAGGTTCTTTGTAACCATTACATGTGTTCTTTG
The DNA here is from genome assembly GCA_016801055.1 of Panax notoginseng. Lineage (NCBI taxonomy): Eukaryota > Viridiplantae > Streptophyta > Magnoliopsida > Apiales > Araliaceae > Panax > Panax notoginseng. Next base: position 62,138,733 of record CM029021.1, on the reverse strand, counting down.
TCATAGTATCAAATTAATACTAAAGTAATACTATTCTATTACAAAGATAACTACTTGTCCGCCTTAGCCTTTCTTTTATCCTTATCGGATTTTTTGGTCTGTTCATTTTTAGCTGCATTCATATGGTTCAAGCAAGGGTGAGCATAACTAGCTCAGCAAGTATAACAGTTATAATCGAGCAATATGCCTGAATCATATGAATACATATCTTCTATAACTGAATCAATAGTTATGAAGTACTATAGATAATTCAAAATAGCATTTCTCTTTTCTTTAAAATGTTTAATGATAAACATCATCAGTTAAACCTTGAGTTTAGTCAAAGAATTTGAGCATCTCATTCAATCTTTCTGTTAAAAGGATAACTCGGCATAAGGTCTGTAAGTTTAGCATTTCTTATGAGCACGTCTAGGTGATCAACCTATAGTACTCTATGTTGTACAACACTACTATATTAAACGTATCTACGTTCAAGTTTTGGCAACCTTACGTGCCAGTCGCTTTACGACAAAACATTTATTTGTTCATACTCAGTCTTTATTTGAAATCCATACCAAAACTCTCGGCATAAGATATCAATATCAATAATATTTTGATAGATTATAATGAAATCCACAAAATATTCTAAGTTTAGTCTAGCCAAAGGAAATGGCTCCGACTTATCTACTACATCAATTCATGTGTATGATACATGAATCATAAAGCTTGTCCGAAATGAATATAGACAAGGGTTTAGAACACTTGCCTTTAGCGTCGTCTAATGTTAATTCACTTTACTCGTGGGTCTTTAAAGTTTCTACATATATAATCACATAGCATATCATGTTAGGTCATAAACAATCAATAAGTATTTTCATTAACCTATCTCCTCCTTCTTCTCTTTCTAACTATCCGCTTGTTTAACATTTGTTAACTTAGTTAACGTTTATTACAGCTTTATAACATTTTGTTGTTATAAGTGACCTTACTAATTCAATGTTTGAGTAATTATATTTCAACCAATCTTAAACATCCATTCAATGTGCGTACGATTTACTGTATTATTAAACTTACTTCGTGTTTACATTTGCTTAACCTTCTGTTAACTTTTAAATGTTAATCTTAAGGTTTTAATCATCCTTTAAGATGTTACTTTAGTTTTTACTAAGTCATAATTCACCTTCAATCAACATATCTTTCTTTTGTATTCATTGTCATTCTTCTCTGCCTTTGGCCTAGTATCGGCACTGTGGCGCCAGGTTCTTCTTTATATGTCGTGCTGCAGTGTCACTCTTCAGTGCATGGGATTCGGTTACGGCGTTACGACGCCAGTTTCATAGGCTTGGGCGGCGCTTCGGTGCCGGCCCTGAGCCTTTGAATCTTTTTTAAGTTTTTCATTTTAATTCCTTTCTGAGCTCGTAACTTATTCGTTATAAGTCGGAATTAACTCATTCAAAAGCCATTATCTCATATATCCTGTATACTTCAATTTCATTAGGACAACTTAAGTTTTTGAATTTGTTAACATTAAATTCACGATTTAAATTTTCTATTACGCGTTCGTTAAACGTTCGTGAACATTCATAGCTAGTTTCTTCGTTTTAAGTCAGAATTCGACCATTCTTGAGTCCACAACTCTTAAATGCTAACTTCTACGATACGCCATCGAAAACTAGGGTTTCTGAGTTAAATGACAACTTTTGACTATCGTTCCTAGAATTTTGCAATTTCGACGATTATCGTCTAATCTCGTAAATTTTGTCATAACTTTGTTACTTGAGATTTTTACGCCGTTCAAAATAGATTCAATCCATTATTTATACGTTTATCAGCCTAACTAAGCATATATCATCTAATCCTATACACGATGGTTTTAAACTTGTCCATCAACAACATGTGTTAGATATTCATGTTTTCTTCATTAGTTCTTACATAATTGATTATGATTCCACTTGTAACATGATTATTAATGTTTAAAGTCCTCTAATAGCCATCCTTATTACTCTTTAAGATACATGCTCCACCAATATCCACTTCTCTATCAAGGTTACACATGAAGAGATGAAGATTAAATATTAAAGTTTCATTACCTTTGATGTTCTAGCTTTCTTCTTCTTCCTTGATTAATTGAAATAGCTCTCACTTCTCTCTCAATATAAAGCTCTAAGTATTGGTGAATTAAACAACCAACAAAAATAATCCAAGCTCTCTATTTATAGCATTGGTAAAGTGAGGGAAAAAGGGTCAAAATCACCCGACCTCCTTACTATTCCAAACTTGCAAACTAAGTTTCCTCCTTTGCTTGGCCACCAAGTGACCGACCATGACTCACCATAGGGGAACCACATGGGTTGCTCCATGGGTTTTGCCCATCCGGTGACCCATCGGTTCGATCCACTGTGTGACAACCCCAAAATAGGTCCATTCCACCCAACCCATTCTGAGTCGTCAAATACATGGTACAGAAAATAACTACAACTTTATTATAATAATTGTCGTGCAAAATACAACAACACATATGCTGTGAGTTTGGATACAAATATATACCAAATGTGACATTGGACACCATCATGTATCAGCACCTCACAAAGGTACCTTACATAAAGGTACAGTCAAAAACTGTTTTAGAAACTAGAATATTTGGGAAGTGCTCAAGAAAACCTTCGTACATGGGAGGCCATGCTTCTAGGTTATAATAGATATCATATGGCCACAGAATTATCCTTGGTTGACCCAATAGACCCCAAAGAAAAATGAGAATTATACTTCAAACAAACACCAAGATTATATAGGTAGTGCTCATAGATATACTCAGCAAGTGGACGAGCACAACCCTGTCCTATGATGACACGAGGTTGTATGTCATTAGACATCTTGTATGATAGTGACGAAACACCCTTCCAACGTTGGGTTCGCCTCACCTTATTTTTTTCACCAAATATAACTACTAAATGATGACCACCGTTCTATTCCCTTGTTACCCCCGCTCGACCCAGCTACACTCTTATTACCTGAAAGGAATTGTGAAACAAAAGGGTGAGCACAACTAGCCCAGTAAAGAATATCATAACTAAAGATAATTAAATTATCAATAGCCTTCATCAGTAATAAATCAGAGATTTAGAACATATGGTAGATGATAAAAATTTCAACCATAGTTGCAGCGGAACGAGCAATCCATTAGAAGAGTCAAATAGACTATAAAGTCTATTAACTTCTCCATGTTAAAAATCCACCAACAATGTTTTATCCCTGTAACATCAATCAACAATTCTGGTCCACAATCATATGAATAACTCATAATCATAACTGTAGTTCTAAATTCCTCTTCTCATCCAGGACGAAGATAATTTTCATCACCTATCTTTACCTGAAACATCAAAGATCATGGTTATACCAAATCACAGTTCCTGTTTATAATCATACTAACAATTTCATCTTTGCACTACGGGGCAAAGATATTTCTCAACAGACCATCTTTGCACTACAGGCCAAAGATATTCATCAACAATTCATTTTTGCACTACAGGCCAAAGATATTCCTCAACAGTTCATATTTACACTACATGCCAAATATATTCATCAACAATTCATCTTTGCACTACAGGCCACAGATATTCCTCAACAGTTCATATTTGCACTACAGACCAAATATATTCATCAACAGTTTATATATGCACTACATGCCAAATATATTAATATCTCAAAGAACTATATAATCATTTCAGAATTTATATAAACAATTATAACCATGTTGATCATTTCACCTTTGCACTTAAGCTAAAGATATTTAATTATAAATTCAATGGTCATGGTCATACCAGTCAAGAATTCAACTTTGCACTACTGGCCAAAGAGAACCCATAGTCATGATCATCCCAAAAATCTACCCATCTTTACACTCAAGTCAAAGAGAAATATCATCATTAGGGTTATAAAAATGTTATATATGATAATAAAAATAATATGATCAACATATAGTTTTAATCTCAAGAGTAATATTCATAAATCAACTATAATTTGGTCAGAAAAAGAAACCAATTTTTCTATGAATAGTAACTCGTGAATAGTAACTCATGAATAGTAAACCCGACACAAAAAGGTAGAAATTTCATAATAAAATCCATACAAATATTTTGGTATAATGATATTGAAAGAATAACATTTCTTAAACTTATAAATGATTTATTTTAATTGTTTACACTTTACTAAATAATGCATTTAATCATCCTAAAATGTCAAACTCATAAGATTTCATTACCAATAACCAAAACCCTCATAAAAAATCTGCATATACCTCATATAGGATTCTCAAGCCATAAAATCCTATTTTCCAATTTTTTTACTTCACATAACATATTTAATTCATTTACCCATAACTAGTCTATTTTTATGAAAAATACCAAATCAGTACAAACAAATTTTTTTTTTAATGAGCATTAGTTGAATATAGTCCCATATCGAACATATATTTTTCTTAGAATTTTTAAAAATCATTTACTATTTTTTATATGGCCAAAACAGCCGAATATTTAAATATTTATCAAAAATTGTACTTTTATCCAAAAATTCCGAAATTTACAGAGTATACTTCTATCATATACATGTACTCCCAATAAAAATTTCACCAATTTTGGAGTTAACCACAAGGAGTTATAAGCGGTTACTTTTAAAATAGTCTTTTCTCATAAAATTCACAACTCTTAATCTATACATCCAAAAATTGCCATTTTTGGACACACTCAAGAAAACTCATCAAATTATCATTTCAAATTTTTCCAGAATTTTTGAAGGTCAGAAAAATTACGAAACTGAAAAACATAACAACTCTTAAAATCATTTAATATCCCTTACCTCAAAAGAGCAGTACTTCTGATCGGTATAAGGCTGAAGGAAACTTGCACTGATGAATAGAAACTCACAGAGTATCTAAATACTCATAAAATACACTCAATAATCTAGAGAGAGAAAGAGAGAAAACTTATGTTTCTGGTGTGATTTTCAATTCTAACTTAACCCTCTATTTATAGGAAAATGTTAGCACACTGAAGCAGACTTAACCTGCAACCTGATGGCTTTACCTGCTACTATTCAAGCCTACCACATTTGAATAAAAATCTCAGCACATTTTCTCACCAACCAAAAGTGGGGCCCACCAATTCTAGAATTTTCCACCAAAATGATTAACTCCGAAAATTCAACAATTTCTGAACCAGTCATCTCGTAAAATTCATAACAAATCATACGTTCATTTTTAACGGTTCAAAATTTGTGGACATATACTTAACTTATATATGTATAACATATCCAAATATTACCACGATCCAACGGTCGGATTAAAAATTATAACCCTCGCAAAATATCTTAAAAATCATAATTTGATTTTCAATACCTCCGTTCCGACAAAAATACAGATAAAACACCTCAACATTAACTCCTTCATTTTTAACCACAAAAATATATCCCTCATTTATATCCACATAAAATAAATATTTGCTTATCATATGAATCAATAATTAATTATTCACAAATAATATTACAGAATCACATTTATGATAACCAGGCCGTTCCCAGGAAAGAGGGGGCTTTCCAATAAGAATTTATCCTTACTGGCGCGCAATTAGGTGACCAAACCTCTCCTTAGACAGAACTTTCTAGACATTGTAAATAATGTTATCTAATAATATTATTCAAATAATATGAATTATTGATCTGATAATGGAAAATACTGTGCAGTGACAATTATTGAACAACAATAATATAAAATTTCAACGTAGCAATTATTGAATCAATAAAATAAAATATTGAACAGTAATTGCTGTAACAATTATTGAGTAGTGCCTTCTTACGTAAGAATCAATAATTTCAAAAATACTATGCAATACCGTGTGCTACTGTGTAATAACGCGTATTACTGTATTTTAACCACCGGGTATTCCAACAGTGTTAACTGTAACAATTACGCCGTTATTTGTAAAAACTCAAATTTGTCGTTTTCTTCACCCGACAGTTATTCTGTTATGGGACCCACAAATGGCTACGCCGTCGTACAAATATTCCCCGACAACAATGAATATTTTATAACCACTTGTGTATTTTAAAAAAAATTTCATATATCACCCTTAACTTTAACATTTATCAATTTAACCATTTACTGAATAGTAATTATAAGAAAAATTGAATACTTTTATTTCATAAAATTCGGGGTCTTACACACTGGTTCGGTTCTTGGTTCGGGCTTATGTTTAATTCAATTTGGGCCTAACATTGGGCTTGAATTACATTATCTTTGGGCCTTGATTAATTTTGTCATTGGGCCTCACTCATATTTCACTTGGACTTGACAAATTCATATTCAAATCCTATTAGTCCATTAATAATGGTTTAAACTTTTAACGTATAATCCTTGTATTCTTCTCGTATACTAGTTCGTATAACATTCAACATATTCGTTATGTTATCTTTCGTATATACTTGTACAATACCTTGTATTATACTCGTATTCATTCCCTCGTATAATAACTTTCTTATTATACAACCATCAATTATTCAAATCTTCACTTTCCTTAACATTCTCAAACTTAGTACGCAGGCGAAAAACTGCGTTTGTCATAACTGAATTATTATTAGATAATCCATCATTCAATACCATTCTATCGTTAAGTATTTCTTGGAAGTTCAAAAATAATTCCCAAGCAGCAATGAATGAATAGTGCTTTTCAGAGAATTTCTCGGAAAGTTTTTATTTTTGTCTTCGAAATTCAAACATTTTATTTCTAGCACTTAGCCAGAATACTACTATCTTATTCTTCTTTTAGGTTATAGAATAACCTTCATCTTTCTTACTCGTTATAAATAACATATAATATAATTTTATTCAATATGTATTCGGATAAAATTAATTTACATTATAATATGATTTTCTCGGTTGTTACATCCGATCTTTAGATTACATCCTCATCCTCCATCAACTATTCCTTTGTAGCAAGGTAGATTCTCTTCACGACAAGAGTCGTCGAGTAGAGTAACTCCTACTAGCATTCATATTCCTACTAGTGATCCTACATGTCTTAGGAGGAACCTTCAAGGAACACACATCGTAGGAGAAGTGTAAGGACCAAGAATTTTATACGATTATATATGTATATTTTTATAAATAATTTTTTTAAGGAATTATCTTGAGCATATGAGTGAATATGTGTTATATGAAATGAATTAAGCAAGTTAATTAATTTATTTATTTTAAATTGACTAAGAAATGAAAAGGAGACCAAGATGAAGAATTAATCAAGTAGATTGAGGAAAAACAAGATAAGTTTATGTTAAAAATTAACATAGCGTGGATGTTGACCTTGAAGGGCAAATGAAAAGATTAAGGATCATTAAGTGATTAATTAGCATGCCTAATATAAAGTGGATAATTATGTGTAATAATTTATCAAGCCAATTAGGCCTAATTGAGTTAATGAGTTGGTGGAACAAAAAAGAAAGCCAAGAAATAAGAACTTATTTAGTTAAGCTTATGTTACTAACTAACTAAGCTTGAGATGAAAGCGCTGTGACATAATTATAAATATTAAAGGAATTAGAATTAAATAACCTAAGTGTTATATTTAATTAAGAGTCCAAGTATTTAATTTCATACAAGTGGACTAGTCTAAGGAATTTATTTTAATATCTCAACCTAATTATTATTTTAACTTAATTAAAGTAAGTCTAATTGGGTTATATAATTAAATCTATATGAGTAATTATTTAAAGTTCAAAGTAAGTGGACTAAAAATCCTAATTAAATAACTAGGACACTGTAAAATTAATGTGTTGGACACATGCTAATTTAATTTTTTGGGCTCCCACCCAAACAATTAATGAATTGGCCCAAACTTTAGCCCATTTAAAATGGACTTTTTAGAAGATTAAATCAACAAATAAATTACTAAAAGAAAATTAAAATCTGGGAAAATAAAGGAGTATATGGCCGGGTTTGGTAGGAGGAATTGTCACATGGGAGAATTAAAAGCACACCTCTCATTTTTCAAAACCTAGCTTACTAACTCACCAAGCCTAATTAAAAGAAAAATCCCTAGCTTGAGATTTGGAACTATTTGGAAGAGATATGGGAGATTTGCTAGATATTGTGTGTGTGTGTGTGTGTGTGTGTGTGTATATATATATATATATATATATATATATATATATATATATATATATATATATATATATATATATATATATATATATATATATATATATATATATATATACAAGTTATATGTATATAATTTGGAGGCTATAAATAGAGAGCTTCACTTATGCTACAGAATGTTAGTCTCTCATTTCCATTTCCTTAGTTCTAGAGAGAGAGATAACAAAATACTTAAGAGAGAGAAAGAAAGGAGAGGGTACTGCCGAAGCTAAGAAGAGGTGATGGAGGGAGGTGATGGAGGGCTTGATTGTGTCTTCAAGCTCCATTTTATACTTTGAAAGAAGGAGAAGTGAACCCAAGAAACAAAGGTAAAAAAGTATACTAAACTCAAACCTTAAGTTAGTTTATGTGATTTCTTGTGGTTATTTTTGATAAAATGATGAAATTATGATATTAAACCATATGAAACTAGATATATATGTTTTATGGTGGTTCATGCTTAGATCTTACCATTTTAAGTGTTGAAAAACTTGGAAATCAAAGAGGAACCAAATCATTTTTTAGCCTTAAAACCCCTAATTTTCAGCCTACTTTGAACCTTTACCATTTGAAATCTGTATATTATTTTTGCGATTCGTCAAATAGGTGAGTTAGATCCATGAGTTATCTGATGAACCCAAGTGGTAGCACTCAAAAATGTTAAACGATAAAACCGTAACATCATTTTTAGCAAAATAGTCCTGTCGGGTAAAAATCTAGAAAAAATCTTATGAGCATACTGTCCAGTTTTGGTAAATGATGTTTCGACCATTTTAAGAGCTCTAAAAATTCTAGCATTTTGTGGTATGATAGTATTACAAGTTAATAGATGTTTTAAAAAGATGAGAATTTTTCAATGTCCTGAGAAGGAGTTATATCTTTTATAAAAAAAATGCGATTTTAAAAGTAAACTATAATAACTTAGTATTTATAGCCCAAAAAATTATGAAAATTTAACTGGAAATCGGTATATGGTAGTATGAGTCTACCATATAAATTTCGAAATTTTTGGATAAAAGGATAATGTTTAATAAATGATGCTATTTTGGATTGTTTTAGCCTTTTTAGAAATAAGAAACGAATTTAGAAAATTGTAAGAAAATTATTTTGTCACTAAAATATTATATATTAGGTTTTCCCTGAAGATAAAAAAATAATAAGTTATTTTGGTATTTTTAATGCCTATGATTAAGTTAAGAATAAATAAGTAAATTAGGTTATGTTAAGTCCTAAAATTTGTTAATGTGAGTTTATTGACTAATAATCATTAATATGATGTATGGATGTTTTATAAGGGTAATGTTGTCATTTTTGATTAAGTGTTATATGAATGGCATGTTATATTTGTTAAGTAAATTAAATAGTAAGAGATAAAACAATTAAATTGTTTTTAAGTTTAATAAATGATTAATAATATTAGATTAAGACATGATTAAATAATTAATAATATTATTAAATAATTAATGATTTAAATATTATTAAGTGATTAATAATATTAATACATGATTAAAATATTATTGAGTGATTAATAATGTTAGTAAATGATCTAAATATTATTAAATAATTAATAATATTATTAAGTGATTAAACTATTATTAAGTGATTAATAATATTAGTAAGAAATTAAAATATTATTAAGTGATTAATAATATTAATAAATAATTAAAATATTAATAAATGATTAATAATATTAGTAAATGATCTAAATATTATTAAATGATTAATGATATTATTAAGTGATTAAAATATTATTAAGTGATTAATAATATTAGTAAGAGATTAAAATATTATTAAGTGAATAATAATATTAATAAATGATTAAAATATTATTAAATAATTAATAGTATTTGTAAATGATTAAGATATTATTAAAGAATAATTAAAATATTATTAAATGATTAATAATATTAGCATTGAATAAAATATTTTTAAGTGATTAGTAATATTAGGAAATGAATAAAATGTGATTAAATGATTAATAGTATTAGACAAGGGTTAAGATGATTGTTAGGTAATATCAATATTTTCCAAGGATGATAATATTACAAATGAGTTAAGATATTATCTAATGTTTGATTATGTGACTACATGTTAAATAATTTATTATGGATTAATAGTATAATGAGTTAAGATATGTTATGCTAATTGAGAGATTAATCTTATTAATGATAGATCTTTCATCAGAAGCTAAATTAGATTGCTTATCAGTAATCAACGAAAGAGGCAAGTTTCCTAACTCAAACTTGAGTTATTATTTTTTAAGCATGCTAGTGGATTAATTATTGACAATTATTCTGCCTCTGTAATTATTGATATTCGCACATAGTGCAAGTTTCTTGAACTTTCTCTTATATTATCCTGTACAAATTATTACTTTGTGTAAATTTTTATCTCTTGTATAAACTTTATGATCTGTAAGTTTCTTAACTTCCTTTGATCGTCTGATCTTGTACTATTGATTACTGTGTGCAAGTTCATATGTTCATTAGACTTTGTTCTTATGATTATTTCACGATGTTTGAAAATTCTAAATTTGTTCAATGTTCATATGTAAGTAAATTCTAAAACTTATACAAATCTTTTATATTTGTACAAGTGTTCAAGCTATCTTTAAAATTTAATTATGTCTGAATTGTCTAAGTACTAAGTCGGTGCCACTTGTTTCAGCTAGATCAATATTGATATAATATGTTGAAATCATAACATTTCTTTGAAAGTAATCCAAACCATATTATTCTGGTACGGACTTATGATGTAAGACTGAGATGAACAACCCTTATAAAAAGGGGAACTTTATTGTCGGACATCCGACCCTTCACGTTATGTTTGAGAATTATGCATAATCTCGGGTACAATCAGGCAGATCACATCACGTACTTGCAGAAGAGTATGATTAATATTTACGGTTAACTTATACTCTTGAGGTATTCAACTTTATTAACTGATAATTCCTCTAGTAGTTCTCGATCCTTAGCGATCACTCAACATGAAATCTGGGAATAACTCACTTTATTGAATATTATTGTAGTATTGACAATTCTTCATAATTATTATATATTGTTGAAAATTTAGAAACTAATTCTTTTCCACTCATGATATAGCATTCTTGTATTTATTGTCTACTTGAACTTGCAGAGCAAATTAGTTGCTCACCCTTGCTTAAGATAAAACTTTTGAGCTAAAATTGAGGTAGCCGAAGGTTCTAAGAAGTACAAAGGCAAAGCGAAGGAAACCAAATAGTGTCATTTGTGTAATGATTATTATATTATAATTTGACTTAAACCTTTGTATTATTAGTCATGTAATATTAAGGTTAGTAAAACTTGGGATAATGTTATGTTTTGAATTAAGGTATTGTAATGAATTATGTAATTTATAAGGAATAGGTAGATAGATGTGATGTGTATGATGTTATCGTGTGCACCAAATCTGAGGTTCAAGGGACTCGAATTTGGGGGCATCATAAGAAGAGACAATGGATGCATCACACCTTGGCCCCAAAGATTTTGCTAAAGAAATTAGGAGAAAAGTGAACAAAGACAGAATCAGAGCTTATCGCAGAAGAGAGTCTAAAAAGAAATGGATCTCAAAGGAAAAGATTTCAAGGAGGTAAAATAGAAATTCTTCAAAGTTGTTTGTCATGTAATAGTTAAAATATTTTATGATAAATGTCAGATATTAATAAATTCATGCTTTCGACAAAATAAATATAGTATCTCACTGTATTTTAAAGCATATTTACTTTCAATTCACAGCATTTTAGTTCTTATTGAATTAGAACTAGTTTTGTTATCATCAAATAGGGGGAGATTGTTAGAGTTTGCATAATTTAATTTGATGATGAATGAGCTTAATGTATATTTGTACTTGTATTATTAGTACAGTCCTTATAAAGTCTTGATCAAATGTACAAGGAAATAGAATAGAAAGATCAAATAATGTTAGGTTGATCTTAAAGAAGCTTGATTGATGTATAGTTGATAGGATGTTGTAATATCGTAAGGTTATCCTACTACTTTGAGTACAAGATCACAGAGTAAGCACAAGATTACAATACATCAAGAGGATCGCTAAACTACTTTGAGTAATCAAAACTCTCTACTTCGTAAAGCCACTTCAGATCATTAAGAAAACAAGTGATCCTTTCAGTCAAGCAAATGATCGTTGACATGAACTCGATCATAGAGTAGTCCTGCTTGAAAAAACTATCTGACATTAGAGCGTTGCAAATTAAAAGTCCCAATGCACTCATCAAATATCCTTGGTGAAAATTAAAGATTAGATTATGTTTCTACTAGCTAGTTGGTGACAGTGACATGTCAAAGGTGATAGGTGAGATAGTAGACTGATGTGACATGCAAGGAAAAGGGAACTGTCTCCAAGGTTTAAAATGTCAACATCAAGGATCCTAGGATATTTGAACATTAAATGCATAAACGGACATCTTGCAATGGGAAGATTTTTGAGCAGAGTATAAAAGGCAACAAGGATTCAAACTTGAAAGATGACGAACATTGATTATAATGCCAAAAACACTGCAAAATTCAAAGAACGAACTCAACGATCCAAAATACACAGTTCGAGCTGCTAAGTACCTGATAAGAAAAGCATAACGCAAAATAAACAGCACCTCACAACAAACATCAATCCTCAGAGCATCTGAGGGCTAAGAGTCCTTGTCTGTGTGACTAAATATCCAAGTTTGTGGGGCCTGAAGAGGGAAAAGTGTCATTGTCTTTGTGACAAAATATTCAAGTCTGATGGGCTTGAAGAGGGCAGAGTGTCCTTTTCTGTGTGACTAAACTTTTAGTGAATTTCCTACTCGAGAAGTAGAAGAGTTGATTAGGAGTTATTCAGTCTCTGAACCACTTAAAATTGCATGTGTCCTTGCTTGCTAATTTTGTCTCTTATTTGCTCATTTATTTATCTTGCAATCATTCAGAATTAATATTTATTTTTAAATCTTAAAGGGATTTTCCAAAAACATATTCTGATGTGCTTAATCAAATCAAATTAATAAATATTTGATAAAACTCTTATAATCATCAGAAATTTTAAAAGATTTATTCAACCCCCTTTCTAGATCTATAAGTGACTTTGGGAAATAACAATAAACAATCCCATTATACACTACAAAGAATGGTCATTTGGTAACAATTTTTCGATCAACGACTTATAAAGTTGTTGCCAAAAATGCATGTTTAGCAACGCAATTTGTCATTCGTTACATTTTGTGAAAGGTTTTCATTTTTCGTAACGAAATTCATAGGTCATTGCAAAATTTCGTTGCAAAATCGTTGGCGGAAAAAAAAAACACAGCCTATTTGCTTTTTTTGTTGCCGAAGAGATTTCTCCTTATCGTCGGCAGCAAAAAGTTTTTTGTTGTTATATTTCGTTACCTAATATGGGCCACATTCATTGTCAACAATTTATTTTTGTTGCTTATTTTATACATTTTTTTTGCAACGACTAGGAAATTATTGCCCAAAATTATTTGACCTCTCTTTTCACATTTTTGTTTTGATGATCATGCTTTTAATTAGCATTTTCTTATATTTTGCCCCAAAACATATGCCATGCTACTTTAAAAATTTATCTTTAAGGTTATTTATTCATATATAATTCAAGCAGGGTTCCATTGCTTCTAATAAAGATATTTATGTTGCCATGTATTTACAATATGAAAATGAATATGAATATATATGAACTTAATTGGATTGAATTGACTCTTAAAATTCCAATCACTATATGCCCATATCATAAAAAATATCTTGTACTTTTCTGTTTTAAAAGATCTTGACAACATTCTTAAATAAACATAAAGATCTTGTTTAAAAAGATCTTAATTGTAAGATGATCATAGTTATAACTGAAGCTTAAAAATGAGAAAAAAACAAATGGTCCTATAGATTTTAGTGCCCGGTTGACTCTTTCTTCACTTCGTTTTACGCTTAACAGAATCAAAAATAAAAATTGCAAGGAAGAGATAAGTTAGAAAGATCTACAATATGTTGCAAGGAAAAGGTAATCAACATGTTCAACAACCACAACTATAAAATACAAGATATATATACATTACAAAGACATATGCCATTACAAGACTATATATATCATCTGCACTACTTACATTACTCATAGGATCAAGTGTGGTCAAGCATCTAGTAGCAGTATTGATGTCTTCATCGTCAAAGGCTAGTAGATACATGGATGACGATTGAAGCATTCAGAGTGATGTGCCCCGACAGTTGAAATCCTGAGCCTCGACTATGTTGTAGTACAAAGGGGACAGTTTGACATCAAATTTGGAGACTAGTGGATGAACTGATAATCCACAATAACGCTTCCCTAGACGTGCAATGCAAATGTTGATGATGCAAGTGCAATTCAAATGTCGATGTTTTCCAGGTATAGTTACAACTGCATCATGATACTTCTATTAAAACATAAAAAATTCTGCAATATCTCAAAAAGAAAATAGTTCCAGAGTTGCTACTAAGCTCAACAAGATACGAAATAACTAGCACAAGAACAAGTTACATTAAGATATACTCATCTCTAATATAACACAAGCAACATGTTATAGATCATGGAAACAACTAAATAAGGTTCCAATAATAATTGAATACATCTAAATACTGTGTAAGAAACAAAACAAGTAAGTTTTTTATGTGCTGTAACAAGCAAAAATAACTGCTGCAACTGAATGCTTCTAAAACATACTGCTGCTGCCATGGGCAGTAACCCTGTTCCTTGCTTTGATTAAGGTTAACTTCCCAACTACTAATTTTGATACAACGAACTCGTGATAGTTTACAGATGATACAACCACTTGCTAACATATAACATATATGGCAATAAACAAATAAACTATGCAAAATACATTTACTTGCCAAAATTGCCAAACTGGCCATGCAACGCAGTGCCGGGCGCTAGCTGCTGCTACCTGCAGTAGGCCCGGCCTAGAGCAGCCACCTCCTAGCCCTTCTTTACGATACCCCATCTCTTAATTCATAGGTGCATTAACTCCCAGCTCCTCTTTAGTGATTATGTAGTGACAAAAATAAATTGTTGACAATGAATGTAGCTCATATTAGGCAACGAAATATAGCAACAAAAAACTTTTTGTTGCCGGCGAAAAGGAGAAATCTCTTCGGCAACAAAAAAAGTAAATAGGCGGTGTTTTTTTTTTCGCCAACGATTTTGCAACGAAATTTTGCAACGACCTATGAATTTCGTTACGAAAAATGAAAACCTTTCACAAAATGTAACGAATGACAAATTGCGTTCCTAAACATACATTTTTGGCAATAACTTTATAAGTCGTTAACCGAAAAATCGTTACCAAATGACCATTTTTTCTAGTGTATAATGGGATTGTTTATTGTTATTTCCCAAAGTCACTTATAGATCTAGAAAGGGGGTTGAATAAATCTTTTAAAATTTCTGATGATTATAAGAGTTTTATCAAATATTTATTAATTTGATTTGATTAAGCACATCAGAATATGTTTTTGGAAAATCCCTTTAAGATTTAAAAATAAATATTAATTCTGAATGATTGCAAGATAAATAAATGAGCAAATAAGAGACAAAATTAGCAAGCAAGGACACATGCAATTTTAAGTGGTTCAGAGACTGAATAACTCCTAATCAACTCTTCTACTTCTCGAGTAGGAAATTCACTAAAAGTTTAGTCACACAGAAAAGGACACTCTGCCCTCTTCAAGCCCATCAGACTTGAATATTTTGTCACAAAGACAATGACACTTTTCCCTCTTCAGGCCCCACAAACTTGGATATTTAGTCACACAGACAAGGACTCTTAGCCCTCAGATGCTCTGAGGATTGATGTTTGTTGTGAGGTGCTGTTTATTTTGCGTTATGCTTTTCTTATCAGGTACTTAGCAGCTCGAACTGTGTATTTTGGATCGTTGAGTTCGTTCTTTGAATTTTGCAGTGTTTTGGCATTATAATCAATGTTCGTCATCTTTCAAGTTTGAATCCTTGTTGATTTTTATACTCCGCTCGAAAATCTTCCCATTGCAAGATGCCCTTTTATACATTTAATATTCAAATATCCTAGGATCCTTGATGTTGACATTTTAAACCTTGGAGACAGTTCCCTTTTCCTTGCATGTCACATCAATCTGCTATCTCACCTAACACCCTTGACATGTCACTATCACCAACTAGCTGGTAAAAACATAATCTAATCTTCAATTTTCGCTAAGGATATTTGATGAGTGCATTGTGACTTTTAATTTGCAACGCTCTAATGTCAGACAGTTTTGTCAAGCAGGACTACTCTATGATCGAGTTCATGTCAATGATCATTTGCTTGACTGGAAGGATCACTTGTTTTCTTAATGATCTGAAGTGGCTTTACGAAGTAGAGAGTTCTGATTACTCCAAGTAGTTTAGTGATCCTCTTGATGTATTGTAATCTTGTGCTTACTATGTGATTTTGTACTCAAAGTAGTAGGATAACCTTACGATATTACAACATCCTATCAACTATACATTAATCAAGCTTCTTTAAGATCAATCTAACATTATTTGATCTTTCTATTCTATTTCCTTGTACATTTGATCAAGTCTTTATAAGGACTGTACAAATCATACAAGTACAAATATACATTAAGCTCATTCATCATCAAATTAAATTATGCAAACTCTAACAATCTCCCCCTATTTGATGATGACAAAACTAGTTCTAATTCATCAGGAACTAAAATACAGTGAATTGAAAGTAAATATACTTTAAAATACAGTGAGATACTGTATTTATTTTGTCAAAAGCATGAATTTACTAATATCTGACATTTATCATAAAATATTTTAACTATTACATGCCAAACAACTTTGAAGAATTTCTATTTTACCTCCTTGAAACCTTTTCCTTTGAGATCCATTTCTGTTATTTCGTGGGTGTATGGATATATATTATATTATTATGTATATATAATACTGCATTCTTAGATGATATGTTTTTTACAAACAGAACTGACATCTGGTCATTTGGAATAACAGCACTATAACTTGCTCATGGCCATGCACCATTCTCCAAGTATTCTCCAATGAAGGTTAATCATAGGTTCACCATTGTGAACCATCTAATTTATTATAGATGTAAACATAATATTACTTTTTGCACAAGATTATTCAACTATTTTCCATTTTGTACTACTTTTGTAGGTGCTGCTGATGACCTTACAAAATGCACCCCCAGGACTTGATTATGAGAGGGACATGAGATTTTCAAAGGTCTGTAAATTCCTTAATTATATCTTTAAATTCCTTAATTAACCTCTATTGGAGTAGTGGCTGATGCTGTTTTAATATTAGCAGAATACCAAGAGGATGAACCATGGTTGAAACTCTTGTGTAAGCTTAAGTATTGTTTCCTATTATAGACATTTCTTTCTTGATTTTTTTTTCATATATGGCACTAGTGTTAACCTCTTGATGGCAGATAGTGTCAACTAAGACGGGCTTTGTAGTTTTCAGTCGTACGAAGTTTGATTGTAAAGATGATGAATGATTATGTACCAGATGATTTTATTTAATTAATAATATTTTAGTTTTTTTGTATTTCTGTCATAATTTTGTATGGGGTTATTGAGACATAATTTTATTTGTTTGTAAAATAATTTTGACATTCGTTACATAACAAAAGAAAAGGCAACATTTATATCGTTGCAAATCATAACAAATTTTGTTGCACATGAAAAGTAAACGATAACGTATAGTGTCATTGCTAATTGACAATAACTTTTGTTGCTCTCTAAAAACAATCACCTTCGAATAGTACCGTTGCTAATTCATCATAATTATCTATAACAAAACCAACGGCAACACAAAATTTCGTTGCAAATTAATATATAACTGGTTTATTTTGTATATTTAGCAACAAACATCGTTACCAAAAAGTACACAATTAGCAACGAAAACTAATTAAGGCAACAATTTCTATATTTTTCAGTAACGGCAAACTTTGTTGGCAAATGTGTATCAAATGCAACGAATTTTACCTTCGTTGGCAAATAAAAGGATTTTTTTTCGTTGCCAATTAGGCGTATTTTGCAACGAAAATTATTTTTCACTAACAATTTCTTAATAAACTTGCTACAAAATATTTTGTTGCTAAATGATTTATGATTTTTGTGACGACCCCAAAATAGGTTCATTCCACCCAACCCATTCTGAGTCGTCAAATACATGGTACAGAAAACAACTACAACGTTATTACAATAATTGTCGTGCAAAATACAACAACACATATGCTGTGAGTTTGGATACAAATATATACCAAATGTGACTCATGTTCCAACCGTGGACATCACCTCACAATAACACCTTACATAAAGGTATAGTCAAAAACTGTTTTAGAAATTAGAATCTTTGGGAAGTGCTCAAGGAAACCTTCGTACATGGGATGTCACGCGTCTAGGTTATGATAGATATCATATGGCGACAGAATTATCCTTGGTTGACCCAATAGACCCCAAAGAAAAATGAGAAGATTACTATCATATTCTTCCCAATGGTGAGTCTTCTCTTGACTTATCATTATCTCCACTGTCTCTAATTGAGAATTATACTTCAAACAAACACCAAGATTATATAGGTAGTGCCCATAGATATACTCAGCAAGTGGATGAGCACATCCCTGTCTTATGATGACACGAGGTTGTATGTCGTTAGACATCTTGTATGATAGTGGCAAACCACCCTTCCAACGTTGGGTTCGCCTCACCCTATTTTCTTCACCAAATAAAACTACTAAATGATGACCACCGTTCTATTCCCTTGTTACCCTCGCTCGACCCAGCTACACTCTTATTACCTGAAAGGAATTGTGAAGCAAAAGGGTGAGCACAACTAGCTCAGTAAAGGATATCATGACTAAAGATAATTAAATTATCAATAGCCTTCATCAATAATAAATCAGAGATTTAGAACATATGGTAAATGATAAAAATTTCAACCATAGTTGCAGCGGAACGAGCAATCCCTTAGAAGAGTCAAATAGACTATAAAGTCTATTATCTTCTCCATGTTAAAAATCCACCAACAATGTTTTATCCATGTAACATCACTCAACAGTTCCTTTCCACAATCATATGAATAACTCATAATCATAATTGTGACTATAAATTTTTCTTCGCACCCAGGACGAAGAATATTTTCATCACCTGTCTTTACCTGAAACATCAAAGATCATGGTAATACCAAATCACAATTCCTGTTTATAATCATACTAACAAATCCATCTTTGCACTACGGGCCAAAGATATTCATCAACAAACCATCTTTGCACTACGGGCCAAAGATATTCAACAACAGTTCATCTTTGCACTACAGGCCAAAGATATTCATCAACAGGCCATCTTTGCACTACATGCCAAAGATATTCATCAACAATTCATATTTGCACTACAGGCCAAATATATTCATATCTCAAAGAAATATATAATCATTTCAGAATTTATATAAACAATAATTATAACCATGTTGATCAATTCACCTTTGCACTTAAGCTTAAGATATTCAATTATAAATTCAATAGTCATGATCATACCAGTCACAATTCAACTTTGCACTACAGGCCAAAGAGAACCCTAGTCATGATCATACCAATAATCTACCCATCTTTACACTCCAGTGAAAGAGAATTTCAACATCAGGGTTATAAAAATGTTATATATGATGATAAAAAATAATATGATCAACATATAGTTTTAATCTCAAGAGTAATATTCGTAACTCATGAATAGTAACCCCGACACAAAAGATAGAAATTCTACAATAAAATTCATACCAATATTTCGGTATAATGATATTGAAAGAATAACATTACTTAAAGTTATAAACAATTTATTTTAATTGTTTACACTTTACTAATTAATGCATTTAATCATCATAAAATGCCAACTCTTACAATTTCATCATCAATAACCAAAACCCTCATCAAAAATCTGCATATACCTCATATATGATTCTCAAGCCATAAAATCCTATTTTCTAATTTTCTTTCTTCACAAAACATATTTAATTCATTTACTCATAACTAGACTATTTTCATGAAAAATACCAAATCAGTTTCAAAAATATTTCTTTTCTGGGATTTAGCATAATATAGTCCCATAGTGAACATATATTTTTCTCAGAATTTTTAAAATTCATTTACTATTTTTCATATGGCCAAAACAGCCGAATATTTAGACATTTATCAAAAATTATACTTTTGTCCAAAAATTCTGAAATTTACAGAGTATACTTCTATCATATACATGTACTCCCAATAAAAATTTCATCAATTTTGGAGTTAACCACAAGAAATTATAAGCGATTACCTTTAAAATAGTCTTTTCTCATAAAATTCATAACTCTCAATCTATACATCCAAAAATCACCATTTTTTGGACACAATCAAGAAAACTCATCAAAATATCATTTTAAATTTTTCCAGAATTTTTGAAATTCAGAAAAATTACGAAACTGAAAATCATAACAACCCTTAAAATCCCTTAAAATCCCTTACTATCCCTTACCTCAAAAGAGCAGTACTTCTGATCGGTATAAGGCTGAAGAAAACTTGCACTGATGAATAGAAACTCACAGAGTATCTAAATACTCATAAAATACACTCAATAATCTAGAGAGAGAAAGAGAGAAAGCTTATGTTTCTGGTGTGATTTTCAATTCTAACTTAGCCCTCTATTTATAGGAAAATTTTAGTAGGTTTGACCTGCAACCTGATGGCTTTACCTGCTACTATTCCCACCCACCACATTTGAAATATAATTCAGCACATTTCTTCACCAACCACAAGTGGGGCCCACCAATTCTAGAATTTTCCACCAAAATGATAAACTCCGAAAATTCAATAATTTCTGAACCAGTCATCTCGTAAAATTCATAATAAATCATACGTTCATTTTTAACGGTTCAAAATTTATGGACATATACTCAACTTATATATGTATAACATATCCAAAAATTACCACGATCCAACGATCGGATTAAAAATTATAACACCCGTAATATTTTTCAAAAAACCCTGATTTTTAATACCTCCATTCCGACAAAAATACGGATAAAAATCTCAACATTAACTCCTTCATTTTTTAACCACAAAAATATATCCCTCATTTATATCCACATAAAATAAATATTTTCTTATCATATGAATCAATAATTAATTATTCACAAATAATATTACAGAATCACATTTATGACAACCAGGCCATTCCCAGGAAAGAGGGGGCTTTCCAATAAGAATTTCTCCTTACTGGCGCGCAATTAGATGACCAAACCTCTCCTTAGACAGAACTTTCTAGACATTGCCAATAATGTTATCTAATAATATTATTCAAATAATATGAATTATTGATCTGATAAAGGAAAATACTGTGCAGCAACAATTATTGAACAACAATAATACAAAATTTCAACGTAGCAATTATTGAATCAATAAAATAAAATATTGAACAGTAATTACTGTAACAATTATTGAGTAGTGCCTTCTTACGTAAGAATCAATAATTTCAAAAATACTGTGCAATACCGTGTGCTACTGTGCAATAACGCGTATTACTGTATTTTAATCACCGGGTATTCCAACAGTGTTAACGGTAACAACTACGCCGTTATTTGTAAAAACTTAAATTTGTCATTTTCTTCACCCGACAGTTATTCTGTTATGGGGCCCACAAATAGCTGCGCCGTCGTATGAATATTCCCCGACAGAAAGAATATTTCACGACCAAACGAATATTCCCCGACAACAATGATTATTTTATAACCACTTGTGTATTTTGAAAAATTTTCACATTTCACCCATAACTTTAACTTTTTATCAATTTAACCATTTACTGAATTGTAATTATAAGAAAAATTGAATACTTTTATTTCATAAAATTCGGGGTCTTACAATTTTACACGAAAACAAAATTTTGTTGCGAAATATATTACTTTCTGCATTGAAAAAAAATCCGTTACTAGACAATTAGCAACGCTCATTGCGCAACGAAATGTCTAACGACCGAAAAATCGTTGCAAATGGCATTTGGCAATGAAATTTTGCACATTTAGCAACGAAAACTATTTGTTGCAAAATCACCATTTTTTTGTAGTGATATAACAAACTCAATGAACAATAAAAATAAATATTAAATTAAATCATCATCGGGTTCCATTGATTCCCTAATAAAGAAATTAGTTCATAAAGGTTAAACCATAAATGAATTCTCAAGAGTCATTCTAAATACAAGATATAAGAGTAAAAGAAGAGAGAATAAAACTTTGATGAAGTTCTTTCTCCTTTAATAGATCTTGTTCCTTGCCTCTTAGAATCCTCTGAAAAACACTTATTTTTTCTACGTACTATTCTATTTACTCTTAATAATCCTCCTTAATTATTAGTCTCCTACTAATATCTCCTACCAAAAGTGTCCAACCCATACAAAATAAGTGTAAGCTAATAAAATGTCTGTCTTTTAGGAGTTTGAAACCCTCCTAACTTCAATACACAAGAATCAACTATAATTAGGAATCAAAACAGTCTTCAAATTCCCGCGCATATGAAACACACGTGCCAAAAAATTAGCCATGCGACGCAGATATAAGGTGTTGAACGCCACGACTCTTCAAGCATCGCAACTCTAAAGTGTTTAAGCGTCGCAACTACCAGTCCCCTGTTCGTTTCCTTTGATTCCTTAAGCTATTCTTTGCACTTTTGCCCTGTTTGAAGTAGTTATTCCTTCATCAAATGATCTTTAATCACCTATAGCTAAATTAAGGCTAAACTCACAACATTTTGCAACATTTACACTAATACAAGTTGGAATTCATTATTAACATAAACTTACTAAAATGCATAAAATAATACTAAAAACCTTAAGAATAAGCAAAATACTTCAGTTAAGACTACTCAATTCATAGATATGAAATATACTCATCAAATACCCCCAAACTTAAATACATGCTTTTCCTCAAGCAAAACCAAAATACTGCAAACCTAAGATACCTAAGAATGCAACCTACAAACTCAAATAAGCATGAATATGCTTATAGCCTACAAGATCATATAAAAGCAATGTTTAGTAAACAATAAATCATCTACAAGCTTATCAACTTAGTTTGTTCTTGACTCATAATAATTATGATCCCATCGTGTGTGTGTGTGTGTGTGTGCATTACCTCCAATTTAACTAATCATACCTTAGAAAAGATTATAAAATGAACACCTAGGAATGCAAAATTATCAATCATAACCCAAGAAATTAGCACAGTGGTTCAAGGTTGCGGACTGCCTTGCATAAGCAAATTACCAAACCCGCACTGGTCCAGGCTAGGGAGATTAGTCGGCCTACTGGTCGGATACTCCACATTATCAAAAAGAATTATTAATCACTAAGAATATATTACAGTCATACCCTCAGCCAGGGTAAAATAATTCAGTTTACAAGGGAACACAATTTATCTTTTGCCCAATTATTCTTCCTAGCTGCATTTATTCTTAAATGTGCAATGTTAATCTTTATTAGGCTTTTCAAAGTTATCCATGTAACGAATTTTCAACCAATGACTCCTAAACCAGTCGGTTTTAGGGTGCTAAGTGTAAAGACTACTCCTAAAGGCTTACTTATTCAAATAACAAAGGCCACAAAGATAACTAGTCAAGTGAATTGTACATGATGATGGCTATATACCTCCCTTATTATTATTATTATTATTATTATTATTATATTTTCAACTTAAGGGGAGTAATCTTTTGAGCTTATTCTTCACCATGCAATATACTACTAGGAAGATAACATTTTATTATTTCCACCATTCAAACCATCACCCCCCTAAAAACATGGACAATTGACTACCCCTACTTCAATCAAAACTGATATATAGTTCTAACGTTTGACTCTTCTAACACTACTTAAGGTTTCAACCTAAAATCCCCCTAAGGTACACTACTCACAGTGGGGTTTAAGTGCACAAAATATAGGGATCATACTACACAAGAACTATTTCTAACCCAATATCAAGCTATACACGATTCAACCATTCACTACTTTTCAACCACATATAATCATTTCTTATCATCGTCTATTCAAAAATTCACCACTTATTTATTTATTTTTTATTATTTTAGAACATGATCAATAAAATAACTATCTACTCATGTAACTATTAATAAAAGTTCAAATCATCCATGCATAAATAAAAAAAAATAGTAAGTCTTCAACCAAACCAAACCATGAAAATAAAATTTAACAACCATATTCTTGATCATTACCCCCAAACTTAAATATTGCATTGCCTTCAATGTAATACTTATATACTTCCCTGGAAAAATTCAGTCGTCCTCGCTCGCGAGGTCGTCGCTAGCTGTCTCCTCCTCTGTCTCGAAAGTCAAGTCTGGGAACACCAGTGATGGCAAAAAATGGATAGGACCCGCACCGGATTTGTTGAAGCGATTAGCAAAATTGGTGATAACCTCATTCGTGTAATCTACAAAAGTGTCCACTCGTCCCACTATATGATCCAATCGGTGTGTTTACTAGCGAGTCAGCCCCAATAACTGATATTGGCCACGTCCCAAGTTGTCTGTAGCACCACACAAAGTTTTGACCTCTGTGAGTAACAAATCCAATGTAACACCAGTCAGAGAAGCTAAACGCGATCCTCGACCTACTCGCTTGGTGGAATGGAATGGTCCTACACCTCCATCACATCCCGCAACAATAGCAGCCTCATCAGTTGCAATAACATCCTCCTCTGTTCTATAACCAGTCCCCCTCGTGTCAGGGAAGCCTCTGGTCCGTTCATTAAATTGGTCAATGGTGTTGCTGTCTAAAACTAACATTGGCTGCTTAAAAATTTTTGATGGGCTCTATATGACTTTAGTGTTCCTACTTAACCCATAAATGAGTGATGGTTGTGGAAGTCCGTCGGTAGAACCACCTTGTAGTGCTGTGAGGATTAACTTGTAGATGACTCATCTCACATCTATGCTTTTTCCCGTGACAATAAAAAATAGTAGCACTACCCTGGACTTAATGACCTCTGAAACATGGGAAGAAGGCATCAATTTTGCACATAGAAAATAAAACCAAGCCTTACCATATTAACTTAATTCTCCCCGAGGAAAAGGAACTGCTTGGTTGGGTCTTGTGGTCCATTGTGCTCCAGGTTTGCATATACATTGGATAACCTCATCCCAGTTTAATTCCTCTATAACGATCCCAAAAATTGAATAAAAATTCAACCGTCTTTGGTCGTTATCAAAACCTTCACATTTTAACTTTATATCATTATTCGATGATTTAATCAATAAAAATGCAGAATAATCAAAACTTTTCAGTTTTCATTCTTTACTTTCCCTCGAATCCTAACCTTTATAATTACATAACTTAGAATCCTACTTAATTTATGATTCAATTCAACAGAGTTAATATAAATTTTATAACACAAATAAACATCCTATATGTATAGCGAATAATTGAAACTTTACAACTCAACATGAAATTAAACTTCATAACTATCGAGTACATCTTTTAGTATCTTAAACATGGTTTAAACAATACTTTCAATCAAAATAAATTGTCCTCTCGTTTTACTTCTGATTCTTATCACTCAAGTAGCACGTGATATTACCTTAAATCTTTAACTTGAAAAAATTATTATTTGTAAGATTGAGCTCGACAGCCCAACAAATCTAACATTTTTCATGCATCACGTAGCGTATAATATCATGCTCAGATTACACAACATAATCATTTGGCTAAACATATCATACATGCTATATTTCACATATCAAATAAAAATTGAGCTTCATAACTCAATTAGCTTAGTCATAGATGGACTTTCACAGTATATAAAGCATCATATGAAATTTCTCATGCATATAGCAGTCTAAATTACAAACAATCAGCTACCAAGTTCATAAAGCAAATAGGAATTGAAAGACTTACCTGGTTTGTTGATTACCAACTACAGCTTGACCACTTTGCGTTTGTCCTACATCAGTTAAGAAGTTTATATACACATGCATCAGTTTCACATACAATGAAATCATTTAGATTACATTGACTCTTAGTCTTAATCTTTTATTTTAAGAATTTCCTTCTAATTGTCACTCGATGTTCAATTGAGTGTTTAAGGTTTGTCATGACTCCATATTATGAGTCTAATGTTTAATAAACTTAATTAAGGTTAATTAAGTAAACCTTTATCTTATCTTCCTTCACGTTTCCCTTTCTATGACATTTAAAATTTAGTTAAGTCATTAAATTAACCTTCATCTCGTATACCTTTATATTTCTATTTTTAATCGATACTCAACGTTTGGTTAAGTCAATATATCCCATTACTACAACATTTTAAATGTTTTACAATTGTTAAGTCAATATATCCCTTTACTACAACATTTTAAGTTAACATTTGTTTTATAATTCTTTATACTTTTCTCTTAATAGACACTTAACGTTAGGTTAAGTCGTCATAGTTAACATACTATAATTGTCATATAATATAATTAACATTCTATAATTCTATAATTCTATAACATTCTATAATTATATAATACTAACATACTATAACATCATACTATAACATTCTAACATTCTATACTATTTTATTTTATTTGTTATCATTATATTATAACATTCTATAATTCTATAGTCGTTAAGTGCCATCATACTAGATGTATCACATTTGTTAACATAAATTAAGTTAACACTCACCCTAGGTTCCTTCACGTTCCTCTATAATTGTCACTTAACATTTGGTTAAGTCTTTAAAGTCTACCTTTACATTGCATTAGGTTTATTCAATTCAATTAGGAACCTTCATATCACTCTTCTAAAATTCTTCTTTTAACGTATTACTTAACATCTAGTTAAGTCTTTAAGATCTCCCATTTTATCACGTTATGTGAATAAGGTTTATCATTATTAATTAAATGAACCTTCTCGCTATACTTTAATTACATCATTTAATTTGTTACTTAACATTTTGTTAAGTGTTCAAAACTTCTAATTACACCTTACTAAATATATAATATCCATTAGTACGAATTATAACTAATTTCCTTTAACCATACTTGCAACCTTTCTTCACTGGGCAGAACCTGCGGTGCCATGTTTGTTTTTACTACCAGCGCTGTGGCACCGAAGTCAAACTTCAATTGACTCGATTCCAGGTGCTGCGATGCCTAAAATTGCTTAGTAACCGGCGTTGCAGCATCCCTTAGCAGAACCAGAATATGTAGTTTTGTGTTCTTGACCCTTCTTCCTTCCAATCTTTATATCTCGATCATAATATATCCAATTGAGTCCGTTTTTTATTCTATAGACTCCTAACTCTTAAAAGTACAATATAATAAAAAATCAAGACCTTTCAAACACATTAACAAATCATTCTAAAGACCCAATTTCAAAGTTCATACTAAATTTTCATGTTTTAACATGTTTAGTGTAATCATTCAACACGAATTTGATTTAACTCCGTTTTAGTTCATTCTAATTGGGTTTTTTTTCTATTCTCAAAGGAGAGCAACAATCCATCATCAATTTATAGAATACCATATGAAACCCTAACCAATTTTAGCCTCCAAAATAGACCAAATGATATATATTACAACAAAACTCTAATTCCTCATCTTTAACAAGTTTTCATGATTTCATTACTCTAAAACCATTTATAAAGGCTATATATGTTTGATGATAAAGCATATACTTTGTAACAATCTTATTCATTTATTAATAAAAGTATTCATTTACTAAAAGCTTTAATTTATCTACATGGTGTTGTTTTAATAATATGTGATAAACCCATAGTTTTAAGTAATATTTTTAGAATCATGATGAAATCATGCTAATGTGATCTAAATTCTTAGATAGCTCACAAACTAAAATTGTTTCCAATCGTTGGCCTACTAAAAAGGGGATTAGTGAATCTGAATAGATTGGTACATATGTTTCTTGCTCATTGGATGAGGATGATTGATCTCATGATCATTTGTGTGGAGACACTAAAGCACGTGTGTAGGTGCTTATTGGAGAATAAGTTCACTGGACGTGGCTCGCTAAGGAATACCTAATGAAATTTTACTTGCCTGTCAATAGAAATTCCTGTAGTGATAGTAGTACAAGTGATCCTTAGAATTGAGATCATCATAGTATCTTGTGTATAATAAATTATATTTTAACTTATTCCTTAAGACCATTAGGGTATATCAAAGGGTATGCTTGGGGTGTAATAAGTTATATATGGAGATAATGAATGATCAACAAAGAATCTACCGCTTCTAGTAAAAGAAGAGAAATGAGCTTGGGTGACTAACGTTGGTGGATCACTTTTAGAGGCTAAACATTTGGGTGGCTAACGTTGATCAAAGGAAGGAATCAAACCCGGTGGATTCAAGTTGAATGCAAAAAGGATTTGGAGGTGAACTTGTACATGAGGAAGCTCGAATCTTCAATGGTATAATTATTGTTCTTCATATTTTCGTTTAATTAATAATTGTGCATAAAAAGATGATCCGGATAATTGGTTTGTAAAATTTTTAAACTCTATTTTTACGCTTCTGCTTTACTTTGATGCAATTTGATTGTATCCATGAATCTTACAAACCTAACAGTGGTATCAGTGCTAAACCTTTATGCAAGTTATTAATTGTTCAAATTCGATATGTATGTTGATATGTGTTTATAACAAATTTTTTGGGCATAATTATTGGTACAGAATCATGTTTTTGGAGAAAAATTGCATAATTCGCGAATTGGAAAAACAATTTCTGGTAACTGGCGCTGCAGTGCTGAATTATAATGTAATCTAAGCGTTGCAGCGTCGGTCCGGGTTTTCAAAATGGGCAACCCGGCGCTGCAACGCCAGTTCACAATATAAACTTGGCGTGGCAGCGCCACGTCCTGATTTTTGAAAACGGGTAACCCGGAGCTGCAGCGCCTGAAACCAGTTCTTTTTCGGTGCTGCAGCACCGGTACCTAGAATTAAATAAAAATTTATTTAATTTAATTTATCTAATTTCTAATTAAAATAAAAGGTTTATTTTAAATTAAAATTGGATACACTATTTTTAGTAATTCTAAATTAGAAATAAAGGAGTTTATTTTGATTTAGAATTGGATTAAAATAAAGTTATTTATTTTAATTGGAATTGGATTCCACGTTAGTTTGAATAAAAGACTTTATTCAAAAGTTTTATATTAACTTGGAATTAGATTTCACGTTCGTTTGAATAAAAAAGTTTATTCAAAAGTTTTATATTAACTTGGAGTTAGATTTCACGTTCGTTTGAATAATAGAGTTTATTTAAAAGTTTTATATTAACTTAGAATTGGATTCCACGTTCGTTTGAATAAAAGAGTTTATTAACATATGGAATATGATTCCATATTTCCTAGAATAAAGGAGTTTATTCATATATGGAATATGATTCCATATTTTCTAAAATTAAAGATGTTTAATTTGTTTATAAGGAATATTATTCAATATATTTTATTTTTCCAACAATTTTAAGTTAAAATAAAGGAGCTTATTTTGAACTTTAAATTGGATTCCTTGTTAATTAAAATAAAAGAGTTCATTTTAATTTGGAATTTAACTAAAAATAAAGTAGTTTATTTTTATTCAAATTTGAACAAAATAAAATAGAGAAGCTTATTATGATTTAAATTTTGATTGAAATAAAGGAGTTTATTTTGTTTCAAAATTGGATTTAATGCTAATTAAAAATGCTCATTAAATCAATATCAATGTATATTTGGAATGTTTATTATTCATGAGATGAATGTTATTTATTAATGCATATGTTGATATGTATGATAATAAATGGCCGGGATTGATTATGGACTAATGACCAATGTGATTGGATTTTATTTTAGTTGGATGCGTGAATGTATGAGTTTTATTAAATGACAAGTTTCCTAAACCTAATCTTTATTTTGAGCTTATCCTACTGTTTATAAATATGCAAGTTATTATTCTGTCTTGTTTATCAAATTACGCAAGTTATTGAATTCTATCGAGCAAAGTTCTTAATTTTGTTTCTTTATTGAAAAAGGTATCCTTAGCTTATCATTGTTGTTCAAACTAGGTTCATTACATGTTTTTAATGCTTTGAAAGTTATTTTTAAAGCATGACTTTGATGTATCATACTATTCATTTATAGTTCATAATTACTCTATAACATGTCGTTGTTAAACCCTCGTATTGTCATTGAACTTTTGATTCAACTAATCCTTAGTTGATGAACGTTGAACTCTAAATTACCCTTGAAAGTACTTATCCAAACCAAACTTCCTTTGGTGCGAACTTGTTTGTTAAACTAAGATGAATAACCCTATTATAGGGGATTATTTACGCGGAAGCATTTAGATATTTGTGTACAATACATGGTACTAGGGATGAGGAAGGTCCAGTTTGAAGTCCAAACCGCAGCCGAAACCGCTTAGGTGCGGTTTGACAAATTCAAAACAGCACACGAAATTGCTTGTGATTGGTGAGGTCCGGGTTTAAACTGTGCGGTGCGATTTTAATTGGTGTGGTTTCGGTTTCAAAACCAATTGAAACAACAAAAAAGTCTAACCCTTCAATATAATTTAACACAACTCACATCGAGCAATTAACTTATTGACAGAGTCGACAATGAAAATTATATTAAGCATAGAACCAAAGCTCCTTCTGTCAAACATATCAAATTCACCATCAAATTATAGAACAGTAAGACATAAAATAGTTTTAGTTTATAATAAAAGAATGATGCTTTAAAACTAAAACATACGCTATATAAAACAACGTATGTAAGACCCCAACTTTTATGAATAAAGATTAATTTTTCTCAAAATATATTTTTAACTATTATGGTGTGGATTTGATATAATGTTATAGTTGTGGGTAATATTTATAAATTTTGCAAAGTAAGCAAGTTATTATAAAATATTTGATTGGTCAGGGAATATTCGTTTTAACAAGGAATATTCGAACGACGACACAATCATTAGTAGACCCCACAACGAAAGTATTGTCGTAGTTAAAAAATGACAGAAATATCTTTTTATAAACATAATGGCGAAAGTGTTACCGTTAAACTGTTGAAATAACTGGTGGTAAAAGTACAGTAATACGCGTGGTTGCATAGTAGCACACGGTATTGTACAATATCTTTGATTATTGATGCTTACGTGAGAAGTCACTCAGTAATACTCAATTATTGCTACAGTAATTGCTGCATAATATCTCTCATATTATTGATTCAATTATTGTCATAGTATCATCTGCATAATATTTTATATTATCAAATCAATAATTGAGACGACAAAGTTATTCATATTATTATTTACAATATTGACGATGTCTAGAAAGTTCTGTCGAGAAAATGGGTTTGGTCACCTAATTGCACGCCAATAGGGAGAAATCCTTATCGGAAAGCCCCCTCTTTCCTGGGAATGATCTGATTGTTAAATATTGTGAGTTATAATATTAATGATGAATAAGTTCGTGTTAATTAAAGATGAAATTATTGATAAAAATATTTTCATTATGTTGGGATTATTAGTGTTAGTGGAAATCGACATTTATTTCAATAATAATTGATTTCTAGATGTTAAATTGACCAAACTGGCAATTAATCGGATAAATGAGCAATTAATTACTATTGGCTCACATGCAAATTACTGTTGGTTCACATGTATGGAACTATTTGTTCACATGTATGTACTATTAGAGAAGGTGGTGCAAGATTGATAATACTTACATGACTAAATTAAAAATAGAAATAAAGATGAAGGTACTATACTGTAAAAATTCGAGGCCCTAAACGTGTAATTATCGAAACTATGTTTTCCTATAAATAGAAGCTCATTCTTCTTTCATTCTCACCAATTCACTAAGACTCACAAGAGCAATTATAGAGAGAGAAGCTATAGAGAGAAAGAAGAAGAATATTTTGCTACTTCACTATTCCAGTATCCAGTTTTTTTAAGGTAATGGATATTATTTTTTTGAGTATTCGTATGAAATAATATTTTCTTCCATACTCTGTAGTATGTAAGTAATATTATTTTGTTTCGTATTTCTAATTCTACACTCATTTTGTTAAAGAATTGCTTCTATACTCCATGAAATTAGTATCATATCCTTGAAATTTGCGCTTCATCTAATATCGTTTCACAAAAATATTTTTCTGAACATTCTTGTTAAATTTTAAACTTTCAATGCCGAAGTACTATTCATGGGTACTATTCATTTATACGGTACTATTCATAAAGTTCTATTTACAGGATACTATTCATAAAATACTATTCACAAAGTACTATTCACGGGTACTATTCATAAGTACTATTCACAAAGTACTATTCTCGAAACACTATTCACGAGATACTATTCACTCGGGTACTACTCTCTCGGGGTACTATTCATGACAAAAATTGATTTTTTTCTGTCAAAATCATTTTTGATACAATATTATTCTTAAATTTTACTCCACAAAGCAGTATCATGTTGACAATTTGAACATTATTGATGTGACGCCCCCAAATTCAGGTACTTGAAACCCGAACTCGGTGCTTCACGATACCATTTCTATGAGCGAAACAATACTAATAATAATAACAATAATATAAATACTAAACTTAATTTACATATCAGAGTTTGAATCCGAGGTACGCGACCTTTAAACATTACATTACATGATAATAATAAATATCATAGTCTTACTAAAGTCTACTTATTACATAAAATACCATAAATCTTATTATGTTTGCTTTCCTTTTCCTTTGTTTCTGCATGATCCTTCAGATTGATCACGATTGGCTGAAAACATTTAAATTAAGCAAGAATGAGCATTTGGGTGCTCAGTAAGTAATAGCAACGATAAATATTAGCTGAAAGGATTAAATATTTTCTTTGAATGACACTTCTACAACGAATCTGTTAGGTTTGTAATATTCATGAATGCAATCAAATTGCACAAGATAAGTGGAAACGTGAAAAATAGAGTTTTAAAAATTTACAAACCATATACCCGGATCATCCTTTATACACAATTATTAATTAAACGAAAATATGAAGAACAAGAATCATACCCTTGAAGATTCGAACTTCCTCATGTACAAGTTCACCTCCAATCTTTTTCGTGTTTAACTTAAATCCACCGGGTTTGGTTCCTTCCTTTGATCAACGTTAGCCACCCAAGTGTTTGGCCTCTAGAGGTGATCCACCAAGGAAGAAGAAAGATTCAAGAATATGAGTATTTGGCAAAACCCTAGTTTTTCTATCTCTCATAGAAAATGAGCGTACTCTCCAACAATTAGAATTGTGCATCTCTGATATATGATATAAGACACTTCTTATAAAGATATCAGGTAACCCTATTTAATTAAAAATAAGGTATTATTTATTTAATTAAACTCTTTTAATTAAATGGGCTCCCTAATCTTATTAGGAATAATTAATTAAACTCCTTTAACTAATTTTTCCTCCTAATCCTATTAGGAATAAATGAGAGTACTTATATTAAATTAATTTCTAAACTCTTTTAGAAATTAAAATAATAATAATAATCGTAATAATATTAATAAGACTCCTCTTATTAATTTATATTTAATATTTCTAAAATATTAAATAATAAATATTAAGCTATTTAATTTATTCTATCACCATAGATTAAATTAAATATACTTAACATATTATTACGATTATGTCATTAACTTCTTAAATAATTATTCTTCCTTTTACAGTGTGACCCTTTAGGTTCTCCATAATAAACCGGTTGTGAATAAATCAATTAGAACAATTCTAATCTTATTTAAATAAATAAATTAAACAATTAATTTATTTAAATAAATAATATTTATTCTACAATAGGGATAAGCCTCCCTAGCGATTAACGACTTTCCAGATAATATAGATTTCAACATTAATCATAAAAGAACCTTTTAGTAAATAGTTAATGTACAATTAAATCCTTCCACCATATAATGTCCCAATTAAATATAAGACATGGAATTACTGTCAAGTCTTATTTTATTTAATTATATGTATCTTGATTCTTAAATGCACAACACCAAATAATGCAAAATAGAAACTCCTTTCTAATTTCATTCTGCCTTGGCCAAGGACTACTGAGTTGTCATTTATCGAATCACATAGGACATTTCTTTTCTTTTACTAGAAGTGGTAGATTCTTTATTGATCATACATTATCTCCATGTATGACTTATTATACCCAAGCATACCCTTTGATATACCCTAAGGGTCTTAAGGAATAAGTCAAAGTATAATTCATCATACACAAGATACTATGATGATCTCAAGTCCAAGAATCACTTGTACTACTATCACCACAGGAATTCCTATTGACAGGCAAGTATAACTCCATTAGGTATTCCTTAGCGAGCCACGTTCAGTGAACTTACTCTCTAATAAGCACCTACATACTTGCTTTAGTGTCTCCACACAAATGATCATGAGATCAATCATCCTCATCCAATGAGCAAGCAACGTATGCACCAATCTATTCAAATTCATTAATCCCCAATTTAGTTATCCAACGATTGGGAACTATTTTAGTTTTAAACTTTCTAAGAATTTAGATCTCATTATAATGATCATCATCATTATTCTAAAAGCATTGCTTAAAACTATGGGTTTATCGCATATTATAAAGCAGCATCATGTAGATAATTAAAAGCCTTTAATAAATTAATATTTTTTATAAATAAATGAATAAGATTGTTACAAAGTATATGCTTTATCATCAAACATGATTGGCTTGTATGCATACTTCTTTCAATCTCCCACTTGCACTAAAGCCAATCGCCATGGTATCTCATACCCTTCTTCTCTAAGTGATGATTATCCTGCTATTGGATAAGCTTTAGTTAATGGATATGTAATGTTGTTCTTGATAGTTCACATGTTTAGATCCAAGATGAGACTTAGGAACTATTCCTAGTTATGTAATGAACTTTTCATCCAAACAATCAACTTGTAGCTTCATTTATAGTTATATACTTTGTCTTTATCACTAAACGAGCAACTCTTTCCTGTTTGGAACCTTTCCAATTCACTACACCACTGTTCAAGGTAACACTTTACCTTAAAGTGAATTTTCTATCGTCTTGGTCTGTCTGAAAAACTTGAGTCTGTTAAGCCCTCTAGTTTTAATTTAGACCCATCATAAATTTTAATCACATCCTTAGTACCGGTTAAGTACTTTAAGATATTTTTCACTGTCTTACAATGATCTTCTCTAGAATATGACCGATCATTATCAGGTCTCGTATATTTCATTGTATACATGATTGTCACTCATGCGATCTCTCTTTTATGAGTCTATGGGAACTATTAAGAGAGATACACTCCATGACTCATCAACATGAGACATCTCTTGGAGTTTGTCATGCTAAATGACTTTACCATCAAATGAATATACATTTCTTAGGTTAAGTCGAGCATCCTCTTGAATCTATCTATATAGATTTGTATCTCTAATTAAGATACTCTTCCCAAATCATTTATGGAGGAATGTTTAGACAACTTTATCTTTACTAATTGTAGCATCGGTATGTCATTCCTTATCCGTAGTATATCAACATATAATACTAGGAATGTCACGACGCTCCTACTGACCCTTTTATACACACTAGGTTCATTGTTGTTTTTGATAAAATCAAACTCTTTTGATTTGTTTCATCAAAATGAATGTTCCATATTTTAGAAGCTTGCTTCAATCCATTTCTCAGAGTGTCTATAACTCTTACCTCATCGTATGTAACTGGATCATCATCTTTATGATGTGTACCTCATCATCATCATGCATGATGAATCTATACCTCCCAGGTATCTTCGGTACTATTCCAGATTTACGATTCGGTTGTGGTACAATAGGTCTATCTACAAGTTCCTCTTATTTGACTTATAGTGTTTTGTGGTTCTTGAACTCTTCAAGATCTATTATCCTCCCACTAGCCCTTTTAATGATAAACATTTTTATCTTAGAAAGCAGCGTGTTTCGTAACAAAAACCTTTTGCTAAGTAGGATTATAGAACATATACCCTAATCTTACTTTAGGATGTCCCACAGATCTGTATTTGTCAAATCTTGCCCCAAACTTATCCTTTGAAACCTTTTCACATAAGTTGGACAACCCCTTATCTTAACATACTTAAGATTAGGAATCCTCCATGTCCATAACTTTTATGGAATCTTGTGGCTGGATTTTGAGGTTACCTTTTTCGTAGATATGCAGCCATTTCTAGGACATTATCCCAGAAGAATACTAGAATATCGGTAAAATCATTATGGACCGCACCATGTCCAACAAGGTACAATTTTTTCTTTCAGATACATCAATCAATTATTACGTATCAGGAGGTGTCCATTATGAGAAAACTATTTGAGATGATATAGAAACTCATTGCACAAGTATTTATTTCTTGATCTAATTAAAGAATCTTAATACTTTGCCAATTTGTTTCACTTCTGAATTCTTTGAACCTTTCAAATAATTCACACTTGTATTTCAGCAAATACACACATTCAACTCTTTGAATGATCATCTCCCTTTCTTATACTAGTTTGTTCAATTTGTAAAATTATTTTCACGTAAGTCAAGTATACAAAATCCATTAAGTAATATTCCAATTCTATACAAAATATTATTATTATAAATAGAACAATAATTGTTCTTAAATATAATACCAAAGATTTCATTATCTAACAATAAAATAGAAATAATGTTTCTAACAAGAACTAGAATACAATAACAACTTATTGGCTTAATAGATTTACCTGTAGGCATTGCTAAACTATAAGTTTCTATGGCTAATGTAGCAACCTTTGCTTCATTTCTCACACATAGGATTACCTATCTTTGTTTAGCTTTCTACTTCTGCTTGGTCCCTTCATAAATCTATATTTATGATAACCAAAGCCGATATTCAATACCCAAGTAGAACCTTTACTTAAAGAAAAATTTATTTAAATCATGAACAAAAACTATATTTGTAGCCGAAACTTCACAAAGCTTCATCTGGTTAGCCTCTGCAAGATGCTTCTTGCAGTTTCTTTCTAGTGTCCAGGCTTATTGCAGTGGAAGCAAACTCCTTTACTATCCGTATCAGTTTTATTCTTATTATCCTTTATTTTTGCCTTTCTTTATTTACCTTCTTAGAACAGTTCTTCTTTTTAGAAGATCCTTTGGCCCTACCAGTAAGACTTGGTCTTTCTTGGTTGGAAAGTGACTCTCAACATTTTTCAACATGTTAAGCAAATCAGCGAGGCTAATATCTAGCTTGTTCATATGAAAAATTCACAACAATTGTGAAAGGAGTCTTGGAGTGAGTGCAAGATCAAATCTTGGCTCAACTCTCCATCCATGACAAAACCTGTTGTCTTAATTGTTCAATCAAATTGATCATGTTTAGGACTTTTGTCTTTACTGTAGTGTCATCGGTCATTCTAGATTGGAAGAGCTCCTTAGATATCTGATATCTATCAGTCCTACTTTTCTCACCATCAACTACTTGATGTGTAGGAATATAGTAAGAGCATTCATAGTTTCATGCTGACGCTGAAGTTCGTTACTCATGGATGCGAGCATGATGCATTGAGCCAACTGTGCATCATCTTGCCACTTTCTAAAAGTAGCAATCTCTTCCTCAGAGGCATTGTCTACAACCATTGCAGGCATATGCGTATTAAGGATATAAGATAGCTTTTTAGCCATGAGAACTATTATCAAATTTCTTAACCTATCCTTTTAATTCGGTCCGATTAAATAACATTTAATATGCTACGCAGTGATAGTAATTTTAGACATTGTAAAATTCTGTAAATAAATTTGTAATTAACAATATTTTAGCATACATTATTTTATTAATTACCAAAATAATTTAGTTTTAAATTGGTATCTCTCACTATTTTTTTCAAACTATATTACCCTCAATATATATAGTTCGACAATATCTAATTAAAGATATGCTAGTGAGAATAAGGATCCCATTTTAAATGTATATAGCCTTGTGGTGACACAACAAACTATATATAAATAAATAGGTAGACAACTCTTGTTAATTACATCAACTATGCAACTCCTTGTATTTTACCTCTTAGATTATGTTGATCAAGTGGTTGCACATTCGAATCAAAATTATCCAAGTTAAGTCCAACCTAGCACTCCATATATTCAAAAAAAAAAATATTGTCCTTGTGGTGACACAACAAAACAACATTGTTCAATTTTCTTTATAAGCATCAAATATGATAAAATTAACATCTTAAAGAATTAAGATAAGCCTTGTGGTGACACAACAAACTTATAATAATTAATTGATACTCTATTATTTTTATCATGCTAGAAGGCGACATTCGATATTCTAAATATCTTTGAACGCTTAGGACTTAATATAAAAATTTGAGGGGTTTGCATGTAATTAATTTGTCTCATCTTGTTTAGCGCGCATGCACACACACACACACACACACACACACACACACACACACACACACACATATATATATATATATATATATATATATATATATATATATATATATATATATAAAATACACGTCATATTAATAAACATGCGAAGCATGTTTGCATAATATATATATATATATATACTATTAGCATACATATATAGAATACTATATTCTACCTAGATTGATTATGGACTTTTATTTTAGTTTGGTTCACTAGGGCCACCAAGTGAACCAAAAGGTCAAACCCTAGGGGTGCAAGAATTAATATTTAAATATAACTATTACATTTAAACCCGGGCACCATTATAAACAGGTCTTCAAGCGCTCCTTGCTCCTTGATCTCCAATTCTTCAAAATTAATTCTAACTATTCCTATTACAAAACTATTTAAAATAAATAGAAACCTTGATCAGCAGTCAAGGGAAAGTACATAGGAGGAAGATAAAATTTACATTAGAAAAAATTAGAGAAGACGAGGTACGCAGACCCCATTTAATAAAATCCATGCATTCATGCATCCAACTAAAATAAAATTCAATCACATTGGTCAATAGTCCATAATCAATCTCATTTATTATCATACACATTATCATATGCATCAATAAATAACATTCATCTCATAAATAATAAACATTCAATATATATATTGATATCGTTTAATGGACAAATTTAGTTAGCATAAAATCTAATTTTGAATCAAAATAAACTCCTTTATTTTAATCCAAGTTTAAATCAAAATAAACCTCTTTTATTTTAATTTATCCAATTTTGAATAAAATAAACTATTTTATTTTAATCAAAATAAAATCATTTATTTTAATTAATTATGGAATCCAATTCCTAGTAAAAAAAAACTCCTTTATGAAAGGAAACACAAATACTCTTTCCTATTCACAAATAAACTCTTTTATTTTGAATAATATGAAATTTTATTCCATATCTAAATAAACTCCTTTATTTAAGGAAATACAGATTCTCTTTCCTATTCATTAATAAACTCTTTTATTTTGAATAATATGAAATCTTATTTCATAACTAAATAAACTCCTTTATTAAGGAAATATGAAATCCAATTTCAACTCCAATTAGTTATCATGGAATCCAATTCCAACTCTAATTAGTTAGCATGGAATCTAATTTTAAAATTAAAATAAACCTTTTATTTTAAGATTAAAATAAACTTTTTTTATTTTTATTATAAAATTATTAAAAATATACATATATATATATATATATATATATATATCACATATATAGTGAATCACGTGAATCATATCAGGATCACGTGAAGTATTGTAATAGATTATATTATATGTATATATAAGTAATCTATTAACTTGTTGGAAATCATATTTCAATATTAACAAGAAGAGAAATTGCCGTTCAATTGTAATAGGAGAAATATATTACTATATTAACTTAACATCTTTGAGAAAGATACTACTATAACCTTACATGTAACGACCCCAAAATAGGTCCATTCCATCCAACCCATTCTGAGTCGCCAAAAACATGGTACAGAAAATAACTACAACTTTATTACAACAATTGTCGTATTAAATACAACAACACATATGCTGTGAGTTTGGATACACATATATACCAAATGTGACACATGTCCCAACCGTGGACAGCACCTCACAGTGACACCTTACATAAAGGTATAGTCAAAGACTGTTTTAGAAATTAGAATCTTTGGGAAGTGCTCAAGGAAACCTTCGTACATGGGAGGCCATGCGTCTAGGTTATGATAGATATCATATGGCCACAGAATTATCCTTGGTTGATCCAATACACCCCAAAGAAAAACGAGAAGTTTACTATCATATTCTTCCCAATGGTGAGTCTTCTCTTGACATATCATTATCTGCACTGTCTCTAATTGAGAATTATACTTCAAACAAACACCAAGATTATATAGGTAGTGCTCGTAAATATACTCAGCAAGTGGATGACCACATCCCTGTCTTATGATGATACGAGGTTATATGTCATTATACATCTTGTATGATAGTGGCAAAACACCATTCCAACGTTGGGTATGCCTTACCCTATTGGATTCATCAAATATAACTACTAAAAGAACTTTTCTATATTGCTTAGGGAGAACTCCACAGCTAGAGACCACCATTCTATTCCCTTGTTACCCCCGCTCGACCCAGCTACACTCTTATTACTTGAAAGGAATTATGAAGCAAAAGGGTGAGCACAACTAGCTCAGTAAAAAATATCATGACTAAAGATAATTAAATTATCAATAGCCTTCATTAGTAATAAATCAGAGATTTAGAACATATGGTAGATAATAAAAAATTTCAACTATAGTTGCAGCGGAACGAGCAATCCATTAGAAGAGTCAAATAGACCATAAAATCTATTATCTTCTCCATGTTAAAAGTCCACCAACAATGTTTTATCCTTGTAACATAAATCAACAATTCCTGTCCACAATCACGTGTATAACTCATAATCGTAATTGTAGTTCTAAATTCCTTTTCTCATCCAAGACGAAGAAAATTTTCATCACCTATCTTTACCTGAAACATCAAAGATCATGGTTACACCAAATCACATTGTATGTTCACAATCATACTAATAATTTCATCTTTGCACTACGGGCTAAATATATTCATCAACAAACCATCTTTCCACTACAGGCCAAAGATATTCATCAACAGGTCATCTTTGCACTACGGACCAAAGATATTCATCAACAATTCATCTTTGCATTACAGGCCAAAGATATTCCTCAACAGTTCATATTTGCACTACAGGCCAAATATATTCATATCTCAAAGAAATATATAATCATTTCAGAATTTATATAAACAATAATTATAACCATGTTAATCAATTCATCTTTACACTTAAGCTAAAGATATTCAATTATAAATTCAATGGTCATGATCATACCAGTTAACAATTCATCTTTGCACTACAGGCCAAAGATATTCCTTAGTCACGATCATACCAATAATTTACCCATCTTTATACTCAAGTGAAAGAGAAATTCAACATCAGGGTTATAAAAATGTTATATATGATAATAAAAATAATATTATCAACAACTACATTTATTTTCAAGAGCAACAATCATAAATCAAAGATAATTTGGTCAGAAAAAGAAAACCAATTTTTTTTCGTGAATAGTAACTCGTGAATAGTAACTCGTGAATAGTAACTCGTGAATAGTAACTCATGAATAGTAACTCGTAAATAGTAACTCAGACACAAAAAGGTAGAAATTCCACTATAAAATTTATACCAATATTTCGGTATAATGATATTGAAAGAATAACATTTCTTTAAACTTATAAACAATTTATTTTAATTATTTACACTTTACTAATTAATCCATTTAATCATCATAAAATGCCAAACTCATAAGATTTCATCACCAATAACCAAAACCCTCATCAAAAATCTGCATATACCTCATATAGGATTCTCAAGCCATAAAATCATGTTTTTCAATTTTCTTCCTTCGCATAACATATTTAATTCAATTATTCATAACTAGTCTATTTTTATTAAAAATACCAAATCAGTTCCAAAAATATTTCTTTTCTGAGATTTATCAAAATATAGTCCCATATTGAACATACATTTTTCTCAGAATTTTTAAAATTCATTTACTATTTTTCATATGGCCAAAACCGCCGAATATTTAGACATTTATCATAAATTGTCCTTTTATCCAAAAATTCCAAAATTCACAGAGTACACTGATATTATATAGATGTACTCCCAATAAAAATTTTATCAATTTTGCAGTTAACCACAAGGAGTTATAAGCGATTACTTTTAAAATAGTCTTTTCTCATAAAATTCATAACTCATAATATATACATCCAAAAATTGCCATTTTTGGACACAATCAAGAAAACTCATCAATTAATCATTTCAAATTTTTCCAAAATTTTTGAAGTTCAGAAAAATTACGAAACTGAAAATCATAACAACCCTTCAAATCCCTTACTATCCCTTACCTCAAAAGTGCAGTATTTTTGACTGAAATGCAAAGCTGAAGGAAACTTGCACTGAATAGCAACTCTCAAAGTATCTAAATACTCAAAAATATGCTTCATAATATAGAGAGAGAAAGAGAGAAAGCTTATGTTTCTGGTGTGATTTTTAATTTTAACTTAACCCTCTATTTATAGGAAAATATTAGCACGCCGAAGCAGACTTAACCTGCAACCTGATGGATTTACCTGCTACTATTCCCACCCACCACATTTGAATAAAAATCTCAGCACATTTCTTCACCAACCAAGAGTGGGGCCCACCAATTCTATAATTTTCCACCAAAATGATTAACTCCAAAAATTCAATAATTTCTGAACCAGTCATCTCGTAAAATTCATAACAAATCATACGTTCATTTTAAACGGTTCAAAATTTGTGGACATATACTCAACTTATATATGTATAACATATCCAAATATTACCACGATCCAACGGTCGGATTAAAAATTATAACCCTCGTAAAACATCTAAAAAATCCTAATTTAATTTTTAATACCCCCGTTCCGATAAAAATACAGATAAAACACCTCAACATTAACTTCTTCATTTTTAACCACAAAAATATATCCCTCATTTATATCCACATAAAATAAATATTTCCTTATCATATGAATCAATAATTAATTATTCACAAATAATATTACAGAATCACATTTATGACAACCAGGCCGTTCTCAGGAAAGAGGGGGCATTCCGATAAGGATTTCTCCTTATTGGCGTGCAATTAGATGACCAAACCTCTCCTTAGACAGAACTTTCTAGACATTAATGCTATCTAATAATATTATTCAAATAATATGAATTATTGATCTGATAATGGAGATGATGTGCAGCAACAATTATTGAAACAACAATAATATAAAATATCAACGCAACAATTATTGAATCAATAAAATAAAATATTAAACAGTAATTACTTAGACAATTATTAAGTAGTGCATTCCTTCGTAAGAATCAATAATTCAAAAATACTGTGTAATACCATGTGCTACTGTGCAATAACGCGTATTACTGTATTTTAACCACCGGGTATTCCAACAGTGTTAACGGTAACAACTACGCCGTTTTTTATAAAAACTCAATTTTTGTCGTTATCTTCATTCAATCGTTTTCCGTTATGGGGCCCACAAATAGCTGCGCCGTCGTACGAATATTTTCCGACAGCAAGAATATTCCACGACCAAATAAATATTCACCGACAATAATGATTATTTTATAACCACTTGTTTATTTTGAAAAGTTTTCACATTTCACCCATAACTTTAGCTTTTTATCAATTTAACCATTTACTGAATTGTAATTATAAGAATAAAATTGAATACTTTTATTTCATAAAATTCGGGGTCTTACAATCTCCACTCCTTATGAAATTTCGTCCCCGAAATTTACGTACCTGGTATTTCAAAGAGTTGAGAATACCTTGCTTTCATTTCAGATTCCATCTTCCCTATCATCATGATTTCTCCATTGCTCATCTCTTGTATTTTAGATATCATTCTCGAATACAGCTTCAAAATAAGGGTTAATTTAACAAATTAACATATCACATAATATCCCGATATTATGACTGACCAACAAATAAGCTTAGGTAAGACACACTAGCGAAAGATTTACTCATCTCTCCCCTCTTAGTTACATTCCTCGATCTCCGCCAGAGACCATATCCCTAAGCTCTGATACCAAAATGTAACATTGGACACCATCATGTGTCAGCACCTCACAAAGGTACCTATCAGCTTGCCACCGCAGAACGGCGTTCCCTACGGAGAGTCTGGCTTCGGTGCATTCCTCATCAATAGGATGTCACCAGCGAGAGGCTCGGGGCTCTTTACTTATAGCTCTGATACCAACTGTGACATTGGACACCATCATGTGTCAGCACCTCACAAAGGTACCTATCAGCTTGCCACCGCAGAACGGCGTCCCCTACGGAGAGTCTGGCTTCGGTGCATTCCTCATCAACAGGATGTCACTAGATAGAGGCTCGGGGCTCTT
This sequence comes from Panax notoginseng, assembly GCA_016801055.1. Lineage (NCBI taxonomy): Eukaryota > Viridiplantae > Streptophyta > Magnoliopsida > Apiales > Araliaceae > Panax > Panax notoginseng. Next base: position 62,094,030 of record CM029021.1, on the reverse strand, counting down.
TACTTATGGCTCTGATACCAACTCTGATATTGGACACCATCATGTGTCAGCACCTCACAAAGGTACCTATCAGCTTACCACCGCAAAACGGCGTCCCCGACGGAGAGTCTAGCTTAGGTGCATTCCCCATCAACAGAATGTCACCAGCGAGAGGCTCGGGGCTCTTTACTTATAGCTCTGATACCAAAATGTAACGGCCCCAAAATAGGTACATTCCATCCAACCCATTCTGAGTCGCCAAATACATGGTACAGAAAATAACTACAACTTTATTACAACAATTGTCGTATTAAATACAACAACACATATACTGTGAGTTTGGATACAAATATATACCAAATGTGACACATGTCCCAACCGTGGACAGCACCTCACATTGGCACCTTACATAAAGGTATAGTCAAAGACTGTTTTAGAAATTAGAATCTTTAGGAAGTGCTCAAGGAAACCTTCGTACATGAGATGCCATGCGTCTAGGTTATGATATATATCATATGGCCACATAATTATCCTTGGTTGATCCAATAGACCCCAAAGAAAAACGAGAAGTTTACTATCATATTCTTCCCAATGGTAAGTCTTCTCTTGACATATCATTATCTCCACTGTCTCTAATTGAGAATTATACTTCAAACAAACACCAAGATTATATAGGTAGTGCTCGTAAATATACTCAGCAAGTGGATGATTACATCCCTGTCTTATGATGATACGAGGTTGTATGTCATTAGACATCTTGTATGATAGTGGCAAAACACCATTCCAACGTTGGGTACGCCTTACCCTATTGGATTCATCAAAAATAACTACTAAATGAACTTTTCTATATTGCTGAGGGAGAACTCCACAGCTAGAGACCACCGTTCTATTCCCTTGTTACCCCCGCTCGACCCAGCTACACTCTTATTACCTAAAAGGAATTGTGAAGCAAAAGGGTGAGCACAACTAGCTCAGTAAAAAATATCATGACTAAAGATAATTAAATTATCAATAGCATTCATTAGTAATAAATAAGAGATTTAGAACATATGGTAGATAATAAAAAATTTCAACCATAGTTACAGCGGAACGAGCAATCCATTAGAAGAGTCAAATAGACCATAAAATCTATTATCTTCTCCATGTTAAAAGTCCACCAACAATGTTTTATCCCTGTAACATAAATCAACAATTCATGTCCACAATCACGTGTATAACTCATAATCGTAATTGTAGTTCTAAATTCCTTTTCTCATCCAGGACAAAGATAATTTTTATCGCCTATCTTTGCCTGAAACATCAAAGATCATGGTTACACCAAATCACATTTCCTATTCATAATCATACTAATAATTTCATCTTTGTACTACGGGCCAAAGATATTCATCAACATACCATCTTTGCACTACATGCCAAATATATTCATCAAAATGTCATCTTTGCACTACGGACCAAAAATATTCATCAACAATTCATCTTTGCACTACAGGCCAAAGATATTCCTCAATAGTTCATATTTGCACTACAGGCCAAATATATTCATATCTCAAAGAAATATATAATCATTTCAGAATTTATATAAACAATAATTATAACCATGTTAATCAATTCATCTTTACACTTAAGCTAAAGATATTCAATTATAAATTTAATGGTCATGATCATAGCAGTTAACAATTTATCTTTGCACTACAGGCCAAAGATATTCCTTAGTCACGATCATACCAATAATTTATCCATCTTTACACTCAAGTGAAAGAGAAATTTAACATCAGGGTTATAAAAATGTTATATATGATAATAAAAATAATATTATCAACAACTACATTTATTTTCAAGAGCAACAATCATAAATCAACGATAATTTAGTCAGAAAAAGAAATCAATTTTTTTTCGTGAATAGTAACTCGTGAATAGTAACTCATGAATAGTAACTCGTAAATATTAAACCCGACACAAAAAGGTAGAAATTCCACAATAAAATTCATACCAATATTTCGATATAATGATATTGAAAGAATAACATTTCTTTAAACTTATAAATAATTTATTTTAATTGTTTACACTTTACTAATTAATGCATTTAATCATCATAAAATGCCAAACTCATAAGATTTCATCACCAATAACCAAAATCCTCATCAAAAATCTGCATATATCTCATATAGGATTCTCAAGCCATAAAATTATATTTTTCAATTTTCTTCCTTCACATAACATATTTAATTCAATTATTCATAACTAGTATATTTTCATTAAAAATACCAAATCAGTTCCAAAAATATTTCTTTTCTGGGATTTATCAAAATATAGTCCCATATTAAACATATTTTTTTCTTAGAATTTTTAAAATTTATTTACTATTTTTCATATGACCAAAATCGCTGAATATTTAGACATTTATCATAAATTGTCCTTTTATCCAAAAATTCCAAAATTTACAGAGTACACTGATATTATATAGATGTACTCCCAATAAAAATTTTATCAATTTTGCAGTTAACCACAAGGAGTTATAAGCGATTACTTTTAAAATAGTCTTTTCTCATAAAATTCATAACTCATAATATATACATCCAAAAATTGCCATTTTTGGACACAATCAAGAAAACTCATCAATTAATCATTTCAAATTTTTCTAAAATTTTTGAAGTTCAGAAAAATTACGAAACTGAAAATCATAACAACCCTTCAAATCCCTTACTATCCCTTACCTCAAAAGTGCAGTATTTTTGACTGAAATGCAAAGCCGAAGGAAACTTGCACTGAATAGCAACTCTCAAAGTATCTAAATACTCAAAAATATGCTTCATAATATAGAGAGAGAAAGAGAGAAAGAGAGAAAGAGAGAAAGCTTATATTTCTAGTGTGATTTTTAATTCTAACTTAGCCCTCTATTTATAGGAAAATGTTAGCACGCCGAAGCAGACTTAACCTGCAACCTGATGGCTTTACCTGCTACTATTCCCACCCACCACATTTGAATAAAAATCTCAGCACATTTCTTCACCAACCAAGAGTGGGGCCCACCAATTCTAGAATTTTCCACCAAAATGATTAACTCTAAAAATTCAATAATTTCTGAACCAGTCATCTCGTAAAATTCATAACAAATCATACGTTCATTTTTAACGGTTCAAAATTTGTGGACATATACTCAACTTATATATGTATAACATATCCAAATATTACCACGATCCAACGGTCGGATTAAAAATTATAACTCTCGTAAAATATCTCAAAAATCCTAATTTGATTTTCAATACCTCCGTTCCGATAAAAATACAGATAAAATATCTCAACATTAACTCCTTCATTTTTAACCATAAAAATATATCCCTCATTTATATCCACATAAAATAAATATTTTCTTATCATATGAATCAATAATTAATTACTCATAAATAATATTACAGAATCACATTTATGACAACCAGGCCGTTCCCAGGAAAGAGGGGACTTTCCGATAAGGATTTCTCCTTATTGGCGCGCAATTAGATGACCAAACCTCTCCTTAGACAGAACTTTCTAGACATTGCCAATAATGCTATCTAATAATATTATTCAAATAATATAAATTATTGATCTGATAATGGAGATGATGTGCAACAATAATTATTGAAACAATAATAATATAAAATATCAATGCAGCAATTATTGAATCAATAAAATAAAATATTGAACAGTAATTACTGTGACAATTATTCAGTAGTGCATTCCTTCGTAAGAATCAATAATTCAAAAATACTGTGCAATACCATGTGCTACTGTGCAATAACGCGTATTACTGTATTTTAACCACCGGGCATTCTAACAGTGTTAACGGTAACAACTACGCCGTTATTTATAAAAACTCAATTTTTGTCGTTATCTTCATTCAATCGTTTTTCGTTATGGGGCCCACAAATAGCTGCGCCGTCGTATGAATATTTTCCGACATCAAGAATATTCCACAACCAAACGAATATTCACCGACAATAATGATTATTTTATAACCACTTGTTTATTTTGAAAAGTTTTCACATTTCACCCATAACTTTAACTTTTTATCAATTTAACCATTTACTGAATTATAATTATAAGAAAAAAATTGAATACTTTTATTTTATAAAATTCGGGGTCTTACATTACAGGTACAGGACTACCGATTTTTCATAAACCACCTCGCGAATCAGCAGAGAAAAAAAAATGTTTTCGCATTTTTTTAATAAATTTTATACTACAAAATTATGTCCAATTAAATTGTTCTAAATACATATCAATATACATATCAAATCAAAACAATTAATAATTTGTATAAAGGCTTGGCTCTGATGCCACTGTTAGTTTGTAATATTCATGAAAGCAATCAAATTGCACAAGATAAGCGGAAACGTGAAAAATAGAGTTTTAAAAATTTACAAACCATATACTCGGATTATCCTTTATGAACAATTATTAATTAAACAAAAATATGAAGAACAAGAACCATACCCTTGAAGATTTGAACTTCCTCAGGTACAAGTTCACCTCCAATCTTTTTCGTGTTTAACTTAAATCCACCGGATTTGGTTCCTTCCTTTGATCAACGTTAGCCACCCAAGTTTTTGGCCTTTAGAGGTGATCCACCAAGGAAGAAGAAAGATTCAACAAGATGGGTATTTGGCAAAACTCTAGTTTTTCTATCTCTCATAGAAAAAGGTGCACTCTCCAACTATTAAAATTGTGCATCTCTGATATATGATTTAATAGACTTCTTATAAAGATATCAGGCAACCCTATTTAATTAAAAATAAGGTATTACTTATTTAATTAAACTCTTTTAATTAAATGGGCTCCCTAATCTTATTAGGAATAATTAATTAAACTCCTTTAAATAATTTTCCATCCTAATCCTATTAGGAATAAATGAGAGTACTTATATTAAATTAATTCCTAAACTCTTTTAAAAATTAAAATTATAATAATAATTGTAATAATATTAATAAGACTCCTCTTATTAATTTATATTTAATATTTCTAAAATATTAAATAATAAATATTAAGCTATTTAATTTATTCTATCACCATAGATTAAATTAAATATACTTAACATATTATTACGATTATGTCATTAACTTCATAAATAATTATTCTTCCTTTTACGGTGTGACCCTTTAGGTTCTCCATAATAAACCGGTTGTGAATAAATCAATTAGAACAATTCTAATTTTATTTAAATAAATAAATTAAACAATTAATTTATTTAAATAAATAATATTTATTCTACAATAGGGATAAGCCTCCCTAGCGATTAACGACTTTTCAGATAATATAGATTTTAACATTAATCATAAAAGAACCTTTTAGTAAATAGTTACCGTACAATTAAATCCTTCCACTATATAATGTCCCAATTAAATATAAGACATGGAATTACTGTCAAGTCTTATTTTATTTAATTATATGTATTTTGATTCTTAAATGCACAACACCAAATAATGCAAAATAGAAACTCCTTTCTAATTTTATTCTGCCTTGGCCAAGGACTACTGAGTTGTCATTTATCGAATCACATAGGACATTTCTTTTCTTTTACTAGAAGTGGTAGATTCTTTATTGATCATACATTATCTCCATGTATGACTTATTATACCCAAGCATACCCTTTGATATACCCTAAGGGTCTTAAGGAATAAGTTAAAGTATAATTCATCATACACAAGATACTATGATGATCTCAAGTCCAAGGATCACTTGTACTACTATCACTACAGGAATTCCTATTGACAGGCAAGTATAACTCTATTAGGTATTCCTTAGCGAGCCACGTTCAGTGAACTTACTCTCTAATAAGCACCTATATACTTGCTTTAGTGTCTCCACACAAATGATCATGAGATCAATCATCCTCATCCAATGAGCAAGCAACGTATGTACCAATCTATCCGAATTCGCTAATCCCCAATTTAGTAATCCAACAATTGGGAACTATTTTAGTTTTAAGCTTTCTAAGAATTTAGATCTCATTAGAATGATCATCATCATTATTCTAAAAGCATTGCTTAAAACTATGAGTTTATCATATATTATAAAACAACATCATGTAGATAATTAAAAGCCTTTAATAAATTAATATTTTTTTTATTAATAAATGAATAAGATTGTTACAAAGTATATGCTTTATCATCAAACATGATTGGCTTGTATGCATACTTCTTTCAGAATCAACAGTTGTGAAGTAAGCTGAACCAATAATAACAACATATCAATTCTATATCAACTTTTCTAAACTACGTACTGACTATAATTGGAGATTAGTCGACAGACTATGAATATTATTTTCTATTTTCGAAAAGGTTAAACAGAACTTCATCTGTAAACCATCATAACTTACAGGAACGGGGGGTGATCAGCCCGTTATGCCTTGTATTGATCAATACTACATGCAAGAACGAGATTATTGTTCATCTTATCCACCTTTGGCACACAAAAGTTTCCCATATACGGGATGTTCATACTTAGTTGGGAATCTGAACCAAAATAATCTAGTTGGATACAATAAAGTTCTGTCTTGTTCAATAATATTTTTATGTTTGTGTCTAGCCAAATCAAATAGCCTATACGGCTTTTAAGTCAACGTATACATACAGAAAATTAATAAGTATGTATCAACATGTGATTAAATACAATGATTATCCAAGTGAGGATACTTGTATAACCATGTTTAGAAATTAACGAACATAATAAATATCTAGATTGTACAATAGTACTGTATTGATAAACAATGATCGGATAATTTAAGAACTTGTATGAATACAAAAGATTGGATACATAATCAATAATAATAGAGTTAATAATCTGGCACAATAATAATATAATTCTAAACTTTCTTACCTATGTCTATTGCATAAAATAAATGCAAAGATAGGATACTTACATGATCTGTTGCTTACAATACGCAACTTTGATTTATCTTTTATATAGCAACCTATCATTAGTAAGATCATTTTATCGATTAAAATAACATATTGTAACACATAATACCACTTATTGCAGTCAGCACATACCCTAATCACATTGTCACATATGTTTAGCAGTCATTGAATCACAAACAAACACTTATTAAGCGAAGTTATCTAAGTCCAGATAACTTTCTGAATTATGTCGGTGAATCGACTTCTTTATCAGGTAATTATCGAGTCTAAGACTCTATGCTGTAGTTCAATAACTGAAAATATCAGTCATATTATTTTTAAATGACTTATAATAATTTTTAAATAATTATTATAATTTATCATGATTTTTTAAACACCAGAATCATTATTAAATAATTTAAATATTAAATATCTTTATTATCATTAATATTTAATTAATATTAAACTATTAATAAAACCATTGCCAAAATATTAAAGTTATTTATAATAACTCAAAATATTTTTAAAGTACTAATATTACCCTTAAATGATTTTTAAAATATTCAAAATTATTTTTAAATAATTACCATTAATATTTAAATATTAATATACTATTTATCAAAATATTAAAAGTCATTAATTATAACTTAAAATATTTTTAATTCATTTATATCCTTTTTAAATGATTAATAAAACTATTTCTAAACTATTTATTTAATATAATTACTAAATAAATTAAATATCATTTAATATTAAATTAATATCATTAATATTAAATTATTAATGAAATTATCCTTTAAATATTAAAAGTTATATTTTATAACTTAAAATATTTTTAAACACTTTATTTTCATTTAAAATATTTTTTCTAATATTAAAATTATTTTTAAATTAATTTATTTAATATATTTATTAAGTAACTTAATTATCATTAATATTAATTTATTAATGAAATTCATCACAAAATATTAAAAGTCATTAAAAATAACTTAAAATATTTTCTTATACTATAATATAATTTTTAAATAAATTTTCAAGTATTAAAATTATTTATTTAATATAATAATTAAATAAATTAAATGCCTTTAATATTCTATAAATATTAAATATTTATGAAATATATTCAAAATTATTAAAAACTAATTTTTAGGCTTTAAAATAATTTTTAGTAATTTATTATGTATTTTTAATAATTTAAAACAAATTTTCTTTAATAATTTAATAAAATAATAATTTTCAAAAATTAAGTGTCGCTAAAAGTTCTTTAGGCGACAAAACTGTCGCTGAATGTGTTCTTGGCCAAACCCAGAACCTTTAAGTCAGTGACCGAGATAGGAGGTTTGACCAAGAATGATTTTTAATCTGTGATGTTTCTGGGCATGTTCTTAGTCGGATCTTGTAGTACTTGTGTAATGCTACACGATCCAACAACAAACATGGCCAAACAGCACAACAGGAGTGAGATCTGGGGCCTTGAACAAGCTATCAGAGTTGTTCTTCATTTCTGGGTTACCTAGAAATGAAAAACAGTTCGTGAGGCCTACTTTGGGCTTCCACAACTTGTGATCCTTGTGTTGTTTTCGTGATCTTAAGGTTTCAGATTGTAGCCAGCATTCAAGACAACAAATCTATTACATAATATCGATCTAACAACATCACAATATCAAGATCCATGCTAGTCAAACCTTGTCAGAAATCATGCTATTTTGTTTTCTAGGTTACCCAGAAAATGCAAACCGTGAGCTTTCTGCTTGGTTTAACCACTCCCCAAATCCAATCTGTTTACTTATTAAATGATATAAAAGTATAATCATGTAGTCCATATAGCAAACTATAAACCTATTACAACAGCATGACCAAATCATCAATAACATGTCAGATCAGAGCCCAAGAACATCTTGTCAGACGTTTCTGGGCCTGATCTGGGTTACCCAGATTGTATATGGTCATGGCCGATCAACGGTCTTTGACCATATATAACATAAAATCTGTGTATGATCTGGACTTGATTCAAGTTCCAGATCAAAGTGCACATGACAAACTACAGGTTTAAACTTTAAAACAAGTAAAAACATAAACAAAATGAAATCTAGGAGCCTGACATTTGTTGTCAGACATTATAATTTTTTTTTCCAGATTTTGAAAATTTTCAAATCCGAGCCTATAGATGTTATGGATCTAACATCTATCAACCAGATAATTGATTAACACTACATAGAACATATTACAACACATAAACACCATATCTAACATAACATTAAGGTCAGATTTTAGGTTTAGGGTTATACCTTTCTTGATCAAATCCTTGATTCTAGGCTTTTGATTTGTTATGGGTGATAGTGGGGCTTGGTTTGGGACTGATCTAGCACTAGAATTTCGTGGGTTTTGAGTTGAGAAAAATTGGTTGAGTGTTGGTGAATGAATGAGCAAGAAAATGACTTTTCTCTTTCTTTGATCTTATAAATAATATAGTGTAATGAATTTTGCTGATCACAATGGCTGATTGCTGGTAAATAATATCACATAGAGTTGTTAGATTAGGTCACCCACTCCCACACTTGTCAAAAATTAACATGCTAGCTTAATAAAGAATACAAAAGGGCATTTTGGATAATTGACTTGTGATTTTAAATGCATTCTTGTCATATTATCTAACCCTTAAGGTTTGACACAAAAATATTATAAGATTTCTAATTAGGGTTTGTACAAAATTTAGTTTCTTAAAATTGTGAATTAGGGTTTCTAAATTAGTTTAGGTTTTCTAACAATATAAAACATGAAAATTAGGTTTAAGTATTCACTAATTAACATTAAGCTTGCTTAATTAGCGATTAGGGTTTCTATTTAACAAATTAGGGTTTCTTAATTAGCTAATTAGGGTTTCTAACTTTTGAAAATTAGGGTTTCTAAATTTTAATTAGAGTTTACCTAATCAAATCTATAATAATTAACATTAATCACATAACACAATTACAAAATAATCTTGTACTCTAATTTGGGTTTTAAATTAGGGTTTAGCACAGTAAAACTATGTTTTCTACTGTAGTACCATAATTGACCAACCATTATCAATACGTACATACAGTACCTATTTATAGTACTGAAATATAATTAATATTATATTATTATTCTCATTCATTGACCAAAGTCCAGAATTAGGGTTTGGATTCTATATCTGATTTATCTTTCATATTCATACCATTATTAATTAAGTTATAATAATTAACTTAATTAATCTGAAATAAATTCATATAATAAAATTAAATAATTATTATAATAATTCTATAATCATTTCATATATTTTTTAAATAATATATAATCATATTTTTATGGAAAATAAATAATAAAAACATTTGTACTATAAAATTAATTATTATAAGAATATAATTTATAATGATCAATAATTCTAAAATAAAATTATTTGCAATTATTCATGTAATAAATATATTTTTATTTATCATATAAATACACACGCTTTTACTTATACATATTCCCCATATTTATCTTAATAATAATAAAAAAAAGTATACGCAAAATTTTTGATTTATTTATATAAAAAATCTTGGGTTATTACATTCACACTCCCTTATAAAGATTCTGTCTCCGGACTCACCGTTTTAAAACTTATACATATAAGGGTATATAACATACACAATTATTGCAAGTAGATCTCGATCATAATTGATCGAACTGATCTTTAACTATTCGGCATAAAGCTTGTCTATCAGATTAAATGGAAAATTTGATTTCCAAGAGAACTCAAATTCCTCCTTCAAAATTTCTTTATAAAATCATTTACTATATATAGGAAAATCATGTATAAGAAAATAAAAGTTATACGAATAATACCTAGACTTCCTTCACCAGCTTCCATGGTATCCTGGATGGTCATGTTGAAGACTCTCGCGGTTGATTTCGTTGGTTTGCTTGATGAAGTTGGTCCTGTGATCGCCAGAGTCCTGTTGCCCTTCCCTGTGTTCACGCTTCCTGCCTCTATTCTCCTTTTCGGACAGTCCTTCACCTTATGCTCCATTGACCCACACATGAAACACCAACTGTTCACCCTTGGATTGGGGCAGTTGGGAGAGATATGGCCCTCCTGCCTACACTTGTAACATACAGACTTACCCTTCAGACACTCACCGGAGTGATTCTTCTCACAGTTCCCACACTGAACTACCTGCTTCTTTACACCTTCCTACTTCACCTGAACGTTTCCAAAATTGTTTCTTTTTCTTTTTACATTTCCACTTCTACTCCCACTATTAGTTTTCACCTTCACAACTCCTACGACCTTGCCTTTGTTCCTCTTCTCCTTGTTATAGAGGCTCATAGCCTCACTCCCCTCCTCAGCTATAATAGCTTTTTCCATGAGTACTGCAAAAGTAGAGAAAAGTAGAGATCTGCAACACCGCCACCTTGTTGTAGAGCCAGGGTTTTAATCACAGCTCAAACCTTCTTGCCTTCCTAGCCTCCGTATCAACTTGATGCGGAGCGAACCTAGCCAACTAATTAAACTTTACGGCATACTCCGCAACAGTCATGTTCTCCTGCTTTAATTCCAAAAACTTCACCTCCATCCTAGCCTGCATACTAGATGAAAAATAGTTTACTAAAAATAGAGTTTTGAACCTAGCCCAAGTAACTACACCTTCTCTTGCCCTAGCTTGATTTGCTTCCCATCAAAAATCCGCCTCCCCTTTCATCATATAGGTGGTAAAAGCAGTTTTTTGGCCCTCAGCTATCCTAGCTATCACAAACGCTTTTTCAATTTCCTTAACCCAAGTTTGGGCTTCAACAGGGTCAGTTGTCCCTCTGAATTCTGGCGGTCCTACAGCCTTAAAATCTTTGAATTTTGCCAAGCTATTGTCCAGTTGGTTCCCTGCGGCTGGCATTCCCTGTTGCATAGCTTGAGCTACCATGTTCGCAAAGTTTTGCATTGGGTCTTCTTGTTTTCCTTCAACGTTGTTGATAGATTCTTCTGCCCTTTAATTTTGAGTTTGACGTCTTGGCGACATTATCTGGTTAAATAAGACCATAAATTATTCTTTACATTCTAAACCTTATTATATAAGTTTCACGTATCAAACTTATTTCATTAATCAAACATAGATTCATATTCATTCAACTATTTCATAGTACTTTACATAACATAGCACATACTGCTTTAAACATCAGCTATCCCTTTGTGACCACAAAAGTCAGGATTTACAGCCTTGACTAATATAAAAGTTGAGAATATTACATCACACATGCATACTAATCATATATATTACATTAAATACACCTACACAACAGAACCTATACTACATATTCACTACACCCTTTTCTTGATCTTGGACAACCTTTCGCCTGATGACCTTCTATCCCATAAATAAAACAGACACCTTACTTTGGATTGGGACAATGAGGAGAAAAATGTCCCTCATGTCCGCAATTGTAGCAACCATTTTTCCCTTTCCTCCATGCGCCTTCATGTTTCTTGTCACAGTTTGTACACTTCTCTATTTGGTTAAGGTTCCCTTGGTTGTTATCGGAATTTCCTCTATCGCAGTCTTTCATCTTTCTTTTCCCTTTCTTGCTCGGAGCTGCACACGATTTGTTGCTTTTGACTCCCATTTGATCAATTTGGATTTTAAGATTTTCTTGTTCTTCCATTGTTTCTATTAATGCTTTTCGTAATTGACTATTTAACAGCTTTTCTATTTTCCACAGCTTTTCCAAAGAAGAAACCTTGTTCCTCAGATTCTGCACCTCCGTTGATGCTTGATCAGCTCCAACTTCAGTGTTCGAATCACTATCTGTCAGTTCCACCATTTTCAGATCTGGTACTACGTTTTCCACTATAACCACCTTATCCGAGTTGTTTTCATTATGAGCCTCTATTTTAGCTATTTGCTTTGATATTGGCTCAGTTATGGAGATTGGCTCCTTCTTTAAGTTATAAGCATATAATAAGCCTTTTCCACTTGATATCTACACACATAAATTATCCTGATTAGCATATAGTATGTACACATAGCAAATAATAGTTTTATATAGTTTGGCTTTTATTTTGTTTGACGATGAATTTATCTAATTCATCTCCTTTTAAACTTTATATGAGTTATTTGTATTTTCAACGTTTGCCTCTGTTCTAAGGTTATAGCCTAGGTCTATCCCACCTAAGGTTTCTAACCCTTAAGCTCTGATTCCAACCTGTGATGCCCCCAAATTCAGGTACTTGAAACCAGAACTCGGTGCTTTACGATACCATTTCTGTGAGCGGACCAATACTAATAATAATAACAATAATATAAATACTAAACTTAATTTACATATCAGAGTTTGAATCACAGGTACGCGACCTTTAAACATTACATTACATGATAATAATAAATATCATAGTCTTACTAAAGTCTAGTTATTACATAAAATGTCATAAATCTTATTCTGTTTGCTTTCCTTTTCCTTTGTTTCTGCATGATCCTTCAGATTGATCACGATTGGCTAAAAACATTTAAATTAAGCAAGAATGAGCATTTGGGTGCCCAGCAAGTAATAGCAACGATAAATATTACCTGAAAGGATTAAATATTTTCTTTGAATGACACTTTTACAACGAATCAACAGTTTTGAAGTAAGCTGAACCAATAATAACAACATATCAATTATATATCAAAATTTTAAAACTATGTACTGACTATAATAGGAGATTAGTCGACAGACTATGAACATTGTTTTCTATTTTTGAAAAGGTTAAGCAGAACTTCATCTGTAAACCATCATAACTTACATGCACGGGGGGTGATCAGTCCGTTATGCCTTGTATTGATCAATACTACATGCACGAACGAGATTATCGTTCATCTTATCCACCTTTGGCGCACAAAAGTTTCCCATATACGGGATGTTTATACTTAGTCGGGAATTCGAACCAAAATAATATGGTTGGATACAATAAAGTTCTGTCTTGTTCAATAATATTTTTATGTTTGTGTCTAGCCGAATCAAATAGCCTAGACGACTTTTAAGTCAACGTATACATACTGGAAATTAATAAGTATATATCAACATGTGATTAAATATAATGATTATCCAGGTGAGGACACTTGTATAACCATGTTTAGAAATTAACGAACAGAATAAATATCTGGATTGTACAATAGTACTGTATTGATAAACAATGATCGAATAATTTAAGAACTTGTATGAATACAAAAGATTGGATATATAATCGATAATAATAGAGGTAATAATCTGGCATAATAATAATATAATTTTAAACTTTCTTACTTATGTCCGTTGCATAAAATAAATGCAAAGTTAGGATACTTGCCTGATCTGTTACTTACAATACGCAACTTAGATTTATCTTTTATATAGCAACCTATCATTAGTTAGATCATTTTACCGATTAGAATAACATATCGTAACACATAATACCGCTTATTGCAGTCAGCACACTAATCACATTGTCACATATCTTTAGCAGTCATTGAATCACAAACAAACACTTATTAAGCCAAGTTATCTAAGTCCAGATCAATTTTTAAAACATGTCGGTGAACCGACGGCTTTATCAGGTAATTATCGAGTCTAAGACTCTATCCTGTAGTTCACTAACTGAAAATATCAGTCATATTATTTTTAACTGACTTATAATAATTTTTAAATAATAATTATTATTTATCACGATTTTTCAAACACCGAAATCATTATTAAATAATTTAAATATTAAATATCTTTATTATCATTAATATTTAATTAATATTTAATTAATATTAAACTATTAATAAAACTATTACAAAATATTAAAGTTATTTATAATAACTTTAAAGTACTAATATTACCCTTAAATGATTTTTAATATATTTAAAATTATTTTTAAATAATTACTATTAATATTTAAATATTAATGTACTATTTATCAAAATATTAAAAGTTATTAATTATAACTTAAAATATTTTTAATTCATTTTTATCCTTTTTAAATGATTAATAAAACTATTTTTTAACTATTTATTTAATATAATTATTAAATGATCAAATATCATTTAATATTAAATTAATATCATTAATATTAAATTATTAATAAAATTATCCTTTAAATATTAAAAGTTATATTTTATAACTTAAAATATTTTTAAACACTTTATTTTCATTTAAAATATTTTTTCTAATATTAAAATTATTTTTAAATTAATTTATTTAATATATTTATTAAGTAACTTAATTATCATTAATATTAATTTATTAATAAAATTCATCACAAAATATTAAAAGTCATTAAAAATAACTTAAAATATTTTCTTATACTATAATATAATTTTTAAATAAATTTTCAAGTATTAAAATTATTTATTTAATATAATAATTAAATAAATTAAATGCCTTTAATATTCTATAAATATTAAATATTTATGAAATATATTCAAAATTATTAAAAACTAATTTTTAGGCTTTAAAATAATTTTTAGTAATTTATTATGTATTTTTAATAATTTAAAACAAATTTTCTTTAATAATTTAATAAAATAATAATTTTCAAAAATTAAGTGTCGCTAAAAGTTCTTTAGGCGACAAAACTGTCGCTGAATGTGTTCTTGGCCAAACCCAGAACCTTTAAGTCAGTGACCGAGATAAGAGGTTTGACCAAGAATGATTTTTAATCTGTGATGTTTCTAGGTATGTTCTTAGTCGGATCTTGTAGTACTTGTGTAATGCTACACGATCCAACAACAAACATGGCCAAACAGCACAACAGGAGTGAGATCTGGGGCCTTGAACAAGCTATCAGAGTTGTTCTTCATTTCTGGGTTACCTAGAAATGAAAAACAGTTCGTGAGGCCTACTTTGGGCTTCCACAACTTGTGATCCTTGTGTTGTTTTCGTGATCTTAAGGTTTCAGATTGTAGCCATCATTCAAGACAACAGATCTATTACATAATATCGATCTAACAACATCACAATATCAAGATCCATGCTGGTCAAACCTTGTCAGAAATCATGCTATTTTGTTTTCTAGGTTACCCAGAAAATGCAAACCGTGAGCTTTCTGCTTGGTTTAACCACTCCCCAAATCCAATCTGTTTACTTATTAAATGATATAAAAGTATAATCATGTTGTCCATATAGCAAACTATAAACCTATTACAACAGCATGACCAAATCATCAATAACATGTCAGATCAGAGCCCAAGAACATCTTGTCAGACGTTTCTGGGCCTGATCTGGGTTACCCAGATTGTATATGGTCATGGCCGATCAACGGTCTTTGACCATCAATAACATAAAATTTGTGTATGATCTGGACTTGATTCAAGTTCCAGATCAAAGTGCACATGACAAACTACAGGTTTAAACTTTAAAACAAGTAAAAACATAAACAAAATGAAATCTAGGAGCCTGACATTTGTTGTCAGACATTATAATTTTTTTTTCCAGATATTGAAAATTTTCAAATCCGAGCCTATAGATGTTATGGATCTAACATCTATCAACCAGATAATTGATTAACACTACATAGAACATATTACAACACATAAACACCATATCTAACATAACATTAAGGTCAGATTTTAGGTTTAGGGTTATACCTTTCTTGATCAAATCCTTGATTCTAGGCTTTTGATTTGTTATGGGTGATAGTGGGGCTTGGTTTGGGACTGATCTAGCACTAGAATTTCGTGGGTTTTGAGTTGAGAAAAATTGGTTGAGTGTTGGTGAATGAATGAGCAAGAAAATGACTTTTCTCTTTCTTTGATCTTATAAATAATATAGTGTAATGAATTTTGCTGATCACAATGGCTGATTGCTGGTAAATAATATCACATAGAGTTGTTAGATTAGGTCACCCACTCCCACACTTGTCAAAAATTCACATGCTAGCTTAACAAAGAATACAAAAGGGCATTTTGGATAATTGACTTGTGATTTTAAATGCATTCTTGTCATATTATCTAACCCTTAAGGTTTGACACAAAAATATTATAAGATTTCTAATTAGGGTTTGTACAAAATTTAGTTTCTTAAAATTGTGAATTAGGGTTTCTAAATTAGTTTAGGTTTTCTAACAATATAAAACATGAAAATTAGGTTTAAGTATTCACTAATTAACATTAAGCTTGCTTAATTAGCGATTAGGGTTTCTATTTAACAAATTAGGGTTTCTTAATTAGCTAATTAGGGTTTCTAACTTTTGAAAATTAGGGTTTCTAAATTTTAATTAGAGTTTACCTAATCAAATCTATAATAATTAACATTAATCACATAACACAATTACAAAATAATCTTGTACTCTAATTTGGGTTTTAAATTAGGGTTTAGCACAGTAAAACTATGTTTTCTACTGTAGTACCATAATTGACCAACCATTATCAATACGTACATACAGTACCTATTTATAGTACTGAAATATAATTAATATTATATTATTATTCTCATTCACTGACCAAAGTCCAGAATTAGGGTTTGGATTCTATATCTGATTTATCTTTCATATTCATACCATTATTAATTAAGTTATAATAATTAACTTAATTAATCTGAAATAAATTCATATAATAAAATTAAATAATTATTATAATAATTCTATAATCATTTCATATATTTTTTAAATAATATATAATCATATTTTTATGGAAAATAAATAATAAAAACATTTGTACTATAAAATTAATTATTATAAGAATATAATTTATAATGATCAATAATTCTAAAATAAAATTATTTGCAATTATTCATGTAATAAATATATTTTTATTTATCACATAAATACATACGCTTTTACTTATACATATTCCCCATATTTATCTTAATAATAATAAAAAAAAGTATACGCAAAATTTCTGATTTATTTATATAGAAAATCTTGGGTTATTACATTCACACTCCCTTATAAAGATTCTGTCTCCGGAATCACCGTTTTAAAACTTATACATATAAGGGTATATAACATACACAATTATTGCAAGTAGATCTCGATCATAATTGATCGAACTGATCTTTAACTATTCAGCATAAAGTTTGTCTATCAGATTAAATGGAAAATTTGATTTCCAAGAGAACTCAAATTCCTCCTTCAAAATTTCTTTATAAAATCATTTACTATATATAGGAAAATCATGTATAAGAAAATAAAAGTTATACGAATAATACCTAGACTTCCTTCACCAGCTTCCATGGTATCCTGGATGGTCATGTTGAAGACTCTCGCGGTTGATTTCGTTGGTTTGCTTGATGAAGTTGGTCCTGTGATCGCCAGAGTCCTGTTGCCCTTCCCTATGTTCACGCTTCCTGCCTCTATTCTCCTTTTCGGACAGTCCTTCACCTTATGCTCCATTGACCCACACATGAAACACCAACTGTTCACCCTTGGATTGGGGCAGTTGGGAGAGATATGGCCCTCCTCCCTACACTTGTAACATACAGACTTACCCTTCAGACACTCACCGGAGTGATTCTTCTCACAGTTCCCACACTGAACTACCTGCTTCTTTACACCTTCCTACTTCACCTGAACGTTTCCAAAATTGTTTCTTTTTCTTTTTACATTTCCACTTCTACTCCCACTATTAGTTTTCACCTTCACAACTCCTACGACCTTGCCTTTGTTCCTCTTCTCCTTGTTATAGAGGCTCATAGCCTCACTCCCCTCCTCAGCTATAATAGCTTTTTCCATGAGTACTGCAAAAGTAGAGAAAAGTAGAGATCTGCAACACCGCCACCTTGTTGTAGAGCCAGGGTTTTAATCACAGCTCAAACCTTCTTGCCTTCCTAGCCTCCGTATCAACTTGATGCGGAGCGAACCTAGCCAACTAATTAAACTTTACAGCATACTCCGCAACAGTCATGTTCTCCTGCTTTAATTCCAAAAACTTCACCTCCATCCTAGCCTGCATACTAGATGAAAAATAGTTTACTAAAAATAGAGTTTTGAACCTAGCCCAAGTAACTACACCTTCTCTTGCCCTAGCTTGATTTGCTTCCCATCAAAAATCCGCCTCCCCTTTCATCATATAGGTGGTAAAAGCAGTTTTTTGGCCCTCAGCTATCCTAGCTATCACAAACGCTTTTTCAATTTCCTTAACCCAAGTTTGGGCTTCAACAAGGTCAGTTGTCCCTCTGAATTCTGGCGGTCCTACAGCCTTAAAATCTTTGAATTTTGCCAAGCGATTGTCCGGTTGGTTCCCTGCGGCTGGCATTCCCTGTTGCATAGCTTGAGCTACCATGTTCGCAAAGTTTTGCATTGGGTCTTCTTGTTTTCCTTCAGCGTTGTTGATAGATTCTTCTGTCCTTTAATTTCGAGTTTGACGTCTTGGCGAC
The DNA here is from genome assembly GCA_016801055.1 of Panax notoginseng. Taxonomy (NCBI): domain Eukaryota; kingdom Viridiplantae; phylum Streptophyta; class Magnoliopsida; order Apiales; family Araliaceae; genus Panax; species Panax notoginseng. The sequence continues at coordinate 62,074,870 of CM029021.1, read as the reverse complement.
ATTATCTGGTTAAATAAGACCATAAATTATTCTTTACATTCTAAACCTTATTATATAAGTTTCACGTATCAAACTTATTTCATTAATCAAACATAGATTCATATTCATTCAACTATTTCATAGTACTTTACATAACATAGCACATACTGCTTTAAACATCAGCTATCCCTTTGTGACCACAAAAGTCAGGATTTACAGCCTTGACTAATACAAAAGTTGAGAATATTACATTACACATGCATACTAATCATATATATTACATTAAATACACCTACACAACAGAACCTATACTACATATTCACTACGCCCTTTTCTTGATCTTGGACAACCTTTCGCCTGATGACCTTCTATCCCATAAATAAAACAGACACCTTACTTTGGATTGGGACAATGAGGAGAAAAATATCCCTCATATCCGCAATTGTAGCAACCATTTTTCCCTTTCCTCCATGCGCCTTCATGTTTCTTGTCACAGTTTGTACACTTCTCTATTTGGTTAAGGTTCCCTTGGTTGTTATCGAAATTTCCTCTATCGCAGTCTTTCATCTTTCTTTTCCCTTTCTTGCTCGGAGCTGCACACGATTTGTTGCTTTTGACTCCCATTTGATCAATTTGGATTTTAAGATTTTCTTGTTCTTCCATTGTTTCTATTAATGCTTTTCGTAGTTGACTATTTAACAGCTTTTCTATTTTCCACAGCTTTTCCAAAGAAGAAACCTTGTTCCTCAGATTCTGCACCTCCGTTAATGCTTGATCAGCTCCAACTTCAGTGTTCGAATCACTATCTGTCAGTTCCACCATTTTCAGATCTGGTACTACGTTTTCCACTATAACCACCTTATCCGAGTTACTTTCATTATGAGCCTCTATTTTAGCTATTTGCTTTGATATTGGCTCAGTTATGGAAATTGGCTCTTTCTTTAAGTTATAAGCATATAATAAGCCTTTTCCACTTGATATCTACACACATAAATTATCCTGATTAGCATATAGTATGTACACATAGCAAATAATAGTTTTATATAGTTTGGCTTTTATTTTGTTTGACGATGAATTTATCTAATTCATCTCCTTTTAAACTTTATATGAGTTATTTGTATTTTCAACGTTTGCCTCTGTTCTAAGGTTATAGCCTAGGTCTATCCCACCTAAGGTTTCTAACCCTAAAGCTCTGATTCCAACCTGTGATGCCCCCAAATTCAGGTACTTGAAACCAGAACTCGATGCTTTACGATACCATTTCTGTGAGCGGACCAATACTAATAATAATAACAATAATATAAATACTAAACTTAATTTACATATCAGAGTTTGAATCACAGGTACGCGACCTTTAAACATTACATTACATGATAATAATAAATATCATAGTCTTACTAAAGTCTAGTTATTACATAAAATGTCATAAATCTTATTCTGTTTGCTTTCCTTTTCCTTTGTTTCTGCATGATCCTTCAGATTGATCACGATTGGCTAAAAACATTTAAATTAAGCAAGAATGAGCATTTGGGTGCCCAGCAAGTAATAGCAACGATAAATATTACCTGAAAGGATTAAATATTTTCTTTGAATGACACTTTTACAACGAATCAACAGTTTTGAAGTAAGCTGAACCAATAATAACAACATATCAATTATATATCAAAATTTTAAAACTATGTACTGACTATAATAGGAGATTAGTCGACAGACTATGAACATTGTTTTCTATTTTTGAAAAGGTTAAGCAGAACTTCATCTGTAAACCATCATAACTTACATGCACGGGGGGTGATCAGTCCGTTATGCCTTGTATTGATCAATACTACATGCACGAACGAGATTATCGTTCATCTTATCCACCTTTGGCGCACAAAAGTTTCCCATATACGGGATGTTTATACTTAGTCGGGAATTCGAACCAAAATAATATGGTTGGATACAATAAAGTTCTGTCTTGTTCAATAATATTTTTATGTTTGTGTCTAGCTGAATCAAATAGCCTAGACGACTTTTAAGTCAACGTATACATACTGGAAATCAATAAGTATATATCAACATGTGATTAAATATAATGATTATCCAGGTGAGGACACTTGTATAACCATGTTTAGAAATTAACGAACAGAATAAATATCTGGATTGTACAATAGTACTATATTGATAAACAATGATCGGATAATTTAAGAACTTGTATGAATACAAAAGATTGGATATATAATCGATAATAATAGAGGTAATAATCTGGCATAATAATAATATAATTTTAAACTTTCTTACTTATGTCCGTTGCATAAAATAAATGCAAAGTTAGGATACTTGCCTGATCTGTTACTTACAATACGCAACTTAGATTTATCTTTTATATAGCAACCTATCATTAGTTAGATCATTTTACCGATTAGAATAACATATCGTAACACATAATACCGCTTATTGCAGTCAGCACACTAATCACATTGTCACATATCTTTAGCAGTCATTGAATCACAAACAAACACATATTAAGCCAAGTTATCTAAGTCCAGATCAATTTCTAAAACATGTCGGTGAACCGACGGCTTTATCAGGTAATTATCGAGTCTAAGACTCTATCCTGTAGTTCACTAACTGAAAATATCAGTCATATTATTTTTAACTGACTTATAATAATTTTTAAATAATAATTATTATTTATCATGATTTTTCAAACACCGAAATCATTATTAAATAATTTAAATATTAAATATCTTTATTATCATTAATATTTAATTAATATTTAATTAATATTAAACTATTAATAAAACTATTACAAAATATTAAAGTTATTTATAATAACTCACAATATTTTTAAAGTACTAATATTACCCTTAAATGATTTTTAATATATTTAAAATTATTTTTAAATAATTACTATTAATATTTAAATATTAATGTACTATTTATCAAAATATTAAAAGTTATTAATTATAACTTAAAATATTTTTAATTCATTTTTATCCTTTTTAAATGATTAATAAAACTATTTTTTAACTATTTATTTAATATAATTATTAAATAATCAAATATCATTTAATATTAAATGAATATCATTAATATTAAATTATTAATGAAATTATCCTTTAAATATTAAAAGTTATATTTTATAACTTAAAATATTTTTAAACACTTTATTTTCATTTAAAATAATTTTTCTAATATTAAAATCATTTTTTAATTAATTTATTTAATATATTTATTAAGTAACTTAATTATCATTAATATTAATTTATTAATAAAATTCAACACAAAATATTAAAAGTCATTAAAAATAACTAAAAATATTTTCTTATACTATAATATAATTTTTAAATGATTTTTCAAGTATTAAAATCATTTATTTAATATAATAATTAAATAAATTAAATACCTTTAATATTCTATAAATATTAAATATTTATGAAATATATTCAAAATTATTAAAAACTAATTTTTAGGCTTTAAAATAATTTTTAGTAATTTATTATGTATTTTTAATAATTTAAAACAAATTTTCTCTAATTATTTAATAAAATAATAATATTCAGAAATTAAGTGTCGCTAAAAGTGCTTTAGGCGACAAAACTGTCGCTGAATGTGTTCTTGGCCAAACCCAGAACCTTCAAGTCAGTGACCGAGATAGGAGGTTTGACGAAGAATGATTTTTAATCTGTGATGTTTATGGGCATGTTCTTGGTCAGTTCTTGTAGTACTCGTGTAATACTACACGATCCAACAACAAACATGGCCAAACAACACAACAACAGTGAGATCTGGGGCCTTGGACAAGCTGTCAGAGCTGTTCTTCATTTCTGGGCTACCCAGAAATGAAGAATAGTTCGTGAGGCCTACTTTGGGCTTCCACAACTTGTGATCCTTGTGTTGTTTTCGTGATCTTAAGGTTTCAGATTGTAGCCAGCATTCAAGACAACAGATCTAGTACATAATATTGATCTAACAACATCACAATATCAAGATTCATGCTGGTCAAACCTTGTCAGAAATCATGCCATTGTGTTTTCTGGGTTACCCAGAAAACGCAAACCGTGAACTTTCTGCTTGGTTTGACCATTCCCCAAATCCAATCTGTTTACTTATTAAATGATATAAAAGTATAATCATGTAGTCCATATAGCAAACTATAAACCTATTACAACAGCATAACCAAATCATCAATAACTTGTCAGATCAGAGCCCAAGAACATCTTGTCAGACGTTTCTGGGCCTGATCTGGGTTACCCAGATTGCATATGGTCATGGCTGATCAACGGTCTTTGACCATCAATAACATAAAATCTGTGCATGGTCTGGACTTGATTCAAGTTCCAGATTAAAGTCCACATGATATACTACAAGTTTAAACTTTCAAACAAGCAAAAATATAAACAGAATTAAATCTAGGAGGCCTGACTTTTGTTGTCAGACATCATAATTTTTTTTCCTGATTTTTAAAATCTTCAAATTCAAGCCTATAGATGTTATGGATCTAACATCTATCAACCCAGATCATTGATTAACACTACATAGAACAAATTACAACACATAAACACCATATCTAACATAACATTAAGGGTCGGATTTCAGGTTTAGGGTTATACCTTTCTTGATCAAATCCTTGATTCTAGGCTTTTGATTTTATGGGTGATAGTGGGGCTTGTTTTGGGACTGATCTAGCACTAGAATTACGTGGGTTTTGAGTTGAGAGAAATTGGTTGAGTGTTGGTGAATGAATGAGCAAGAAAATGACTTTTCTCTTTCTTTGATTTTATAAATAATATAGTGCAATGAATATGGCTGATCACAATGGCAGATTGCTAGTAAATAACATCACATGGAGTTGTTAGGTTAGGTCACCCACTCCCACACTTGTCAAAAATCCACATGTTAGCTTAATAAAGAATACAAAAGGGCATTTTGGACAATTAACTTGTGATTTTAAAGGCATTCTTGTCATATTGGCTAACCCTTAGGGTTTAACCCTAAGGTTTGGCACAAAAATATTATAGGATTTCTAATTAGGGGTTGTACAAAATTTAGTTTCTTAAAATTGTGAATTAGGGTTTCTAAATTAGTTTAGGTTTTCTAATAATATAAAACATGAAAAAATAGGTTTAAGTATTCACTAATTAACATTAAGCTTGCTTAATTAGCGATTAGGGTTCCTAATTAACAAATTAGGGTTTCTTAATTAGCTAATTAGGGTTTCTAACTTTTAAAAATTAGGGTTTCTAAAATTTAATTAGGGTTTACCTAATCAAATCTATAATAATTAATATTAATCACATAACACAATTACAAAACAATCTTGTACTCTAATTTGGGTTTCATATTAGGGCTTAGGACATTAAAACTAGGTTTTCTACTGTAGTACCATAATTGACCAACCATGTAAGACCTCGAATTTTATGAAATAAAAGTATTCAATTTTTCTTATAATTACAATTCAGTAAATGGTTAAATTGATAAATGTTAAAGTTAAGGGTGATATATGAATTTTTTTCAAAATACACAAGTGGTTATAAAATATTTATTGTTGTCGGGGAATATTCGTTTGGTCGTGGAATATTCTTTCTGTCTGGGAATATTCGTACGACGGCGCATCTATTTGTGGGACCCATAACGAAAACGGTTGGATGAAGATAACAACAAAAAATTGAGTTTTTATAATTAACGGCGTAGTTGTTACTGTTAACACTGTTGGAATACCCGGTGGTTAAAAATACAGTAATACGCGTTATTGCACAGTAGCACACGGTATTGTATAGTATTTTTGAATTATTGATTCTTACGTAAGAAGGCACTACTCAATAATTGTTACAGTAATTACTGTTCAATATTTTATTTTATTGATTCAATAATTGATGCGTTAGTATTTTATATTATTGTTGTTTCAATAATTGTTGCTGCACAGTATTTTCCTTTATCAGATCAATAATTCATATTATTTGAATAATATTATTAGATAACATTATTGACAATGTCTAGAAAGTTCTGTCTAAGGAGAGATTTGGTCATCTAATTGCACGCCAGTAAGGAGAAATCCTTATTGGAAAGCCCCCTCTTTCCTAGGAACGGCCTGGTTGTCATAAATGTGATTCTGTAATATTATTTGTGAATAATTAATTATTGATTCATATGATAAGAAAATATTTATTTTATGTGGATATAAATGAGGGATAAATTTTTGTGGTTAAAAATGAAGGAGTTAATGTTGAGGTTTTTATCAGTATTTTTGTCGGAATGGAGGTATTAAAAATCAGGGGTTTTAAGACATTTTGCGGGAGTTATAATTTTTAATCCGACCGTTGGATCGTGGTAATTTTTGGATATGTTATACATATGTAAGTTGAGTATATGTCCACAAATTTTGAACCGTTAAAAATGAACGTATGATTTGTTATGAATTTTACGAGATGACTGGTTCAGAAATTGTTGAATTTTCGGAGTTAATCATTTTGGTGAAAAATTCTAGAATTGGTGGGCCCCACTCTTGGTTGGTGAAGAAATATGCTGAGATTTTTATTCAAATGTGGTGGGTGAGAATAGTAGCAGGTAAAGCCATCAAGTTGCAGGTTAAGTCTGCTTCGGCGTGCTAACATTTTCCTATAAATAGAGGGCTAAGTTAGAGTTGAAAATCACACCAGAATTCATAAGTTTTCTCTCTTTCTCTCTCTAGATTATTGAGTGTATTTTGTGAGTATTTAGATACTTTGTGAGTTTCTATTCATAAGTGCAAGTTTTCTTCAGCCTTATACCAATCAGAAGTACTGCTCTTTTGAGGTAAGGGATAGTAAGGGATTTTAAGGGTTGCTATATTTTTCAGTTTCGTAATTTTTCTGACCTTCAAAAAATTCTGGAAAAATTTGAAATGATATTTTGATGAGTTTTCTTGATTGTGTTCAAAAATGGTGATTTTTGAATGTATAGATTAAGAATTATGAATTTTATGAGAAAAGACTATTTTAAAAGTAACCGCTTATAACTTCTTGTGGTTAACTCCAAAATAGATGAAATTTTTATTGGGAGTACATGTATATGATAGAAGTATACTCTGTGAATTTTGGAATTTTTGGATAAAAGTACAATTTATGATAAATGTGTAAATATTCGGCAATTTTGGCCATATGAAAAATAGTACATGAATTTTAAAAATTCTGAGAAAAATATATGTTCAATATGGGACTATATTCTGCTAAATCCTAGAAAAGAAATATTTTTGGAACTGATTTAGTATTTTTTATGAAAATAGACTAGTTATGAGTAAATGAATTAAATATGTTATGTGAAGTAAAAAAATGGAAAAATATGATTTTATGGCTTGAATATCATATATGAGTTATATGCAGATTTTTGATGAGGGTTTTGGTTATTGGTAATGAAATCTTATGAGTTTGGCATTTTAGAATGATTAAATGCATTATTTTAGTAAACTGTAAACAATTAAAATAAATTATTTATAAATTTAAGAAATGTTATTCTTTCAATATCATTATATCGAAATATTGGTATAAATTTTTTTGTAGAATTTTTACCTTTTGTGTCGTGATTACTATTCACGATTTACTATTCATGAGTTACGAATATTACTCTTGAGATTAAAACTATATGTTGATCATATTATTTTTATTATCATATATAACATTTTTATAACCCTAATGATGATATTTCTCTTTGACTTGAGTGTAAAGATGGGTAGATTTTTGGTATGATCATGACTATGGGTTCTCTTTGGCCAGTAGTGCAAAGATGAATTGTTGACTGGTATGATCATGACCATTGAATTTATAAGTGAATATCTTTAGCTTAAGTACAAAGGTGAATTGATCAACATGGTTATAATTATTATTTATATAAATTCTAAAATGATTATAATTCTTTGAGATATTAATATATTTGGCATGTAGTGCAAATATGAACTGTTAATGAATATATTTGGCCTGTAGTGCAAATATGAACTGTTGATGAATATCTTTGGCCTGTAGTGCAAAGATGATATGTTGTTGAATATCTTTGGCCTGTAGTGCAAAGATGAACTGTTGACGAATATCTTTGGCCCGTAGTACAAAGATGAAATTATTAGTATGATTATGAACAAGAATTATGATTTGGTATAACCATGATCTTTGATGTTTCAGGTAAAGACAAGTGATGAAAATTATCTTCGTCCTGGATGAGAAGAGGAATTTAGAACTATAGTTATGATTATGAGTTATTCATATGATTGTGGATCAGAATTGTTGATTAATGTTACAGGGATAAAACATTGTTGGTGGATTTTTAACATGGAGAAGATAATAGACTTTATAGTCTATTTGACTCTTCTAATGGATTGCTCATTCCGCTGCAACTATGGTTGAAATTTTTATCATCTACAATATGTTCTAAATCTCTGATTTATTACTGATGAAGACTATTGATAATTTATTTATCTTTAGTCATGATATTCTTTACTGAGCTAGTTGTGCTCACCCTTTTGCTTCACAATTCCTTTCAGGTAATAAGAGTGTAGCTGGGTCGAGCGAGGGTAATGGGAAAATAGAACGGTGGTCTCTAGCTGTAGAGGTTCTCCCGAAGCAGTATAGAAAAGTTCATTTAGTAGTTTTATTTGGTGAATTCAATAGGGTAATGTGTACCCAACGTTGGAAGGGTGTTTTGCCACTATCATACAAGATGTCTAACGACATACAACCTCGTGTCATCATAAGACATGGATGTGCTCATCCACTTGCTGAGTATATATACGAGCACTACCGATATAGTCTTGGTGTTTGTTTGAAGTATAATTCTCAATCAGAGACAATAGAGATAATGATATGTCAAGAGAATACTCACCATTGGGAAGAATATGATAGTAATCTTCTCATTTTTTTGGGTCAACCAAGGATAATTCTGTGGCCATATGATATCTATCATAACCTAGGCGCATGGCCTCCCGTGTACGAAGGTTTCCTTGAGCACTTCCCAAATATTCTAATTTCTAAAACAGTTTTTGACTATACCTTTATGTGAGGTATCATTGTGAGGTGTTGTCCACGATTGGGACATGAGTCACATTTGGTATATATTTGTATCCAAACTCACAGCATATGTATTGTTGTATTTTGCACGAGAATTGTTGTAATAAAGTTGTAGTTATTTTATATTTGGCGACTCAGAATAGGTTGGATGGAATGGACTTGTTTTGGGGTTGTCACAAACCATTATCAATACGTACATACAGTACCTATTTATAGTACTAAAATATAATTAATGTTATATTATTATTCTCATTCATTGACCAAAGTCCAGAATTAGGGTTTGGATTCCATATCTGATTTATCTTTCATATTCATACCATTATTAATTAAGTTATAATAATTAACTTAAATAATCTGAAATAAATTCATATTATAAAATTAAATAGTTATTATAATAATTCTATAATTATTTCATATATTTTTTAAATAATATATAATCATATTTTTATGAAAAATAAATAATAAAAATATTTCTACTTTAAAATTAATTATTATAAAAATATAATTTATAAAGATTAATATTTCTAAAATAAAATTATTTGTAATTATTCATGTAATAAATATATTTTTATTTCTCACATAAGTATATACGCTTTGACTTATACATATTCCCCATATTTATCTTAATAAAAAAAATTATACGCAAAATTTCTAATTTATTTATATAGAAAATCTTGGATTATTACAATTGAGTTTTAGATAAATTAAATTATAAATCTTTAAAAATTTATCATTTGCTTTCTTTCAATTAAATTATTATATCATTGACATTATCCTCATGTTTATATTGTGATGAATGTCATCTTTGGCCGTATTACATAGATAGACTGTTGATTGGTATGATTATGACCAGTGATCATTTGGTAAAATATTGACCCGTAATGTTACAAATGATGTAGTAAAAGTCCTCATTGACCCGTAGTGCATTGATGGACAGTTGCTGGTATGATCATGATCATTGGTGATTACATGAATATCCTTGGCCCGTAGTGTGACAACCCAAGAATTTAGTTAATTATTTAAATCGTAAATTATTGAATTAAGGTTAAATAATAAACCTAGACAGAAAATAAGTGAATGAATTCGATATTTTTTAGGAAGGAATTTTATGGATTAAAAAATTTCTCTGGTGAATTATTCAGGATTAAGGGTATAAGTATATATGCATCTGTGTGTGTGGATTTATGTGTACAATATGCGGTTAAGGGTCAAGGGTTGACTAGATAATCTATATCGGTGGCAAACCCTAATATTATATTAAAAACGTCAACGTTCAGTTAGAAAATTCTTACGATTAATAAGAAACCTTAAACTGGTTCTGAAAACCCTAATTTTAGTTTTAGAAATTTGAAACCCTAATTCGGTATATGAAAAACCCTAATTTAGGGGCTTAAAGGCTTAAGTGTATTAATTATAACCTAATTAGGGAAACTCTAATAAATATATAGAAAATCCTAATTTTAAAGTTTGAAACCCTAATTATTTTGTCAGAAACCCTAATGTACAATTATGACCCTAATTGCTAAATTAGCAATTTTAATTAGGAAATATTAATCCTAATTAGCAAGCTTGAATTATAATTGGGAAATTTTAATATAATTAGAAAATTCAAATTATAATTTAAAAATATTAATTTTCTATTTTAAAAATTAAAATTTTGAAATCTTAGAAAATAAATTGCAAACCTAAGGGTTAAACCTTATACCCTAAGGGTTAAACCCTAAACCCTAAGGGTTTGGACAATTGACAAGTATGCCCTTAAAATTAAAATCAAAATGACTAAAGTACCATTTATGCATTATTTAGTAAGTAACTTGTAAATCTTGCCATGATCTTAAGTTGGTGAACCACCCTAGCCCTAGCCATGTGTCACATGCCAGCTCTCTTGCCCCTGGATCAGCCATGTACATTGCATTTGTATCAAATAAATAGATTAAAAGAGATAAAATGCCTACTTTATTTCTCATTTTCTCCAAAAATTTCTCTCTCCTTAATTTTCAAAATCTAGAGTGAGAGAGAGTGAGAAATCAAGCTAAGATCAGTTCACAGCAAGCCAATAACAGAATCGAGAAGTCAGAATCTAGATCAAAGCTAGAAAAGGTATAAATCCCTAAATTTTAGAAAACATGTGATCTTATGTTATATGTTGTAATTTGTTGGTTAAAGTTGTGTAATAAGATGTCATTTAGTGATCTGGGTTGTTGGATCATGGATCCATAAAATCTAGATACACGAAAACCAAATTTTTGGAACTGATTGATGAACCCTAAGAACAGGTTTGACAACCGAATGTCAGGGCCTGTAACTTCTTCTGTGTTAATGGTTTATGGTGTTACAAGTTTTATATGTGTAGAATGCCATCTAGGCTTTGATCTGGGACTGGAAACAGGGTCAGATCATGTGTAGATTGTAAGTTATAAGCAGCCAAAACCCGTTAACCGAACACGAATTCTGTTTTTGGGCAACCCAAATTTTACCCAAAAAGTCTGACAACATTTTTGTGGCCTCGGATCTTGCTGTATGTTAATGTTTAGGCCAAGTTGTTGTTTGATCTGCGTAGCCTGTCGTGTGAACTACATATCCAAGTCCTTAGAACAAGCAGATCTTGTGCAGAATCATAGATAATCGTGGTCAAACAACCGTTGACCAACTCGTCGGATGAAGATTCTAGGTAACCTAGATCTTCAAGGAGCAGTTTCTTGGCACCACTTTGACCGGCCAAAATCTTTTAAGTTTGATGTTGATTTGTTGATTTGATGCTGTAGTGTTGTTCCTTGACATCAATACTACACGATTAAACCAATAAAACATATAATGTAAACCTGGAAAGCATAGATGCAATGGCTCAAAGTAGACACCGTGAGCTATTCTTCGTTTCTGGAAAACCCAGAAATGAAGAACAGTCTCTGACAGGGTTTTTAATGGCTATTATCTCATTGATGTGTTGTTGTATGGACCTGAAATTGGTTTGTAATTATAGTATTGCATCGATACTTCATGTTTAACACATAAAACTTCCCAGAAACATAAACAACAAATATTTAGACTTGTTCAAACTAGGCACCTTGTTAACTGATTATGAACGTTCTAGGCAGCTTAAGAATACCTATAGCGACGATTCTGTCACTATAGTGCCCTTTAGCGACATTTAATTTCGAAAATTAATTATTTTTATTAAATAATTAGTATTAAATGGTTTTTAATTATTAAAAATTCATAATAAATTACTAAAAATTATTTTAAAGTAAAAAATGGGTTTTTAATTATTTTGAATATTTTTCAGAAATATTTAATATTTTTGGAATAATAATGGTATTTAATTTATTTAATTATAATATTAAATAAATTATCTAAAAATAATTTTAATACATGAAAAATCATGAAAAATTATATTATGGTATAAGAAAATATTTAAAGTTATTTTTAATGACTTTTAATATTTTGTGATGAATTTTATTAATTAATTAATATTAATGTTGATTAATTTATTTAATAAATATATTAAATAAATTATGAAAAATAGAATTAATGATTTATAAATTATATAAAAATGATTTAAGTGTTACAAAAACATTTTAAGTTATAAAATATAACTTTTGATATTTTGTCATGAAAATATTAATATTTTAATATTAATAGCAATTATCGGATAATGGATTTAACTGTTTAAAAGTCATATAAATATGATTTTAAGGTAATAAAAATACTTTGAGATATTATAAATATATTATAATATTATGTTATGATTTTTATTAATATTTAGTATTAAATAAATATTAATGATAAAGGAATTATGTGGTATTTAATTCATATAAATATGATATTAGTGATTGAAAAATCATGATAAATGGTAATAATTATCTGAAAATTATTGCGAGCTTATGAAAAATATTTTGACTGATAATAAAATTATTTAAGATAATTGTTAAGTATTTAGGCAGAGTTTAATTGAACTTAAACTCGATAATTGTCCGACTAGGCCGTCAAGATGTCAGAGTTGTACCGAATTCTACTCAAACTGAAAAATATTTGAGTTAAGGATATGTTTGATGTGTGTTATAGACTAATAGGATTATGTGTTATGTGTTTAGGTTATTTTAAATATTGTGATGATATTATTCTAATTTGTATATCGATATTATTAATATTAGGTCTTCAGACAGAGCTTATTAAAATGCGTAACGATAATCATTGGAAAATGCAAGTTTTCCTTAACTCAACCTCGAATTGTTATTTCAAATATTCTTGTGGTTAATCATTACTGATTATACCATGTCTATGAATTATTTAATCGCACTATGTGCATACTGCATGTATTCATCAGGTATAAAAGGCTGATCACCTTCATTACCATTCGGTCCATATATATATATATATATATATATATATATATATATATATATATATATATATATATATATATATGTTCATGTTCAATGTTCGTTCAGCTATGTAAAATTTGTTCATGCTAGCTCGCAATTATATTGTAGAACTGTGGCCAGATTTTGTTCAATTCTTTCAATCATGATATATCCTTAATTTATTGAACTTAAACTTGTTGGGCAAACTTATTGCTCACCCTTGCTATATCATTATAAACATTGCAGATAAGGCGAATAAGTTCGGATACATGAAAGGACAAAGCCAAGTTCAGCTTGGGATTTTATGTGCAGCTTAATTGTAACAGTTATGTATGTTAATAACATTATATGTTAGATAGTTTATGAATTGTGTATAAGTTAAGGTTACTCGACCTTGGGAAATAGTGTGTAAAGGTTATTGTATAAATAATTTATGTTTATATCTTCTGCAATAGTTATGGAATGATTGTACCAGATCCGTGGTGATTTAGGACCCAGATTTGGGGCTAACACAGTTGGTATCAAAGCTGTAGGTTATAAACATATGGCAGAGATACCTTAGACTAATAACCGCAGTGATTAAGATAAGAACTAACTCACCTAGAGTTAGTGCGTCGATAAGATTCAAAGACGAATCTCGATATGTTATAAAAGATCCAGAGTTGCCTAACTCTGATAATAAAGGTGAACAGTATTGATGAATCGATAGAGTCTAAAAGACAAAAAGTACAAAGATAGGAGATCGTAAAACAAAACGATCAAAGCATAGATATGAATCGTAATATATACGATGAGATCACCCCGTGATTTGATAAGGTTGTAGTATGGAAAAGGATCAGGCGAAAGATTGAAAAGTTTACGGCAAGAATGTTGTGTGTCAGTTGTACTATGAATTGGTACAAATTTAGGAAAGGATTATGAATACGGATTAAATGAAATTCGTATTGAGAAGGGGGTTAAGATTAGGTTTGTGTCGCGCTATTTGCTATATACCTGTTGAGAAGGTGATTCTTTTCTCAGGTGTATAACAAATAGGTAGGTTATAGTTAGAGAATATAAGGTTAAGTACGAGTTCTTAAAACTCATACTTATGTCATATTTGTGACTCATGATTATATGAAATGTTTATGAACCCCTCAGCGAATGGACGCCGAAGGTCTAACTAGGATAAGTTCTTAAAATTATATGATTGTGGAAAGTTCCTGAACTCATGAGTGTGGTTTGATGAACTGGGAATAATTATGTGTATTGAGGATAATAGGAATAGATAGATTACTAAGCAATTGATCATTAGTGGAGACATAAGTTTTCTAAATATTCTGGCTATGCTAGACTCAAAATTTTTGACATCAAGCTAAAAAAGCACTATGTTTTTTTTGAAATAAATTTTTATTCTCAACTCCGAGTGACCATTGTGTATGCCTGGACTTCGGGCCACCTACACGCCGTTACCTGTTGAGATGATAAAACTAAATTACAATAATTTTTGAACGGTTTAAAGTATAGTCTATGCTACTTATTTCGACTAGACGATAATGATTTGAAATATCAAAATATATTTTTATTTATCACTTATGTACTATGTAACCTGGTGCAGAGATGATTAAAAGTTGATGGAGTTGTAAATACATGAATACTTAGTGTTGAATTTGATCCAACATCGTTGTTCCACTATTGTATGATGTGTTATAACAAAGTCATATAATGACGACATCCTCAAACGGGCTGTTAATACAGTACGGTATCATGACGTCATTTTTCAAATTAATTTTAAAATTTTAATTTGCCAACGGGGTTTGGCTATACCTAAATATTTCGATTGAATTGTATTATTGATATAAGTCTAAGTTATTGGATTCGGCTAGACCAACGTTTATGAAAACTCTAAGCATTCTTTGAAAATTTTCCCAAACCAAATTGTTTTGGTACAGAATTCTATGATAAGACTGCGGTAAAAAAAAATTGTGCCTATGGCAGAGATGAGAAATAGATCAAACCAGTATTACTGGGCCAGTACAGGGCAGAACGGGCTGATCACCCACTACGTTCATAAGACCAGTGCGGTTTGCGGATGAATTTTCATAAAACCTTTGCGAAAATGACAAAAAATAGTCTATATAACTCCTCAACAATATTTGCAAATTTTTACTCTTGTGAGGAATGTATGGGGTAGCATGTGATGCTGTGTATGAATGGTGTATGGTGTAAGGTAAATTTCGGGGATGAAATTTTTAGAAGAAGGGGTGAATGTGACAACCCGAGAATTTAGATAATTGTTTAAATATTAAATTATTGAATTAAGGTTAAATAATAAACCTAGACAGAAAATAAGTGAATGGATTCGATATTTTTCAGGAAGGAATTTTATGGATTTAAAAATTTTTCTGGTGAATTATTCAGGATTAAGGGTATAAGTATATATGCATCTGTGTATGTGAATTTATGTGTACAGTATGTGGTTAAGGGTCAAGGGTTGACCAAATATTCTATATCGGTGGCAAACACTAATACTATATTAAGAATGTCAACGTTTAGTTAGAAAATTCTTATGATTAATAAGAAACCCTAAAATCGGTTCTGAAAACCCTAATTTCAGTTCCGAGAATTTAAAACTCTAATTCGGTATATGAAAAACCCTAATTTAGGGGCTTAAAGGCTTAAGTGTATTAATTATAACCTAATTAGGGAAACTCTAATAAATATATAGAAAATCCTAATTTTAAAGTTTGAAACCCTAATTATTTTGTCAGAAACCCTAATGTACAATTATGACCCTAATTGCTAAATTAGCAATTTTAATTAGGAAATATTAATCTTAATTAGCAAGCTTGAATTATAATTGGGAAATTTTAATATAATTAGAAAATCCAAATTATAATTTAGAAATATTATTTTTCTATTTTGAAAATTAAAATTTGGAAATCTTAGAAAATAAATTGCAAACCTAAGGGTTAAACCCTATACCCTAAGGGTTAAACCCTAAACTCTAAGGGTTTGGACAATTGACAAGTATGCCATTAAAATTAAAATCAAAATGACTAAAGTACCATTTATGCATTATTTAGTAAGTAACTTGTAAATCTTGCCATGATCTTGAGTTGGTGAACCACCCTAGCCCTAGCCATGTGTCACATGCCAGCTCTCTTGCCCCTGGATCAGCCATGTACATTGCATTTGTATCAAATAAATAGATTAAGAGAGATAAAATGGCTACTTTATTTCTCATTTTCTCCAAAAATTTCTTTCTCCTCAATTTTCAAAATCTAGAGTGAGAGAGAGTGAGAAATCAAGCTAAGATCAGTTCATAGCAAGCCAATAACAGAATCGAGAAGTCAGAATCTAGATTAAAGCTAGAAAAGGTATAAATCCCTAAATTTTAGAAAACATGTGATCTTATGTTATATGTTGTAATTTGTTGGTTAAAGTTGTGTAATAAGATGTCATTTAGTGATCTGAGTTGTTGGATCATGGATCCATAAAATCTAGATACACGAAAACCAAATTTTTGGAACTGATTGATGAACCCTAAGAACAGGTCTGACAACCGAATGTCAGGGCCTGTAACTTCTTCTGTGTTAATGGTTTATGGTGTTAGAAGTTTTATATGTGTAGAATGCCACCTAGGCTTTGATCTGGGACTGGAAACAGGGTCAGATCATGTGTAGATTGTAAGTTATAAGCAGCCAAAACCTGTTGACCGAACACGAATTCTGTTTTTGGGCAGCCCAAATTTTACCCAAAAAGTCTGACAACATTTTTGTGGCGTCGGATCTTGCTGTATGTTAATGTTTAGGCCAAGTTGTTGTTTGATTTGCGTAGCCTGTCATGTGAACTACATATCCAAGTCCTTAGAACAAGCAGATCTTGTGCAGAATCATAGATAATCGTGGTCAAACAACCGTTGACCAACTTGTCGGATGAAGATTCTAGGTAACCTAGATCTTCAAGGAGCAGTTTCTTGGCACCACTTTGACCGGCCAAGATCTTTTAAGTTTGATGTTGATTTGTTGATTTGATGTTGTAGTGTTGTTCCTTGACATCAATACTACACGATTAAACCAATAAAACATATAATGTAAACCTGGAAAGCATAGATGCAATGGCTCAAAGTAGACACCGTGAGCTGTTCTTCGTTTCTGGAAAACCCAGAAATGAATAACAGTCTCTGACAGGGTTTTTAATGGCTATTATCTCATTGATGTGTTGTTGTATGGACCTGAAATTGGTTTGTAATTATAGTATTGCATCGATAATTCATGTTTAACACATAAAACTTCCCAGAAACATAAACAACAAATATTTAGACTTGTTCAAACTAGGCACCTTGTTAACTGATTATGAACGTTCTAGGCAGCTTAAGAACACCTATAGCGACGGTTCTGTCACTATAGCTCCCTTTAGCGACATTTAATTTTGAAAATTAATTATTTTTATTAAATAATTAGTATTAAATGGTTTTTAATTATTAAAAATTCATAATAAATTACTAAAAATTATTTTAAAGTAAAAAAATGGGTTTTTAATTATTTTGACTATTTTTCATAAATATTTAATATTTTTGGAATAATAATGGTATTTAATTTATTTAATTATAATATTAAATAAATTATCTAAAAATGATTTTAATACATGAAAAATCATGAAAAATTATATTATGGTATAAGAAAATATTTAAAGTTATTTTTAATGACTTTTAATATTTTGTGATGAATTTCATTAATTAATTAATATTAATGGTGATTAATTTATTTGATAAATATATTAAATAAATTATAGAAAAATAGAATTAATAATTTTTAAATCATATAAAAATGATTTAAGTGTTACAAAAATATTTTAAGCTATAAATATAACTTTTGATATTTTGTCATGAAAATATTAATATTTTAATATTAATAGCAATTATCGAATAAAGGATTTAACTGTTTAAAAATCATATAAATATGATTTTAAGGTAATAAAAATACTTTGAGATATTATAAATATATTATAATATTATGTTATGATTTTTATTAATATTTAGTATTAAATAAATATTAATGATAAAAGAATTATGTGGTATTTAATTCATATAAATATAATATTAGTGATTGAAAAATCATGATAAATGTTAATAATTATCTGAAAATTAGTGCGAGCTTATGAAATTTTTTTTGACTGATAATAAAATTATCTAAGATAATTGTTAAGTGTTTAGGTAGAGTTGAATTGAACTTAAACTCGATAATCGTCTGACTAGGCTGTCGGGATGTCAGAGTTGTACCGAATTCTACTCAAACTGAAAAAAGTTTGAGTTGAGGATAGGTTTTATGTGTGTTATAGACTAATAGGATTATGTGTTATGTGTTTAGGTTATTTTAATTATTGTGATGATATTATTCTAATTTGTATATCGATATTATTAATATTAGGTCTTCAGACAGAGCTTATTAAAATGCATAACGATAATCATCGGAACATGCAAGTTTCCCTTAACTCAACCTTGAATTGTTATTTCAAATATGTTTGTCGTTAATCATTATTGATTATACCATGTCTATGAATTGTTTAATCGCACTCTGTGCATATTGTATGTATTCATCAGGTATAAAAGGTTGATCACCTTCATTACCATTCGATCCAGATATATATGTTTTCATGTTCAATGTTCGTTCAGCTATGTAAAGTTTGTTCATGCTAGTTCGTAATTATATTGTAGAACTATAGCCAGCTTTTGTTCAATTCTTTCAATCATGATATATCATTAATTTATTAAACTTAAACTTGTTGGGCAAACTTATTGCTCACCCTTGCTATATCATTATAAACATTGCAGATAAGGCGAATACGTTCGGATACAAGAAAAGACAAATCCAAGTTCAGCTTGGGATATTATGTGCAGCTTAATTGTAGCAGTTATGTATGCTAATAACATTATATGTTAGATAGTTTATGAATTGTGTATAAGTTAAGGTTACTCGACCTTGGAGAATAGTGTGTAAAGTTTATTGTATAAATAATTTATGTTTATATCTTTCGTAATAGTTGTAGAATGATTATACCAGATTCGTGGTGATTTAGGACTCGGATTTGGGGCTATCACACATAGTGTATGGATAATTTATGGACGTGATACTAATGAATATCCTTAACTCGTAGTGCATGGATAATTCAGTGATGTGAATTATTTATTTAGTAGAGTCTCCGCGATAAAGTGGATGATAAACTTTTTAAATCATAAAAGATAGTAGATATCATGCTCTACTTGACTCTTCTAATGGATTGCTTGTTTCGCTGCAGTTAAACTTGATGTTTATTGTATTTTATCAATTTAACAATGTTGAATTTATTCTGCATTATCTTAGTCATAATATTTCTTATTCGGCTAGTTGAGCTCACCCTTTTGTTTTCATTGTTCTCTTCAAGAAATGGGAACGTAGTCGGGACTAGTCGGGGAACGGAGTGATGGTCTGAGATGGTGGCTGTAGTAGTCCTCACTATTTTATAAAATAATGTGATAATAAATGTAATGAGGACTCTATTTGAGTTTGGATACTGTCTACTAGATAATATTCATGTAATAACTCTCAGATACGTTTTTGTTGTATTGTATAAGGAAGTTGTATTTTATTTATGTACCATGTATTTGGCGACTCAGAATGGGTGATGTATACCTATTTTGGGGGCATCACAACGGAGACCATATATTCGATAACAAGCAAGAAGTTTATCTAGTTTCCCAAATATTAAAAATATATACTGGAGATATAACAAAATTTTATCTTATATATTATAGGGAGGACTTATAGAATATAATCCTAACTGTACCTAATTTGAAAAATAATCTATTAAACTATTAGTACTATAGCATAGACCTTAACCAATATCAAGTGCTCGAATCAACAAATTTGACCCCTCAGCTATAAGTTACTCCAGTAACGCATCAAATAAATCCAATATTCCAAAACCCAAATACTTAATTTTTGACTCTACAACCTCTAATCATCTTCTTTCAATTGGTGAAAAAATGGCAATGCAAGACTGGAGTTTTTTCTGAGCGTGTTCAAGTGAAAAGTAACTTTAAAATTTATTAGAAATAATATATACATACACACACATAGTGCGGTTTCAGTTTTATGCATGCGATTTTGGCTAGTAACCAAACTGAAACCTTAAATTTTATTATTAAACCCACCTAAAACCGCCACGTATGTCGAACCGCCACGTATGTCGAAATCGTTGGTGTGGTTTTTGGTGCAGTTTTAATTCTAATTTGGTTACTTCCTCAGCCCTATATGGTACGAAGGACTTATCACCCTAAGTACGGGGAGTCCCTACAGGCTAATGATTGTTTAGGTTTAAGTTGAAAGAAATACTTATAACCTTGGACATAGTTCATGGTCTTGTGACCCTTAGATAATTTTCGGTATCAGTTATTGATTATCGATGTTCAGATATGTTATTCAATTCAAATGAGTTTATTCATTATTAGTCATTGTATTCTTTCAAGTGAGCATTTATTTTGCTCATTCTTGCATATATATAACCATTACAGCTAAAGTTGAGAAGGTTGATGAACCAACCACTAGCAAAGCAAAAAGAAAGATAAACAAGTGTTGAAGACTTGTAAAACTATTGATATTTGTGTTTTCAGACTTTGTTGACTTGTTAATATTCTAACCTTATTGTTTTGATGATGACTTGATAAAATATGAACTAATTTGTGTATTATAAAATTTTAGGAAGTTGATGAAAGGATTGTTGTCTAAAGACTTTGAAGATTTGAGTCCTAAGAAAAATATATAAGGTCATTGCAAATACTCAATTTTTCAATACAAGGCTCTAGGACATTTTTATGTGTGGATTAAAATATGACTAAATATTTTATGCATACTTAAGAATTTTATATTAACTGTTTTTACATGACTGATTTCAGATGGATTAGTAAACGTGATTAAATATTTTGTGCATGCTTAAGAATTTTATATTAACTGTTTCTACATAACTGATTTCAGATGGATTAGTATTTATATATTATTCATGCGTAAAATTAAGATGATAATTGTTATCCAAAATTAATGTCATGTGTTAGAAGATTTAATGAGAGTCCTGATAATTCTATATATATTTGCATTAGTTTTGTTGGTAACTTAAAAGGTTGTGGCGGCAGAAATAATGATTACCATCACAAAGTGGTTTGCATAAATATTGGGAATATGAGATAATCATTATCTTGAAAAATGGTCTACATCACTTTATTTACTTAACACTTCATTATCTGATTAAGTTTGAAAAGTCAGTAACATTTATGAGGCGGTAGTTATGATTATAGACTATATGTGATTTACGCGAAACCTTTTATCTTTGTGATATCTTGACATAGTCTATATCTGATAAAGAATACTTTCCAACGGAAATAAACTTGGAACATTACTTATCTATTTGTATTCTATTGGTAACGTAAATAAAGTTTGATAACGGAACAAAAATCTGCAACAGAAATATTTTATTTCACAATGGTTGTTGTCTGGGCTATAAAAAGAAGAACTGATTCCAAGAAAAGACACAACACTTGAATTAATATTTTTGCACTTGTATACTTGAAGAGCTATTGAATTATTCCTGGAGCAAATTTCTGAGCTGCTGTGCAATTCATATTCATATTATTCTCAGCTAATTTCCTGGGCTTAATATTGGTGATATCTCTTTCTTTTACTATTTGATCATTGCATTCATTAGTTGAGCCTTGTATTGTTAAATTGCTTATTTGCTTTGATCATTAGACCTCTATATTTGTAATCTTATATTTTTTAGACATAGTGTTGTTTAAAGGAATTTAATTCAGGTGAATTAAGGTTTTGATTACAAATAGGTTCAAGGAAGCATAGGTGCTTAAAGGGTGCATTGGTGCACAAGGGGCAAGTGTGCTCAAGTGAATTATTGTAATTCAAATTTGATAGAATCTATTTCGTAACAAGGGTCAATTTTAAAGAAATAAAAGTGAGTCTTCAATACTAGTTGGTATTGGACGTGGACTAGGCTATTATTGTAGAGGCTAATAGCTGAACCACGTAAAAAATCTTGGTGTTGCTTTTATTACTTGCTTTACTTTAATATCTCTCAAGATAGTTAAATCTCTTAATAATTAAAATTTAAATATTTGCTTCATCTTGAGATATTTTTTTAACACCAAGTATTGACTTTGACTTATAAATTCATCAAAATATTTTCTTAAACTAAAAGTCAATTCGGTAGACCATATTCATTCAGTAAGTTCCATTCATCAAAATAGCAGGCTGAATTTTGTAGTTTGGTTTAAAGTTCAAAAATTGGTCATTAATTTCTCCCACACTTATTCAACCCCCCCTTCTAAGTGTGCCTTATCTTAATTTCAGACTTGGTTTAATTATGTGATGTAATTATTTAATTTTCTGCATTTAATGAATGTTATTGGTTAGATGACCTGAGATTTTATTGGATTTAATTATGAAACCCTTTAATGAGAAGATTTATTGTTTAAATTTTATTAAATTTTGTGTAGTTAGAAATGAATGTTTTGATAGTGAACACCAAATTCTATGGGAACGAAGTACCCAGATTTCGGGGTGTCACAATAACACTTAAACTATGCCCAGAATTCAAGTTATTAAAGCCCCAAAATGGTTACTTAGCACTGACTTCATTTCTGGATATTCTAGAAATGAAGAACATGCTTGGTTAGGTGGTTTGACCACTAATAACTTTCTTGTATGATATAGTTAGACCTCAAACTTGATATACACTTATAGTACTACATCAGTACTACAACATTGATATACTCTCATGTTGAGAAACAAGATCAAATGGAACTTATTCATGGTCAAAGTAGCCCTCATGACATTGACCAAGAATGTTCTTCATGACTGAAGAACACCTATAATGACAGTTTTTGTCGAGATAGACTTTTAGCGACAATTTTAATAAAAATAAATAATATTAATTAAAATAAATAGAAAAAATAGAAAATAATTATTAATAATTCAAAATTGAGTTTTAAAAATTATTTTAAGTTATAAAAATTAACTTTTAATATTTTGACATAAATTTCATTAATATTTTCATTTATTTAAATATTAATGATAACAAATTTATTTAATAATTGTATTAAATAAATTATTTAAAAATAATTTTTATGTTTTAAAAATCATTTAAAAATGATATAAAGGTTTTAAAAATATTTTAAGTTATAATAAATGACTTTTAATATTTTAACATAAATTTCATTAATATTTTAATATTAATGATAATTATTTAAAAATAATTTTAAATATTTTAAAACTTATTTAAAGGTGATATTAAGGTTTTTAAAATATTTTGAGTTATTATAAATAACTTTTAATATTTTGACACGGCTTTTCTTAATATTTTAAATTATTTAAATATTAATTATAATCGAATTATTCAGTATTTAAATCATTTAAAAATGATATTAGTGTTTGAAAAATCATTATAAATGATAATAATTATTTGAAAATTACTATGAGCTTTAGAAAAATATTATAAATGATAATTAAATTATCTAAAACAATATTGAAGCTTTTACATAGAGTTTTATTGAAAATAAACTCGATAATTATCAGATAATGCAATCGAGACACCGAATTGATACAGAAATCAAATCAGACTGAAATAATTTGACTTGATAATTGTTTTTATATGTTCTAATCACTATTATAAATGTGTGATAATGTATTTAGGTTATATAATGACTTTGAATAATAGTATTATGTGTCATGATGTATTATGTTAATTGAGAGATCAATATTATTAATGATATGTCTTTTAAACGAAACTAAATTAGATTGTGTAGCAGTAGTCAACGACCAAGGGAAGTTCACTAACTCAGACTCGAGTTATTATTTTTCAAACATGCTAAGTGGATAATTATTGTTGATTATTCCACATCTAAGATTATTATTGAACATTCACATTTATTGCAAGTTTCCTAACTCAACTTGAGTTATTAATTTCAAAGCATGATTAGTGAATAATTATTATTGGTTGTTTACATCCATAATGATTATTGTTATTCGCACATAGTGCAATTGATTGATGTTTATTATTTGAATAGTTTACGAGCTATGTCTCAACTAATTATTTTGGCGATATTAATAATTGTTAAAGCATGACACGTTCTATTATTTATGAACTAACTAATTATTGAAAGATCTATGCCATTTATTTCGGCTAGATCAATATGGATATTATATGTTGAAATCATAGTACTTCTTTAAAAATAATCCAAACCATATTGTTGTGGTACAGACTTAAGATGTAAGACTGAGATGAACAACCCTTATAAAAAGGGGAACTTTATTGCCGGACATCCGGCCCTTACGCTATTTTGAGTATTATGCATAATAAAGGGTACAATGAAGCTGATCACTTCATGTACTTGCAAAAGAGTATGATTTAATCTTTACGGTTAACTGATACACTTGAGGTAATTCAGTATTAATTAACTGATAATTTCTCTATTAGTTCATGATCCATTTGTGATCACTCATCATGAAATTTGGGAATATCCCACTTTATTATTGCAGTATTGTTAATTCTTCATAATCAATTGAATATTATTGAAACTTCAAAAGAGTTTTACTCTTTCATCATTGATTTTTTATTCAACATGAAATTTATGAAAGTTTTATTCTTGAAAAATGATTTATTCAGCTACTTCGAAGCCCTTTGAACATTGTTGAAATTCTATAGAAACTAGACTCTTCTATTCTTGATATATATCTTTTATTGAATATTTAACTTAATGAGCAAACTCGTTGCTCACCTTTGCTTAAATAAAACATTTCAGCTAGAGTCGAGGTAGCCGAAGGATCTAATAAGGAGGCAACGCGAAGGCGACCGAGTAGTATCAATTCGTGTAATGATTAATGTATCATATTTAGACTTTAGTCTTTTGTAATAATAGACATGTAATGTTAAGGTTAGTTAACCTAGGATATTGTTATAATTGTATTAAGTAATGGTATAAATGATGTAATTCATAAATGAATGGGTAGCTAGATGTGATATGTATGTTGGATCGTGAGCACCAAACTCCAGGTTAGGGAACCCAGATTTATGGGGCATCATATTAAGCTTAACAATACCAGATTTATATGTATAAAACTCACTCATCAAATGCCCCCAAACTTAACCAATTGCTTGTCCTCAAGCAATGCAATAATGCAAATGCACCCTGACCATATGCCTACGAATCAAGTAATTAAACAACATATCATCCAATACTATCCCTCAAAGATAACATATAATATTCAAACAAAATATTCAACTAATGCCAAATTTTCAACTCTACCCACTTCATCAATTATATTTGTCATCACCTGCGACGCCCCCAAATTCAGGTACTTGAAACCTGAATTCGGTGCTTCACGATATCATTTCTTTGAGCGAAATAATAATAATAATAATAATAATAATAATAATAATAATAATAATAATAATAATAATAATAATAATAATAATAATAATAATAATAATAATAATAATAATAATAATAATAATAATAATACATTAAACTTAATTTACATACATCAGAGTTTTCTAATCCCAAGTACGCAGCCTTTAATACATTCATTACATGATAGATAATAAATATTACCATCTTACTTAAGTCTAGCTATTACATAAGATAATATAAACTTATTCAGTCAGCTTTTCTTTCCCTTTGTTCTTTCCTGAACCTTCTAGTTGATCACGCTTAGCTGAAAATATTTTAATTTAAAGCAAGGATGAGCATTTGATTGCCCAACAAGTAATAACAAACAATAAATATTAGCTAAAAGAATTAAATATTTTCTTTGAACGACACTTCTATAACGAATCAACAGTTGTGAAGTAAGCTGGAACAATTCTAAACAACATAATAATTCTATTTTAAAATTTGAAACTACGTATTAACTATAATTGGAGATCAGTCGACAGACTATGAATATTATTTTCAATTTTCGATAAGGTTTACCAGAGCTTCATCCGCAAATCATCATAACTTACAGGCACGGGGGGTGATCAACCCGTTATGCCCTATATTGATCAATACTACATGCAAGAATGATATTTTTGCTCATCATATCCGCCTTAGGTGCACAAAAGTTTTCCCATATTCGGGATGTTCATACTTAGTCTGGAATTCGAACCAAAATAATTTGGTTGGATAACAATAATATTTTATCATGTTCAACAATATTTTTAAATCTATGTCTAGATGAGTCAAATAACTTAGACGACCTTTAATTAACGTATACATACTAGAAACCAATAAGTATGTATTAACATGCGATTAAATACAATAATTATTCAAGTGGGGACACTTGTATAACCATGCTTAGAAATTAACGAACAGAATAAATATCAGGATTGAGCAATAATACTGCATTGATAAACAATGATCGGATAATTTAAGAACTTGTATGAATACAATTGTTTGGATACATAATCAATATACAGTTAATAATCTGGCATAACGATAATATTATTAGGTTTGTAATATCCATGAACACAATCAAATTGCACAAAATAAGCGAAAACTTGTAAAATCAGAGTTTAAAAATTTTACAAACCATATACCCGGATCATCCTTTATGCACAATTATTAATTAAACGAAAAGATATGAAGAA
This sequence comes from Panax notoginseng, assembly GCA_016801055.1. NCBI lineage: Eukaryota > Viridiplantae > Streptophyta > Magnoliopsida > Apiales > Araliaceae > Panax > Panax notoginseng. The sequence continues at coordinate 62,047,866 of CM029021.1, read as the reverse complement.
CAAGAATCATACCCTTGAAGATTCGAGCTTCCTCAGGTACAAGTTCACCTCCAATCCTTTTCGCGTTCAACTTGAATCCATCGGGTTTAGTTCCTTCTTTTGATCAATGTTAGCCACCCAAGTGTTTGGCCTCTAGAGGTGATCCACCAAGGAAGAAAAAAATTCAAGAAGATTTGTGTTTGGCAAAATCCTAGTTTTTCTATCTCTCATAGAAAAGGAGCGTACTCTCCAACTATTAGAATTACGTATATTGTGAAAAAGTCAACAACCCCGTCACCCATAATAAGACTCCTCTTATTTATAGATGTGGGTAACCCTCCTTAACAATTAAGGAATTAGATTTTATTTTAATTAATTAAATTTCTTTAATTAATTATGCTCCCAATCTTATTAGGGATAATTAATTAAAATCTTTTAATTAATTTACCTCCTAATCTTATTAGGAATATTTGAGAGTACTTTTATTAATTAATTCTCATACTCCTTTAGGAATTAAATAATAATAATAGTAATAATAATAATAAGAATTCTCTTATTAATTTATATTTAATATTTTTGAAATATTAAATAATAAATATTAAGCTATTTAATTTATTCTATCACCATAGATTAAATTAAATATACTTAACTTATTATTACGATTTTGCCATTAACTTCTTAAATAATTATTCTTCCTTTTATGGTGTGACCCTTTAGGTTCTCTATATTAAACCGGTTGTGAATAAATCAATTAGAACAATTCTAATCTTATTTAAATAAATAAATTAAAATATTAATTTATTTAAATAAATAATATTTATTCTACAATAGTGATAAGCCTCCCTAGCGATTAACGACTTTTCAGATAATATAAATTTCAACATTAATCATAAAAGAACCTTTGAATAAATAGTTACCGTACAATTCAATCCTTCCACCATACAATGTCTCAATTAAATATAAGACATGAAATTACTGTCAAGTCTTATTTTATTAAATTATATGTTTTTCGATTCTTAAATGCACAACTCCAAAATAATACAAATTAAAAACTCCTTTCTAATTTCATTCTACCTTGGCCAAGGACTACTGGGTTGTCATTTATCGAATCATATATGACATTTCTCTTTTTTTACTAGAAGCGGTAGATTCTTTATTGATCATACATTATCTCTATGTACAACTTATTATACCCAAGCATACCCTTTGATATACCCTAAGGGTCTTAAGGAATAAGTCAAAGTATAACTCATCATGCACAAGATACTGTGATGATCTTAAGTCCAAGGATCACTTGTACTACTATCACTACAGGAATTCCTATTGACAGACAAGTAAAACTCCATTAGGTATTCCTTAGCTAGCCACGTTCAGTGAACTTATTATCTAATAAGCAACTACATACTTGCTTTAGTGTCTCCACACAAATGATCATGAGATCAATCATCCTCATCCAATGAGCAAACAACGTATGTACCAATCTATCTGGATTCACTAATCCCTAATTTAGTAATCTAACGATTGGGAACTATTTTATTTTTAAGCTTTTTAAGAATTTAGATCTCATTAGAATGATCATCATCATTATTTTAAAAGTATTGCTTAAAACTATGGGTTTATCACATATTATAAAATAGCATCATGTAGATACTTAAAAGCCTTTAATTAATTAATACTTTTTATTAATAAATGAATAAGATTGTTACAAAGTATATGCTTTATCATCAAACATGATTGGCTTGTGTGCATACTACTTTTAATCTCCCACTTGCACTAAAGTTAATCGTCATGGTATCTCATACCCTTCTTTTCTAAGTGACGATTATCCTGCTGTTGGATAAGCTTTAGTTAATGGATATGTAATGTTCTTCTTGAGAGTCCACTATCTCTATAGTGATTTTTCATCTTTCAATGATTCCTATAATCAAATGAAAGTACCACAACACATGTTTATATCCAAGATGAGACTTAGGAACGATTCTTAGTTCTGTAATGAACTTTTCATCCAAACAATCAACTTGTAGCTTCATTTATAGTTATATACTTTGTCTTTATCACTAAACTAGCAACAATTTGCGGTTTAAAATCTTTCCAATTTACTGCACCACCGTTCAAGGTAACACTTTACCTTAAAGTGGATTTTCTATCGTCTTGGTCTGTCTGAAAAACTTGAGTCTGTTAAGCCCTCCAGTTTTAATTTAGACCCACCATAAATTTTAATCACATCCTTAGTGCCGGTTAAGTACTTTAAGATATTTTTCACTGTCTGACAGTGATCTTCTACATAATATGACCGATCAACATCAGGTCTCGTATATTTCATTGTATACATGATTGTCACTCATGCGATCTCTTTTTTTAGGAGTCTATGGAGACTATTAAGAGAGATACACTCTAGGGCTCATCAACATGAGATAACTCTTGGAGTTTGCCTTGCAAAATAACTTTAGCATCAAATGAATATACGTTTCTTGGGTTAAGTCGAGTATCCTCTTGAATTTATCTATATAGATTTGTATCCTCAATTAAGATACTCTTCCCAAATTATTCATGGAGGAATGTTTAGACAACTTTATCTTTTCTGATTGTAGGATTAGTATGTCATTCCTTATCCGTAGTATATCAACATATAATACTAGAAATAACACGACACTCCCACTGACCCTTTTGTACACACTAGGTTCATTCTTATTTTTGATAAAATCAAACCTTTTTTTATTGTCTCATCAAAATGAATGTTCTATATTTGAGAAGCTTGCTTCAATCCATTTCTCTGAGTGTCTACAACTCTTACCTCATCGTATGTAACTGGATCATCATTTTCTATGATGTGTACCTCATCATCATCATTATGATGAATCCATACCTCCTAGGTATCTTCGGTACTATTCCATATTTACGATTCGATTGTGGTACAATAGGTCTATCTACAAGTTCCTCTTATTTGACTTATAGTATTTTGTGGTTCTTGAACTCTTCAAGATTCTATTATCCTCCCACTAGCCATTTAATGATAAAAAACTTTATCTTAGAATGCAGCATATTTCTCAACAAACACCTTTTGCTAAATAGGATTATAGAACATATATCCTAAACTTACTTTAGGATGTCCCACAAAACTTTACTTGTCAAATCTAGTCCCAAGCTTATCCTTTGAAATCTTTTCACATAAGATGGACAACCCCTTATATTAACTTACTTAAAATTAGGAATCCTTCCCGTCCATAACTTTTATGAAGTCTCGTGGCCAGATTTTGAGGTTACCTTTTTTGTAGATATGCAGCCATTTCTAGGACATTATCCTAGAAGGATACTGGAATGTCGGTAAAATCATTATGGACCGTACCTTGTCCAACAAAGTGCGATTTTTCCTTTCAGATACATCAATTAATTATTGCGTATCAGGAGGCGTCCATTGTGAGAAAACTATTTGAGATGATCTACTCATTGCACAAATATTCCATCCTTGATCCGATCAAAGAATCCTAATACTTTACCAATTTGTTTCATTTCTGAATTCTTTGAACCTTTCAAATAATTCACAATTATTTTTCAGCAAATACACGCATTAAACTCTTTGAATGATCATCTCCTTTTCTTATACTAGTTTGTTCAATTTACAAAATAATTTTTCACGTAAGTTAAGTATATAAATTCAATTAAGTAATATTTTAGTTCTATACAAAATATTATTATTATAAATAGAACAACAATTGTTCTTAAATATAATACTAAAGATTTCATTGTCCAACAATAAAATGGAAATAATGTTTCCAACGAGAACTGGAATACCATAACAACTTATAGACTTAATAGACTTGCCCGTAGGTTGTGCTAAGCTATAAGTTCCTATGGTTGATGCAGCAACCTTTGCTTCATTTCTACACATAGGATTACTTGTCTCTTGTTTAGCTTTTTACTTCTGCTTGGTCCCTTTATAAATCTATATTTATGATAACCAAAGTCGGTATCCAATACCCAAGTAAAATCTTGACTTAAAGAAAAATTTATTTCATTTATGAACAAAACTGTATTGTAACCGGAGCTTCACTAAGCTTCTTCTGGTTAGCTTCTACAAGATGCTTCTCGTAGTTTCCTTACCAGTGTCCAGGGTTATTGTAGTGGAAGCAAACTCCTTTGCTATTCGTATCAGTTTTATTCTTATTATTCTTTGTTTTTGCCTTTCTATTTACCTTCTTTGAATCATTCTTCTTTTCAGAAGATCATTTGACCCCTACCAGTAAGACCTTGTTTTTCTTGGTTGGAAAGTGACTCTCAATATTTTTCAATATGTTAAGTAAATCAACATTGCTGATATCTAGATTGTTCATATGAAAAATTCACAATAATTATGAAAGGAGTCCGGGAGTGAGTGCAAGATCAAATCTTGGCTCAACTCTCCATCCATGACCAAACCTGTTATCCTAATTGTTCAATCAAATTGATCATGTTTAGGACAAGTGTCTGTACTGTAGTGTTATTGGTCATTCTAGATCGGAAGAGCTCCTTATATATTTGATATCTATTAGTCCTACTTTCCTCACCTTCAACTACTTGACGTGTAGGAGTATAGTAGGAGTATCCATAGTTTCATGCTGACGCTGAAGCTCGTTACTCATGGATGTGAGCATGATGCATTTAGCCAACTGTGCATTATCTTGTCACTTTCTAAAAGTAGCAATCTCTTCCTCAGAGGCATTGTCTACAACCATTGCAGGGATATACACATTAAGGACATAAGATAGCTTTTCAGCTGTGAGAACTTTTCTCAATTTCCTTAACCAATCCTTTTAATACGGTCCGGTTAAATAGCATCTAATATGCATCGCAGTGATAGTGATTTAGATATTGTAAAATTCTATAAATGAATTTATAACTAATAACATTTTAGCATACATTCTTTTATTAATTACCAAAATAAATTAGGTCTTATTTTTAATTGGTATCTCTCACTATTTTTATCAAACTATATTACCCTCACTTATATAGTTCGGCAAAATCTAATTAAAGATTTGCTAGTGAGAATAAGGATCCCATTTCAAATGTATATAGCCTTGTGGTGACATAACAAACTATATATAAATAAATAGGTAGACAACTCTTGTCAATTACATCAACTATGCAACTCCTTGTATTTTGCCTCATAGATTATTTTGATCAAGTGGTGGCACATTCGAATCAAAATTATCCAAGTTAAGTCCAACCTAGCACTCCATATATTCAAAAAAAAAATATTGTCCTTGTGGTGACACAACAAAATAATATTGTTCAATTTTCTTTATAAGCATCAAATGTGATAAAATTAATATTTCAAAGAATTAAGATAAGCATTGTGGTGACACAACAAACTTATAATAATTAATTGATACTCTATTATTTTTATCATGCTAGAAGGCGACGTTCGATATTCCAAATATCTTTGAACGCTTAGGACTTAATATAAAAAAAATTGAGGGGTTTGCTTGTAATTAATTTGTCACATCTTGTTTTCCGCGCATGCACATATATATAAAAAATATGCGTCATATTAATTAACATGCGAAGCATGTTTGTATAATATATAATATATATATAGTATAAGTATGCACATATAGAATACTATATTCTACTCGGAATGATTATAAACTTTATTCTAGTTTGGTTCACTAGAGCCACCAAGTGAACCAAAAGGTCAAACCCTAGGGGTGCAAGAATTGATATTTAAATATAATTATTACATTTAAACCCATGCTCCATTACAAACGGGTCTTAACGCACTCCTTGCTCCTTGATCTCCAATTCTTCAAAATTAATTCTAACTATTCTTATTACAAAACTATTTAAAATAAATAGAAATCTTGATCAGCAGTCAATGGGAAGTACATAAGAGGGAGTTAGAATTTATATTAAGAAAAAATTAGAGAAGACGATGTACACAGACCCCATTTAATAAAACTCATACATTCATGCATCCAACTAAAATAAAATCCAATCACATTGGTCAATAGTCCATAATCAATCTCATTTATTATCATACACATCACCATATGCATCAATAAATAACATTCATCTTATGAATAATAAACATTCAATATATATATATATATATATATATATATATATATATATATATATATATATATATATATTGATATCATTTAATGGGCAAATTTAGTTAGCATAAAATCTAATTTTGAATAAAAATAAACTCCTTTATTTTAATTCAAATTTAAATCAAAATAAACCTCTTTTATTTTAATTTATTCAATTTTGAATAAAATAAACTATTTTATTTTAATCAAAATCTTTAATCAAAATAAACTCCTTTATTTTAATTAATTATATAATCTAATTCCAAGTAAAAAAAATTTATTAAAGGAAACACGAATTTTCTTTCCTATTCACAAATAAACTCATTTATTTTGAATAATATGAAATCTTATTCCATATCTAAATAAACTCCTTTATTTAAAGAAATACGGATTTTCTTTCCTATTCACAAATAAACTCCTTTATTTTGAATAATATAAAATTTTATTCCATATCTAAATAAACTCCTTTATTTAAGAAAACATGGAATCTAATTTCAACTCCAATTAGTTATCATAGAATTCAATTTCAACTCTAATTAGTTAGCATAAAATTCAATTTTAAAATTAAAATAAACTTTATATTTTAATATTAAAATAAACTTTTTATTTTGAAATTAAATTAAACTTTTTTATTTTAATTATAAAATAATTGAGAATAATATTATATATATATATATATATATATATATATATAATAAAATATATTATAAAATAACCGAATATCATATATCATATATATAGTATATAATATATATATTCGCATCTCCATAAAAGGATTCACACGTGGTTAGTTAACAAGGATCTCCCTGAAGCATTTGAATCTCCTAGTAACTTTTTAAATAACAAAATTCCCAAGTGTGAAGAAAAACATGTTAACTATTAACATATACTGATCATGGGCCACGTTAATCTAGCATGTCAATAATCATGATACTAGATATTATCTCAAGGAGTCTCCACTTGCTTCATCCACCAACATAAATATGTACCATGATTCCTTAAGAATACCGAAGTAATTAAAAAATATATATATATAGCGAATTCGCGATTTTTTTTAATTTTATATAACATATTATGCCCATTTAAATTGTTCTAAACATATATCAATATACATATCAAATCTAAACAATTAATAATTTGCATAAAGGTTTGGCTTTGATACCACTGTTAGGTTTGTAATATTCATGAACACAATCAAATTGCATAAAATAAGCGAAAACGTGTAAAATCAGAGTTTAAAAATTTTACAAACCATATACCCGGATCATCTTTTATGCACAATTATTAATTAAACGAAAATATATGAAGAATTAGAATCATACCTTGAAGATTCGAACTTCCTCAGGTACAAGTTTACCTCCAATCCTTTTCGCGTTCAACTTGAATCCACCGAATTTAGTTCCTTCTTTTGATCAACGTTAGCCACCCAAGTGTTTGGCCTCTAGAGGTGATCCACTAAGGAAGAAAAAGATTCAAGAAGATGGGTATTTGGCAAAACCCTAGTTTTTCTATCTCTCATAGAAAAGGAGCGTACTCTCCAACTATTAGAATTACGTATATTGTGAAAAAGTCAACAACCCCCTCACCCATAATAAGACTCCTCTTATTTATAGTTGTGGGCAACCCCCCTTAACAATTAAGGAATTGAGTTTTATTTTAATTAATTAAATTCCTTTAATTAATTATGCTCCCAATCTTATTAGGGATAATTAATTAAAATCTTTTAATTAATTTACCTCCTAATCTTATTAGGAATATTTGAGAGTACTTTTATTAATTAATTCCCATACTCCTTTAGGAATTAAATAATAATAATAGTAATAATAATAATAAGACTCCTTTTATTAATTTATATTTAATATTTCTAAAATATTAAATAATAAATATTAAGCTATTTAATTTATTTTATCACCATAGATTAAATTAAATATATTTAACTTATTATTACAATTTTGTCATTAACTTCTTAAATAATTATTCTTCCTTTTATGATGTGGCCCTTTAGGTTCTCCATATTAAATCGGTTGTGAATAAATTAATTAGAACAATTCTAATCTTATTTAAATAAATAAATTAAAATATTAATTTATTTAAATAAATAATATTTATTCTACAATAGGGATAAGTCTCAATAGCGATTAACGACTTTCTAGATAATATAGATTTTAACATTAATCATAAAAGAACATTTGAGTAAATAGTTACCGTACAATTCAATCCTTCCCCCAAACAATGTCCCAATTAAATATAAGACATGAAATTACTGTCAAGTCTTATTTTATTTAATTATATATTTTTCGATTCATAAATGCACAACTCCAAATAATGCAAATTAGAAACTTTTTTCTAATTTCATTCTGCCTTGCTAAGGACTACTGGGTTGTCATTTATCGAATCATATAGGACATTTCTCTTCTCTTACTAGAAGCGGTAGATTCTTTATTGATCATACATTATCTCCATGTACAACTTATTATACCCAAGCATACCCTTTGATATACCCTAAGGGTCTTAAGGAATAAGTCAAAGTATAACTTATCATGCACAAGATACTATGATGATCTCAAGTCCAAGGATCACTTGTACTACTATCACTACAAGAATTTCTATTGATAGGCAAGTAAAACTCCATTAGGTATTCCTTAGTGAGCCACGTTCAGTGAACTTATTCTCTAATAAGCACCTACATACTTACTTTAGTGTCTCCACACAAATGATCATGAGATCAATCATCGTCATTCAATGAGCAAACAACGTATATACTCGGATTCACTAATCCCCAATTTAGTAATCCAACGATTGGGAACTATTTTAGTTTTAAGCTTTCTAAGAATTTTAATCTCATTAGAATGATCATCATCATTATTCTAAAAGTATTACTTAAAACTATAGGTTTATCACATATTATAAAACAACATCATGTAGATAATTAAAAGCCTTTAATTAATTAATACTTTTTATTAATAAATAAATAAGATTGTTACAAAGTATATGCTTTATCATCAAGCATGATTGGCTTGTGTGCATACTACTTTCAAATATTATTCTAAAACTTTCTTATTCATGTCCATTGCATAAAGTAAATGCAAGGATTAGATACTTTCCTGATCTACTGCTTACACAACTTAGTTTAATCTTTTATATCGAGACCTATCATTAATAAGATCATTCTGTTGATTAGAATAATATATCGTAACACATAGAACTGCTATTTGCAGTCAACATATAACCTAATCACATTGTAACATATGTTCAGCAGTCACATTGTCACATAATTTTGAAACATTTCGGTGTACCGACGGCTTTATCGGGTAATTATCGAGTCTAAAACTCTATTCTGTAGTTTAATATTTCTTTAGATATTTTAAATATCAGTCATATTATTTTTCATTGGCTTATAATAATTTTTAAATAATTATTATAATTTATCATGATTTTTCAAACACTGGAATTATTTTTAAATAATTTAAATATTAAATAATTCTATTATCATTAATATTTAATTAATATTAAATTATTAGTGAAACCATTGCCAAAATATTAAAGTTATTTATAATAACTCAAAATATTTTTAAAGTAGTAATATTACCCTTAAATAATTTTTAAAATATTTAAAATCATTTTTAAATAATTACTATTAATATTTAAATACTAATGTATTATTCGCCGAAATATTATAAGTCATTTATTATTACTTAAAATATTTTTAAGTCATTTATATCATTTTTAAGTAAATAAAACCATTTTTTAAAATTATTTATTTAATATAATTATTAAATAAATTTAATATCGTTAATACAAAATTATTAATGAAATTTACCTTTAAATATTAAAAGTTATATTTTATAACTTAACATAATTTTATACTATTTATGCTCATTTAAAATGATTTTTATAATCTTAAAACAATTTTTAACTAATTTTATTTAAAATAATTATTAAATAAACCTATTATCATTAATATTAAATAATTAATGAAATTTGCCTTAAAATATTAAAAGTTATATTTTATAACTTAAAATATTTTTAAATACCTTATTATCATTTAAAATAATTTTTAATATAATAAAATCATTTTTAATTAATTTATTTAACGTATTTATTGAATAAATTAAATATCAATAATATTCAAATAAATACTAATATTTATGAAAAATATGTTAAATTATTAAAAGTTAATTTTTATAACTTAAAATAATTTTTAAAATAATTTTTGTAATTTTCAGAAATTATTTTCTATTTTTAAATGATTTTTAGAAATTAAAAGAATAAAAATTATTAAATCTGTCGCTATAGCCTTTAGCGATAGAAAGTGTCGCCTTAGGTGTTCTTGAGTCTCAAGAACATTCAAAGTCTGTTAACGAGTTGCTAGGTTTGACTTTGATTAATTCCTAATCTATAATGTTTCTAGACAAGATATTGGTCAGATTTTGTAGTACTAGTGTAATACTACATGATCCAGCCATTATCAGGTTCATTTCATAACACATATGCAAGATATAGAGCTTTGAAATCACTGTCAGACATGTTCTTCATGTTCTGGGCTGCCCAGAAACATGAAGTCATGGCCGGTCAACGCTCTTTGTGGCCTTATTCCACTCAATCTGTTCATGTTATAGTTGTGTTAGACGTCGGGCCTCGTAGAGTAACTAATAGGGTATCTTGTTTGAGCATTTAGAATGTCCAGATATCATTAAGTTACAAGATCTAAGCCCCTAAAGTACTTGTCAGACCACTGTCTTAACTTTCTGGGTTACCCAGAAAGTAAAGCTTAACGGTCAACGACTTTTGACCGATTACTACGTACAACCGATCTGTTGCTTTCTAAGGTTCGAAAGTTCTCTGAACTTGTAGTACTCATGACATACTACTAGATACCATTAAACATCCTAAAAGCTTGCCAGAAACGAGATCAAAGCCAGTCAAAGTCACTGATAGAACACGTTCTTTAGTTTTCTGGGTTTCCTAGAAAACTGATTTCATGTTCGGTCAATGAACTTTGATCGTGAATAACTTTTTATATACACAAGCAATGATCATGAATCCACTTTCAAATTACTAACAACATTACAGACTACAACCACAATCCTTTAAACATACAAACCATGAACATAAAGAGATCTAGGAGACCTGACATTCGTTGTCAGACAACATTTTCAAACTTTTTCCAGATTTTAAAAATCATCAAATCCGTGCCTATAGATGTTATGGATCTAAAATTTACCAACTCAGATCACTTAGTTACACACCATATAACATATTTAAACATTCAATCATCAAATCCAACATAACTTACAAGATTAAAGTTTTGGTTCAAGGTTATACCTTTCGATGAACTATGCTTGAATCTAAGCTCCTGATCTGATATGAAGATGGTAGGGACTTGATTTAGGGAGTGAAAATGTTTAAGATTTTCGTGGGTTAGAGAGAGAGAGAGAGAGAGTCTTGGTGGAGTGTATGTTGATCAAATGCGCTAAATGATGAACTTTCTCTCTCTTGATCAATATATATATTACTTGGATGCAATGTATTTGGATGGTGAAATGGCTGAGTTGTTGAGATTTGTAGCACGTGTGCAATCTAATTTGGTCAACAACTACATATCTTAGCTAGATTTGCAAGTTTCCTAATATAAAATGTAAAAAGGGCAATTAGGTCATTTGCATTGTAATTTTAATGGCCATTTTGTAATCTTGGCAAACCCTTAGGGTTTGGCCCTTAAGGTTTAACCTTGAGGTTTTACAATTTGATTTTTTGATAAGGCTAAAAATGGCAATTTAGTTTCTAAAAATTACAAATTTGGATTCCTTAATTTGTTTAGGTTTCCTAACCACTTAGGTTTTGAACATTAGGTTTAAGAATTTAGTAATTACAATTACCTTTCTAATTTAGCGATTAAGTTGTCCAATTTTGATGATTAGGGTTTTTAATTTCACGATTAGGGTTTTGAGTCAATAATTAGGGTTTTTCGAATTATAATTCTAATACTTGTTATTAATCATATTAACACAATTTCTAACCGATCTTAAACTCCGATTTGAGTTTCAAATTAGGGTTTATCCCAATAATCCTAGGGTTTTGTCATACTACACTAAAACTGTTCCACAAATTAACATTACAAATATACCGTACATATTTATAGTACTGAAATATAATTAATATTATATTAATAATATCATTCCTTATTCAAAATCCAGAATTAGGGTTTTGAATCCATATCCGACATAACTTTCATATACATACCATTATTAATTAAGTTAAAATAATTAACATAACTAATATGAATAAATTCATATAATAAAATAATTATTGTATAATTCTAATAATCATTTCATATATTATTTAAATAATATTATAATTATAACAATTCAAGATTTTATTTGTCATTTAAAATATTTATTAAGTTAAATAAATATTTTATTGATATAATTGTTATTTTATTGACGTGGTTGTTGTTAGTAAATATTTGTGAATTATTTTATTAGATAACATTCTAATTTAATTTAATTTAATAGTTGGAAAGTGGTAAGATAATATGAAATGTTATATTACTATTTTAATTTAATAGTTTAAAATAGTATGTTAATTCATTAAATAAAAATTATAATGAGATTATAATTCTGTGATATTTGGATTAAGTGGGAAATTTATTTAGTGTGTTGTACTTAGTTTAAGTAACTAAGATTTGTTATGGAAATCCAAATAAATAATATGTGATTATAAATTATAATCTAAATTATTTATTAAAATAAATTGAAGTAGTTTTAAATGAGTTTAACCAAACAAGACTTAAAGATATTAAGTCTTTATTTTAAAGATGTTTTTGCCAAACAAAGACGTATGACTTTTGAATTTTGAATTTGATAATATAAATAAAATAAATAAAATATATATAACATTTTATAACTGATATGTAATTATTATAATAATAAGTATTTTGCAGTTTCGTACATTTGGGTTTTAGGCGTTGGTTGTATTTTATTTTACATGAAAAGTATTTGGCTTAAGCCTAAGAAGAGAAAAGAGAAGAGAGTTTTATAGAGGAATTGATGGAGTTTGAGGGAGGATTCCTGAGTTTTCCAAAGCAATTTCAGTGGTTAGCAAGGATTGTTCAAAGCAAGAAAATGTATTTTTCAAAATCTTAATATTATATATGTATATATATGTATTTTACGACATAAACCTTCAAGTTCTGTGAATTCATTTTTTTGAATTGTTGATATACAACTGATAACTTGTGATTATACGTGTTTGTGATGTTAGCGTTTGTATTTAGACAAGAATTTGTATGCTAATTATGTTTAAGAAGGAAGAAAAGTATTTACAGTGAATGTTTTTACATATGGCTTATGAAAGTACCAAATTTTGTGGTTAATTTGTATACTAATATGTGAATTGAGTCTTGAATATGTTAATTCGATAAGAAACGAAGAGAACGTAGTTTGAATGAATTAATTTGGTGTAGAATTGTGATCATAGTGTGAATTTCTATGAAGGATGTCAAAAAATGGAGTTTTTGTATAAAAACATGAAATTTAAGGATTTAAATTAGTTGAAGTTTTTTGTTTAAATGTTCTAAGTTGATGAATATGTGAGGAATCATGTTTGTGTTAGTTCTATACCAATTGCATATGTTAAATTTACTATTTTATGGGTGAAATTCGTGTTAGTTGGGCTAAAATGGAGTACTGTTACAGTCTGCGTAGTTTCTGTCTATGCACCAGCGCAGTTGCGCTGGTGTCAAGGCCAGAAATGGTGCAGCTGCGTCGTTCCCAGGCTTATGTATGGCACAGTTGCGCCATACCCTGTTCAGAGACAGTGAAGTCTGCTACTTCTGCAGACTTTGGACACCATTGTAACTTAGTCTAATGATTTGTTAATGTGTCAAATATGTAATGAAGAGGTTAAAACAGAATCGTGTCATGTGGTTAGTAATTCTAAAGTTATAAAGGATTATTAAGTTACGAACGCGATATATTATGACTTAATATACACAATAAATAGTAAATAAGTGTTGTGAAGTTAACACTTGAGATTTCTGAAATGTATATGGTAGCATAAGACTTGTACTAAAATAACAAGTTTAGCTAGAAGTGAGTTCTATTTTGGAAAAGTGGATGTTAGTATATCTAATAGATATTGTGATTCTAATACTATGTGTAGGTGAACGTGAGTTGTAAATTTATAGCTTACACGTGAGGCAAGTTTCTAAACCTTACCTCTTTACATTGAGCAAGTTCTTTTATCCTTAAACTTTATTTGAGCAAGCTCTAACCCTAACGTTATTCGAGCAAGTTTTGAATTCTAATCATTGTTGAGCTATTCTAACTTGTTGATAGTTAAGCAAGTTTTCTTAAGTTCTATTCGTTTATGACAAATGTAAATTCTTGAACTCAAATCTCTAATCGAGCTGTTCTATTTCCTTTACTTAACGCAAATCAAAATACTATTGTTATTTTGAGCAAGTTTTATTCTAAGCTTGTTATTCCTTAGTACATATTCATGACTTAATTCTTTTATTTCAAGATCATAGCCTTAGCTTAACATTGTTCAGGCAAGGTTTATTGTTTTATTCAATACTTATGCGTTTTAGTTATTTCTAAGCATGAGTTTAATATATAGTTGGCTCACCTATGATTCTTATTGGTTATATATTATGTTGTTGTTGATCAACCGTAGTGTTGTCAAACTTTGTTGATTTAACTAATCCTTTAGTTGATGATCGTTAAACTCTAAATTACCCTTGAAGCTTATCCAAACCAAACTTTCTTTGGTGCGGACTTTTACTCTAAAACTGAGAAGAACAACACTATTATAGGGGTACGCTATGCATTTAGATGTTTGTGCACAATATATGGTACGAAGGGCTGCTCCCCCTAAGTACGTGAAGTCCATACAATATAACTGTTTAGGTTAAAGATGAAAGATTACTTATAACCATGGACATAGTTCATGGTCATTTGACCCTCAGATATATTTCATATTTTGATTCTAGTTTTTTGTTGTCATTGATAGAGTACTATTCAGTTTTGATGAGCCTATTCATTGGTAGTTGTTATTCTCTTGTTGATTCATTGCTATATCTAGTGAGCATTTGTTTTGCTCACTCTTGCATAAATATAATTATTGCAGCTAAGGTTGAGAAGGTCGATGAACCTACTACAAACAAGGGAAAAGGAAAAATGTACAAGTGATGAAGACTTGTAATTTATTGGCTTTTATGTTAATAGACTTTATTTAAATGATGTGATATAACTATTTTTATTTTCGCACTTGAATTATGTTAAAGATTAGAAAACCTGAGAGACTTTTTAATTTAATGATGTAACCCCTTTAATGGGAGAATTTATGGTTTAAATGTTATCATATTTGGGTAGATAGTATGAATGTATGTAAAGTGAACACCAAGTCTTAAGGGAATGAAGTACCCAAATTTGAGGGTGTCACAATAATCATATTTTTATAGAAAATAATTAATAAAATATATTTTTACTACACAATTAATTTATAATAAAAATATAATTTATAATGATTAATAATTCCTTAAAATTTATTTGTAAATATTCATGTAATAAATAAATATTTATTTATCACATATATACATACGCTTTACCTTTCACATATTTCCACCTTTATTTTTAAAAAAAAATTTATACGCAAAATTTCTTATTTAATTATATTGAAAATATTGGGTTATTACATTCACACTCCCTTATAAGGATTCTGTCCCCGGAATCACCGCTTTAAAACTTGTACACACTAGGGTAAATAATATACACATTCATTGCAAATAGATCTCGATTAGATTTGATCGAACTGATCTTTAACTATTCAACATAAAGCTTGTCTATCTAATTATACAAAAATTTAATTTCTAAAAGAACTCAAATTCCTCCTTCAAAATTTCTTTATAAAATAATTTACTATATATAAGAAAATCATATATAAGAAATAAAATTTATTCGAATAATACCTCGAGTCCCTTCACCTGCTGCTACAGTATCCTGAACGGTCATGTTGAAGATTCTTGTAGTTGATTTTGTTGGTTTGCTTGTTGAAGTTAGCCCAGTTATCGCCATAGTCCCGTTACTTTTTCCCGTAGTCACACTCCCCGCATCCATTCTCCTTTTTGGATAGTCCTTCACCTTATGCTCTGTTGATCTGCACAGAAAACACCCACTGTTCATCCTTGGATTGGGGCAGGTTGGAGAGATATGCCCCTCCTGCCCATACTTATAGCACACGAACTTTCCCTTAAGACACTCACCCGAATGGTTCTTCTCGCAATTCCCGCACTGCACCACCTGCTTTTTTACACCTTCCTGCTTAACCTGGATATTCCCGAAGTTGTTCCCCTTCCTTTTCTCATTCCTATTCCCACTATTGGCTTCCTTCTTAACAACTCCCTCAACCTTACCCTTGTTTCTCTTCTCCTTGTTGTAGAGGCTCATGGCCTCACTCCCCTCCTCGGCTATAATAGCCTTTTCTAAGAGTGCTGTAAAAGTACCAATTTGTAACACTGCCACCTTATTGTAGAGCTAGGGTTTTAATCCTAGCTCGAACCTTCTTGCCTTCCTAGCCTCTAACCTAGCCAATTCGTTAAACTTTGCGGCGTACTCTGACACCGTTATATTGTCTTGCTTTAACTCCATAAACTTTACCTCCATCCACGTCTGCATACTAGATGAGAGTTAGTTTTCGAAAAACAATGTCTTAAACCTAGCCTATGTAACTACACCTTCTCCTGCCCTAGCTTGATTTTTCCTCCCACTAAAAATTCGCCTCCCCCTTCATCATATAGGTGGCAAAAGCTGTCTTTTGCCCCTCATCTACCCTAGCTATCACAAACGACTTTTTAATTTTCTAAACCCAAGTTTGGGCTTCTATAGGGTCAGTTGTCCCTCTGAATTCTGGCGGTCCAACTGCTTTGAAGTCTTTAAAGTTTGCCAAGCGATTGTCTGGCTGATTCCCTGTGGCTGGCATTTTAGTCTGCATGGCTTGAGCTACCATGTTCGTAAAGTTTTGCATTGGGTCTGGTTATCCCCCAACATTGTTGACAGATTCCTCTGCCCTTTAGTTTTGAGTTCGACGTCTTGGCGGCATTATCTGATTAAATAAAATCATAAATTTAACTTACATTCAAAACCTTATTGTATAAGTTTAACATATAATACGAAGTTTTATACAAAACATATTTCATTAATCAAACATAGACTCACATTCATTCAACTAAGTCATAGTACTTTACATAACATAGGACATACTGCTATCCCTTTATGACAACAAAAGTCGGGATTTACTGTTACAACTTATATAAAAGTTGAGAATATTATGTTATACAGACATACTTATCATAGAACACACATTGAACACACATAATCTAACAGTACTTATACTACTGGTTCACTACGCCTTTTTTTGGATCTTGGACAACCTTTCACCTGATGACCTTCTATCCCACAAATAAAACAGACACCTTGCTTCAAATTGGGACAATGAGGAGAGATATGTCCCTCATGACCGCAATTATAGCAAACATTTTCCCCTTTTCTGTATAAGCCTTCATGTTTCTTGTTACATTTTGTACTCTTTTCTATTTTGCTAGAGTTCCCTTGGTTAGAATCAGAATTTCCTATATCGCGGTCTTTCATCTTTCTTTTCCCCTTCTTGTTCGGAACTGCACCTGATTTAATACTTTTGGCTCCTATCTGATCAATTTAGATTTTAAGCTTATCTTGTTCTTCCATTGTTTCTATTAATGCATTTTGTAATTGACTATTTAGTAGCTTTTTTATTTCTCACAGCTTTTCTAAAGAAGAAACCTTGTTCCTCAGATTCTGCACTTCCGTTGATGCTTGATCAGCTCCAACTTTAGTGTCCGAATCAGTACCTATTAGTTCTATTATTTCTGGATCTGGTACTATATTTTCCAAAATAACCACCTCATTGAGATTGCTTTTAATGTGAGCCTCTATTTCAGCTATTGGCTTTGATATTGACTTAGTCATGGAGATTGGCTCATTCTTTACGACCTGAGGGTATCCTAATCATTTGCCACTTGACATCTACACATAAAGTATTTTTATTAGAATATAATATATACGCCCAACAAATAATAGTTTTATATAAGTTATCTTTTATTTTGTTTTATGATGAATTTATTCAATTCATCTCCATATAAACTCTGTTTGAGTTATTTGTACTTTCAATGTTTCCCTCTGTCCTAAAGGTTATAGCCTAAGGTCTATTTTGACCTAAGGTTTCTAACCTAAAGCTCTGATACCAACCTACGACGCCCCCAAATTCAGGTACTTGAAACCCGAATTCGGTGCTTCACGATATCATTTCTTTGAGCGGAATAATAATAATAATATAACACTAAACTTAATTTACATACATTAGAGTTTTCTAATCCCAAGTACGCAACCTTTAATACATTCATTACATGATAGATAATAAATATTACCATCTTAATTAAGTCTAGCTATTACATAAGATAATACAAACTTATTCAGTTAACTTTCCTTTCCCTTTGTTCTTGCCTGAACCTTCTGCTTGATCACGCTTAGCTGAAAATATTTTAATTTAAAGCAAGGATGAGCATTTGATTGCCCATCAAGTAATAGCAAACAATAAATATTAGCTGAAAGAATTAAATATTTTCTTTGAACGACACTTCTACAACGAATCAACAGTTGTGAAGTAAGCTGAAACAATTCTAAACAACTTAATAATTCTATTTCAAATTTTGAAACTACGTATTGACTATAATTGGAGATCAGTCGACAGACTATGAACATTGTTTTTAATTTTCGATAAGGTTTAACAGAACTTCATCTGCAAATCGTCATAACTTACAGGCACGGAGGATGATCAGCCCGTTATGCCCTTTATTGATAAATACTACATGCAAGAACGATATTTTCGCTCATCATATCCGCCTTAGGCGCACAAAAGTTTTCCAATGTTCGGGATGTTCATACTTAGTCTGGAATTCGAACCAAAACAATTCGGTTGGATAACAATAATGTTTTATCATGTTCAACAATGTTTTTAAACCTATGTCTAGCCGAGTCAAATAGCTTAGAAGACCTTTAATTAATGTATACATACTGGAAACCAATAAGTATGTATCAACATGTGATTAAATACAATAATTATTCAAGTGAGAACACTTGTATAACCATGCTTAGAAATTAACGAACAAAATAAATATCAGGATTGAGCAATAATACTGCATTGATAAACAATGATCGGATAATTTAAGAACTTGTATGAATACAATTATTTGGATACATAATAAATAATAATAGTGTTAATAATCTGGCATAACGATAATATAATTCTAAAACTCTTTTACTCATGTCCATTGCATAAAGTAAATGCAAGGGTTAAATACTTGCCTGATCTGCTGCTTGCACAACTTAGTTTTATCTTTTATACCGAGACCTATCATTAATAAGATCATTCTGTTGATTAGAAAAATATATTGTAACACAGTACTGCTATTTACAGTCAATACATAACCTAATCACATTGTCATATATGTTCAGCAGTCATTAGGACATAAATAAACATTTATACAGACAAATTATATAAGTCCAGATTAATTTTTGAAATATTTCGATGTACCGACGGCTTTATCGGGTAATTATTTAGTCTAAAACTCTATTCTGTAGTTCAGTATTCCTTTAGATATTTTAAATATCAGTCATATTATTTTTCATTGGCTTATAATAATTTTTAAACAATTATTATAATTTATCATGATTTTTCAAACACTGGAATCATTTTTAAATAATTTAAATATTAAATAATTCTATTATCACTAATATTTAATTAATATCAAATTAATAATGAAACCATTGCTAAAATATTAAAGTTATTTATAATAACTCAAAATAATTTTAAAGTATTAATATTACCCTTAAATAATTTTTAAAATATTTAAAATTATTTTTAAATTATTACTATTAATATTTAAATATTAATGTATTATTTTCTTAAATATTATAAGTCATTTATTATTAATTAAAATATTTTTAAATCATTTATATCCTTTTTAAATAATTTTTAAGTAAATAAAACCATTTTTTAAAAATTATTTATTTAATATAATTATTAAATAAATTTAATATCGTTAATAAAAAATTATTAATGAAATTTACCTTTAAATATTAAACATTATATTTTACAACTTAAAATATTTTAAAACTATTTATGCTCATTTAAAATGATTTTTATAATCTTAAAACCATTTTCAACTAATTTTATTTAATATAATTATTAAATAAACCTATTATCATTAAAATTAAATAATTAATGAAATTTACCTTAAAATATTAAAAGTTATATTTTATAACTTAAAATATTTTTAAATACCTTATTATCATTTAAAATAATTTTTAATATAATAAAATTATTTTTAATTAATTTATTTAATATATTTATTAAAGAAATTAAATATCAATAATATTCAAATAAATACTAATATTTATGAAAAGTATGTCAAATGATTAAAAGTTAATTTTTATAACTTAAAATAATTTTTAAAATAATTTTTGTAATTTTCAGAAATTATTTTCTATTTTTAAATGATTTTTAGAAATAAAAATAAATAAAATTATTAAATCTGTCGCTATAGCCTTTAGCGACATAAAGTGTTGCCTTAGGTGTTCTTGAGCCTCAAGAACATTCAAAGTCAGTTAACGAGTTGCTAGGTTTGACCTTGATTAATTCCTAATCTATAATGTTTCTGGACAAGATATTGGTCAGATATTGTAATACTAGTGTAATATTACATGATCCAGCCATTATCAGGTTCATTTCATAACACATATGCAAGATATAGAGCTTTGAAATCACTGTCAGACATGCTCTTCAAGTTCTGGGCTGCCCAGAAACATGAAGTCATGGCCGGTCAACGCTCTTTGTGGCCTTATTCCAGTCAATCTGTTCATGTTATAGTTGTGTTAGACGTCGGGCCTTGTAGAGTAACTAACAGGGTATCTTGTTTGAGCATTTAGAATGTCCAGATATCATTAAGTTACAAGATCTAAGCCCCTAAAGTACTTGTCAGACCACTGTCTCAACTTTCTGGGTTACCTAGAAAGTAAAGCTTAACGGTCAACGACTTTTCACCGATTACTACAACCAATCTGTTGCTTTCTAAGGTTCAAAAGTTCTCTAAACTTGTAGTATTCATGACATACTATAACCTAGATACCATTAAACATCCTAAAAGCTTGCCAGAAACGAGATTAAAGCCGGTCAAAGTTACTGATAGAACACGTTCTTTAGTTTTCTGGGTTTCCCAAAAAACTGATTTCGTGTTCGGTCAACGAACTTCGACCGTGAATAACTTTTGATATACACAAGCAATGATCATGAATCCACTTTCAGATTACTAACAACATTAAAGACTACAACCACAATCCTTTAAACATACAAAACCATGAACAGAAAGAGATCTAGGAGACCTGACATTCGTTGTCAGACAACATTTTCAAACTTTTTCCAGATTTTGAAAATCATCAAATCCGTGCCTATAGATGTTATGGTTCTAAACTTTACCAACCCAGATCACTTAGTTACACACTATATAACATATTTAAACATTCAATCATCAAATCCAACATAGCATACAAGATTGAAGTTTTGGTTCAAGGTTATACCTTTCTATGAACTATGCTTGAATCTAAGCTACTGATCTGATATGAAGATGGTAGGGACTTGATTTAGGGACTGAAAATGTTTAAGATTTTCGTGGGTTAGAGAGAGAGAGAGTCTTGGTGGAGTGCATGTTGATTAAATAAGCTAAATGATGAACTTTCTCTCTCTTGATCAATATATATTACTTGGATGCAATGCTTTTGGATGGTGAAATGGCTGAGTTGTTGAGATTTGTAGCACATGTGTAATCTAATTTGGTCAACAACTACATATCTTAGCTAGATTTGCAAGTTTCCTAATATAAAATGCAAAAAGGGCAATTAGGTCATTTGCATTGTAATTTTAATGGCCATTTTGTAATCTTGGCAAACCCTTAGGGTTTGGCCCTTAGGATTTAACCCTAAGGTTCTACAATTTGATTTTTAAGGATTTCTTGATAAGGCTAAAAATGGCAATTTAGTTTCTAAAAATTACAAATTAGGGTTCCTTAATTTGTTTAGGTTTCCTAATCCCTTAGGTTTTGAACATTAAGTTTAAGAATTTACTAATTACAATTACCCTTCCAATTTAGCGATTAGGGTGTCCAATTTTGATGATTAGGGTTTCTAATTTCACGATTAGGGTTTCGAGTCAATAATTAGGGGTTTCCTAATTATAATGCTAATACTTGTTATTAATCATATTAGCACAATTTCTGACCGATCTTAAACTCCGGTTTCAGTTTCAAATTAGGGTTTATCCCAATAATCCTAGGGTTTTATCATACTACACTAAAACTGTTCCACAAATTAACATTACAACATACCATACATATTTATAGTACTAAAATATAATTAATATTATATTATTAATATCATTCCTTATTCAAAATTCAGAATTAGGGTTTCATATACATACCATTATTAATTAAGTTAAAATAATTAACATAACTAATATGAATAAATTCATATAATAAAATAATTATTGTATAATTCTAATAATCATTTTATATATTATTTAATTAATATTATAAACATATTTTCATAGAAAATAATTAATAAAATATTTTTTTACTACAAAATTAATTTATAATAAAAATATAATTTATAATGATCAATAATTCCTTAAAATTTTATTTGTAAATATTCATGTAATAAATAAATATTTATTTATCACATATATACATACGCTTTACCTTGCACATATTCCCACCTTTATTTTAAAAAAAAAATTTATACGCAAAATTTCTTATTTAATTATATTAAAAATATTGGGTTATTACATCACCCATGCTCTGTGTGTGTGTGTGTGTGTGTGTGTGTGTGAAAATAGACTATTTTGATCAATCACAACTCAAATCACCTACATAAATAACTTCTTAGAAAGAAATTTCAATTTTACTTAACTCTATCAGTAAATACATCCAATCAGACTATCGCAAGCAAATTCTAAGCAAAGTGGTATCAACAAGGTTTATTACATCATACTTTATTATTTCACAGATGTGTGCAATGTCTAGTTTTATTAGGCTTTATAGAGCTACCCATGTATCAAGTTTTCAACCAATGACTCCCAAACCAGTCGGCTGTAGGGAACTAGGTGTTGAGACACCCCTACAAATCTAATAACTCAAGTAGCACAGACCACAAAACTAAATGAGTCTAGTGATTATTATTTATATTTTTTCCTGACTTGTGCAATGCTTAACTCTCTTAGGCTTTTCAAAGTTACTCTTTTAGCGAACTTTCAACCAACAACTCCCAAACCAGTTAGTTTTAGGGCGCCAGGTGTAGAGACACCTTAGAGCTTATTTGTCCGAGTAACAATGGCCACAAAGTTAAACTAAGCTAGCTTTTAATTTTTTTTAAACATAGATATACCAATATCCCCCCAAACTTAGTTTCTTGCTTGACTTTGTCTTCATTGATGCTTTACTGACTTATTCAAATTTTATCCCTAAATTTCTCACTAGAAGTAGATTATGTAAAGATTTTAATTTGGATTGAGAAAATAGTCAATAAAATGTGTTCCTTGCTAGCATGAATTTTAGACAAGTATAATTAATTTCACAGCCAAAGTCTTTTCTTAGCATCAGTTTTCAATTCTGTTAAAAATAAAACTATCAAACTAGTCTTTTCATTAGCCAAAATTAGATACTATATTATTTATCACTTGATTCATACAATTAAATACAAACTAAATGCCAAACACAACCTAAAATGCAAAATTATCATGCAACATGCCCTACAATTCTTAAATAAACATGCAACTAGAAGAATGCACCCCCAAACTTATCATATGCAATATCCTCATTGTCAAATAAAATAGGAAGATTTAAAAACAAAACAAAAGGACTTGCCTAGGGTTTCAAGCATCATCATCCTCATCGTCTTCCTAGTCATCATCTTCTATAGCTGGGGGTGAAGCACTAGAACATAGGAGATTGAACTTAGGTGAATCTAAAATTTCAGAGTTAGTGCATTTGGAGAGAATTGTTATTATTAAACCTACTTAACATGCAACATTTTATTTTATTTTTATTTGTAAAATATTTTTTTTGTACTTTTTATTTTTATTTTTTATGTTCTTATTTTTAAATTGAAATAAAATTGTGTTTTGCAAAATTGAAGAGTAAGGCCCCAGCTTGTGCCAAGTATTATACAAGTCCCACAATTACTTATAGTCTTGTCAGTCCAATTCTATAATTGATAACAATAAACAGGACAATAATGCCCCAGTTTACACTAAGTCTTACACAAGGCCCGCAATTACTTACAGTCTTGTCAGCCTATTTATTGCAATCAAATAAAACATATGCCATTAACTATTTTTTTTAAAACTACCGAACTAAATGACAAAACTATTTTTTTATTATTAAAAACGTGTTCTGCAAAATTGAACTGCAAGGCCCTCAGCAGTTATGCTAAGTCTCGGACAAGGCCCCAGCTTATGCCAAGTCTTGTCAATCCAATTTCGCAAATGATAACGATTTCAAGACAATAAGGCCCTAGTTTACACCAAGTCTTTAACAAGTCCCGCAATTACTTACAGTCTTGTTAGCCTATTTATCGTAATCGTGAAACACGTACAAGTTTAAATTAAGACTAACTTAATTGAAATCAATATTTGGAACATATTAGAAAATAATTCCCTGACAACGGCCCCAAAAACTTGTTGGTCAATTTCACAATCAATAAATGCGTGCAAGCATACACGATCAACAAGTAATAAAATAAAAATAGAGTATCGTTCCCACGAAGAATTATTAATAACAATTACTAAGTTCTAACTCTTAACCAAACTAATTTTATTTAAAAAGTCAATTTAAAGTTTGAAATTAAATTATTTAATTAAACTAATACTAATTACCACTAGCTAAAAATCTGATTATGGAGATTTAAGATCATAACTTCACTTATTGATTCACTTAAATTAATACACTTCTTATCAATTATACTTACTATTCTGAATTGTTAATCAAGAATACATAAATAAATATGATCATCTCTCAATGCATCATACTCAAATCAACTTAAATCCACAGATAATAAAATTAAGAAGAACACCCTAATTAACTAATTCACCATATCTCTATGTGAATTACAATTAAAGAGGATTTAAAGCCCAAGTTCTTTATCAGATTGTATGCGATGCTTATGTATATCTCTATACTAAACATAAATTATGAATTACAATGCTATGCAAAAAGCACAATCACATGCTATTATGATCAGATCTAAATCTATAATCCGTTTCTCAAGTTCATATAGATTATCACGGTAATTGTTAGCTAGGCAATTAAACAATTAAGTTCAAATCATAATAGGCAATCCCTAAAATAGATCACAATAATTAATAGAGAAGCATATTAAAATAAACTATGTAATAAGATCTATTGAAATCATAAACAAGAGATTTAGTTCATTGTCATTGAATTAAAACTAAGAATCCAAAATTGAATACACATTAAAAGACAAAAATAGAAATAAAGAAAAAGATAAAATCTGTTGTCTGCAGATCTGATGCTCCCTTCTTGCTCCTACTTTGAATTTTCAATTGTCTCCAAGTTGCTTCATTATACAAATCTGATTTAAACTACGGTTTTGACCTAATCTAATCAACTCCAATCTAATTGAATGGACTCCCCTAATCCTTGTGAATTCTTCTCGTTTTATATCCCTTTTCATGTGCCTTTTAGCCCTCTTTTAAGTCCTTGAACCAATCAGCCAAACAAATCCTTCTCGGACTCAACTTCTGAAATCACCTCTCTTTCTTCCCGACACCCCCACCCCGGCGGGTGTACATTATAACTCGGCCCCGACGGGCTTTTTACACTAAGGATTTCTGCCTCGGCGAGCTTTCCTGACCAGAAATTATAAAAATGTCACTAAGCCCTATTTTTCATGTTTTGACCTTCCGAAGTCATTTTCTACAACACAAACACAAAAATAAGTAAAATGGCACTAAAAATACATTAAGTTAACAAAGAATTAAACCTTAAAGATGTCCAAATCATACGTATAAAACCCACTCATCAATGGCATGATTTATTGCCTCTAACTTTGCTAGCATACAGGATATCGATGCACACTTCTACGGGGGACACCCCTACTCATTGGGCTATGACATGGAAGTCGTGCTTCCCATAAAAGTAGAAATTGCATCATTGATGGTGTTGATAGATGCCCAAATGGAAGAAGATCAATTGTTGCAAGACCGGTACAGTCAATTATCTTTGATAGACGAGAAAAGGGTTGCCGCCATCTTCTATGGTAAGTTATATCAACAACGGATATCTCGATCCTACAACAAAAAGGTCCACCTTCTGTAAGTCCGAGTCTGGTCCATCTTAAAAGTTAAAAGTTTCACCCGATAATCCAGAGCCTCTCTATATAGTGGGTTAGAAGTGGAAGCAGAACTAGGGGCATAGCTGACTAAAGTTGCGGTCAAATCCACAAACATCTCATCTTCAGTGATCAACAATAGCTAGCAAAAGTCTGTACAAGAAAATCTATGACATCTACATCATCATACCAATCAACCTGCGCCAACTCCTCCTGAGTCAATATGTCTCCACCAAAAGGCATATCTAAACGGTAAAGTGGTGGGTCTTCTCTAGCAAAACGATCCGCATCTGGATCACCCGAAGGACCAACACCACCATCATGATCAAAATTATCAACCTCAGCTAGATCCCTTCCCAAATGGAGTATGAAAAGGGACATCCGGTCCAACCTTTGTGTCAAGCTCGAGATCTGCTCCAAATGAGTCGGCTCTCTATCACATGCCACCCAATCAGTCATCATCACAGACCTTGGCACTATGTCTCCCGGGAACTGGGTAGTGCAGGTCTGAGCTCTAATAGTACGGGGCGTCCACTACAGCTGGACTACAAGGGCCATCTAACAACATGAATCCATCAAAGGAATATCTATAACCGACCGAGTTAAAGGCCAAGACCACCGAGTAGGGGAAGGAATGGGATACAAATCTCCCTTGTGACACATCTGACAACCCACTCTCTAAGTAGAACTCCCAACCACCCTTAGTCAGTAAGGGAATCTGACGGGTAGACAAGGCATACTCAGGACCTATCAGAAAACCCTCCTCAAATCCCTCTGCTAGATGCTCTGGGTGTAAAGAACCTATGTCACATTGAAAGTAGTCAACAGTTCTAACTGAAGGTGGCAGTAACCTAACTATCCGTCATGGGGACCTCCACCAAGGTAGAATTATGCCATCGGCGTCCCCGCGAATAAGTCTCCATGCTTAAAGTAGTGATGGGACGCAGGCAAGGAAGCCTCTCATATGCCCAAAACTGAAAATTCAGAAATATACTACATCAGTCAAGAAATCGACGACCTGAAATAGGGCGATTAAAACCAATTAAAGTTACTCACCAGCAGAAACGGGTACAAGCCCAACCAAGCATTAGTCACACCTTCGAGCGCAGCCGCATCCCGTGAAGGAAATACACAAAGGTAAAGGATCCCCAATCATAATCCCCTATGTGATCCACCTCGCGAAGTGCGCCGACCAAGGTAAAGGAGACTATAGAGGAGTTGTCTGTAATGAAACAACCCCTAATGATAGTAAAAAATAAACACCGTAAAATGCGATCTTGCTCCCTCAGATCTGTAGGAAATGGTTCTGACAAGGCCTCACTGGAAGCATCAATGCTCAAGGGACCCAAGCGAACAGTCTAGCTATTAATGGCCGAAAGAGGAACTCCAAGGAGTGAACGGACAATAGTCAGAGAAATGTTAGCCACCAAAGCACCCTGTCTCCAAAGAACTCCAAACATTTGATGTATCGCCAATCCATCGGTGTCATCACCACCTAGCCCAGAAGATGGAGTGACTGACTCTGGAAAAACAATCTCTCGGAGAGAGCTCTCAAATAACTCTATGGGCAGCGACGTGGTGCAATTGAAAAGAAGGCCTCAATACCCCATGAGTGCACTCGGGCCTGATAATCAACATGGAGGGTCCTATATAGAGAGTGGATACTAAACTAGTTCCCTCTCGGTTGAATAAATCTTAGAACCTGCATTACATTCAAATCAAGGTTCAACCATTACCAAAAATGGAAAAAAAGACAATTAAATATGAAAATCCCCAGTACCTCGTTCGCATGTACATAAACTGATAGGTGACGACTCAAATCGCCTAAAAGGTCAGGAATGATAACATGTATGCTGGGAAATTCCTGGCGCGAGGTAGAGGAAGATGGAGCTGAAGCAATAGCGGGAATATCATCCTCCTAATTATGGAGCCCCGTACCAGCTGCGATAGGACGAATCACAGACTCTATAAGCTGACACACTTGGTGATTCGAGTGAGGTAAGGGAACGTCAAAAGCTATCTTGCGAACACCCGATGAAGCCCTATGGGAGGTAGAGTTACTAGGCCTATCTGAATCCATATATAAACATAAACGCCCATTTGCCTTAGAAAGGGTAAGGTGTGTTTCTATATCTGGTCAATTCACATTTTCATCAACCTAGGTACAAGAGACTCCTAAGGATAGATGTAGATCATAACATTATGAATGGTCTGCACTGGCAAACCTGCACTATTTCAACACACAATCCCAGTAGAGTCCAACATGTATATTTAAATGCCTGACTCACAAAATTTTTCTGTCAGAGTCTCCCTTATAATATAGACTATCCACATGCACATAGGCATGAACAGATGGTCATTCATAGGTACACCAATAAAACCCAAGAACAATGCATAAATATTAAAATTAAATCAAGCCCAAAATGGGAGCTAAATTACCCAAGGCAATTAAAAGTGCAACCATATCAAAATCATGCTCATCTTTCCTAAAATAGGATAGCTACACTAGCAAAATGTGTTAAAATTTATTTCTAAAAAATGAAATTTTTTCACATCCGGGCATTCATCATAGTAAAATACAAACATTTATCAAGCCTGATCATTTTTATCAAGTCATTTATGCATACATATTTGATACATTACATTTAAACTCATTAAGCATGAAATCTAACAATCTAACGGTCAAAATGAGAAAAAAAAAAGAATGTGTACATTACCTGTAGTGTGCAGAACGAATGCACGGTAATGGATTTCGCGAAAATAAGCCCAAAATGAGTAGATTCGAGGGAGAAAGTCCAGATTTACTAAAAAGAAAACTTGGAAACATCTGACATTTACATAAGACAATTATAGTAATATTGATACAAGCTAGTGGCTTTGATAAAAGAAGTACAAGTCGATAGTTCAGACTTTATAATGTTAACAACATCAGTAGCAAGACACCCAGGATAGGTAAGAGAATTAGTGTGAATCTTTTTGTTTCTAGCCTCCCAAACTTTGTAGAAAGAAACAGCCAATGATAAATATAAAATTTACTTTGATAATTTCCTCCCTTAAAATGAGTAGATAGAGGAGGTGAGACCATTCCAATCTAAAGGAAAGTTTCACTAGTCACCTAGGTTGAGGGTTACTTTTATTATGGAAGCAGAGTATTCACAAGTAAAGAAGAGACGTGAGAATGATTCCAAACATTTGTTACACAATTGGTAGTTTATAACTCTTCCTGTGTATGCCCTTGTTATTTCATTTGGTTGGAGTATCCCTAGAAAACCTAGCCAAAGCATGAATAAGTATCTAGGGTTGTGAAGGTTGTTCCAAAGAATTTTGTGCCAGTCAATCGGGTGCTTTCTATGCCTAATACAGTCCCAGATATGTCGAGCTCTCAGAGAATGTATGTGCAAGGAGTTATATAGAATGCAATTATGTTGATCAATGGGAACAGGGGAAGAGAGGACAGCTCGGTGAAATAAAATTACCTCATGGTGATTAGACTAGGGTAGCTACCATGTAGAGTTCTGCTAGATATCCATGAGTCGAGCAGTTTCATGAAGACCTGAGTTTGATGTCAAAGAGTTGTTAGGGTTGATTGTCAAGCCATTGAGCCATGAATAATATATAGGCTAATTTTATCCCTGAGTCCCACTTTGTATGATAGATGGGTTAGGGTAGTGGGTCTTAGCTTCAAAATTTGCCCCCAAATCCAAGAACAGTCAGAGAATATAGCAATTTGCCATATGGGTTTCCTGTTAAGATTGATCTTTATACTATCTGCATATGTAATAGATAGAATCATTGTAAAGAGACTACTCTGCATGGTAGAAGTATTGACAACAAAGTAATCTACATGTGCTTAAGTGAAACTCGATTAATATATACTTGTACAAGTAAGTTTTGTTAAGTCCTTCAAAAGAATTAATGTACAAGGAATTAGATTAGAAAGATCAAATAATGTTAGGTTGATCTTATATAAATTGATCTGATGTATAGATGATAGGAAATGATGATCGTAAAGTTACTCTGCTAGTTCACAGTATGGAGATATTTGTAGAGTCAATCATGTTCGTATAACATCAGAAGATCATAGAGTTCACTCCATCTCACAGACAGAGAATCAATTTGTGAAATGAGCAAATGATCTCAAAGTTGCAAGGCTAACATAGAGTTGCACAAGGAGTCAAAGAAGCTGTTAAACATCATCTGGCAAAATCGATCAACCTACTAAATGAATCAATGGATCGTAGAGTAAAGACTGCTTAGTAAAGGGTGATTGTAGAATACTCTAAGAAGACACTGAATAAAAGCAATATCTGAATATCACTCTAAAATTGTTCAGTAAGATCAAAATCGTAAAGTCAGCCTCATGAAAGTATAACAAATACGAAGTGTTGATTACATGAATTAGAGAAGAACACCAAGCTCAATTTGTGCCATGGATATAAAGTGAAGATTACTCAAGAAGAAGTATAAGACAAGAAAATATATACTCTGATGATATCTAAGTATACTTCTCAAAAGAAGAGATCTCCAGAAGAAACCTAAAGGACACAACTGCAATGATATTTTGACTAATCATAAACTAAGAAAAGATTGTAGAGTAATTAGAACTTCTTATAGAAGCAGCCAGTACTTGAGAACAAAGAAGAATAGCTCACTCAAAAAGATGATATCTACTTCATAAGACAGCTATAATATCAAGAAAATGAAGAAGAGTCTGCTAAGCGAATCAAAGCATTATGAAGTAATTAGAAAGCATAAAAGAAGATAAGGCTAAAGTAATAGTGAGGATATATAACACAAGACTATGACATCCCTCACTCTACTATTGTGATGCCCCCAAATACAGGTTCTCTAACCTCAGATTCGGTGCTCACGATCTATCATCATCATAAGCATTCTATAACTATTACGAAATAATAAACATACATTGTTCATTATAATAAAGTTTCCATAGCATGGTCCCAAGGTCTTCTTAACCTTAACACATCATTCATATTACAAAAGATTTACATAAGAACTTCCATGAGATAATAATAATTAATATTCATTCCAAACTATTCCTGGATCTTGCCCTTGCCCTTGCCCTTGTCCTTCGTATTGGATCCTTCAGGCTTAGCTGAAATAAATGTCATCATATAGCAAGGGTAAGCAACTAATTTGCTTAGCAAGTTTATATACAAGGGAGATATATCATGACTAGAAAGAAGTTTTGCTTTCAATGTTCAACAATAATATAAGGTTGTGAAGGAACATGAATTAATAATCAACAATTGAATATTCGAATAATTGAATAACTTGAACTGAGTGGTTTTGAGATAACCATGAACATTTGCCAAGGTTCTCAGTAATTTAAACTGGACCTCTTAATAAGTTTTAGTATTCAAGGGGATCAGCCTTTCATACCCCGTGATTTATGCATAAACACTTAATATTCTGGCATCGATATCATGCCTTAATCAAATTCGTCATTTTGTCAGTCAAGAGTTCTTATCATATCAATTTAATAAGAACAACTTTTTAAAATACATTTGATTTAACAAATTTAAACATGCTTGATCTAGCTGATACAATTAGCATAGATCTATCTCATAAACAGTTCATAAATGAAAGAACTTTAATTTAATTCACAGTTCAATAATAATAGAACAGGAATTCAGTTGCACAAAGTGCGAATTTTAATAATCAATATAGATGTGAATAATCATCAATAATTATTCACTAACATGATTTGAAAATAATAACTCGAGTTTGAGTCAGGACACTTGCCTCGTCTGTAGATTACGGCTACGCAATTAATTTATATCCACTATGCAGTTAAATTATCTTCCTCTGAGAGACCTATAATTAATCTTTCAATTAGTCATAGTATAACATTAGATTATGTAATTACATAAATATTATGCATTACATTTAGTTCTTATAAACATTATCATGTCTTGATAATGTTACTATAACCACATAATATTATTAATCTTGATAATATTTAATTCACCTCTTAGTATTATTAGTTCCCTAATAATACTTTCATTTGCTTACAAATATTATTAACATCTTAATAATATTTTAATACCTTACTAATATTATTAATCCTCTTAATAATATTTTAATTAATATTATTACTTTAATAATATCTTACTTATGCTTAGTATCATTAATCATTTAATATTATTAATCATTTAATAATAATTTATTCATTTACTAACATTATTAATCATTTAATAACATCTTATTTTATTACTAATATTATTAATTATTTAATAATACTTTAATCATTTATCAATGCTTAAATCAAATATTATTAACTATTTAATAATATTTTAAAGAAATTTTAATCTTAATATTTTTATTTACTTATCAATATCATATTCTAATATCATAATAATATTTTAATAATTTATTGGATTAATAAATAATTTATTCTAATTGTTCATCATTTATTAAACCTCTTATTTAATATCCATAAAAGGTCATAAATAATATTTATTATCATAAATTACCAAAGTGCTCTAAGATAGTCATGATATGATATATTATGAGTATTCAAGCATAAAAATCACCTTTTTCTTATTAAAGACATCATTTAACTATTTATTTCCTTTTATTCATAACTTAATCATTTTTAGGAAAAATAATAAACTTACTCCAAAAATTCTTAGCTTCTGTACTTTGACACAATATGAACCTACAAGGATTCCCAAATTTTTATGGAATTTTAGAAAATGATCTAGTATTTTTAAAGTTCCCAAAACACTTGAATCTTGCTTCATTTTTAATAAATTGAGTTTTGTTCAGAAAAATCTGAAATTTTCAGGATATGCTCTCCTAACATATATGAACCTACTGTAAAATTTTCGGAATTTTCCAGTGTATACACAGTGAGATATTCGACGATAAAGTTTTAGGAGTCCTTTACGGAAATAGTCATTACGCACAATCTATAACTCGAAACGTGTCCGTTCTTTTTCCTACACGTAGATAACTTCTCAAGGTACCTCTGTGAAGTTTCCCAGATTTTTAAGGGACATGAAACTATCCAAAACAGACTCAAGAAAAATAGGACATAAACTATTTTAGGGTTTTTGAACCCTTAACATTCTAAGTGGGCTGTTTTGGGGAAATCGGCTCCAAAGGATTCAAAACTTGTTAGATTTGTGTTCTATCACTTGGGTTTACTAGATAACTCATGTATCTAGCACCCCTTTCGACGGATCACAAATCTAAGTTGGAAAACTTGAGTTACACACAATTTAGTGGAAGAAAATAAGAGTTTTCACCCTTGGAGAACATATGCTCATATTCTTCCTCTAAGCCTTTGATCTAACACTCAAGATACTTAGTTCTATACATGATGATATGTAGGACTAGGGTATCTTGAGTATTTGTTTATAACCCCAACAAAGCTGAAGCTAAAGAAAAAAAAATAAAGTAGAAGAAGAAGATGAAGGTTAGGTTATACTTTGATTTAATGGCAACCTTCCTTGATTTACCAAAGTAGGTGATGAACTTTGGATGCATTAACAAACTACTCCTCTCTCTCTATATATATGGCCAAACCTCTCTCTCCTTTCTCTCTCTAGAAGTGGCTAGCTTGGGAGAAATTATAAGAGGAAGAATGAGAGAAGAAATGAAATGAAATGAAAAGATGAAGTAAAAGGATACTTACAAAAAATATAGATACACTTAGTGTATCTAACTATTATCCCCCATACTTTCTTTAACCCATGGATAGAAGCTTTGCCTTATCACTTTAATTAGTCTAATCATGATTAAGGATGCTTAATAAAGTGGCAACCAATGAGAGCTTGACAACCATGTCCTTTTGTGTAAGAGTTACTACAAATGGACCTTGCTTAGCTTAATTAGTTGACTTAAAAGGCTAATGTGGCCAGACATATTTATGCCCACTAACTCCTTCATTTAGCTTTTATTTTAATGCATAAATTAGATTAATCAAATGTCTAAAATACCCTTAATCAAGTGGGCTAAGTTTGGGCTTGCATTTTATTTCTTTTGGGCATCTCCTTTAATTGTTTTGGGCTTCTCCTTTAAATTTTTTGGGCTATGTAATAAACATAGTCTAACAATTTTAATATATGTTACTCAATTTAATTATTTAGGGTTTTCATTCCTAATCTTATGAAATTTAATTACCTATACATGTGACTTTAGCTCCTAACCTAATTAGGTTCACAAGAATTAGGTTTAAAATTATTAGTCACATGAAATAATAAGATTATCCACTTAAGTTAGTATACATATTAAATACTAACCTCTCCTTATTACCATAACCCTTTGATTATTTAATTGTCTCACCTAATTTATAATTAGATTACGATGCTTTCATTTTTAATGAAACCTATAAATGTTAATTGACCCATGCACCATTTCACATATGTTGTCACATATTAAATCACTGTATAACACAAAGTTTTAAATATTAATAATGTACATACATATATAGTGACTTAAAACTAACGGTTATTACATCCTCCCCCCTTATAAGAATTCTGTCCCCGAAATTACTTACAGGTTTACTCAAAAATATGTGGATAACTTTCTCTCATCCTTTCTTCGAGTTCCCACGTAGCTTCTTCAGCATTGTGGTTCCTCCAAAGAACCTTTACAGAATGTATAACCTTATTTAGTAATTTCTATTCTTTTCTATTTAAAATTTCAACTGGAATTTCCTCGTACGACAAATCCTTTTCGACCAGAATTGGCTCGTACGATATCACGTGCTTGTAATCAGGCTTGTATGGTCGTAGCACTGACACATGAAATACATTATGAATATGTTTAAGTTTAGGAGGTAGAGCTACCTCGTACGCCACTTCGCCTGTCTTTCTTAAGATCTCAAAAGGTCCAATAAATCTCACACTCAGTTTACCTTTCTTTCCAAACCTTATCTTCCCTTTCCAGGGAGATACTTTAAAAAATGCATGGCTTCCCACCTCAAAATCTCTCTTCTGGTGATGTAAGTCTGCATACTTCTTCTGGCGATCTTGAGCTGCTACCAATCGGGCTCTTATCACCTTGATGATCTCTATAGTCTGCTGTACCAGTTTTGGTCCCAACAGTCGACGTTCACCCACTTCATCCCAGCATAAGGGCGTTCTATATTTCCTTTCATACAGTGCTTCGTACGGTGGCATTCCGATGCTGGCGTGATAACTATTATTGTATGCAAACTCTACTAATGGAAGATGATCTTCCCAGCTACCCTTGAAGTCCATCACACAAGCTCTGAGCATGTCTTCAAGTGTTTGTATTGTTCTCTCGCTTTGCCTATCGGTCTGCGGATGATACGCGGTGCTCATCCGTAGTTGCGTCCCCATTCTTTCTTGAAGGCTCTTCCAGAAGTTTGACGTGAATCGCGGATCTCTATCCGACACAATAGATACCGGTACGCCATGCCTCGAGATAATTTCTTTGATATACAATTTGGCTAGCTGGTCCAAATTATACCTGATCTTGATCGGCAAAAAGTGAGCTGACTTCGTAAGATGATCTATAATCACCCATATGGCGTCGTGTCCTTTTTGCGTTGCTGGAAGGCCCACCACAAAATCCATCGTGATGTGCTCTCACTTCCACTCTGGAATCTCTAAAGGCTGTAGTAATCCACTCGGTCGTTGATGCTCTGCCTTGACTCTCTGACAAGTTAGACATCTGCTGACGCATTCTTTAACCTCTCTCTTCATGTTTGGCCACCAAAAGTGTTAACGCAAGTCTTGATACATTTTTGTGCTTCCTGGGTGTATCGAGTACCTCGTACTGTGCACTTCTTGCAAAATCTCTTCTCTTAGTTCTGGTTCTAGTGGTACCCAAATTCGCCCTTCGAATCTCAGCAGTCCGGTGCCATCAATCTTGTATTTCAATTCATCCCCTTCAGCTAACCGCTTCTTGATGTTGTCTCAATCTTCGTCCTTCTCTTGAGCCTCTTTAACCTTATCTAATAAAGTCGGGCTCGCAGCTACTGTAAATAATTTCTCGTTGGTCTCCATCGGATACTTAACTTCTAAGTCAAGTCGTTCGAAATCTTTCACCAATTCCTCTTGAATGGTCAACTTCAGTAACTTCTCTTTGCCTTTTCTGCTCAGGGCATCTGCCACTACATTTGCTTTTCCTGGATGGTACAGAATCTCACAATCATAATCCTTGATCAATTCTAGCCATCGGCGATGCCTCATATTTAGCTATTTCTGCTTGAAGATATACTTCAGACTCTTGTGATCTGTATATATCTCACACTTCTTCCCATACAAATAGTGCCTCCAAATCTTCAAGGCAAAAACTACTGCTGCTAATTCCAGGTCATGAGTCAGATAACCCTTCTCATAGTCCTTCAGCTGACGTGAAGCGTACGCAATGACCTTACCATGCTGCATCAGTACACAACCAAGACCCTTGTGTGACGCATCACTTTACACTACAAATCCTCCCGTGTTGTCTGGTAAAGTCAACATAGGTGCCTGACTGAGCCTCTTCTCCAATTTCATGAAACTCTCTTCACATTTCTCCGTCCAAATGAACTTCACTGTCTTTCTGGTAAGGTTGGTCAACGGTGATGCTATCTTTGAAAAATCTTGGATGAATCTCCGATAGTATCCTGCTAATCCCAAGAAACTCCTAATTTCTGTTTGCGTCTTTGGTTGTTCCCAGTTTATAACCGCTTCTACCTTTGCTGGATCCACCAAAACACCATCCGTGTCGATAACGTGACCCAAAAACTGCACTCTCCACAACCAAAACTCACACTTAGAGAACTTTGCATACAACTTCTCCCTCCTTAACGTCTCCAACACTATCCTTAGATGTTCAGCATGCTCTTCCTCTGTCTCTAAATATACCAGAATGTCATCAATGAACACGACAACAAACTTATCCAAATACTGTTTAAACACTCTGTTCATCAAGTCCATGAATGCTGCTGGTGCATTCGTCAACCCAAAAGACATTACCAGAAACTCAAAGTGTAAGACCCCGAATTTTATGAAATAAAAGTATTCAATTTTTCTTATAATTACTATTCAGTAAATGGTTAAATTGATAAATGTTAAAGTTAAGGGTGATATATGAATTTTTTTTCAAAATACACAAGTGGTTATAAAATATTCATTGTTGTCGGGGAATATTCATTTGGTCGTGGAATATTCTTTCTGTCGGGGAATATTCATACGACGGCGCAGCCATTTGTGGACCCCATAACAGAATAACTGTCGGATGAAGAAAACGACAAATTTGAGTTTTTACAAATAACGGCGTAGTTATTACCGTTAACACTGTTGGAATACCCGGTGGTTAAAATATAGTAATACGCGTTATTGCACAGTAGCACACGGTATTGCACAATATTTTTGAAATTATTGATTCTTACGTAAGAAGGCATTACTCAATAATTGTTACAGTAGTTACCGTTCAATAATTTATTTTATTGATTCAATAATTGTTGCGTTGATATTTTATATTATTGTTGTTTCAATAATTATTGCTGCACAGTATTTTCCTTTATCAGATCAATAATTCATATTATTTGAATAATATTATTAGATAATATTATTAGAAATGTCTAGAAAGTTCTGTCTAAGGAGAGGTGTGGTCATCTAATTGCGCGCCAGTAAGGAGAAATCCTTATTAGAAAGCCCCCTCTTTCCTGGGAACGGCCTGGTTATCATAAATGTGATTCTGTAATATTATTTGTGAATAATTAATTATTGATTCATATGATAAGAAAATATTTATTTTATGTGGATATAAATGAGGGATATATTTTTGTGGTTAAAAATGAAGGAGTTAATGTTGAGGTTTTTATCAATATTTTTGTCGGAATGAAGGTATTAAAAATCAGGGTTTTGAGATATTTTACGGGGGTTATAATTTTTAATCCGACCATTGGATCGTGGTAATTTTTGGATATGTTATACATATATAAGATGAGTATATGTCCACAAATTTTGAACCGTTAAAAATGAACGTATGATTTATTATGAATTTTACGAGATGACTGGTTCAGAAATTGTTGAATTTTCGGAGTTTATCATTTCGATGGAAAATTCTAGAATTAGTGGGCCCCACTCTTGGTTGGTGAAGAAATGTTCTGAGATTTTTATTCAAATGTGGTGGGTGGGAATAGTAGCAGGTAAAGCCATCAGGTTGCAGGTTAAGTCTGCTTCGGCGTGCTAACATTTTTCTATAAATAGAGGGCTAAGTTAGAATTGAAAATCACACCAGAAATAAGTTTTCTCTCTTTCTCTCTCTAGATTATTGAGTGTATTTTGTGAGTATTTAGATACTTTGAGAGTTTCTATTTATCAGAGCAAGTTTTTTTCAGCCTTATACTGGTATTCCGACCAGAAGTACTGATATTTTGAGGTAAGGGATATTATTTTCTTCTTAATGATATTATTTTCTTCAATATCTTTATGCTGAAATATTGATATGAACTTTTTATCAAATTTGGAACTTTTTGTGTCGGAATTACTATTCACGTATACGATACTATTCACGTATACGGTACTATTCACGAATACGACACTATTCATCGAAAAATAAAATTTTCCCTTTTTGTCCAAGATGTCTATTATGGTTACTATCTTTGATTGTATCCATGTTTTGATCTTTATTTTTGAATTCTGCTTCACAATTGATTATTATGAAGTATTATTGATCTTGGATAAACTGTTATACGAATCCCTAATATTTGTCCTTCTGTCTCACTGGATTCGTTCTCTTTAAAATATTTTTCATCATCCTCAGTCCTAAATGATGATACTACTGAATATCTTTGGCCTGTAGTGCAAAGATGAATGATTAACTGATAAATATCTTTGGCCCGTAGTGCAAAGATGAACAGGTGTTGAGATGAACATGACCGACTGGTGATACAATTGAATATCTTTGGCCTGTAGTACAAAGATGAATATTTGGTTAAAGATTATTATTAATCGATGTTACAGGGATAAAATATTGATGATGGACTTTTAAATCTTAGAAGATAGTAGAATTCTTTCTCTACTTGACTCTTCTAATGGTTTGTTGTTTCCGCTGCAGTTGTTGATCTAAAACTTGTTGTCGATTATATTCTATAAGATTTTCCCTGTTGAAGACTAACGATAATTTTTTGTATATTATCTTAGTCATAATATTCTTTACTGGGCTAGTTGAGCTCACCCTTTTCCTTTTTGTTCCATTTTTCTTCTCAAGAGGTGAGAACATAGCAGGATCTAGTCGGGGTATGGAGTGATGGTTCTAGAAAGATGTTTTAGCAGTCCTCACTATTTCTGTAAAATAGTGTTTGAATAATTATAATGAGAATTTATTTGAGTGTGGATATTGTCCAGAAGACAATATTTATATTTAAACTCACAGTATGTGTTGTCGTATTTTGCACGACAATTGTATTATTGAAGTTGTAGTTTGCTTTCTGTACCATGTATTTGGCGACTCAGAATGGGTGTTATATACCTATTTTGGGGGCGTCACAGTTGGTAATAGAGCTATAAGTAAAGAGCCCCGAGCCTCTCGCTGGTGACTTCCTGTTGATGGGGGATGCACCGAAGTCAGACTCTCCGTAGGGGATGCCATTCTGCGGTGGCAAACTGATAGGTATCAATGTAAGGTGCTGACATGGGTTGGTGTCGAGAGTTACAGTTGGTATCAGAACTTAGGGATATGATCTCTGGCAGAGATCGGGGAATAGAACTAGGAGGGGAGAGATGAGTAAATCCTTCGCTAGTGTGCCCTACCTAAGCTTATTTGTTGGTCAGTCATAATATCGGGATATTATGTGATATGTTAATTTGTTCAATTAACCTTTATTTTGAAGTTGTATTCTAGAATGATATTTAAAATACAGGAGATGAGCAATGGAGAAATTATGATGACAGGGAAGATGGAATATAAAATGAAAGCAAGGTATTCTCAACTCTTCGAAATACCAGGAATGTAAATTTCGGGGACGAAATTTCATAAGGAGGGGAGATTGTAAGACCCCGAATTTTATGAAATAAAAGTATTCAATTTTTCTTATAATTACTATTCAGTAAATGATTAAATTGATAAATATTAAAGTTAAGGGTGATATATGAACTGTTTTTCAAAATACACAAGTGGTTATAAAATATTCATTGTTGTCAGAGAATATTCGTTTGGTCGTGGAATATTCTTTATGTCGGCGAATATTCGTACGACGGCGCAGCCATTTGTGGGCCCCATAACAGAATAACTGTCGGATGAAGAAAACGACAAATTTGAGTTTTTACAAATAACGGCGTAGTTGTTACCGTTAACACTGTTGGAATACCCGGTGATTAAAATACAGTAATACGCATTATTGTACAGTAGCACACGGTATTGCACAGTGTTTTTGAAATTATTGATTCTTACGTAAGAAGGCAATAATTGTTACAGTAGTTACTGTTCAATA
This sequence comes from Panax notoginseng, assembly GCA_016801055.1. NCBI lineage: Eukaryota > Viridiplantae > Streptophyta > Magnoliopsida > Apiales > Araliaceae > Panax > Panax notoginseng. Next base: position 62,006,899 of record CM029021.1, on the reverse strand, counting down.
TTTTATTTTATTGATTCAATAATTGTTGCGTTGATATTTTATATTATTGTTGTTTCAATAATTGTTGCTGCACAGTATTTTCATTTATCAGATCAATAATTCATATTATTTGAATAATATTATTAGATAACATTATTGGCAATGTCTAGAAAGTTCTGTCTAAGGAGAGGTTTGGTCATCTAATTGCGCGCTAGTAAGGAGAAATCCTTATTGGAAAGCCCCCTCTTTCCTGGGAACGGTCTGGTTGTCATAAATATGATTCTACAATATTATTTGTGAATAATTAATTATTGATTCATATGATTAGGAAATATTTATTTTATGTGGATATAAATGAGGGATATATTTTTGTGGTTAAAAATGAAGGAGTTAATGTTGAGGTTTTTATCAGTATTTTTATCGGAATGGAGGTATTAAAAATCAGGGTTTTTGAGATATTTTGCGGGGATTATAATTTTTAATCCGACCGTTGGATCGTGGTAATTTTTGGATATGTTATACATATATAAGATGAGTATATGTCCACAAATTTTGAACCGTTAAAAATGAACGTATGATTTATTATGAATTTTACGAGATGACTAGTTCAGAAATTGTTGAATTTTCGGAGTTTATCATTTTGATGGAAAATTCTAGAATTGGTGGGCCCCACTCATGGTTGATGAAGAAATGTGCTGAGATTTTTATTCAAATGTGGTGGGTGGGAATAGTAGCAGGTAAAGCCATCAGGTTGCAGGTTAAATCTGCTTCGGCGTGCTAACATTTTCCTATAAATAGAGGGCTAAGTTAGAATTGAAAATCACACCAGAAATAAGTTTTCTCTCTTTCTCTCTCTAGATTATTGAGTGTATTTTGTGAGTATTTAGATACTTTGAGAGTTTCTATTTATCAGAGCAAGTTTTTTTCAGCCTTATACTGGTATTCCGACCAGAAGTACTGATATTTTGAGGTAAGGGATATTATTTTCTTCTTAATGATATTATTTTCTTCAATATCTTTATGCTGAAATATTGATATGAACTTTTTATCAAATTTGGAACTTTTTGTGTCGGGATTACTATTCACGTATACGACACTATTCACGTATACGGTACTATTCACGAATACGACACTATTCATCGAAAAATAAAATTTTCCCTTTTTGTCCAAGATGTCTATTATGGTTACTATCTTTGATTGTATCCATGTTTTGATCTTTATTTTTGAATTCTGCTTCACAATTGATTATTATGAAGTATTATTGATCTTGGATAAACTGTTATACAAATCCCTAATATTTGTCCTTCTGTCTCACTGGATTCGTTCTCTTTAAAATATTTTTCATCATCCTCAGTCCTAAATGATGATACTACTGAATATCTTTGGCCTGTAGTGCAAAGATGAATGATTAACTGATAAATATCTTTGGCCCGTAGTGCAAAGATGAACAGGTGTTGAGATGAACATGACCGACTGGTGATACAATTGAATATCTTTGGCCTGTAGTACAAAGATGAATATTTGGTTAAAGATTATTATTAATCGATGTTACAGGGATAAAATATTGATGATGGACATTTAAATCTTAGAAGATAGTAGAATTCTTTCTCTACTTGACTCTTCTAATGGTTTGTTGTTTCCGCTGCAGTTGTTGATCTAAAACTTGTTGTCGATTATATTCTATAAGATTTTCCCTGTTGAAGACTAACGATAATTTTTTGTATATTATCTTAGTCATAATATTCTTTACTGGGCTAGTTGAGCTCACCCTTTTCCTTTTTGTTCCATTTTTCTTCTCAAGAGGTGAGAACATAGCAGGATCTAGTCGGGGTATGGAGTGATGGTTCTAGAAAGATGTTTTAGCAGTCCTCACTATTTCTGTAAAATAGTGTTTGAATAATTATAATGAGAATTTATTTGAGTGTGGATATTGTCCAGAAGACAATATTTATATTTAAACTCACAGTATGTGTTGTCGTATTTTGCACGACAATTGTATTATTGAAGTTGTAGTTTGCTTTCTGTACCATGTATTTGGCGACTCAGAATGGGTGTTATATACCTATTTTGGGGGCGTCACAGTTGGTAATAGAGCTATAAGTAAAGAGCCCCGAGCCTCTCGCTGGTGACTTCCTGTTGATGGGGGATGCACCGAAGTCAGACTCTCCGTAGGGGATGCCATTCTGCGGTGGCAAACTGATAGGTATCAATGTAAGGTGCTGACATGGGTTGGTGTCGAGAGTTACAGTTGGTATCAGAACTTAGGGATATGATCTCTGGCAGAGATCGGGGAATAGAACTAGGAGGGGAGAGATGAGTAAATCCTTCGCTAGTGTGCCCTACCTAAGCTTATTTGTTGGTCAGTCATAATATCGGGATATTATGTGATATGTTAATTTGTTCAATTAACCTTTGTTTTGAAGTTGTATTCTAGAATGATATTTAAAATACAGGAGATGAGCAATGGAGAAATTATGATGACAGGGAAGATGGAATATAAAATGAAAGCAAGGTATTCTCAACTCTTCGAAATACCAGGAATGTAAATTTCGGGGACGAAATTTCATAAGGAGGGGAGATTGTAAGACCCCGAATTTTATGAAATAAAAGTATTCAATTTTTCTTATAATTACTATTCAGTAAATGATTAAATTGATAAATATTAAAGTTAAGGGTGATATATGAACTGTTTTTCAAAATACACAAGTGGTTATAAAATATTCATTGTTGTCAGAGAATATTCGTTTGGTCGTGGAATATTCTTTATGTCGGCGAATATTCGTACGACGGCGCAGCCATTTGTGGGCCCCATAACAGAATAACTGTCGGATGAAGAAAACGACAAATTTGAGTTTTTACAAATAACGGCGTAGTTGTTACCGTTAACACTGTTGGAATACCCGGTGGTTAAAATACAGTAATACGCATTATTGTACAGTAGCACACGGTATTGCACAGTGTTTTTGAAATTATTGATTCTTACGTAAGAAGGCAATAATTGTTACAGTAGTTACTGTTCAATATTTTATTTTATTGATTCAATAATTGTTGCGTTGATATTTTATATTATTGTTGTTTCAATAATTGTTGCTGCACAGTATTTTCATTTATCAGATCAATAATTCATATTATTTGAATAATATTATTAGATAACATTATTGGCAATGTCTAGAAAGTTCTGTCTAAGGAGAGGTTTGGTCATCTAATTGCGCGCTAGTAAGGAGAAATCCTTATTGGAAAGCCCCCTCTTTCCTGGGAACGGTCTGGTTGTCATAAATATGATTCTACAATATTATTTGTGAATAATTAATTATTGATTCATATGATTAGGAAATATTTATTTTATGTGGATATAAATGAGGGATATATTTTTGTGGTTAAAAATGAAGGAGTTAATGTTGAGGTTTTTATCAGTATTTTTATCGGAATGGAGGTATTAAAAATCAGGGTTTTTGAGATATTTTGCGGGGATTATAATTTTTAATCCGACCGTTGGATCGTGGTAATTTTTGGATATGTTATACATATATAAGATGAGTATATGTCCATAAATTTTGAACCGTTAAAAATGAACGTATGATTTATTATGAATTTTACGAGATGACTAGTTCAGAAATTGTTGAATTTTCGGAGTTTATCATTTTGATGGAAAATTCTAGAATTGGTGGGCCCCACTCATGGTTGATGAAGAAATGTGCTGAGATTTTTATTCAAATGTGGTGGGTGGGAATAGTAGCAGGTAAAGCCATCAGGTTGCAGGTTAAGTTTGCTTCGGCGTGCTAACATTTTCCTATAAATAGAGGGCTAAGTTAGAATTGAAAATCACACCAGAAATAAGTTTTCTCTCTTTCTCTCTCTAGATTATTGAGTGTATTTTGTGAGTATTTAGATACTTTGAGAGTTTCTATTTATCAGAGCAAGTTTTTTTCAGCCTTATACTGGTATTCCGACCAGAAGTACTGATATTTTGAGGTAAGGGATATTATTTTCTTCTTAATGATATTATTTTCTTCAATATCTTTATGCTGAAATATTGATATGAACTTTTTATCAAATTTGGAACTTTTTGTGTCGGGATTACTATTCACGTATACGACACTATTCACGTATACGGTACTATTCACGAATACGACACTATTCATCGAAAAATAAAATTTTCCCTTTTTGTCCAAGATGTCTATTATGGTTACTATCTTTGATTGTATCCATGTTTTGATCTTTATTTTTGAATTCTGCTTCACAATTGATTATTATGAAGTATTATTGATCTTGGATAAACTGTTATACAAATCCCTAATATTTGTCCTTCTGTCTCACTGGATTCGTTCTCTTTAAAATATTTTTCATCATCCTCAGTCCTAAATGATGATACTACTGAATATCTTTGGCCTGTAGTGCAAAGATGAATGATTAACTGATAAATATCTTTGGCCCGTAGTGCAAAGATGAACAGGTGTTGAGATGAACATGACCGACTGGTGATACAATTGAATATCTTTGGCCTGTAGTACAAAGATGAATATTTGGTTAAAGATTATTATTAATCGATGTTACAGGGATAAAATATTGATGATGGACATTTAAATCTTAGAAGATAGTAGAATTCTTTCTCTACTTGACTCTTCTAATGGTTTGTTGTTTCCGCTGCAGTTGTTGATCTAAAACTTGTTGTCGATTATATTCTATAAGATTTTCCCTGTTGAAGACTAACGATAATTTTTTGTATATTATCTTAGTCATAATATTCTTTACTGGGCTAGTTGAGCTCACCCTTTTCCTTTTTGTTCCATTTTTCTTCTCAAGAGGTGAGAACATAGCAGGATCTAGTCGGGGTATGGAGTGATGGTTCTAGAAAGATGTTTTAGCAGTCCTCACTATTTCTGTAAAATAGTGTTTGAATAATTATAATGAGAATTTATTTGAGTGTGGATATTGTCCAGAAGACAATATTTATATTTAAACTCACAGTATGTGTTGTCGTATTTTGCACGACAATTGTATTATTGAAGTTGTAGTTTGCTTTCTGTACCATGTATTTGGCGACTCAGAATGGGTGTTATATACCTATTTTGGGGGCGTCACAGTTGGTAATAGAGCTATAAGTAAAGAGCCCCGAGCCTCTCGCTGGTGACTTCCTGTTGATGGGGGATGCACCGAAGTCAGACTCTCCGTAGGGGATGCCATTCTGCGGTGGCAAACTGATAGGTATCAATGTAAGGTGCTGACATGGGTTGGTGTCGAGAGTTACAGTTGGTATCAGAACTTAGGGATATGATCTCTGGCAGAGATCGGGGAATAGAACTAGGAGGGGAGAGATGAGTAAATCCTTCGCTAGTGTGCCCTACCTAAGCTTATTTGTTGGTCAGTCATAATATCGGGATATTATGTGATATGTTAATTTGTTCAATTAACCTTTGTTTTGAAGTTGTATTCTAGAATGATATTTAAAATACAGGAGATGAGCAATGGAGAAATTATGATGACAGGGAAGATGGAATATAAAATGAAAGCAAGGTATTCTCAACTCTTCGAAATACCAGGAATGTAAATTTCGGGGACGAAATTTCATAAGGAGGGGAGATTGTAAGACCCCGAATTTTATGAAATAAAAGTATTCAATTTTTCTTATAATTACTATTCAGTAAATGGTTAAATTGATAAATATTAAAGTTAAGGGTGATATATGAACTGTTTTTCAAAATACACAAGTGGTTATAAAATATTCATTGTTGTCAGAGAATATTCGTTTGGTCGTGGAATATTCTTTATGTCGGCGAATATTCGTACGACGGCGCAGCCATTTGTGGGCCCCATAACAGAATAACTGTCGGATGAAGAAAACGACAAATTTGAGTTTTTACAAATAACGGCGTAGTTGTTACCGTTAACACTGTTGGAATACCCGGTGGTTAAAATACAGTAATACGCATTATTGTACAGTAGCACACGGTATTGCACAGTGTTTTTGAAATTATTGATTCTTACGTAAGAAGGCAATAATTGTTACAGTAGTTACTGTTCAATATTTTATTTTATTGATTCAATAATTGTTGCGTTGATATTTTATATTATTGTTGTTTCAATAATTGTTGCTGCACAGTATTTTCATTTATCAGATCAATAATTCATATTATTTGAATAATATTATTAGATAACATTATTGGCAATGTCTAGAAAGTTCTGTCTAAGGAGAGGTTTGGTCATCTAATTGCGCGCTAGTAAGGAGAAATCCTTATTGGAAAGCCCCCTCTTTCCTGGGAACGGTCTGGTTGTCATAAATATGATTCTACAATATTATTTGTGAATAATTAATTATTGATTCATATGATTAGGAAATATTTATTTTATGTGGATATAAATGAGGGATATATTTTTGTGGTTAAAAATGAAGGAGTTAATGTTGAGGTTTTTATCAGTATTTTTATCGGAATGGAGGTATTAAAAATCAGGGTTTTTGAGATATTTTGCGGGGATTATAATTTTTAATCCGACCGTTGGATCGTGGTAATTTTTGGATATGTTATACATATATAAGATGAGTATATGTCCATAAATTTTGAACCGTTAAAAATGAACGTATGATTTATTATGAATTTTACGAGATGACTGGTTCAGAAATTGTTGAATTTTCGGAGTTTATCATTTTGATGGAAAATTCTAGAATTGGTGGGCCCCACTCATGGTTGATGAAGAAATGTGCTGAGATTTTTATTCAAATGTGGTGGGTGAGAATAGTAGCAGGTAAAGCCATCAGGTTGCAGGTTAAGTCTGCTTCGGCGTGCTAACATTTTCCTATAAATAGAGGGCTAAGTTAGAATTGAAAATCACACCAGAAACAAGTTTTCTCTCTTTCTCTCTCTAGATTAGTGAGTGTATTTTGTGAGTATTTAGATACTTTGAGAGTTTCTATTTATTAGAGCAAGTTTCTTTCAGCCTTATACCGGTATTCCGACCAGAAGTACTGATATTTTGAGGTAGGGGATATTATTTTCTTCAATATCATTATGCTGAAATATTGATATGAACTTTTTATCAAATTTAGAACTTTTTGTGTCGGGATTACTATTAACGTATACGACACTATTCATGTATACGGTAGTATTCACGAATACGACACTATTCACCGAAAAATAAAATTTTCTCTTTTTGTCCAAGATGTCTATTATGGTTACTATCTTTGATTGTATCCATGTTTTGATCTTTACTTTTGAATTTTGCTTCATAATTGATTATTATGTAGTATTATTGATCTCGGATAAACTGTTATACGAATCCCTAATATTTGTCCTTCTGTCTCACTGGATTCATTCTCTTTAAAATATTTTTCATCATCCTCAGTCCTAAATGATGATACTACTGAATATCTTTGGCCTGTAGTGCAAAGATGAATGATTAACTGATAAATATCTTTGGCCCGTAGTGCAAAGATGAACAGGTGTTGAGATGAACATGACCGACTGGTGATACAAATGAATATCTTTGGCCTGTAGTGCAAAGATGAATATTTGGTTAAAGATGATTATTAATCGATGTTACAGGAATAAAATATTGATGATGGACTTTTAAATCTTAGAAGATAGTAGAATTCTTTCTCTACTTGACTCTTCTAATGGTTTGTTGTTTCCGCTGCAGTTGTTGATCTAAAACTTGTTGTCGATTATATTCTATAAGATTTTCCCTGTTGAAGACTAACGATAATTTTTTGTATATTATCTTAGTCATAATATTCTTTACTGGGCTAGTTGAGCTCACCATTTTCCTTTTCGTTGCATTTTTCTTCTCAGGACGTGAGAACATAACAGGATCTAGTCGGGGTATGGAGTGATGGTTCTAGAAAAATATTTTAGCAGTCCTCACTATTTCTGTAAAATAGTGTTTGAATAATTGTAATGAGGATTTATTTGAGTGTGGATATTGTCCAGAAGACAATATTTGTATTTAAACTCACAGTATGTGTTGTCGTATTTTGCACGACAATTGTATTATTGAAGTTGTAGTTTGCTTTCTGTACCATGTATTTGGCGACTCAGAATGGGTGTTGTATACCTATTTTGGGGGCGTCACACAAAGTGTCCATACCGAGTTCTGAATGCGGTCTTTGGAACATCCTTCTGCCTCACCTTCAGTTGGTGATAACCGGTCCTCAAGTCGATTTTTGAAAAATATTTCGCCCCCTTCAACTGATCAAACAAATCGTCGATCCTGGGCAACGGGTACTTGTTCTTGATGGTGACCTTTTTCAACTCCCGATAGTCGATACAAAGCCTTAATGACCCATCCTTATTCTTTATGAATAAGACTGGTGCTCCCCACGGTGATACGCTCGGTCGAATGTATCCTTTATCTAACAATTCTTGTAGTTGAATAATCAGTTCCTTCATTTCTACCGGAGCCATACGATACGACGCTTTGTATACCAGCGATGTCCCTGGTGCCAAATCGATAACAAACTCTATCTCTCTATCTGGTGGCAATCCCAGAATCTCATCTGGGAAGACGTCAACGAATTCCCTTACAATAGGTATCTGACCCAGTTCACCCTCGACTCTGCGGGTATCCACAACGTGAGCCAAATAACCTATACAACCTTTCCTGAGCAACTTCTTTGCTTGCATCATCGTCAGACAACAAGATTGTCTCGACGATTTACTGTCATGAAATACCACTTTTGACTTATTCGGAGTCTTTAGGTGTACGTACTTTTTCTTACAGTCAATGACCGCTCTGTGACTTGATAACCAATCCATCCCGAGGATTACATCAAACTCTCCAAGACGAATCGGTATCAAATCCACGTTAAGCTTAAACCCTCGTACATCAGCACAACAGTTCCTATGTATGTAGTCAACAGGAATAATTTCTTTCTTTACTACTTCTACATTCATTGGGTGTTCTAATAGTTCACGAGGTAAACTTAATCTTTGAGCAAATTCATCAGATACAAAAGAACATGAAGCTCCCGATCGAATAACACATAGGCATTTATATCGTTGATCGGAATTATACCTGACACCACCTCCCTGGATGCCACGGCATCTTGCACTGTCATATTAAATGTCCTCGCTGTCGGCTTGTTTGGTTGGGTTGGTCCTCCACTGGTTGTCTTAGTGTTATTGCCCCTGTTGTCGTTTCTGCCATCCGTGCTTTTCTTCTTTGGGCAATCCTTGATCCGATGTCTCAATTCACCACAGTTAAAACAACCTCCCTTCTTCACCTTAGAACAATTGGGTGAGGTATGCCCTTCTTGTCCACAGGTATAACATACCATTTTTCCTTTCAAGCACTCTCCCGAGTGACCCTTTCCACAGTTTCCACACACTGACTTCTTTTGTTGGACACTTCCTTGCTGAATCTCCAAATTACTACGCCCACTGCTCCATTTCCGCTTCTTGTTGTTGCTACCGCCACCGCTAACATTCTGATTCCCACCTTCTACTTTCTACTTGTTCTTCTCCCGATTGTACTTTGAGACTGCTTCGCTTCCACCTTCTGCTATGAGAGCTTTCTCCAACAGAGTTGAGAATGACGTGATTTGTAGAACCGCTACCTTACTGTAAATCCACGGATTTAGTCCATTTTTGAACCTTCTTGCTTTCCTCACCTCCGTGTCTACCTGATGTGGAGCGAATCTGGCCAATTCATTAAACTTTGCGGCGTACTCTGACACTGACATATTCTCCTGCATCAATTCCAAAAATTTGATCTCCATTCTCGCTTGTGTACTCTCAGGGAAGTAGTTCTCAAAGAACAACTTCTTGAACGCTTCCCAAGTCACGATTTCAGTCCCGGCTTTGTTCTGGTTGGCCTCCCACCAATAGTTAGCCTCACCCTTCATTAAGTAGGTAGCAAAAATTGTTTTCTGTTCTTCTGCTACTCTAGCAATAATGAAGGCCTTCTCAATCTCCTTCATCCACGTCTGGGCCTCTAACGGGTCTACTGTTCCTCTAAACTCCGGCGGTCCTACTGCCTTGAAGTCCTTAAAGTTGGCTAATTGGTTTCCCGCCTGATTTCCTATAGGTTGAGCTTGATTCCTCATAGCTTCAGTCATCATGTTGATAAAGTCTTGCATTAGGTTTGGTTGAGCTCCCGCTGCATTATTAACTGACTCTTCGATCTCTTGGTTCCTTAGTACACGTCTGGGCGGCATTATCTAGTGGAACAAAATTCTAACACGTTACTCGGGTTTTATTATCATATAAGTACTTAGCATGTAACACGCTACTGTATTCAACAATCATATGATCATTATGGGAGAGTTTTAAATTACCAAGATTTTTGAAGTCTTTCTCCCTGATTATTGGGTTAAGTTTGTTTTTAAAGAAAATTTTCCAAATCAGTATACTAGACTCACATAACATTAAATAGACAATTTACTATTTAAAATTTTCCAACACATATCATAATAATAATGCATTTATATTCATATACAAATCTTCAGTGTCTCCCATGATTAATACAGGTATATTCTTATAAATACTACTATCCCATTTTAAACACAAAAGATGGGATTAACTCAAAATGATACTTCCCTACAAACACAAATAGGGATACTACCTAACTACCTACTACCTCACACCTGCTGAGGTTTACATTAACATAAAACCCTATTACACAAAAGGGGTACTAATGCCTCTATCTACAACTAGTCCATAGCATAATCATCACTGGTGGCCCTGCTGGGTCACCTGAACAGGCTCCGGGGGAAACCACCCCTCCATAGCTCTACGTCGAACGGATCGACTCGACTCTCCTATCTCGAACTGCGCCCTCCTAGTCCCACTGTGCTGGCCCTCATACGCTGCGTCTAGCGCCAGTCCTAAAGTCTTGGCCCTGACCTTCATGGCCTGCAGTGCTAACTCCAATTGGTCCACCCGCTGGGCTGACTCATAAAATGCCTCCTCCAAGCGAATCTTGTCTGCAATCTCCATGTCAAACTCGCCCCGCATCGCCAGATGCTCTATGCTCAGCTCTCCGAACTTTGCCTTTTCATGCTCTAGCTGTACCCTCAGCATCTCAACTTGCAACTGGGACTCATCCAACTTTCCCTTCTGCTCGACTACCTCCATATGGGCTTGATAAGCCGCCTCCTTGTATTGACCTTCTGTGAACTGAAGTGTGTGGTTTTCAACCTCCAGTTCTCCCACCCTGCCTTCCAATTGATTGATTCTCCTCAACAATCCCCTATAAGAGGACCCTGAGGGGCTTCTTCCGTAACCTCACGCTCAATGAGCTCCTGATCTACTGAGCGACTGTCCTGGCGCTCGTCAGACATCCTACAATCACCATAAATAAAACCAACATCAGTACCACAATAAAATATATTCATTGATAAAATGAAATAATATTTTAGTAAGTACAACACAAACTCGATAAATTTCCACAATCCATCTCCTAACATACTCTATAAGAGTTTTCTACTAAGGTTATAACCTAGGTTTCGCATTCCTAATGTTTATAACCTACAGCTTTGATACCAACCTGTGACGCCCCCAAATCCAGGTTCTCCAACCTCAGATTCGGTGCTCACGATCTATCATCATCATAAGCATTCTATAACTATTACGAAATAATAAACATACATTGTTCATTATAATAAAGTTTCCATAGCATGGTCCCAAGGTCTTCTTAACCTTAACTTAAACACACCATTCATATTACAAAAGATTTACATAAGAACTTCCATTAGATAATAATAATTAATATTCATTCCAAACTATTCTTGGATCTTGCCCTTGCCCTTGTCCTTCGTATTGGATCCTTCAAGCTTAGCTGAAATAAATGTCATGATATAGCAATGGTAAGCAACTAATTTGCTTAGCAAGTTTATATACAAGGGAGATATATCATGACTAGAAAGAAGTTTTGCTTTCAATGTTCAACAATAATATAAGGTTGTGAAGGAACATGAATTAATAATCAGCAATTGAATATTCGAATAATTGAATAACATGAAATGAGTGGTTTTGAGATAACCATGAACATTTGCCAAGGTTCTCAGCAATTTAAACTGGACCTCTTAATAAGTTTTAGTATCCAAGGGGATCAGTCTTTCATACCCCGTGATTTATGCATAAACACTTAATATTCCGACATCGATATCATGCCTTAATCAAATTCGTCATTTTCTCAGTCAAGAGTTCTTATCATATCAATTTAATAAGAACAGCTTTTTAAAATACATTTGATTTAACAAATTTAAACATGCTTGATCTAGCTGATACAATTAGCATAGATCTATCTCATAAACAGTTCATAAATGAAAGAACTTTAATTTAATTCACAGTTCAATAATAATAGAACAGGAATTCAGTTGCACAAAGTGCGAATTTTAATAATCAATATAGATGTGAATAATCATCAATAATTATTCACTAACATGCTTTGAAAATAATAACTCGAGTTTGAGTCAGGACACTTGCCTCGTCTGTAGATTACGGCTACGCAATTAATTTATATCCACTATGCAGTTAAATTATCTTCCTCTGAGAGACCTATAATTAATCTTTCAATTAGTCATAGTATAACATTAGATTATGTAATCACATAAATATTATGCATTACATTTAGTTCTTATAAACATTATCATGTCTTGATAATGTTACTATAACTACATAATATTATTAATCTTGATAATATTTAATTCACCTCTTAGTATTATTAGTTCCCTAATAATACTTTCATTTGCTTACTAATATTATTAACATCTTAATAATATTTTAATACCTTACTAATATTATTAATCATCTTAATAATATTTTAATTAATATTATTACTTTAATAATATCTTACTTATGCTTAGTATCATTAATCATTTAATATTATTAATTATTTAATAATATTTTATTCATTTACTAATATTATTAATCATTTAATAATATCTTATTCTATTACTAATATTATTAATTATTTAATAATACTTTAATCATTTATCAATGCTTAAATCAAATATTATTAACCATTTAATAATATTTTAAAGAAATTTTAATCTTAATATTTTTATTTACTTATCAATATCATATTCTAATATCATAATAATATTTTAATAATTTATTGGATTAATAAATAATTTATTCTAATTGTTCATCCTTTATTAATCCTCTTATTTAATATCCATAAAAGGTCATAAATAATATTTATTATCATAAATTACCAAAGTGCTCTAAGATAGTCATGATATGATATATTATGAGTATTCAAGCATAAAAATTACCTTTTTCTTATTAAAGACATCATTTAACTATTTATTTCCTTTTATTCATAACTTAACCATTTTTAGGAAAAATAGTAAACTTACTCCAAAAATTCTTAGCTTCTGTACTTTGACACAATATGAACCTACAAGGATTTCTAAATTTTTCTGGAATTTTAGAAAATGATCTAGTATTTTTAAAGTTCCCAAAACACTCGAATCTTGCTTCATTTTTAATAAATTGAGTTTTGCTCAGAAAAATCTGAAATTTTTAGGGTATGCTCTCCTAACATATATGAACCTACTGTAAACATTTTGGAATTTTCTAGTGTATACACAGTGAGATATTCGACTGTAAAGTTTTATGAGTCATTTACGGAAATAGTCATTACGCACAATCTATAACTCGAAACGTGTCCGTTCTTTTTCCTACACGTAGATAGCTTCTCAAGGTACCTCTGTGAATTTTCCCAGATTTTTAAGGGACATGAAACTGTCCGAAACAGACCCAAGAAAAATAGAGGACAGAAACTATTTTAGGGTTTTTGAACCCTTAACATTCTAAGTGGGCTGTTTTGGGGAAATCAGCTCCAAAGGATTCAAAACTTGTTAGATTTGTGTTCTATCACTTGGGTTAACTAGATAACTCATGTATCTAGCACCCCACTTTGACGGATCACAAATCTAAGTTGGAAAACTTGAGTTACACAAGATTTAGTGGAAGAAAACAAGAGTTTTCACTCTTGGAGAACATATGCTCATATTCTTCCTCTAAGCCTTTGATCTAACATTCAAGATACTTAGTTCTATACATGATGATATGTAGGACTAGGGTATCTTGAGTATTTGTTCATAACCCCAACAAAACTCAAGCTAAAAAAAATAAAGTAGAAGAAGAAGATGAAGGTTAGGTTATACCTTGATTTAATGGCAACCTTCCTTGATTTACCAAAGTAAGTGATGAACTTTGGATGCATTAAAAAACTAGCACTCCTCTCTCTCTATATATATGGCCAAACATCTCTCTCCTTTCTCTCTCTATAAGTGGCTAGCTTGGGAGAAATTATAAGAGGAAGAATGAGAGAAGAAATGAAATGAAATGAAAAGATGAAGTAAAAGGATACTTACAAAAAATATAGATACACTTAGTGTATCTAACTATTATCCCCCATACTTTCTTTAACCCATGGATAGAAGCTTTGCCTTATCACTTTAATTAGTCTAATCATGATTAAGGATGCTTAATAAAGTGGCAACCAATGGGAGCTTGACAACCATGTCCTTTTGTGTAAGAGTTACTACAAATGGACCTTGCTTAGCTTAATTAGTTGCCTTAAAAGGCTAATGTGGCCAGCCATATTTATGCCCACTAACTCCTTCATTTAGCTTTTATTTTAATGCATACATTAGATAAATCAAATGTCTAAAATACCCTTAATCAAGTGGGCTAAGTTTGGGCTTGCATTTTATTTCTTTTGGGCTTCTCCTTTAATTGTTTTGGGCTATGTAATAAACATAGTCTAACAATTTTAATATATGTTACCCAATTTAATTATTTAGGGTTTCCATTCCTAATCTTATGAAATTTAATTACCAATACATGTGACTTTAGCTCATAACCTAATTAGGTTCACAAGAATTAGGTTTAAAATTATTAGTCACTTGAAATAATAAGATTATCCACTTAAGTTAGTATACATATTGAATACTAACCTCTCCTTATTACCATAACCCTTAGATTATTTAATTGTCTCACCTAATTTATAATTAGGTTACGAGGCTTTTATTTTTAATGAAACCTATAAATGTATATATCCATAACTATAGCATACATGTTAATTGACCCATGCACCATTTCACATATGTTGTCACATATTAAATCACTGTATAACACAAAGTTTTAAGTATTAATAATGTACATACATATATAGTGACTTAAAATTCACGGTAATTACAACTATCAACAGTCAAAAGAAGACAAGATCAAAAAAGCTTAAGAAGATCGTAAGGCTCGATCTTACGATTTGTGTAGCAACAGATCGTAAAGTATATGTCAGGTCTGATAATGAGATTGACAAATGGAATGCTACAAGAAGTTGATATCTAGGTATCAGAAGATATATTCATAGAAGGAAACAAATGTATATCTATTGGCTAGTTGGCCAAAAAAAAGCTGTCTGAAATGATAGAAAGGATACTAATTGATGTGACAATTCCTCAGTTAGAAAGTACACTAACACAGATCCTTAGAAAAGTCAACATCAGAGATATCAAAGTATCTAAGCATTTAATGCTCCAACGGATATTTCTCAATGGGAAGATTTCAAGTAGTATAAAAGATAACATCATTCAAAAGAAAAAGATGATGACGAGCACTGAACATCAATACAAAAAGAATGATCATTATCATAGATGAACATTTGGTTGAACAAGAGAAAACATAGAGTAAGTTAAGCTCTACGAGTAGAGAAATGTTCAAAGTTGTCAAGCCCAAAAGAAAAAGAGATTAAAGTTAATCTTGACAACATCTCATCAGATACAAAGCCTGATGAGCACAAGAAAAGGTCAGAGCCGCAGAGCTAAATACTGAAAGAGCTAGAAAGCTCTAGAGAAAATGAGCCAAAGTTGTAAAGCCAAGAAAGTGGAGCACATGGTAGATATGAAGATCCAAATATGAAGAAGCCATGTAGTTGATGTTGATGACATGAGAGTGGCAGATCAGAAAGTAAACTTCAAGGCACCACTATACATTTCATCAGGACCACTTAGAATTAACAAGTTGAAGACTAAGAGCACACGTGTACGATCTTGAGAGTGTTCAATATTGCTAAGAACAAAAGACAAAGAGTTAAAGTGAACAACTTAGCATCACATCAACAATAATCATGAGTAGCTGTTGATAATCAGAAAAAATCAAGCTTCAACAACAAAGTTCAGCAAGCACTAAGAAGATTATCAACAATGCTGCTAAGTATCATAAGATGAAGTGCATTCAAGCCATCTTAGCAGCACCTCAAACATACTTCTATAAATTAGGAATTAGGGTCAGAGGATCTTGGTTTTAAGGCTTTAATTGGGGTCCGTGGATCCTGGTCATTAGTAACCGAATTGCTGAGTCCTAGGGACTCGATGTCAAGACTTTATGACTCGAAGGAATCCTAGGGATTCAAATTTAAAATGGTCTATTGGGCTAATATCCTTCGTGGATATCCTACTCGTTGAGTAGAAGAGTGGAGTAGAAGTTGTTTAGTCTCCGAACCACTTAAAACCTCTTGTTTCTTTTACATTATATAATCAATAACTGCTATATATTTTATCATTCATATAACTCGTGTTAAGAACTATGATATCTGAGTAAATCTTTAAGGAGAGTTTTCAAACTTATATTCTGCTGCGTATAAATATTCTTTTTTGAATTAATCTTATTAAGTAATCAAAAGAATTTTAAAAGATCTATTCACCCCCCTTCTAGATCTATATTGTACCTTTGGGAAATAACATTAGTCTTTTATTAACTACTGATAACAAGTCTCCAATTCCATGCAAAATATCGTAAACTAATCAAGTGTCAGCCTTTTGGAAGCTTGAAACCTCCTTACTTCAAATACCATGTATCAGCTTGTAAATATGACTCAAATCATTTAATTAAACTCCAATTCAGCTGAGCAAGTGAGCTCCATGTGCGCGCCTAAAAAGGGACAGAATCAAGTTCCGAGGATTCAAAAAATGATCTTTAGTGGTCGAGCTAAAATCTACTCAACGATACTTACATTAGAGCTCATTCCGTATGAAAGGAGAGG
Organism: Panax notoginseng; assembly: GCA_016801055.1. Lineage (NCBI taxonomy): Eukaryota > Viridiplantae > Streptophyta > Magnoliopsida > Apiales > Araliaceae > Panax > Panax notoginseng. The sequence continues at coordinate 61,989,931 of CM029021.1, read as the reverse complement.
AGAGGATCAATCATGTGATTTGGGATTACTATATACCATCTATTTAGTAAGACCGAATCAACGCAATCCAAGTCATCCTACAACGTACGAAAAAATGGAAAAGGATTCGAGCTACACAGAAATACATTCATCATGCCATAGATATCAAAGCATGGAGTTTACAGCTTTGCCATTTACATAATAGCTATTTTAAGCCCAATTTCATCTTTGATTCATTTAGTATTTTGTAATTCACAAAGCATAAAAGTTATAAATCTATTTCTTAGCTTTTCGGAACATTTTTAATCGTCCCAATCGAAGTTTTGATGAGAGAGTTATGGCCAATTTACCAAAGGACGTCGCAACATGAAAAATGAGTTTGCTGTAATGAATTTAACTCACCCCGGCGAACTCAGTTCTGTACAAATTTTCCCAGTTGGCCCCGACGAGCTCGTTACACCTACCGAATTCATCCCGATGAATTCCTCTCTGTCTGGCTCGCTCTAGTGAGCTTAACTCGTCCTGGCGAGTTGGTTATGTTCCAATTGGGGTTTTTACGCATTTTAAAAGATTTGGACACGAATTTACTTTCTAAATTAATTATTTTGAACATGTTTTAGTTTCCTAATGTAATTAGATTACTTCTAGCTAAAAGTTTGATTCTAATACACTTGTAAATCCTTATACAGATTCTAGGGTTTTCATAGGTAATATAAATAAGCTACATAAATGTAATTTATAACACATTATAATTAATAAAATTTCTCGAGAGATTATTCTCCTTTTGATTTTTTGAGAACTTTCGAATTATTCATGGTTTGTCTATGAATGTTCAATTTGATTTATCATTCAATAATACAAAGTTAAGTGTGGCATCTTCTACCACATCAATCCTTGATTGTACCAAGGTTATAGCTTACATATAAGCGAGGGGTCAAGGTGTCATTAATGTTCCAGTCAACACAAATTCCTTATGCAATCGATTGTACCAAAATTCTCGGCTCAATATAAACGTTGGGTTGAGGTGTCGTGAGCGTTCTACCTTATGACTTTGCTAGAAGCTATCCAAGTGACGACCACCTCATGTAAGTGTGCCGTGGAGTCCATCATTCGGTATCAAAGCTAAGTTTTCTAATGAGTTATCTATGTTTAGTTTTTGTGTTTGATGATATATTGAAAAAAAGGAAAACGAAAAATTAGTGAAATAATTTTAATTTTTTTTAATTGCTTGGGTTCTATAAGTTTCGAGGTTATTGAAAAGTTTCAAGGAATTACAATACGTGAATTTTGAAGATATATGGATTTCATTGAAGAATAGTATAATTAGCAATCTGTGAAATTTATTGGTTATCGTTCGTCATATCTTGCTATATTTTGTTTTATGGTAAGTTTTTATTGGATTGAATAGTAAACCATGACATTGTTTGACGAATTCGAAAAGAACCTATAAGCGAGATTAGTGAGCATAAAAAGTCAAGAGTAGTGAGCTTATTAGTGGCTAAAGGCCAATAGAGCGATACACGAGCGTTTCATAATTGTGTGATACATTGTTTGGGTGAAACACGTAAGGGAGCATGTGAGAATTTTTTTTTATCTTTTAACCTTTGTTTTGCAACAAATATGTATGATTATGGTTATGAAAGTACTTACGGGTCTTAAAGGAATACTTTCTAAGACAAGAATGATCCAGAAGCATATTTGAGATGGGAGAGAAGGATGGAAAGAGAGTTTGCCTACCATGATTATTATGAGCATATGAAGGTCAAAATGGCGATCTAAGAGTTTTTTGGTCATGCAACTACATGGTGGGATCAATTTGTGCTTAGCAGGAAAAGATGTGGAGAGCGTTTGATTAAGACATGGGCAGATTTGAAAACCATAATGAGAAAGTGGTTTGTCCTAGTAAAACTTAATAGGATGAACGAGTATGCATCTCCGAGGCATGTAGAGTAACCTTTAAGGCAACCAACTTGGGTTGATGAAAGGAAGGATCATAGTCATGGAGATTTGCATTGGAGACAACCACGAGAAACTTCTAAGGTGTATAGGGAACCATTATTTTCTATGGAGTTCGTTGAGATGATGGAAGATTGCTTAATGCAGCTACAAAACACTCATACTGTGCATAAGGTTCAAGATCAGTCGTGGGAGGTGGACGATGAAAAAGAATATGTTTTCCAAGGAGATTTGTTGGAATCCATTATGAAAGACAAACTTCATGATCCAAATTAAGAAAGTGAACTACATAAAGAAAATGAGCGACACAAAGAAATTGTACAAATGATTGATAGTGAAAAAGAAAAATTTGAAAAGAATGAGGAAGAAAACAAATGAGAGATTGAAAATAGAGAGAATGAAAAGAAAAGAAAAATTGAGAATAGGGAGATTGAAAACAATCGAGAGAGTGAGCAAAAAGAAAAGAGAGAAATGAGTGATTATGAAAAATAGAGTGAGTTGGAAAGCGAATTGTATTTTGAAAAGTTGATGACTGTATATTCGTACAATAAGGCATTTTTGGATATTAACCAAGTTAACTATTTTTTGTCTAGTTTTATTTTGTCTCTTATAGAAGTTATTGATGAAATACCCTGTGCTATCATTATGTGCTGATTAGCTAATAGTGTTATCGAAGAGATAACAAAGTCACAAATGCGGGTTGGAGACTTGATGGAGTTTGGGTATCGAGAGAGAGCATGAGTTCGTGTGATATTCATGAGATCATAGTACCTATAGAGGATAAGACGTCAACATTGTGCATCAATTTTTAATTGGTAAACAAGTATCATTATTTTCTTTACTTAGATAATATGTTTGATAAATTGCATATTACTTATGTTTTATCTACATGTGACGATGACCATGCGATGACAATGCCTAATCAAGTTAGCTTAAGAAGATGTGATAAATGGAAAGTTGTGTTAACATGTGACTTGTATAGATGCATAGTTATTTCGGTTAGACAAACTAATGCATCTAGTGTTTTCATGAGTTTGTTAAAACATAGTTTACTTGTTTCCATTGATAGATGTGTTTATAACCATTTTGATGGTAGAATCGTCTTTATCATAAACGTTGGAGGATATTTGATATTTGTTGAATTAGCCTATGATTATGTATTATATTCTCATTTTCAACATTCTTACTTGCATGAAATTCATTCTACGTTTTCTTATCCATATGTTGAGTTAGGTTTTCATGATAGTCAATCTGTACATAAATTATCATTACTTGACAATGGTAGTAATCATGTTTGTCTGTTTGAGCAATCTTTATTACATAACGTGCTATCATATAGTATTGAGTTGAATAGTGTTTATCATCAAATTGGAGTGATGCATGTGTGTATAGTTAGATCATTAGGTTTAGCTATTGTATTGCGTATTTTCATGCGAATGTTGGACTATATTTTACGTTATTTTATGGGTAAATTTGTTGTTATCTATTTTGATGATATTCTGGTTTTTGTCAACACTTGGAGAAATTATTTAGCATGTGTTGAGTTTGATTATGATCATTGTAAATATGCTATTGAGTTTTCGTCATGTGATTGTTACCTTTTCATTCTATTGCTGCAACTACTTGAGCTTGAATATGTTATTTCTAATGGGAGAGGAAAGGTTGATTTTGTTTTGTAGGCTCGAGATAGGTTCATACTAATCAAGGATAAAAGCATGGATCATTGTGCAAATCACTCTGTACAATGCATTGAGAGTCTATAGGGAAGTGTTTTGATTTTTGGTCTAGTAAACTATGAATATGTATTTGGGTTTCTTGAGTTTTCGTTGATTATACAAAAGATACACATTGATTTGTTTTGTTTTGTGTTTAATCCAGGAATTCAAGAGAGTTTGCATGTGTAACATGACAAGTTTCAAATACTGATATTTGACCAAGGTGCATTTACGAATGTGTTTTTACGAAGGGCCGAGATCATTGGATTGACTTTGGCACAACAAAAGTAAACAAGATAGGATAAAGATCTTGCTTTACATAAAGAATTAGGGTTTAGGAACTGGCGTAATAATAATCAAGTTAGGGTAATGAAACTTGCTCAAAGAAAGTTTAGAGTTAGAGAACTTGCACAAAGTAAATAAGATAGGATAAACTCAAATAGAGATTAAAGTTCAGAAACTCGCGTAACAATAACAACTTAACTGCTTAATAAGAGGTTAGAGATAGAGAACTTGCCTCGTCTGTAGGTTAAACGATCATTATTCATGTTCACCACAAGTCTTACATATACCATATGTGTAACAACCGAGAAAATCGAAATAATTGTAAAATAATTTTATTTAAATAAATAATAAATAAAATTTTAATATATGTTATTTATAACTAGTAAGCAAGATGAAGGTTATTCTATAACCTGAAAGTGGAATAATGTCGTAGTATTCTGGATACGTGAAAGAATTAAGGTGTTTGAATTTTAAAGACGAAAATAAAAGCTTTTTGAGAAATTCTCCTAAAAACACTATTCATCCATTTCTGCTCGGGAATTATTTTTGAACTTCCGAGAAATACGTAATGATAGAGTAATAAGGAAAGATGTATTATTTAATAATAATTCAGCTATGACATACACAGTTTTTTGCTTGCGTACTAAGTTCGAGAATTTTAAGGAAAATAAAAATTTGAATAATGACGATCGTATAATAAGAAAGTATTATACGAGGTAATGAATACGAGTATGATATGAAGTATTGTACAAGTATATACGAAAGATAACATAACGTATATGATGAATGATTATACGAGTTAGTATATGAGAAGCATACGAAGACTATACGTTAAAAGCTAAAGCATTAGTAATGGACTAGTAAGATTTGCTTAAGTATTGAGCAAGCCCATGTGAGGTTATGTTGAGCCTCAAAGATAAGTAATGCAAGTCCAACGTTAGTCCTAAAGTTAATTAAATCTAAGCCCGAACCAATAACCGAACCCATGGATCGAACTGATGGGTCACCGGGTGAGAAAAACCCATGGAGCAACCCATGTGGATCCCTCATAGAGCACATGGCCGGCCAACTTGATGGCCAAGCAAAGGATAAGGCTTTGTTAGTAAGTCTTGAATAGTAAGGAGGTGGAACAATAAGGAGGTGGATGGCTTTTCGACCCTTTTGCCCTCACTTTGAAAGTCTATAAATAGGAAGCTTTGTTAGTCATTTTCTTGCTTGTTCAAATCACCAACAACTTAGCACAATTATGTTGAGAGAAAAGTGAGAGCTAGTATTTGCTAATCCAAGAAGAAGAAGAAGAAGAAGAATAAAGTTAGAACATCAAAGGTAATGAATCCTTAGACTATTAATCTTCATCTCTTCATTTGTAGTTTTGATAAAGAAGTGGATATTGGTGGAGCATGTATCATAAGGAGTAACAAGAATGGTTATTAGTGGACTTAAACATTAATAAACCTTGTTATAAGTGGAATCATAATCATAGAATTATGAACTAATGAAGAACACATGAAAATTATCATATGTTATTGATGGACAAGTTTAAAACAATCGTGTATAGGATTAGATGATACATGTTTGGTTAGGATGAAAGATGGAATGAATTCATTTTGAACGGAGTAAAAATATCAAGTAACGAAGTTATGACAAAATTTATGAGATTAAACGATAATCGTCGAAATTGTGAAATTCTCGAAATGAAAGTCAAAAGTTGTCGTTTAACACAGAAACCTTAGTTTTCGATGGCGTATAGTAGAACTTTGCATTCAAGAGATGCGGACTCAAGAATGGTCGAATTCTGACTTAAAACAAAGAAACGAGCTATGAACATTCACGAACGAGTAATAAGGAACTTAAACTGTGAATTTAGTGTTAACAAATTCAAAAATATAAGATGTCCTAATGAAATCGTAGTGTACAAGATACGTGAGATAATGGCTTTTGAACGTGCCAATTCTGACTTATAACGATTAAGTTACGAGCCCGGAAAGGATTGAAGTTGAAAAACTTAAAAAAATTTCGAAGGCTTAGGGTCGGCGCCGCAGCGCCAACCAAGCCTATAAACATGGCGCTACAGCGCCATGCCCAGATCCCAGACACTGTTAAGTCAAGTTGTAGCGCAACATTTGTAAAGGAAACTGGCACCGCAGCGCCAGTACTAGTCAAGAGGCATTGAAGAAAATTAATAAGTATAAAGAAAGGGAAGTTGATTGAAGGTGAATTATAACCTTAATTAAAATTAAAGTAACATCATTAAGGATGATTATAACCTTTATTTTAACGATTAAATGTTGACGAAAGGTTACGAGAATATAAACACAAAGTAATACGATAAACCATAACAAACGTTAACTAATCTAATGAATGATTAGACTGAAAAGAAGTGGAAGATAGGTTAATGACAATACATGATGATTGTTTATGACCTAATGTGGTATGTTATGTAATTATGTATTATAAAATCTTTAAAGACTCAAAAGAGAAGTGAATTAACTGTAGAAGACGCTGAAGGTAAGTGTTCTAAACCCTTGACTATGTTCCTTTTGGACAAGCTTTACGATTCATGTATCTTACACATGGATTGATGTACAAATAAGTCAAAGCCAATTCCTTCGGTTATACTTAATGTGTTTTGTAGATTTCTTTATAATCTATCAAAAAATTATCAATGTTGCTATCTTATACCAATTGTTGTGGTATGGATTTCGAAGAAAAACTGAGTATGAATAAACATATATTTTATCGTCAATCGACAGACACGTGAGGTTGCCAAAACTTAAACGTAGATACGTTTAATGAAGTAGTGTTGTACAACATAGAGTACTATAGGCTGATCACCTAGACGTGCTCGTAAGAAATGTCGGACTTATGGACTTGGTTCCGGGTTGTCCTTTTTAAAGAAAGAATGAAATGCTCAAGGTCTTGGACCAAAATCAAGATTTAACGAATGTTGTTCATTATTAAACATTTTAAAGAAAAGAGAAATGCTATTTTAAATTAGCTATAGTACTTCATAATTATTGATTTAATTATAGAAGATATATATTCATATGATTTAAACATATTGCTCAAATGAAATTGTTATACTTGATGAGCTAGTTATGCTCACCCTTGCTTGAACCATATGAATGCAGCTAAGACTGAACGGACTGAAGGATCCAGTAAGGATAAAGGAAAGGCTAAGGCAGACAAATAAGTTATCTTTGTAATAGCATAGTATGAATTTGTATTTATTTGATACTATGATGAAGAACATATATAATGGTTATAAAGAACCTTGGAAGAGAAATATTATTTTATAATATATATAGAAGACATATTCACTCTTTTGAGGTTTTTCAATTGAATGTATGTGTGAACTGTAGCACCGTGTAGCACCATTTGTCGAGTTGGAAGATACCCGGATTTGGGGGCTTCATAGGTTGGTATCAGAGCTGTAGGTTATAAAACTTAAGGGGGGGAAAAGAACCTTAAGCCACAATCTTAAGAAGGATTAAAGAAGTAAAAGATGAAGTTAACCCTAAAAATGCATTAATATGATATGTGTTTATACTATTCCAATGATGTGTACTAATCAAGATAATTTGTTTTGTTGTAGATGTCAGGAGGTAACGTGATGTATAGAGATATACATGTGGTTAGTGAAGAGTCTGTGAACCAAGTAGAGATTTTACCGACACCTATAGCTAAGTTGCCAATGGTGGTGGTGGTTGATTCTGAAGATTCCGAGAACTTAGGATTTACATCCTTGTTCGATGGTATGTCAGAGGAGGAGGTGGCGGTGGTATCATTTAAGATGGTAGTACCTACAGAGGAGATGACTCTGGGGAGTTAATGAAGGCATTATTCATGACAGTGTTGGATAGGAATATCCAGTTAGGGAAAGAGGTGAAAGAATTGAAGGAGGAGATCCATGACATCTTGGAAAACAAGAAAGATATGGAGACGTTGTGGGAGGAAGAGCATGATGAGATGGTTTTAGCGAAGGACAAGGTCCATGAGCTAAAACACGAGGCCTTTGAGCTTAGGCAGGAGCTAAAGGCTAAGAAGCAGAAGATCAGTAGAATGTCATATATTCATAGGAGTTCACGTGCGGATTATCAGCGACAAGTGGTTGAGTATCCTGTGGAGGCAAGGCAGACTCGGCATACTATCAGTCGAGATGTTATAGCAAGTCTTGCCAATGTAGATTATGAGAATGCCATTAGGCAAATATAATATAGTTAGTAACTAGAGTAGAGTTAGATATGTAAATATGTTATATCTATGTATTGACGTAAAACCCTCATTTATATAATCAAAGGGTAGTCTTTTGTAAATCCCAATTTTTGGAAAGTAATTGAGAGAAAGTAATGTAATCAGCCAAGGCCGTGTAATGATGAACGGTGTAGTATTATACTACAAAGGAAGAAAATCATATCAATATAAGCCCTTTATTGAACATGTTATGCAATGAGTTTGAGTTATTGTTTAACAATGAATAATAACTAATTAACAGAAAGAAAGTAATAATGAAGTGTTATTTATTTTAACAGAAAGATGCCACCAAGAAAAAGACATCGAAACCAGGAAGCTAACATGAATCAACCGGAAGGGGGACCGGTTAACCCGATGTAAGAGTTTGTTAAGTTACTAATAGCTTCCTTAAATCGAAAAATGGGCTAATATACCTGTAAATCCTGCGGTAGTACGTGCTACTACGTTTAAGAATTTTATGAGTATAGGTCTGCCAGAGTTCAAAGGAACAACGGACCCTATAGAAGCCCAAACTTAGGTAAAAGAGATTGAGAAGGCATTTGTAATTGTAAATGTTGAAGAGGGGCAGAAGGTTTCTTTTGCTACCTACATGATGAAGGAGAGGCCAACTTTTGGTGGGAGGTGAACCAGGCTAGGGCTGGAGTGGAGAATATAACGTGGACATGGTTCAAGGAGATCTTCTTTGAGAACTATTTCCCCATAAATATGCAGGATAGGATGGAGATGAGGTTTTTAGAACTGAAACAAGGGGACATGACGATTCTCCAATATGCTGCCAAGTTAAATGAACTGGCGAGATTTGCTACACATAAGGTGGATACGGAGGTGAGGAAGGCAAAAATATTCGAGCAGGGCTTGAAACCTTGACTCTATAGCCAGATATCAGTGTTTCAAAGTAACTCCTTTGGAACCATTCTGGAGAAGGCGATAAATGTCAAGGGTGGTAATGAGGCTTTAAGCCAATACCACAGAGAGAAGAAGAACAAAAATAAAGTAGAAGGGGGAGTAAAAATCGAGGGAGTCAGTGGGAGTGGCAACGGGTAGAAACAGAAGGCCTTTAACTCTGGGAATATCGGGGTAAAGCAAGGAGATCCTAAGAAGAGGATGGAGGCGTGCAAGAACTGTGGGAAGACTCACATAGGAGTCTATCTCAAAGGAAAAGCAGTGTGCTACAATTGTGGACAAGAGGGGCATATTTTGCCTAATTGTCTAAGTCCAAAGAAGAATCACAGATACTTCGTATGTGGATTAACTGATCACATGGCAAAGAATTGCCCAAAGAAGGGGATAGATGGGAATAAGGGCACTAATAGTGGTAAGTTAGCAATTAGTGGTCCAGCTCAGACGAGTAGGCCGATGGCCCACACCTTTAATATGATGGTCTAGGATGTAGTTGCATCAGGGAATGTAGTTGCAGGTATTATCCCAATCAACAATATAAATGCTTATGTGTTGTTTGATTCGGGTGGTACTTGTTCTTTTATAGCATGCGATTTTGCTAGACGGTTAGGATCACTTCTCGAAAGATTGCCTATACCTTTGAATATTAAGGTAGCAAATGAAGAAATAATTCTTGTTGAATATATTCATAGGCATTGTTGTGTAGAAATACAAGGTTATGAATTATCGGTAGATTTAATACCTATAAAGTTGGGAGAATTCGATGTAATTCTCGGGATGGATTGGTTGTTTAACCATGGTGCAATTATAGATTGTCAAAAGAAATGTATAAACCTTCGAACGTTGAAGCAGCCTAAAGTAGTGTTTTACGGTAGCAAGTCACTGGGGCGTTCGTGTTGTCTTACCATGACACAGACTACGAAATTGTTGAGGAAGGGATGTGTAGGTTATTTGTGTCATGTTGTTGATACTCAGAGAGTGGGAGCGATGATGGAACAAATACCTATAGTCAAAGAATTTGTGGATGTATTTCCAAGCGAATTACCAGGTATTCCACCAGATAGGGAGATCGAATTCGTAATAGATATTGTGCCAAGAGCGACACCAGTTTCAAGGGCACCGTATCGTATGGCGCTAGTAGAGATGAAGGAGTTGATGGTTCAATTACAAGAACTGTTGGATAGAAAATACATTCAACCGAGTGTTTCACCGTGGGGAGCACCGATACTATTTGTGAAAAAGAAGGATGGATTGTTGAGACTTTGTATCGACTACCGAGAGTTGAGCAAGTTAACGATAAAGAATAAATACCCATTGCCCAGGATCGATGATCTTTTGATCAATTGAAAGGGGCAAAGTATTTTTCTAAGATAGATTTGTGAACAAGGTATCATCAGTTAAAAGTTAGAAAGGAGGATGTACCTAAGACGGCATTCAGGACTCGTTATGACCATTACGAGTTTTTGGTAATGTCATTTGGGTTGACAAATGCACCCGCTGCATTTATGGATATGATGAACAGATTGTTCAAACAATATTTGGACAAGTTCGTCATAGTGTTTATCGATGATATTCTAGTCTATTCTAAGACGCCAGAAGATCACGCTTATGACCCCCCCCAAAATAGGTATACATCACCCATTCCGAGTCGCCAAATACATGGTACAGAAATAAATACAACTTCATTAATACAATTGTCGTGCAAAATACGACAACACATATACTGTGAGTTTAAGTACAAATATTGTCTAATAGACAGTATTGAAACTCAAAAGGAGTTCTCATTACAATTATTGATACACTATTTTACAAAATAGTGAGGACTACTAAAACAGCTATCCTGAACCATCACTCCATACCCCGGCTAGTTCCTGCTATGTTCTCACTTCCTAAGAAGAAAAATGGAACAAAAAGAAAAAGGGTGAGCTAAACTAGCCCAGTAAAGAATATTATGACTAAGATAATATACAACAAATTATCGTTAGTCGTCAACAGGGAAAAATCTGATAGAATATAATAGACAACAAGTTTTAGATCAACAACTGCAGCGGAAATATCAATTCATTAAAAGAGTCAAGTAGAGAATGAGTTCTACTATCTTCTAAGATTTAAAAGTCCATCATCAATAGTTTATCCCTGTAACAACAATCAATAACCATCTTTAATCAAATATTCATCTTTGCACTACAGGCCAAAGATATTCATTTGTATCACTAGTCGGTCATGTTCATCTCAACTCCTGTTCATATTTGCATTATGGGCCAAAGATATTCATTAGTTAATCATTTATCTTTGCAATACAGGCCAAAAATATTCAGTAATATCATCATTTAGGACTGGGGATGATGAAAAATATTTTTTAAAAAATGAATCCAATGAGACAGAAGGACAAATATTAGGGATTCGTATTACAGTTTATCCAAGTGCAATAATACTCTATAATAACCAATTGTGAAGTAGAATTCAAAAATAAAGATTAAAACATGGATACAATCAAAGATAGTAACCATAATAGACATCTTGGATAAAAAGAAATTTTTTTATTTTTTAGTGAATAGTGCCGTATTCGTGAATAATGCCGTGTACGTAAATAGTGCCGTATACGTGAATAGTAACCCCAACACAAAAAGTTCCAAATTTGATAAAAAGTTCATATCAATATTTCAGCATAAAGATATTGAAGAAAATAATATCATTTAAGAAGAAAATAACATCCCTTACATCAAAAGAACCGTACTTCCGGCTGAAATATCAAGTATAAGGCTGAAGGAAACGTGCACTGTTGAATAGCAACTTAAAAAGTATCTAAATACTCACAAAATACGCTCGATAATATAGAGAGAGAAAGAGAGAAAACTTATTTCTGGTGTGATTTTCAATTCTAACTTAGCACTCTATTTATAGGAAAATGTTAGAACGCCAAAGCAGACTTAACCTATAACCTGATGGCTTTACCTGCTACTATTCCCACCCACCACATTTGAAATAAAATTCCAGCACATTTTTTCACCAGCCATAGGTGGGGTCCACTCATTCTAGAATTTTTCATCAAAATGATAAATTCAAAAACTTCAACAATTTTTGAACCAGTCACCTCTTAAATTTCATAACAGATCATACGTTCATTTTTAACGGTTCAAAATTTGTGGATATTTACTCACCTTATATATGTATAACATATACAAAAATCACAACGATCCAACGGTCGGATTAAAAATTATAACTCACGCAATATATCCTAAGAACACTGGTTTGATCTAATAATACCTCCAATCTGACAAAATACTGATAAAACAACTCAACATTAATTCCTTCATTTATAACCACATAAATAAATCCATTATTTATATCTGCATCGAATAAATATTTTTTTATCATATAAATTAATAACTAATTATTCACAAATAATATTACAGAATCACAATTATGACAACCAGGTCATTCCCAAGAAAGACGGGGCTTTCCAATAAGGATTTCTCCTTACTGGCGCGCAATTAGATGACCAAACCTCTCTTTAGACAGAACTTTCTAGACATTGCCAATAATGCTATCTAATAATATTATTCAAATAATATAAATTATTGATCTGATAATAGAAAATACTGTGCAGTGACAATTATTGAAACAATAATAATATAAAATATCAACGCAGCAATTATTGAATCAATAAAATAAAATATTGAACAGTAATTACTGTAATAATTATTGTGTAGTGCCTTCTTACGTAAGAATCAATAATTCAAAAATACTGTGTAATACCGTGTGCTACTATGCAACCACGCGTATTACTGTATTTTAACCACCAGGTAATCCAACAGTGTTAACAGTAACAATTACGTCGTTATTTATAAAAACTCAAACTTGTCATTTTCTTCATCCGACAGTTATTCTGTTATAGGGCCCATAAATGGCTGCGTCATCGTACGAATATTCCCTAACAACAAGAATATTCCATGACCAAACGAATATTTCCCGACAACAATGAATATTTTATAACCACTTGCTTATTTTGAAAAATTTGCACATTTCACCCATAACTACAACATTATATCAAATTAACACCTTATTATCCAAAATAATAATTAGAGGAAATTCGATTTTATTAATAATAAGTTGGGGTCTTACAACCTCACCTCCTTATGAAATTTCGTCCTCGAAATTGACGTACGTACCTGAAGTTTCGAAAAGGTAAGGGTACCTCACTTTCATTTTCGATTCCAACTCCCAGGTCATTTCCTCAATAGCATGGTTCCCCCACAAAATCTTAACTTGTGGTATAACCTTAGTGCGTAAGACATTCTCTTTCCTATCCAAGATCTTAACAGGTACCTCCTCGTACGTTAAATCTTCGGCTATCTTGTCTGGTTCTAACGTAATAATGTGGTTTGGGTCGTCCATATATTTACGTAACATCGATACGTGAAAAACGTTATGAACACTCTACATACTTAGCGTTAAGGCGAGTTTATAGGCCACAGTTCCTACTCGATCGAGAATTTCAAATAAATCGAAGGTTTGAGCTTTCTTCTCTTCATCGACTCTTACTTCTAGAATAACGTCTTCTTGCTCCTTCTTCTTTATATTCATCAGCTCCGGTGTGTAGCTTGAGCGGTTTTAACTTTATCAATTAAAGTCAACTCTACTCGTATATTTAACATCATAATGTGAGTACTTGGAGCCTTTAACTCTATCTCCATCCTTTGTAAATTATACAAAATAGGTCTTTGTGTTCGACAATATCGCACTCGTACTTGCATATAATCTTCTACTCAACGCGTCAGCTACCACGTTCGCTTTTCCAGGATGGTATGGTCAGAACAGGTGCCGAAATGATTCGCCTCTCGAGCTCTTGGAAAATATTCTCGCATTCCTCGCTCCATACAAATTTTATATCTTTCCGAGTTAGCTGAGTTAACAGAGTAGCGATTCTAGAAAATCCTTCCACGAATCTCCAATAGTAACCAACTAAGCCCAAAAAACTACGCACTTCAGTCACCGATTTCGGTTGCTCCCAACTTTGGATTGCTTCAATCTTCGCTGGGTCAACAGATACTCCATATTTTGACACCACGTGCCCAAGGAATGCTACTTCCTCAAGCCAACTCACATTTCTTTAGCTTGGCATATAGCTTGTTACCGCGAAGCCTTTGCAGTACCAGCTTCAAATGGCGCTCATGCTCTTCACGGCTTTTGGAATAGATAAGGATGTCATCAATAAAGACAACAACGAACTGATCCAAATATTCTTTGAACACACGGTTCATCATATCCATGAAAGCAGCAGGAGCATTAGTCAATCCAAAAGACATAACTAAGAATTCATAATGCCCGTACCGAGTTGTGAAGGCAGTCTTTGGAATATCTTCAGTTTTAATCTTCAGCTGATGATATCCAAAACGAAGATTGATCTTTGAAAAGAATTGTGCTCCTTGCAACTGGTCGAAAAGGTCATCAATGCGAGGTAGCGGATACCTATTCTTGATGGTGACATGGTTCAATTCTCGGTAGTCAATACAAAGTTGCATACTCCCGTCTTTCTTCTTTACGAATAAAATAGGAGCACCCCAAGGAGACGTACTAGGACGAATGAAATCGATGTCTAACAACTCCTGTAATTAGACTTTTAACTACTGAAGTTCAATAGGAGCCATTCGATATGGGGTTTTAGAAATGGGAATTGTACCGGGTTCAAGGTCAATAAAGAATTCAACTTCACATTCTGGGGGTAGACCAAAAAGTTCTTCAGGAAATACGTCAGGAAATTCACTAACAACAGAAATTTTATTCAAATCTGACGTGTCTTTATTCAAATCCATAACATGGGCTAAGAAAGCTTGACATCCGTTTTTCAATAAACGAATAGCTTTATGGCTGGATATGACAGTGATTGATTTTAGTGGTTTAGTTGCTTGAATTTGCATAATAGGTTGGTTAAGAATATGAAAACTAACAACCTTACGAAAGCAATCAATTTTGGCATGATGAGTGGTCAACCAATCAATCCCTAAAATCACATCAAAAGCAAGTATCCTTAAAGAAATAAGATCAACATGTAATGTGATGGTGCCAACTTGGATTAAGCAAGATTTATAAACTGTAGATGTAATGAAAGTTTCTCCTAACGGAGTTTCCACAGATAGGTCAAAGTCTAATTTCTCCGGAGTCAAGTTTAAACGTTGAGCACAAGCAGGAGAGATAAAAGAATGGGTAGAACCGGTATCTAGTAAAGTATAAACTTCACAAGAATTCAAGATTAGCTTACTCGTGATCACCTCGTTCGGATTTCTCGTGTTTTGGCCAGTCACGATAAACGCTCTTCCAGGAATCGCTAATTTTGACTTATCCGGGATAGCTTTTGGAGTCACCATCCCCGTTGAACTTGGTTTTGCTACAGAACACTTTCGAGCTATATGACCCTCCTTTCCACAGTTATAACATACCTTGGATTGTTATGGGCAGTTTGGGCTGATATGTCCCTCTTTCCCGCATTTGTAACATACGACCGATGGTCGTTCTCCTCCCCTAGAAATAGTTGATGTTTGTGCTGACGTCTTCACGTTATCATTGTTGTACCTTCTCTTCTTGAAATCTCCTCCCGACTTGCTTCTTCTATTTTCATGGCCACGATTACAACCAGAGTGATTACCGCTTTTGTCTGTATTCCTTCCTCCCCGCTAGTTATCATTGCTCTGATGACTGCTGTCACCGGTTTGACCCTGGTTGTTGTCCCTCGGTTGAACATACTCATTATCTCGCTCTAATAATTGAGTCCTGTTTACAACATCTGAATATAAAGAAAATTTATGAGAGATAAGATATTGCCGAATCTCGGGTTTTAGACCTCTCAAAAACATCCTCATCATACGTTCCTCGTTCTCCACCAAATGAGGTGCAAACCTGGATAACTCCGTGAACTTCGCCTCGTACTGGGACACCGTTATGTTGTTTTATTCTAGTCTAATAAACTCAACCTCCTTCATATGATGAATACTTTCAGGAAAGTACTTGTCATTAAACAGTTTCTGAAATGTTTCCCAAGACATGCTAAGTGCAGCTGGATGAGTACGTTTCACAGATTCCCTCCAGTAATCTGCCTCATTACGGAACATAAAAGTGGCTAATGGAACTTTCTGTTCCTCCGTGCTTCCCAAGACATTGAATATCTTGGTAATTTGTTTGACCTACGTTTCTGCCTTGATCAGATCAGGTTTTCCCAGAATTCTGGTGGTCCCAACTCTTTGAACTGCTTGGCCGTGACAAACTGCGCGTTGCTATCATTTCCACCCGTATTCTGCACACGAGTCTCCCTCGTCTGATTTTGCATGAACTGCAAAAAGCTCCTAAACATTCCATCATTTATCGTTTGCTCGGTAACGTTGTTTATAGTAGGAATATTGCCTTCCTGTTGCACGTTCTCCTGGTTTGTGACTAAAGGTTGTTCCATAGTCTCATATACTCCATTGTTAACATTCTCGGCTGCCATTCTCAAATACTGCCATAAAATAAGCGTTAATTAAACAAATTAACATATCACATAATATCCCTATATTATGACCGACCAACAAATATGCTTAGGTAGGACACACTAGCGAAGGATTTACTCGTCTCTCCCCTCCTAGTTCAATTCCTCGATCTCCGCCAGAGACCATATCCCTAAGCTCTGATACCAACAGTGACGCCCCCAAAATAGGTATACATCACCCATTCCGAGTCGTCAAATACATGGTACAGAAACAAATACAACTTCATTAATACAATTGTCGTGCAAAATACGACAATACATATACTGTGAGTTTAAATACAAATATTGTCTAATAGACAGTATTCAAACTCAAAAGGAGTCCTCATTACAATTATTGATACACTATTTTATAAAATAGTGAGGACTACTAAAACAGCTATCTTGAATCATCACTCCATATCCTGGCTAGTTCCTGCTATGTTCTCACCTCCTGAGAAAAAAATTTTACAAAAAGGAAAAGGGTGAGCTCAACTAGCCCAGTAAAGAATATTATGACTAAGATAATATACAACAAATTATCGTTAGTCGTCAACAGGGAAAAATATGATAGAATATAATAGACAACAAGTTTTAGATCAACAACTGCAACGAAAACAACAATTCATTAAAAGAGTCAAGTAGAGAATGAGTTCTACTATCTTCTAAGATTTAAAAGTCCATCATCAATAGTTTATCCCTGTAACAACAATCAATAACCATCTTTAATCAAATATTCATCTTTGCACTACAGGCCAAAGATATTCATTTGTATCACTAGTCTGTCATGTTCATCTCAACACCTGTTCATATTTGCACTACGGGCCAAAGATATTCATCAGTTAATCATTCATCTTTGCGCTACAGGCCAAAGATATTCAGTAATATCATCATTTAGGACTGAGGATGATGAAAAATATCTTAAAGAAAATGAATCCAATGAGACAGAAGGACAAATATTAGGGATTCGTATTACAGTTTATTCAAGTGCAATAATACTCCATAATAACCGATTGTGAAGTAGAATTCAAAAATAAAGATCAAAACATGGATACAATCAAAGATAGTAACCATAATAGACATCTTGGACAAAAAGGGAAAATTTTATTTTTCGGTGAATAGTGCTGTATTCATGAATAGTGCCGTATATGTGAATAGTGCCGTATACGTGAATAGTAACCCCAACACAAAAAATTCTAAATTTGATAAAAAGTTTATATCAATATTTCAGCATAATGATATTGAAGAAAATAATATCATTTAAGAAGAAAATAACATCCCTTACATCAAAAGAACAGTACTTCCGGCTGAAATATCAAGTATAAGGCTGAAGGAAACTTGCACTGTTGAATAGCAACTCATAAAGTATCTAAATACTCACAAAATACGCTCGATAATATAGAGATAGAAAGAGAGAAAACTTATTTCCGGTGTGATTTTTAATTCTAACTTAGCACTCTATTTATAGGAAAATGTTAGAACGCCAAAGCATACTCAACCTGTAACCTGATGGCTTTACCTGCTACTATTCCCACCCACAACATTTGAAATAAAATTCCAGCACATTTCTTCACCAACCATAGGTGGGGTCCACTCATTCTAGAATTTTCCACCAAAATAATAAATTCAGAAACTTCAACAATTTTTGAACCTGTCACCTCTTAAATTTCATAACAGATCATACGTTCATTTTTAACGGTTCAAAATTTGTGAATATTTACTCAACTTATATATGCATAACATATACAAAAATCACAACGATCCAACGGTCGAATTAAAAATTATAACTCACGCAATATATCTCAAGAACATTGGTTTGATCTAATAATACCTCCAATCCGACAAAATACTGATAAAATACCTCAACATTAATTCCTTCATTTATAACCACATAAATAAATCCATCATTTATATCCGCATCAAATAAATATTTTCTTATCATATAAATCAATAACTATTTATTCACAAATAATATTACAGAATCACAATTATGACAACCAGGTCGTTCCCAGGAAAGTGGGGGCTTTCCAATAAGGATTTCTCCTTACTGGCGCGCAATTAGATAACCAAACCTCTCCTTAGACATTACTTTCTAGACATTACCAATAATGCTATCTAATAATATTATTCAAATAATATGAATTATTGATCTGATAATAGAAAATACTGTACAGTGACAATTATTGAAACAACAATAATATAAAATATTAACGCAGCAATTATTGAATCAATAAAATAAAATATTAAACAGTAATTACTGTAACAATTATTGAGTATTGCCTTCTTACGTAAGAATCAATAATTCAAAAATATTATGCAATACCATGTGCTACTGTACAACCACGCGTATTACTATATTTTAACCACCAGGTAATCCAACAGTGTTAACGGTAACAATTACGTCGTTATTTATAAAAATTCAAACTTATCATTTTCTTCATCTGACAGTTATTCTGTTATGGGGCCAACAAATGGTTGCGCCGTCGTACGAATATTCCCTGACAACAAGAATATTCTACGACCAAACGAATATTCCCCGACAACAATGAATATTTTATAACCACTTGCTTATTTTGAAAAATGTGCACATTTCACCCATAACTACAATATTATATCAAATTAACACCTTATTATCCAAAATAATAATTAGAGAAAATTCAATTTTATTAATAATAATTTGGGGTCTTACAACGCTGAACACCTAAGATTAGTGTTGGAGACACTAAGGAAGGAGAAGTTATATGCAAAATTCACTAAGTGTTAATTTTGGCTAGAAATGGTGCAGTTTTTGGGACATGTTATCGACCGAGATAGAATTTTAGTAGACCCAGCAAAGGTGGTAGCAATGATTAATTGGGAACAACCGAAGACACCTACAGAGGTACGGAGTTTCCTATGGTTAACGGGATACTATCGAAGAGTTATCCAAGATTTTTCTAAGATAGCTACTCCGTTGACTAATTTGACAAGAAAGATAGTGAAATATGTGTGGACTGAGAAGTGTGAAGACAGTTTTCAAGAATTAAAGAAAAGGTTGAGTGAAGCACCTATATTATCTTTACCCGATGATACAGGGAATTTTATAATTTGAAGCGATGCTTCGCAAAGAGGACTCGGTTGCATACTCATGTAGCATGGCAAGGTCATTGCGTACACATCATGACAGTTAAAGGATTATGAGAAAGTTTATCCTACTTATGATCTGGAACTGGCAGCAGTAGTATTTACCTTAAAGATTTGGAGGAATTATCTATATGGAGAGAAATGTGAGATATACACGGACCATAAGAGTCTAAAATATATCTTCACACAAAAAGATTTAAATATGAGACAAAGGAGATGGCTGGAGTTGATAAAGGATTACGACTGTGATATCATGTATCACCTAGGAAAAGCAAATGTAATAGCTGACACCTTAAGTAGGAAGGGTCGGGAAAAGTTGTCTATGTTAATGGCTCAAACTAAGTTAATAACAGAGATGGCTAGAATGAAATTAGAGGTGAAGTTACAGAGTAAGTCGGGTCAAAAACTGTTTATAACAGAGACTCGACCTACCATTGTAGAAAGAGTCAAGGATATACAACTTAGAAATAATGAGTGTTACCAGATGAAGAAACTGCTAACGGATGAAAAAGAGATAAAGTATAGTCGTGATAATGAGGGATTATTAAGATTTGAAGGAAGAATTTGGGTTCCGAGTGAAACAGAATTAAAGGAGGAAGTATTACAAGAGGCTTATAGTTCAAGGTACTCAATTTATCCTGGTAGTACAAAGATGTATCAAGACCTTTGACAGAGTTTTTGGTGGCCGAACATGAAGAGAGATAGCAAAATATGTGAGTAGGTGCTTAACTTGTCAAAAAGTTAAGGCCGCACATCAACGACCAAGCGGCTTGTTATAGTTATTAGAGATTCCGAAATGGAAGTGGGAGCATATCACGATGGACTTTATGGTGGGACTTCCAACTACTTAGTAAGGGTACGATGCTATTTGGGTAATAGTGGGCTCACTTTTTGCCAATAAAAGTCAAATTTAACTTGGATCAGTTAGCTAAACTTTATGTTAAGGAAATTATTTCCAGATATGGGGTACCAGTTTCGATAGTGTCAGATCGTGATCCACAATTCATATCAAACTTTTGGAGAAGTCTATGAGAACATATGGGAACACAATTAAAGTTAAGTACATCTTATCATCCACAAACAGATGGGCAGAGTGAAAGAACAATTCAGACGTTAGAAGATATGCTAAGATCTTGCGTTATGGATTTCATAGGTAGTTGGAATGATCATCTATCGCTAGTAGAGTTTGCGTATAACAACAGTTATTATGCCAGCATAGGCATGCCGCCTTATGAAACTTTATACAGAAGGAAGTGCAGAACACCATTATGTTGGGATGAAGTAGGAGAACGATGAATGCTAGGACCTGAATTGGTGCAGCAAACAGCGGATATAGTTAAGTTGATACGAATGCAACTAGTAGCAGCTCAAGACAGACAGAAAAAGTATGCAGATTCACATTGAATGAATAGAGAGTTTGAAGTCGGCTCGTATGTGTTTCTAAAGGTATCTCCTTCGAAAGGAAAGATACACTTTAGAAAGAAGGGAAGGTTAAGTCCAAGGTTTATAGGACCTTTCAAAATATTAATAAGGGTATGAGAGGTAGCTTACATGGTAGCATTACCTCCAGACTTAAAACGCATACACAATGTGTTTCATATATCTGTGTTACATTTTTATAAGCCAGATTATAAGCACGTAATAGAGTATGAGCCTATTCATGTTGAGAAAGACTTGATGTATGAAGAAATGCCTATTCAAATCGTTGATAGAAAAGAGTATATTCTGATGAATAAAGTTATACCTTTGGTAAAGGTGTTATGGAGGAACCACGATGCCGAAGAAGTAACATAGGAACTTGAAGAAAAGATGAAGAAGAATTACCATAAGTTGTTTGATTAATTTATGGCGAGATTCTGGGGACAGAATACTTATAAGGGGGGAAGAATGTAACAACCGAGAAAATCGGATTAATTGTAAAATTATTTTATTTGAATAAATAATGAATAAAATTTTAATATATGTTATTTATAACTAGTAAGCAAGATGAAGGTTATTCTATAACCTAAAAGTGGAATAATGTCATAGTATTCTGGCTACATGATAGAATTAAGGTGTTTAAATTTCTAAAGACGAAAATAAAAGCTTTTTGAGAAATTCTCTGAAAAATACTATTCATCCATTTCTGCTCTGGAATTGTTTTTGAACTTTCGAGAAATACGTAATGATAGAATGATAAGAAAATATGGATTATTTAATAATAATTCAGTTATGACAAACACAGTTTTTTCCCTACATACTAAGTTCGAGAATGTTAAGGAAAATGAAAATTTAAATAATGATGATCGTATAATAAGAAAGTATTATACGAGGTAATGAACACGAGTATGATATGAAGTATTGTACAAGCATATACGAAAGATGACATAACGTATATGATGAATGATTATACGAGTTAGTATACGAGAAGAATACGAAGACTATACGTTAAAAGCTTAAGCATCAGTAATGGACTAGTAGGATTTGCTTAAGTGTTGAGCAAGCCCAAGTGAGGTTATGTTGAGGCCCAAAGATAAGTAATACAAGCCCAATGTTAGGCCCAAAGTTAATTAAATCTAAGCCTGAACCAAGAATCGAACCCGTGAATCGAACCGATGGGTTACCGGGTGAGAAAAACCTATGGAGCAACCTATGTGGGTCCCCCATAGAGCACATGGCCGGCCAACTTGATGGCCAAGCAAAGGATAAGGCTTTGTTAGCAAGTCTTGAATAGTAAGGAGGTGGAATAGTAAGGAGTTGGATGGCTTTTTCACCCTTTTGCCCTCACTTTGAAAGTCTATAAATAGGAAGCTTTGTTAGTCATTTTCTTGCTTGTTCAAATCACCAACAACTTAGCACAATTATGTTGAGAGAAATGTGAGAGCTAGTCTTTGCTAATCCAAGAAGAAGAAGAAGAAGAAGAAGAAGAAGAAGAATAAAGTTAGAACATCAAAGGTAATGGATCCTTATACTATTAATTTATCATCTCTTCATTTGTAGTTTTGATAGAGAAATGGATATTGGTGGAGCATGTATCATAAGGAGTAACAAGGATGGCTATTAGTGGACTTAAACATTAATAAACCATGTTACAAGTGGAATCATAATCATAGAATTATGAACTAATGAAGAACACATGAAAATTATCATATGTTGTTGATGGACAAGTTTAAAACGATCGTGTATAGGATTAGATGATATATGTTTGGTTAGGATGATAGATGTATGAAATATGGAATGAATCCATTTTGAACAAAGTAAAAATCTCAAGTAACAAAATTATGGCAAAATTTACGAGATTAAACGATAATCGTCAAAATCGTGAAATTCTCGGAAAGAAAGTAAAAAGTCGCCGTTTAACTTAAAAACCTTACTTTTCGATGGCGTATAGTAGAACTTTATATTCAAGAGTTTCAAATTCAAGAATGGTCGAATTCCGACTTAAAACAAAGAAACTAGCTATGAACGTTCACGAACGTTTAACGAATGCGTAATAAGGAACTTAAACTGTGAATTTAGTGTTAACGGATTCAAAAATGTAAGATATCCTAATGAAATCGTAGTGTACAAGATATGTGAGATAACGAATTTTGAACGAGCAAATTTTGACTTATAACGATTAAGTTACGAGCCAGGAAAGGATTAAAGTTGGAAAACTTAAAAAAATTTCAAAGGCTAACGGTCGGTGCCGCAACGCCAACCAAGCCTATAAACATGGAGCTACAATGCCATGCCCGGATCCCAGACACTACTAAGTCGCGCTACAGCGCAACAGTTGTAAAGGATACTGGCACCACAACGCCAGTACTAGTCAAGAGGCAGTGAAGAAAATTAATAAGTATAAAGAAAGGGAAGTTGATTGAAGGAGAATTATAACCTTAATTAAACTTAAAGTAACATCATTAAGGATGATTATAACCTTAAGTTTAATGATTAAAAGTTAACAAAAGGTTATGAGAATGTAACCACAAAGTAATACGATAAACCGTAACGAACGTTAACTAATCTAATGAATGATTAGACCGAAAAGAAGTGGAAGATAGGTTAATGACAATACTTGATGATTGTTTATGACCTAATGTGGTATGTTATGTAATTATGTATTGTAGAATCTTTAAATACTCAAAAGAGAAGTGAATTAACCGTACAAGACACTGAAGGCAAGTGTTCTAAACCATTGTCTATGTTCCTTTTGGATAATCTTTACGATTCATGTATCTTACGCATGGATTGATGTACAAATAAGTCGAAGCCAATTCCTTCGGTTAGACTTAATATGTTTTGTGGATTTCTTTATAATCTATCAAAATATTATCAATGTTGTTATCATATACCGATTGTTGTGGCATGAATTTCAAAGAAAGACTAAATATAAATAAATAAATATTTTGTCGTCAATCGATAGGCACGTGAGGTTGCCAAAACTTAAACGTAGATATATTTAATGAAGTAGTGTTATACAACATAGAGTATTATAGGCTGATCTCCTAGACGTGCTCGTAAGAAATGCCAGACTTACGAACTTGGTGTCGGGTTGTTCTTTTTAAAGAAAGAATGAAATGCTTAAGGTCTTGGACCAAAATCAAGGTTTAACGAATGTTGTTCATAGTTAAACAATTTAAAGAAAAGATAAGTACTATTTTGAATTATCTATAGTACTTCATAACTATTGATTCAGTTGTAGAAGATATATATTCATATGATTCAAACATATTGCTCAAATGAAATTGTTATGCTTGCTGAGCTAGTTATGCTCATCCTTGCTTGAACCATATGAATGCAGCTAAGACTGAACGGACTGAAGGATCCAGTAAGGATAAAGAAAAGGCTAAGGCAGACAAATAAGTTATCTTTGTAATAGCATAGTATGCATTTGTATTTATTTGATACTATGACGAAGAACATATGTAATGGTTATAAAGAACTTGAGAAGAGAAATATTATTTTGTAATATATATAGAAGACATATTCACTATTTTGAGGTTTTTCAATTGAATGTATGTGTGAACTGTAGCATCGTGTAGCACCATCTGTCGGGTTGGAAGATACCCGAATTTGGGAGCGTCACAATATGTATTGACAACACTTAGTAGTTACACTAATATTAACTTCATGAGTTTAGTTCTCACTTTTAGTATAGCTCGTTAACTTAGTTTAAGTTTTTGCTTACTACCATAAATCACATATTACAAGACCGAAGTCTCGAATCTTAAGTTTAAATAACATTACATCTTTTCATGAGCATTATATTTTAGCTCTATTATAACTAATCAAATTATCATGTCATTGCACCATATACACATTAACAACCTGATATAACATCCTATTACATGTCCAACACATTATCATGTTCCTTAGATTAGGTTATACTAACACACAAAGGATCGCACTTTCAAATGTTCATCCCGACACCCTCTGATTTCCTTCGAGTGCACAATAGTCCTAAAGATAGCTATTTTGACCCCTCCTAATGACATCAACTTGAAACACTTAAAGAACAAAAGTTGTAGGCTTACTCGTCCTCGTTTCGGATCATCTTGAATTGTATTAATCGGAGTTTGTATGAAAACGTTATGTTCATTTTAGTAAAACATGTCCGGTCAGATTTTCTCTAACACTTGGTATCTGCCTCCCCCCCCCCCCCGGCCGGGGCGGGCGTTTTGTGCTATAATAGTCCTTCGGGGTGGGCCCCCGCTGGGGAGGGATAAAAAAACACTACAAAAGCCCGCCAGGGTGGGGGGGGGGGGTACCTGGTATCAGTTTCTGCAGTTCGCGAACGAACACATCAAAAAGCTAAATTAGGCATAAAAGCTTCTTTCTAACAACCATTCCACTTACCCAAGTTGTAATAAGTTTACAGAAAAATAAACTAATGTTTCTAACACGTTTCAAACATATAAACAACATAAACATCAAAATCAGAACCTCTAAATTCACTGTTTTTACTATTTCTTTACTTTTTGATATTCTTAGCGAAATTAATCATCGTGAATTCGTTTTACAATCAAAACAGCCCGTTTAAATCATATTATTTTTGTTTCTTCATGTATTTTCACAATCAACAAATAATTACTAGTTTATTACATGAATTGAGCATCAATTTTAATATCACATAAGCCATTTTCGTATATATATATATATATATATATATATATATATATATATATATATATATATATATATATATATATATCACTGTCATTCAATTTCTTCACTTTTAAACATATTTCCATGAAATTGATTTCTCTAAATCATGAATGAATGATATAAAACAGTTTATAATTATCTATTAACACATAACAAACTCATAATTTCCACAACAATCATTTACATAGAACTTTTTAGAAAATAAGGAAACTTTAAAAAAAAAAATAAGAATTCTACCTTTGATTTCTTGTTTAGATGATGAAAGCTACTTTGTTAATCCCCTCTTGGCTTCCAAACTTCCAATTTTTCTCCAAATTTCTCTAGAGCTCTCACTTTCTTCTCTAATTTCTCTCTTTTCTCTCTTCTTTCTCTTCACTATTTTCTTCTTTCTTTAGTATTAGGCTTAAACTAAAACTTAACATAAAAAGGAAAACAAACGCTAATGTATAAAAACTGACATATAATAATAACTCTACTAAATATATATCGGTTATTTTTATTTTAAATTCAAAAGTCATAAGGCCTTGTTTGGAAAAACACTTTTAAAATAAAGACTTAACATTCCTTAAGCCTTATTTGGTTAACCCCATTTAAGACTCTTTTAATTTATTTTAATAACTCATTTATAATATAGTTTATTGTCACAATTTATTTAATTAAATTCCCATAATCAAATTTAATTAAATTAAAGCTAATAACAACTAATTAAATCAATTTGCCACATAATCACATTGCCACAAAATTATAATTTCCTTATAATTTTATTTAATAAATTAAAACAACATTATAACAATTTATTTAATCCTTATCAACTCTCTAATGTAATTATTAAATTAAATTAGAATATTATCACATAATAATTAATTCATCACTCTTTTATTTTAATTAACTTCAAAATACTAAATTACCAATTATCAACTTAATTAACGTATTACCTTAATTAAGTTAATTCCCAACAACTCATGAATTAAACAATCAAGTTAAACAAATATTTATTTAACAATACACATCAACCAAAATATTTATTTAATTCAATAAATATTTGAAATTACACATAAAATTCTGTATTTTTATAGTTATAGTGTTACACTCGTGTAGTATACATGTCAAGATTCAAAAATGTTACACTTATTAAGCTTAAAAGCATTACATAAGAGAAAATCTAGCTTGGTCAAACTGTTGTCAGAAGCTTGTTCTTCAATTTTCTAGAATTTCTAGAAAACCAAAATTTGTGTTTGGTCAACCCATTTTGACCATTAATAACTCGTATCCTAATAATTATCTAGGTGTTTTGATGTCATGGATTTGTAGTACATATGTTTGGGTATAAAAGTGATACACTTATATGAGCTAACAACAAAACAGATGCAAGATCTAAGCCATTCAAAGGCTTGTCAGACCTTTCTAGGTAAATTTGGGTTTTCTAGAAATGGTTTTCCATGACTGGTCAACCAGGTTTGACCATGAATAACTTGAAATCTAGACATGATTTGGACTTGATTCCACTTCCAGTTTACTATCCTCATGGCATACTATAACAAGGATACACTTAACAGATCTAACAATTAAGAGGGTAAGATATATGACCTTTGACATTTAACTGTCAAGCCATATTTTTAAAGTTTTTCGAACTTGCTTAAATCTTCATTTTCATGCATTTAAATGTGATGGATCCATAATTTATCAACATAGATCACTAAATAACATAACATATAACATATTTAAACACAAAAATAGAAAATCTACCTAAGCATACAGGATCTAGCTTAGGGTTAGGGTTTATACCTTTTTGAACCAACTTTTGAAATCCTCTTTCTAATATGATCTTGGGTAGTTTATATGGTGGATTTGGCTTTTCTTTGGACTGAGTTTTTATTTAAAATTCTTGGTTTATGAGAGAGAGAGAGAGACTTGGCTATGGTTAGTAAATAAAGTAATGGTTTTTCTTATCTTTTTCTCTTTCTTTAAGATTCAATCTTCGATACAATGAATGTGGTTGTTGCTAGGTGTTCGTATTTGATTGATTTAAAGGATTTTAAACACATGAAAATATCTTCCACTGATGACTCACAAGATTTGGTCTTATCCTTTTGCTTAAAAGATAAGATAAAGAGTGTTTTGGTCATTTTGCACCTACGAGGGTATTTTGGTAATTTTCCCAATAATTTTAAGGGTAGTTTAGTCATTTCACATATTTCCCATAAATTTTAACCCTTAGGGTTTGTTAATTAGCATTAGGGTTTGTAGATTAGGGTTTAGGGTTCCTAATTAGTGTTTAGGATTTATGAATATAGAATTAGGGTTTCTAACTGATTGTTAGGGTTTCTTAACTGAACATTAGTATTTCTAATCTAACATTAGAATTTACTAATGATATACCTTATCTGATCAACATTTAATCATTAATCATATATTGCACATACACATAATCATAAATATAATTATAATAATAACTATATTAATAATCGAAGCCCTATCCATAACTCGAGTTACAGTTTTGATTAGCTGTTCATCGTAACTTCATTCATATTTCTCAGTTAATAAATAATTTGACTATCTTGCTACGTTCATATCACACATGTTTAAAATAATAATGTCAACAATACTAATAATAATAAAATTTAATTGTAAAATATAATCATTTAAAATTCTGTGTATTGACATTCTCCCCTCCTTAAAAGGATTCCGCCTCGGAATCACTATTACCTTACATTCAAATTATATCTATCCTTAGACACTTATTTATTAATCAATCAATTTTTATTGATTTACTCTAATCGTATTTATTACTTCATTTATTTTTTCCTATCCGAATTTAGGGCGAAAAATACGTACTTAACTTAAGTCTCTTTCGACTTGGCATAGCTCGTATTTTCCTTTTATATTTAGGTCTTAACATCTTACTTATAATAGTATTCCTTTAATAAATTTAGTAACTTGTGCTTTCTCTTGTTCTACTTTGAAACCTGTAAGGGTTACCATATACCACATGGATATACTTATGTTATAATACTTTTTAAAATTGATTCATCAATTCCTTCATTTCTATATATACACAATACTAATTTGTGACTCGGATCTGTAAAGGATCAGTACCTTGCAGTGGTATCTATCAAATAAAACGTATACGGTCATATTACTAAATGAAATCTTTACCTATCACCACTTCCTTTGCAACCACTATGTCTTGAACCATCATGTTAAACGTGTGTGCCATCGGTCTTCCCGGTTGAGCATGTCCTCTGATCATCAGTGTACCACTGTTGTTTCCTTTGTTGTTTCTTCCTTTGTTTGCATTCTTCTTGGGACAGTTACGAATTCGATGATCTAATGATCCACAAGAAAATAACCTTGTATCTTCTTTGGACTGGGACAATTAGGAGAGATGTGTCCCTCTTGGCCACAGTTAAAACACACTCCTTTTCCTTTTAAACGGATTCCTTGATGATTCTTATCGCAAACTGCACACGGCTCACCTCTCTTCCTACCCTCTCTTGACTTGTTTTCCGATTGGGTGTTATCATTCCACTTACGCTTATTGGGATTACTTCCTCCACTACTACCTCCTTCATTCGTCTTCTTCTTTTTCTCCTGATGATACTTTGATGCGGCTTCACTTCCTCCTTCGACGATGATTGCTTTTTCGAACATGGTCAAAAATGTATTGATTTGCAACACATCTACTTTGTTAAATATCCCTGGCATCAGTCCGTTCTCAAACCTTTGTGCCTTTCGCTCCTCAATATCCACCTGATGTGGAGCAAATCTCGCTAGTTCATTGAATTTAGTGGCGTAAATTGACATATTCTCTTGCTTCAACTCCAAGAATTTTACCTCCATTTTTGCTTGCATACTTGGCAAGAAATAATTCTCAAAAAATAATTCCTTAAATCTTGTCCATGTTACTACTTCTGTCCCGGCTCTAGCCTGGTTTGTCTCCCACCAGTAATTAGCTTCACCCTTCATCAAATAGGCAGTAAAAGCTGTCTTTTGCTCCACTACTACTCTAGCAATAACAAAAGCCTTCTCCATCTCCTTTTCCCAAGTTTGGGCTTCAATAGGGTCAGTGGTTCCTTTAAATTCTGGTGATCCTACCACTTTAAAGTCTTTGAAATTCGTCAATCTATTAGCTGGCCGATTTCTTACTGTTGGTGCCCTAGTTTGCATAGCTTGAGCTAACATGTCTACAAAGTTCTGCATTGGGTCTGCTTGACCTCCTTCATTATTTACCGATTGTTCCTCTATTTGGTTTTGATTTTGTCGTCTTGGCGACATTATCTGATTAAATAAAAGCTTACATTAATCATTTATCTCTATACCACATCTTATTAGTAGTATAATAAGAATTTAACACAAAATTTTAAACATAGAGCAATTCAGTCTTACTGGATTAACGAATTCAGTTTACCGAATTAACAAATTATTAGATAGACAACGTACTATCTTAACCCTCAAAATTTATTTACTTAATCAAACATATAATCATATCATTGCATTTATATTCATATTCACTCAAATAGTACATAATACTTTCCAGTACATAGCGCATATTGCTATATTCATTTAATATCCCTTTGCGACAAAAGTAAGAATTCATTACTACAACTTTATACAAAAAGTTGAGATTTATAAAAATTACCTTGACATTCATACAAAAATGAGGATTACATTCATATAGCTATATAGTTATATATACCTACTCGTCGTCTACGATACTATATTCCTAACATATTATCTTACTTCCAATAGGTTCTACTTCTCATTCTTAATCTTTCTTCAATCCACTTCCTTCACATGTCTTCTTCTTAGGAAAATTTTTAAACCTATGACCTGTTCCACCACATGAAAAACATCCTCCTTTCTCTGGCTTAGGAAAATTTGGCGAAATATAACCTTCTTGACCACAATTGTAACACGTATTTTTACCCTTCATACATTCCCCCAAATGGTTCTTTCCGCACTTGCCACGTGCTTGTTTCTTCTTTGAATGTGAATTCCCTGAGTTATTGTCACTGTCATTATTTATTTTCCTTTTATTATTATTACCCTTCTTTTTCTTGCTTACATCTTCAGTTGATCCACTACACTAAACCCTCATTCTATCAACTTGTGCCTTCAG
Organism: Panax notoginseng; assembly: GCA_016801055.1. Lineage (NCBI taxonomy): Eukaryota > Viridiplantae > Streptophyta > Magnoliopsida > Apiales > Araliaceae > Panax > Panax notoginseng. The sequence goes on along the minus strand of CM029021.1, from coordinate 61,958,976 downwards.
ATCATATCGTTCTTCTGTTATCTCCCGCAATGCCCTTTTCGTTTTCCACAATTCCTCTAAGAGAAAAACCTTATTCCTTAGTTCTAGAACTTTCGTAGATACTTGACCTTTTTCGATTACTACTCTGCCTTTTTCTCCATATTCGGCCTTTATTTTTGACTCCACCTTAGTTTCCTTGGAATCTACTTCTTGCTCTTCATTCAGCTCCATCTCAGGGTAATCGTCATGATCGCTTCCTAGATTCACCATAGGTTTATCTCTTAAAACTTCTTCAACTGACTCACTTTGAGTTGGCACCTCGGCTAATGGCATTGGTGCAACAGATGCTAACATCTCCTGTAACGACCCAGAAAATGGAGTAAATTGTAAAATAATTTTATTTAATTAAATAATAAATTATATTATATTATATGTTATTATTATGTGTTAGCAAGATGGATGACGTTCTATAGCATAATCCTATCAGAATGTCATAGTATTTTGGCTACGTGAAAAAATTAAAGTGTTTGAATTTCTAAGACGAAAATAAAAGTTTTTCGATAAATTTTCCAAAAAATACTATTCACTGATTTCTGCTTGGGAATTATTTTTGAATTTTTGAGAAATATGTAACGAGAGAATATTGAGGTGAGATAGAATATCCAATAATATTTTAGTTATGGCAAACACAATTTTTCGTCTGCGAACTTAAAACCTAACGGTTAGGGAAAGTGATTTTCGAGAAGGAAATGAAATGCGTATAATGAATTAAACGATAATCGTATGATGCGTAAGTATTATACGAGGTAATGAATACGAGTATGATATGAGGTATTATACGAGTATGTATGAATGATGGTATGTCTTATATGATGAATAAGTATACGAGTTAGTATATGAGAATAATACGTAAACAATACGTTCTAAAGGCTTTAGGCCATATGTAAGGGACTTGTAGGATTGAGTAGGAAGTTGTAAAGTCCAATTGGAATTATGACAAAGCCCAATGCTTATTAATGAACAAGCCCAAGTGTTTGTTAAATGCAAGCCCAAAGTATGAGATAAGCTAATTAAGCTAAAAGCCCAAAGTAAGAATCGGATCCGTGGATCGATCCAATGGATAAAGATAAACCATGGGTGACCCAAAGTGGTGGCCAAGTAAAGCACTTGGTGGCTAAGCAAAGGATAAGTTAAGTAATGGCTAAGTAAAATGCTTATACTTGGTGGCTAAGTAAAGAATAAGTTATTTGAGGAGCAAGTAAACTTCGTGGCTAAGCAAGGGATAAGTTATGTGATGACTAAGTAAACTTGATGACTACGTAAACTTGGTGGCTAAGTAAAGTGCTTATTACTTAGTGGTTAAGTAATGAATAGTAAGGAAGTTTATTAAGGAGGTGGATGGCTTATGGACCATTATAGCCTAAGCTAGGATTTCCTATAAATAGAAGGAGTGCTAGTTCATTTGTTGGTTGTTTTATTTCATCCAACATTATAAGTGCTTATTGGTTAGAGAGAAAAAGCTAGAAAAGCTAGAAAAGCTGGTCTTTCATAGTTGAAGAAGGAAGAACAAAGATTAACCAAGTGATCTTTAAGTGTAAGATCCTAAACCTTGATTCTCGTTCTCTTCAATTGTTAGAGAAGTGGGTAGTGATAGAACATGTATGCTAAGAAGAAGTAGGAATGATTAATCAAAGGACTTATGCCTTAATAAGTCATGAATAAGTCATTTATACTTATATAAGCTATGCACTAAGGAAGAACTTGTAAGAAATTATGTATAAGTTATTAAAATATGTATGGTTAAGATGTTAGTATGATTGATTGAATCCATTTGAAACGGTTTAAAAATCATAAGTAACGAAGTTATGGCGAAATCAACAAGATTAGACATTAATCGTCGAAATTGTAAAATTCTTAGAATGGAGGTCAAATTTTGACATTTAGCTCAGAAACGTTGGTTGTCGATGGAGTATAGTCCCATTTGGCATTCTAGAGTTATGGACTCAAAAATGACCGAATTTCGACTTAGAACGAAGAAACGAGCGTTAAACGTTCATAAACGTTTATCGTTTTCGTTAAAATGAACTAAAAGGTGAATTTCAAGTTAACGAAGTCGAAAATATAAAATTCTTACATGAACATGTAGAGTATGTGATTTATGAGCTAATGGCTTTTGAACGAGCCAATTCGGACTTAAAATGATCGATTTAGGAGTCCGGGAAATTCGTTTATGTAAGAAATCTGTCATAACTGTCTGGCACTGAGGTCTGGCGCCGCAGCGCCAGACAAAGCACACTAAGTGGCTCCGCAACACTGAGAATGCCCCTTAGCCACTGAAGAGTGGCTTCACAGCGCAACTAATATAGAAGGAGATGGCGCCGCAGCGCCGTGACTGAGTCCTAGGTACTGAAAACCCGAGCCGTAGCACTAGTTGTAGAGCAAAAGCTGGTGCCGCAGCGCCAGCACTAAGTGAAGCATAGAGAGGAATGTTTTTGAATGTAAAGAGGAAGCTAGTGAATTGTATCAATACTAAACCTAAAGTAACATCATTTAAGATGATAAAAACCTTAATTTATACAACTAGAGGTTGAAGATAAGTACTTGAACGTGAACGTAAGAACGATGAATGATAATAAGCCATAAGGGCAGATAATTACTTGAAACAAGTTTGTTAATGGAATAAGTTCGGTTTAGTATATGAAATGAAAGATAGTTAATTGATAATGAATTAAATAACTTAAAGCAGCATCCTCGATGATGACTATAACGTTGAGAATTACAACTAAAAGTTGTTAAAGGTTACGTGAACGTGAACGGTATGCAATAAGTGTACTGAATCAATGACGGTCGAGTTTTGATTAATAACGTAAGAACGTTAGTAAGCTATAAGGAAGATTAAGAAGTTGAACTGACCTTTATTAATGAAGTAAATTCATTTAAGACAAAGAAGAGAAAGAAGTTGGTAAGAATATTGTAATGCGATAGCTGGAACCAATGATAACAAATCTAATGAATAATTAGATTGAGAAGAAAGGTAAGATTCATTAGGAACCATGTTTGTTTATTCATGACCTAATGTAGTATGTTATGTAGTTATGTGTTGCAGAGACCATAAAGTCTCAAAGGAAAAGTAATTTTACTATAGCAAACGCTGAAGGCTAGTTTTTCTAACGCTTGTCTAACCTTCGTGTTAGTCAGGTTTTCAGTGATTCATGTTATGAGATGCATGAATGGTTTTAAAGAAAGGGTCGATGCCAGTTTTAACTCGGCTAGACTGTTCTTAAAAGATTGATTAATTTATTTACAAGTCTTTCAATATAGAATGATAACGCTATCCGACGCCAATTGTTTGGTACGGATTCAAGGTAAGCCTGAGTATGAATAAACAAATATATTTTACATCGATTATTTGATGGGCACGCGAGGTTGCCAAAACTTAAACATAAATACGTTTAATGGATGAGTGTTGATCAACATAGAGTACTATAAGCTAATCACCTAGAAGTGCTCGTAACAAATATCGGACTTACGGTCTTAGTACCGGGTTGTCCTTTTCATGAATAACAGCTAATGAGAATGTTCATGGTCTATAGAGCAACTCAGAATTTCCAAGCTACTATATGTACTTCATAATTATTTTATGAGATGAGAAGTGTTATTCAATATTTCATAGTACTTCATAACTATTATTCAGTTATTGAAGAATAATCATATGATTCTCGAAGTGGAATTTATATAATATATATTGTTAGACTTGTTGAGCTAGTTATGATCACTTCTTGCTTAAATCATATGAATGCAACTAAGGTCAAGCGAACCGAGGGTTCTAGCAAAGATAAAGGCAAGGCAAAGATGAACGATTAGTTTATCTTGTAATAGACTAGTAAGTTGTATGTATCATATTATGATGAACAAAGAATGTAATCGTTTCAGAACCTGGGAACATGATTTATTATTATTAATATAATAAGAATGTCGTTGATACACACATTTTGATGTTATTTCAATAGAATAAATATATAGTTATGTGTACCGTAGAGCACCATCTGTCGGGTTGGAAGATACCCGGATTTGGGGGCGTCACATCCCCGTAACCATTTCATCATCTCCTGACATCCTACAATAAATTTTAAATAACTTAATTAGTACATCACCAATAAAAACAATCCATAAAAACTAAGTGTCCACATATCTTATTGTTGATGAATTTTCTCAATCCCCCCACTTAGAACTCTAAATGAGTTTTCCCTATCTTTCTTATAGTTATATTCCTAAGGCTTTTCCCCCATATAAGGTTTATACCCTATAGCTTTGATACCAACCTGTGACGCCCCCAAATCTAGGTTCCCTAACCTCGGGTTTGGTGCTTAAGATCCATCATCATATCACATCTAACTACCCATTCATTTATGAATTACATCATTTATACCATTACTTAATACAATTATAAAAATATCCCAGGATAACTAACCTTAACATTAGATTTTTATTATTACAAAAGACTGAAGTCTAAATATGATACAATAATCATTACACAAATTGATACTACTCAGTTGCTTTTGCTTTGCCTTTATCCTTATTAGATCTTTCGGCTACCTCGGCTTAAGCTGAAATATTTTATTTAAACAAGGGTGAGCAACGAGTTTGCTCAGCAAGTTAAAGTATTCAATCAAAATATATATCAGGAATAGAATAGTCTAGCTTCTATAGAACATCAACAATGTTCAAAGGACTTCAAAGTAGCTAAATAAATTATTTTTTAATAACAAGACTTTCTTAAATTTTATGTTGAATAACAAATCAATAATAAAAGAGTAAAACTCTTTCGAAGTTTCAATAATATTTAATTGTTTATGAAGAATTAACAATACTGCAATAATAAAGTGAGATATTCCCAGATTTCATGCTGAGTGATCACAAATGGATCATGAACTAATAGAGGAATTATCAATTAATTAATACTAAATTACCTCAAGTCTTTCAATTAACCGTAAAGATTAAATCATACTCTTCTACAAGTACATCAAGTGATCAGCTTCATTGTACCCTATATTATGCATAATATTCAAAATAGAGCAAGGGTCGGATGTCCGACAATAAAGTTTCCCTTTTTATAAGGGTTGTTCATCTTAGTTTTACATCATGAGTCCGTACCACAACAATATGGTTTGGATTATTTTTAAAAAAATACTATGATTTCAACATATAATATCCATATTGATCTCGCCAAAATAAATGGTATAAATCTTTCAATAATTAGTTAGTTCATAATTAATAGAACCTTTCATACTTGAACAAATATTAGTCTCGCCAAAATAATTAGCTGAGACATAGCTTATAAACTGTTCAAATAATAAAATGCAATCAATTGCACTATGTGCGAATAATAATAATAATTATGGATGTGAATAACCAATAATAATTATTCACTAATCATGTTTTGAAATTAATAACTCAAGTTGAGTTAGGAAACTTGCAATAAATGCAAATGTTCAATAATAATCTTAGATGTGGAATAATCAACAATAATTATCCACTTAACATGCTTGAAAATAATAACTTGAGTTTGAGTTAGTGAACTTACCTTGGTCGTTGACTACTGCTACACAATCTAATTTAGCTTCGTTTGGAAGACCTATAATTAATAATATTGATCTGAGAATTAGCATAATACATCATGGTACATAATATCGTTATTTAAAGTCGTTATATAACCTAAATACATTATCACATATTCATAATTGTGGTTCGAACATATAAAAACAATTAGCAAGTCAAACTATTTCAGTCTAGTTTGATTTTGGTATCAATTCGATATCTTGATTGCATTATCGGATAATTATCGAGTTTATTTTTAATAAAAATCTATTTAAAAGCTTCAATATTATTTTAGATAATTTAATTATCATTTATAATATTTTTCGGAAGCTCATAGTAATTTTCAAATAATTATTATCATTTATAATGATTTTTCGAACACTAATATCATTTTTAAATGATTTAAATACCGAATAATTTCATTATCATTAATATTTAAATAATTTAAATATTAATGAAATCCATGTCAAAATATTAAAAATTATTTATAATAACTCAAAATATTTTAAAAACCTTAATATCACCTTTAAATGATTTTTTAAACATTTAAAATTATATTTAAATAATTATCATTTATATTAAAATATTAATAAAATGTATGTCAAAATATTAAAAGTCATTTATTATAACTTAAAATATTTTTAAAACCTTTATATCATTTTACAATGATTTTTAAAACATAAAAATCATTTTTAAACAATTTTTTAATACAATTATTAAATAAATTTATTATCATTAATATTTAAATAAATTAAAATATTAATGAAATTTATGTCAAAATATTAAAAGTTAATTTTAATAACTTAAAATAATTTTTAAAACTCAATTTTGAATTTTGAATTATTTTTTTTTATTTTTTTCTATTTATTTTTATTAATATTATTTATTTTTATTAAAATTGTCGCTAAAGGCCTATCGCGACAAAAACTGGTCTATCGCGACAAAAACTGTCGCTATAGGTGTTCTTTAGCCTAAAAGAACATTCTTGGTCAATGCCTTAGGGGCTACTTTAACCATGAATAAGTTCCATTTGATCTTGTTTCTGGACATGAGAATGTATCAATAGTGTAGCACTGATGTAGTACTATACGTGTATATCAAGTTAGGGGTTAACTACATCATACAAGAAAGTTATTAGTGGTCGAACCACCTAACCAAGTCTGTTCTTCATTTATGGAATTTCCAGAAATGAAGTAACTGCTGATCAGTAACCATTTTGGGGCTTTAATAACTTAGATTTTGGGCATAGTTTAAGTGTTATAGTGTAACACTCTTGTAGTATACATGTCAAGGTTCAAAAGTTTTACACTTATTAAGCTTAACAACATTACATAAGCAAAATATAGCTTGGTCAAACTGTTGCCAAAAACTTGTTCTTCAATTTCCTGGAATTTCTAGAAAACCAAAATTTGTGTTTGGTCAACCCATTTTGACTATTAATAACTTGGATCCTGATTATTATTTATGTGTTTTGATGTCATGGATTTGTAGTGCATATGTCATGGTATAAATGTGATACACTTATATGAGCTAACAACATAACAGATGCAAGATTTAAGCCATTCAAAAGCTTGTCAGACCTTTTTGGGCAAATCTGGGTTTTCCAGAAATGGTTTTCCATGACTGGTCAACTAGGTTTGAACATGAATAACTTGAAATCTAGACATGATATAGACATGATTCTACTTCCAATTTACTCTCCTCATGGCATACTATAACAAGGATACACTTAACAGATTTAACAACTAAGATGGTAAGATATATGACCTCTGACATTTGACTGTCAAAGCCATATTTTTATGGTTTTTCCAACTTGCTTAAATCTTCATTTTCATGCATTTAAATGTTATGGATCCATGATTTATCAACATAGATCACTAAATAGCATAACATATAACATATTTAAACACAAAAATAGAAAATCTACCTAAGCATACAAAATCTAGCTTAGGGTTAGGGTTTATACCTTTTTGAACCAGCTTTTGAATTCCTCTTTCTAATATGGTCTTGGGTAGTTTATGGGGTGGATTTTGCTTTTCTTTGGACTGAGTTTCTATCTAAAATTAGTGGTTTATGAGATATATATATATATATATATATATATATATATATATATATATATATATATATATATATATATATATAGACTTGGCTATGGTTAGTAAATAAATTAAGGGTTTTTCTTATCTTTTTCTCTTTCTTTAATATTAAATCTTTGATACAATGAATGTGGTTGTTGCTTGGTATTCATATTTGGCTAATTTGAAGGACTTCAAACACATGACTATATCTTCCATTGATGACTCACAAGATTTGGCCTTATCCTTTTCCTTAAAAGATAAGATAAAGGGTATTTTGGTCATTTCACACCTATAAGGGAATTTTTGTCACTTTCCCAACAATTTTAAAGGTAGTTTAGCCATTTCACATGTTTCTCATAAATCTTAACCCTTAGGGTTTGCTAATTAGTATTAGGATTTATAAATTAGGGTTTAGGGTTTTTGAATATAGAATTATGGTTTCTAACTGATTGTTAGGGTTTACTAATTGAATATTAGGATTTACTAATGTTATAACTTATCTGATTAACATTTAATCATTAATCACATACTGCACATACACATAATCATAAATATAATTATAATAATAATTGTATTAATAATCAAAGCCCTATCCATAATTCGAGTTAGGGTTTTGATCAAACATTCATCATAACTTCATTCTTATTTCTCAGTCAATATATAATTTAACTATCTTGCTACGTTCATACCACACATGCTCAAAATAATAATGATAACAATACTGATAATAATAATAAAAAAATTTATTCGTAAAATATAATCGTTTAAAATTTTTGGTCCTGACACTTAATTATTGTTATCTTTAAGTATTTTTCTTTAGTATCTTTTTATTAGTTTTTGTGTTTATTTCTTGTAGGATGGAGCTGGAGGGACAAATTGGTCATTAGGGAGAAGTAAAGTATTAAAAATCATAAAAATTGGAGCTGAGTGGCATTTTTGTAAATATATGGTCCAAGTCTAGCGTCTAGTGCGCTTGGACAAAGTTATTCCTAGGGCCTATTGCTCTAGTACACGACCAAAGTTGGTTTTTTGGCTTTTTTGGCTAATTTGAATTATGATTTCTATTAAGACTAGGATTTATTATTTTTTTAGGGTTAGGAAATTAGGAGGCCTATAAATACTTGTTGAATGGCTCCTAGAAAATCAATTCTTTTATCGCGGTGACTAGAATTCAGAGATGGAGCTCTAGTGCAACAAACCCTTTTAACACCAATGGAGGCAATGAATTGAAGGAGGCTTGTCGATAGAAATCTTCATAAGAGTTTTTCTTCTCTAATCTTTTTCTTTACTTGTATTATCCATGGTTGTTAATGAATATTTGGAAAGTTTAAATTAAATTAGCTTGTTATAAAATTAGTATTTAAAAAATATTAGAACTAATTCCTTGTGGGATCGACAACTCTCTTATCACTATATTACTTGTTGTCCATGTATACTTGCATGTATTTATTGAATTTGATCTTGATGTCCAACATACCAATCGGAAGTCCAACAAATATATGCAAGTATACATGATCATGTATTTGTATACGAGATCATGTATTCGGCTCCAACATACCAATCGGAAGTCTCATGTCCACCTCTACTGCAACATGAAGAAAATTCAAGTTTGGAGGAACTTTTGTCTAAGTTTATAGCGTCAAGTGAGGATGTGAGGATTAGTCAAGAAATATCGAGCCGAATTCTTGCGAATCAAATGGAACAATTAATTAATGTCTCAAATAAATGTCCTCAAAACACTTGGCTTTGTGACATGGATTATGAGACTGATGGAGAGCCCAAGCCAAATTTGCAACTGGATGAGCCACAAGATGTTGAAAGAGAGGAGTCAAGTGGGGATAAGGAAAACGAGGTCGGCGAAGATCTAACTATGAGTTCCAAAGAAGATGACCGGTTTTGTTATTACCCCATTTGCCTTCTCCACCAAAGTTCAAGGATCTGGGTAGTTTTGCAAGACCATGCCCCATTGGTAGTCATGTCGTCGGTAAAGCTCTATGTGACATAAGAGCTAGTGTAATTTTGGAGTCATGGTGGGATGAGAAGGGAAAGATAGAAGAAGAGCCATTTATGTTTGATACGCTTAAATGCCACAATCTATTCACAGACACATTTGGACGAAAGCCTAGCTGCTTGAAGTTCTTACGAGGGATTCTATCTAAAAACAGCTTGCTAGGTGACTGTGAATCAATGACTCTTTCAGTTTGGGATCTCCTAAAGGATAATTTGGTACTGATGGATGGAGGGTTCCTCAATTATTGAAGAAGAATTGGATAATGTTGACAAGAAGGAGTAAGGCTTAAAGACTATAAATCAATCGCTAACTGGGAGGCAACCCATGAATTTTTATATTTATTTGTTTTACTAGCTTGTTTAGTAGATAGGAAACAAGTTGTTATATTTTGCGGTTCGTCAAATTTTCAACTAATTAATGCTTTTATTTTGTCAATTTTTAGGATTTATTTACTTTATAAGTTTTCATGCTCATAATCCAAAGTGTTTACTCTAATCCATGTTGTCCCTCTTCATTGTAGGCACTTGAGGATCAATGGGGAAAGCAAAAGAATATGGAAAGGGAAGCGAAGCACTGGGACTGAACAAAAATTGAGGGAATTTTTTTTTTAGACCAGATCTATGCCCACCCCAGCGAACATTTTATGCGTAGAAAGCTAGCCTCGACGGCAAACACTCTGCCAAAACCTGCCCCATCGATCCTAGAGCGCGCCCCGGTGCCTATTTCTTTGCCCATGCCTACCCTGGCGGGCTTCATAAAGTAAAAAACCCTTGCCCCGACATGTTTAAGTGATTTTCAGTTTTAAAATTCCTACCTTACTCGACTGAGCATCACATCGTTCACATTCCAACTCGAAGTATACCTGCCTTAACAACCTGAAATAACCCCCAACCCATATCTTCTCCAATTCATTTGTTCCCAATCCATATCACCATCGAATTTAAAGGTTTTCATATCTCAAATTGGGTTTTTCACTTGAATCCTACCAAACTAGTTCTCCAACTCAATTGGGTTCAACTTTTCGGCAATCTCCTTCTCCTAAAATTCATTTTGCAAGCATACAATTGGGTTTGGCTTGAAAACAAGTATAAAAAAAGAGATCCAAGATTGAGTTTGCAACCTAAACAATTACAACACGAGTTGCAACCAATCAAGCAGCCACATGCCAATACGAGGAAAATTTCATGTACTCCAACTATTTCCAGTTTATCCTCTCTCAGATTTAGAGTATTTCTTAGAGGTCGAGCCCGACGCTTGATTATTCAGGGAAGTTCTTAGCTTTTTAATTTATTCTATTTAAACAATGAGGACATTGTTCACTTTGAGTTTGGGGGTGGATCATATTGCATTGCATAATTGTTTAGTTCACATACATTGCATTGGTTAGTTATTTGTTTGCATATTGTAGGCATATTTCATTAAAAAAAGGGTAAAAATTTAAAAATCACAAAAGTATTTTCTTTTACATTGAGTATTTGCATTTAGTATGTTTGCATGAATCTAGGTAACAGATTGGTATGAATTTGGCTCGGCCTATGATAAGATTGGTATTACATGTTAACTTGAACAATGTTGATGATTGATGATGAGTTTTAATGTTAATCATGATAATAATCTGAGCTTGTCTGAAACTTATGTAACTAGTTAGCATTTAAGGTTTAACTGTTTTAATCAGCTTGGTTCAAGGGTTTTATAATTTGTTTATGCGGGAAAATTTTGGTTCAAATTTAAGGAACATAGTGAACTGGCAGTAAAGGTTAAAATATGGTAAAAGCTTGAGTTTGGGGGAATCTATGGGTTATTTAAAAAAATGATGAAAAAAATAAAAAATCCAAAAAAGGAAGAAAAATATATATGAATAAATATATTGACTAGTTTGGTTTTGTGGCCTTTGTTACTCGAACAAGTAAGCTATAGGGGATGTCTTTACACCCAGCGCCTTAAAACTATCTGGTTTGGGAGTCGTTGGTCAAAAGTTCGTTAAATGGGTAGCATTGAAAAGCCTAAGAGAACTAGACATTGCACAGTCGAGTGTACACGCGGGTTGGAGCATAAAACGCACTCGTAATGGAATAAAAGTAAGAATAAGCCTCAGTAGGGACCTTTAGACTTTGTAATTGCTCAGTTTTAACCGAAATTATCATATTTATAGAGATACTTGAATTGGAACTAAAATTTTCCTTCTAAGAAGTTTGTTATGTGATTATTTTAAACCGTGGTTGGTTAGAATGGTTAACGAGCACATACGCATAGCATGTGTGACAACAGGTTTAGATTGATTGACTGGTTAGGGTTATGGACTTTACCTTGATTAGATATATTTTTTGAGTGTCGTATTATATTTTTGAGGCCTATTGCTAGACATCATACTGATTTATTACTAGATTTGTAGGTATATTAGGCAGTAGCTCATGCATATGCATTCATGTAGTTAGGTTAGTTTGTTTCTTTTTACTTCTTTTGTGTTTTTGCTAGAGGAAAAGTAAAGTCTTGAGTTTTGGGGTATTTGATGAGTGGATTTTATACATATGATTTGGACATCTTTAAGGCTTAATTCTTTGTTAACTTTAACTATGTTTAGTGTCATTTTAGTTAATTTTGTGTTAATGTTGTAGGAAACGGCTTCGGAAGGTCAAAAAATGAAAAATGGGGCTTAGTGGAATTTCTGTAATGTTTGGTCAGAAAATCCCACCGGGGCGACAATCCCTAGTGTAAAATGCCCACCGGGGCAGAGTTATAAAGTACACCCGCCGGGGCGGGCATCTCTAGTACAAAAAACTCACCGGGGCGGGGGTGTTAGGAAGAAAGAGAGGTGATTTCAGAAGTTGAGTCCGAGAAGGATTTGTTTGGTTGATTGGTTCAAGGACTTAGAAGAGGGCTAAAAGGCATATGAAGAGGGATACAAAAGGAGGAGAATTCACAAGGATTAGGGGAGTCCATTCTATTAGAATAGAGTAGATTAGATTAGGTCAAAACCCTACTTTAGATTAGATTTGGAGAATGAAGAAACTTGGAGACAATTGAAGATTCAAAGTAGGAGCAAGAAGGGAGCATCAGATCTACAGACGACAGATTCTATCTTCTTCTTTAATTCTATTTTTGTCTTTTAATGTTTATTAAATTATGGATTCTTGGTTTTAATTCAATGATAATGAACTAAATATCTTGTTTATGATTTCAATGGATCTTATTACGTAGTTTATTTTAATATGCTTCTCAATTAATTATTGTGATCTACATTAGGGATTGTGTATTGTGATTTGAACTTAATTGTTTAATTGCCTAGCTAACAATTACCATGATAATCTATATAAACTTGAGAAATGGATTATAGATTTATATTTGATCATGATAACATGTGATTGTGATTTCTGAATGGCGTTGGATTTCATAATTTATGTTTAGTGTAGAGATATATCTATGCATCACAAATAATTTGATAAAGAACTTGGGCTTTTAATCATCTTTAATTGTAATTCACGTAAAGATATAGTGACTTAGTTAATTATATTGTTCTTCTTAATTCTAGCATCTGTGGATTTAAGTTGATTTAAGTATAATGCATTGAGAGATGGTCATATCTATTTATATATTGTGACGCCCCCAAATCTGGGTTCTCTAATCTCAGCTTTGGTGCTCACGATCCATCATCATCATAAGCATTCTATAAACTATTACGAAATAATAAACATACATTGTTCATTAAAATAAAGTCTTACACATAATTCCCCAGATCTAATTAACCTTAACTTGGACATACCTTTAATATTACAAAAGGTTTACATAAATAATTACATCAAGTTATATAATAAATAAACATTCTCATTAGACTATTCTTGGACTTTTTTCTTGCCCTTGTCCTTCCTGGATATCTTTGGTTTAGCTGAAATAAACATCATGATACAGCAAGAGTAAACATCTAATTTGCTTAGCAAGTTTATAAACAAGGGAGATATATCATGATTAGAAAGAAATTTAGCTTTCAATGTTCAACAACATAATTTAAATATGAAAGAACAATAAATAAGAATCAATAATTGGATATTCGAATAAGTGAATATTAGATATTGAGTGGTCTAGAATGACCATGAACATATACTAAGGTTGTCAGTATTTAAACTGATCCTTTTAGTAAGTTTTGGTAATCAAGGGGATCAACGTTTCATACCGGTGAGTTATGCATAAACACTCAATAGTCGAGCAACAATTGTTTTCCAATATAATGCGTTAGTAAAATTGTTCTTTTTCTCAGTCTAGAGTCTTTACCAAATCAATTGGTTAGGAATAACTTTTAAAACGTATTTGATTCAATCGAATTTAATCATGCTTAATCTAGCTGATACAACTAGCATATATCTATCTCGTAAATAGTTCATGAATGAAAGAACTTTAAATGGATTCACAGTTTAATAATAATAAAATATGAACTCAATTGCACTGAGTGCGATTAACAATAATCATTAAAGATATGAATAATCATCAATAATTATTCACTAACATACTTTGGAAAATATTAACTCAAGTTGAGTCAGAGAACTTGTCTCGTATGTAGTCTACTGCTAAGTAGTTTAATAAAACTTCATTCGAAAGACCTATTATTGATCTTTCAATTAGCAACTCATATATTTACACATAACATTAGGTTATCTAACATTTAATTAAATATTAAACATTACATTAAATCCTTAATGATATTATCTTTTGATAATATTATTATCACATAAACATTACTGTAAACACTAATTTAATATTATCATTCTTAATAATATTTTCTTAGTATAATACTTTAATCATTTACTAATATTATTAATCACTTAATAATATTTTAATCGTCTTCTAATATTATTAACTTTTTAATAATATTTTAAATCATTGCTAATATTATTAATTATTTAATAATATTTTAATCATTATCTAATATTATTAGTCATTTAATATTATTTTATCCCTGTACTAATATTATTAACCATTAAATAATATTTTAATCTTCAACTAATATTATTAATTTTTTAATAATATTTTATTTAATTTCAAATATTAGTAATCATTTAATAATATTTAATTATCTAAAAATATCTTAGTCTAATATTATTAACCTTTTAATAATATTTTAATCTAATATTATTAATTGTATTAATAATATTTTAATTTAATATTATTAGTTATTTAATAATATTTCAATCATTTATTAATGCTTTAATCAACATTATTAACCATTTAATAATGTTTTAATTCAAATTTTAATCTAATTATTATTAATTTCTTAATAATATCTTAATATAATATTATTAATCTCATAATAATATTTTATTCATTTATTAAACAAATAAACAATTTATTTTAATTGTTTACCCTTTAATAATCCTTTTATTTAATCTCTAAAATGTCATAAATATAACATTTCATCAAAAATGACCAAACTACCTCTAAATAATCTTTTTACCGCATATCAATGGTATTTGGTCTGAAAATTACCTTTTTACCCTTTTTAACACTGCATTACATTGTAAACATATTTACACATAAATCATTCATTTACATGAAAAAAACCAAAACAAATCCAAAATTGTTTCTTTTCTCGGATATTGCAACATTTTTAATAAATTGAAACTTTGTCCAACAATTCTGAAACTTTCATGGTATGCTCATATCACTTACATATACTTACTGTAAAAATTTCATAATTGTTAGAGTTAACGACACGGAGTTATTCAAGTTCACTTTTAAAATAGTACTTTCTTGTAAAATCCATAATTTTTATTCTACAGATCCAAAAATATCCATCTTTGGATAGGACCTTCATAACTTATCATAGTATCATACTAATTTTTCCCAGAATTTTTAAAGTAAAAACATGGACGAAACAATCCCTAAAAAAAAATTGGACATAAACGTTATTTCAAGTTTTTCCTATTTCTTTTCATCTTGGACAGTTTCACAAGAACAGTGATAATCATATTATTTATATGTTTATTTCCTCTTAAAATAAATTTATTAGTCCAATTTTATATTAATTCTATTTTAGTTGTAATCATTTATTTATTTTGCAATCAGGTGCACAATAATAGACACACTATAAGAAAAAGTCTTAATTCCGACGAAATTAGGTTCGGCGGACTGTATTCAGTCGGTAATAAGTTATTTTCGACGAAATAATTCGTCGAGCATAATTTCGTCAGAAATAGTTTATTTTCGAGGGAAATCCATCGGAATTATAAAGCCCTATCTGGCGCCAAGTTTCCCGCCAGCGCGAAACTTAAGTTCGACGAAATTATGGTAATTCCGAGGGAGTTTTCATTGAGGATAACTTAATTCCGAGGGACTTTTTGCCGACAGACATTCCGTCGGAACTATCTTATAAAACCTAAATGATTCATCTGATTCAGGTGCCTCCCATATTCTCTCACTTTCATATATCTCATCTCAGTCTCTCTTCTCTCACTCTCATCTCAGTCTCTCCTCTCTCACTCTCACTCTCACTCTCATCTCAGTCTCTTCTCTCTCACTCTCATCTCACTCTCTCCTATCTCACTCTCATCTCCGGCGCCCACCTGCCACCCACCACCACCTCCAGCCGTCGACTAACGACCACCTCAAGTCGCCGACCAGCCGCCCCCTTCTCAGTTCTCTGTCCCCCACCGCCAGCCACCAACCACCACCTCCAGCTACCACCCACCACCACCTCCAGCCGCCGACCACCACCACCACCATCTTAGTTCCATGTCTTCCTTTTGCTGTCACCAAGAGCCACCTCCAGCTGCCACCCATTTTCAATTCCAGCCGTCGACCACCACCCCTACCACACGCCGGACATTTTATTAGCTCTAAAAGGTATGAGTTCAAATATTGTTTCAATTTGATGATGATATACAAAATCAATAAATTGAATAATTTTTATATTGTATGTATATATTGATTTGAGGCTGAAAATTGGTAGAGTTTTTGATTTGGTATTGGTTTAGTTTGTTATTGTCAATTGGAATTGGAAAATGGTAATGTTTAAATTCCTTAAGTAGTTATTGTGTGTGCATCAATTTGGCTTTGTCAATTGAATTTGAGGCTGAAAATTGGTAGGGCTAAAAATTTGTTATATATTTGACTGAAATTTGGTTGAGAATGGATAATTATGCAGTATATATTGTTTGCATTGTTTATGTATTTTAATTAGTTTCCAATCTTGAATTTAACTGATTTTAGGACTATTTTTTATTTTGATATATTTGCTATTTCTGACTGAATTTCTAACCGAAATTCTGTCAGAATTATTCATTTGCAAGATTTGTGGGCCCTGCATGTATTGTATTAGTAATTAGTTTCCCAATATTAAAATATAAACTAAGTAGCATTTACTTAGTTTCTTACTACTAAAATAAAATAAATTTAATTTAGTTTATTAAATAAAATAAATTTTAAAAATTAGATAATATAATATAATACAAAAATAAATTAAAATAATAAATTAAATTGAATTGAATAAAATCAAATAAATTTGATTTAATTTAATAAATAAATTAAATTTAATAAAAAATATTTAAAATTATGTAATATAATACAAATAAAATACAATTCAATAAAGAATAAAATAAAATAAAAACAATAAAATAAAATAGAATCACATAAAATATATTTAATTTAACGAATTTAATTTAATAAAATAAAATAATTTAAAATTTATATAATATAATACAGATTAAATTAAAATAATTAATAAATTAAATTAATAAAAAAATTAAAACTTATATAATATAATACAAAATAAAATGAAAAATAATAATAAATTTAATCTGCTTTAATAAAATAAATAAAATAAAATATAATGATTTAATTTAATTTAATAAATAAATAAACCAATTATATACTATAATATAATATAATACAAAATAAAATAAAAGAAAATATAATAATAAACTAAGTAACATTTGCTTAGTTGGGATGCAATTAAAAGAAACTAAATAAGAATGTTTTCGATTAAATAAAATAATATACTTCGGACCTTAATTAGAAACCCGTTTGACAAATAGGAGTGATTGTCGAACAGTAGTCTCTATAGATTCCAAATAACAATTCTCATAAACTAAGTACCACTTACTTAGTTTATTATTGGCAAAATAAACTAAGTAGCATTTGCTTAGTTTGTCATAATTTTCAATAAATGCAATAATATTCTCCCTACATATATGTACTTTTCCTTGTATGCAGGGTTCGACATAGCAGTTGCAGCGATACAGTACTCCAACCGGTTCCTCGGTAACAATTAAAAAAAATGGGTCGTATTTCCTGTTTGTGTCCTATACTCGGATAATAAAGTTAATTAAATTAATTATTACGGACATTCCTCACTGTTCCTTCATAACAGATGACAACATCCGGAAGAAGTACTATTAAGTTGTTGAACAAAGTTATAGGTTAAGGAACCCTCTAGATGAGCGAACGATCACTTCTCTGCTAGGAATGAATCATCTCCCCATATGGATCCAATCCATGACATAGACAGCTTCTCACCACTCCGAATTCCTCAGATGGGTAGTTCTCACAGAACGGATCACCTCTTTTTCTATGAGAACTACCCATATGAGGAACTCGGAGTGGTGAGAAGCTGTCTATGTCATGGATTGGACCCATATAGGGAGTTGATTCATTACTAATAGAGAAGTGATCGTTCGTTTGAACAAAGCCAATGCAATCTCCCAAAATTGGACTCACCATAAGAGCATGAGGGGACTTGGATTATAAAGCAGCCGCATAAAAAAGAAGCAGCAAAAAAAAATTCTTTGATATATCAGAAGTGAGCATCACAAGTTCGAAAAAAAATTGGTTTAGGAGATAAGGAGGCGAGAATCAAGGAGAGGAATCAGGAGCAGATATTCAAAAAAATTGGAAATGAAGAGGAAACCAAGGAGCATGACTCATGTTTCTTTGCTGGACTTTGAATAAGCGAGAGAGACGAGTAGCCGACTTAGTTGGGGGAGTGGAGTTTGTTTATTTTATTAATTTATTTTTCTTCTTCTCGTTTTATACAAGAGAGTTAAGTTTGTTTATTTTATTTTAATTTATTTTTCTTCTTCTCGTTTTATACAATAGAGTAGTACAGTTTTGTATTCCATTTTTTTCTTTGTATTCAAGTAGTGAGGGATTAGCAAATTATTAAAGGAGCAGCAACAATACATGGATAAAGTTAATTCATTTATTTTTCCAATTAATTAGTACATTCAAGTAAGCACTCTGTTTATTTAATTATGTATTATTTTATTATGTTATGTGTTCTAATTTCAAGCATGCTACGCTAGATTATTTTCTAGGGTTAAGAATGAGTATAATTGATTGATTCTATTGCACATATTCATGCCAATTTATTCTACTAATTTAGTGCTTTCGCGTTAAAAATATTTATTTCTATTGGATGCCTGTTTTTGTTGATAAAAAAATAAGGTTGGATTCTAATTATTATTTATTGGATTCAGTTTATAATTTGTTAAAAGTTGATATAAACTGTGTTTTGATTTTATACATTTGTTTTTGGCTATGAAAGAATTAACAATATAATTTTACAAATTAATTGGACTTAATTGATTTTATTTTCCGCATTTAGTAGTGTCGAGAGACCAAACTAGTGCGAGATATAGAGCGAGTATTGGGCATAAATATAAGGAAAATGACATCAATTATATGACTCTGTCACCCTAGTATTTTATCATTAATTATTTTATTTGTCTATTTCTAGTTGATAAAAATTCCCTCAAAAATTTTAAGCTAGATTAGGAGTTAATTAAAATTAGTGAGTGAGAAAAGCACATTCCATTCGTCAAGTCCTTAGGATTCGACCTCACACTTGTAGGCTATACTAGTATTCGATTCGTGCAGTTACGAGTAAATAAAACAACCACAACAAGTTTTTTGCGTCGTTGCCTGGGACTTGAAATTTTTTCTACCAACTCACTAATTTAAATTATTTCCTTCTACTGGTTTTTTTTTTTAAAAATAATAACAATAAAAAATTTAAAAAAAAAATAGAAGTTGAGTAGTGCATGATTGTTGTTTAGAAGCGTGGTGATAAGAGATTGACTAAAATAGATAACTTAGAGCTAAATCCTCTATTTGATAGAGAAATAATGGCTGAAGAACAAGAAGAAGCAAAAACTTTAAAAGAACTTTTCTATCCTATAACAACTAACCCGCCATCATGCATTGTGTTGCCTACCACAACCACGAACCATTTCGAGCTTAAACCGCAAGTGATGCAACTTCTTCCCACTTTTCATGGAATTGATCAAGAAGAGCCTTACCTCCATATTAAGGATTTTCTAGAAATTTGTGCCACTTTCAAATTCCAAAATTTTTCTGATGAATCGGTTCACTTATGTTTATTTCCTTTCTCCTTGAAAGGGAAAGCAAAGGCATGGCTTAACTCATTACCTTCTAGGTCCGTCTTTGGTTGGGAGACTTTGGTTTCCAAATTTCTGACTAAATTTTTCCCCATGTCAAAGAAAAATGAAATTCGAAGACAAATATCTGATTTTTGTCAAGAGGATCATGAAAAATTCTATGAATCCTGGGAAAGATTTAAGGACCTACTTTTGAGATGTCCTCACCATGGTTTTGAGACATGGAGACTTGTCCAATATTTTTACAATGGGTTAACTCAAACAAACCGAAACATGATTGAATCCATGAATAGTGGCACTTTCCTTTGTCTCACAGAAGATGTAGCTTAAAATTTCCTTGAGAATCTGTTCGAGAGCTCTCAACAATGGGATTTCTCCTCTTGTAGGAACTCATCTTCTCAAGTCAAGAAATAAGTTAAGAAAGAAGGAATATATGAGCTAACCGAAGACGTAGAGACTAGAAGGAAATTAGATAGTCTCTCAAAGAAACTTGAAGCGTTAACTTTGCAACTGGATAACAATTCGGTCAATCAAGTTCAAGCTGAAGGGTGCTCTGTGTGTGCTAGCCCTATGCATACATAGCAAACTTGCCCCTCTATGGTAGGATTTTTTGAATTCATGTCACAACAAGTAAATGCGATGAATGATTACAAAAAGCAATTCAATAGTCTATTCATAGAGACTTACCATCCGGGTTGGAGAAATCACCCAAATTTTCATGGACACAAGCTCAACCTATGCCCAATACGGGTGCCCCATTAGCTAATATTCCACGACAGCAACCACCTCCTGGTTTCCGTCGACCAATCAATTCTTATCCACCATTTCAATCTGCTCAGCCTGCTCAATCATCCAATGTTACTCCACAGCAATTCTCATCTTTGGAGGACATGTTAATATAATTCATTCAAGTGACCACCCAAAATAACCAGACTTCAAATCAAATTTAACAAGAAGTCAGGAACAATGGCTTCATGAACACTCAAGCCATTATCAAGTTAGAGAGTCAAATGGGTTAATTGGCTACTCAATTGGGTGAGAGAGAAAAGGATAAATTTCTGAGTCAGCCAATTTCAAACCCTAAAGGTGTTTCCTCGAGTGGGATAGCTGCTAACCTACCAAATGCACCACCAAATGGGAAAGTTCAAGCCATAACCACACTTAGGTCAGGAAAGACAATTGATATTGAGGAGGAAGAGAAAGATGAAGATCAGTATCCAGCTGAGGTTGAGCCTATACCTTAAGTTGTGAACCAAACTCCTCTTGCTAAGCAAACAAATGAAGATCTCTCGAGTATGACCTTTGTTCCTAAAGCCCCATTGTGACGCCTCCAAAATAGGTATACATCACCTATTCTGAGTTGCCAAATACATGGTACATAATTCAAATACAACTTAATTATACAACTGTCGTGTAAAATACGACAAAACATAGATGAGAGTTTTAACATAAATATTTTCTCGTAGACAATATCCAAACTCAAATAGAGTTCTCATTACAATTATTATCACACTATTTCATATAATAGTGAGGACTACTATAGCCACCATCTCTGACCATCACTCTGTTCCCCGATTAGTCCCAGCTATATTCTCATTTCCTAAAGAGAACAATGAAAGCAAAGGGTGAGCTCAATTAACCCAGTAAAGAATATTATGATTAAGATAATGCAGAATACATTATCGTTAGCCTTCAACAATGTTAAACTGATAGAATACAATAGACAACAAGTTTAACTGCAGCGAAACAAATAATCCATTAGAAGAGTCAAGTAGAGCATGATATATACTATCTTCTATGATTTAAAAGTTTATCATCATTTTTATCGCTGAGACTCATCTCAATAAATAATCCACATCACTGAATTATCCATGCACTACGGGCCAATAATATTCATTATTATCACATCCACGAATCATCCATGCACTACGGGCCAAGGATATTCGTTATTATCACTAATGGTCGTGATCATGCCAACAATTATCCATCAATGCACTACGGGCCAATGAGGACTTTTATCACATCATTTGTAACATTACGGGTAATGATTATACCAATACATAGTCATAATCATACCAATCAACAATCCATCTATGCAGTACGGGCCAAAGATGACTTTCATCATAATATAAGCATTGGATGATGATAATGATATAATAATTCAATTAAATGAGAGCAATGATAAATTTAAAGATTTATAATTCAATTTATCCAGAATTCAATAATGTCCACATTGTCAACATGATACTGCTTAGTGGAGTAAAATTCAAGAACAATATTGTATCAAAAATGATTTGGACAGAAAAGAAATCAATTTTTATCATGAATAGTACCCGAGTTAATTGTACTCCGTGAATAGTACTTCAGGAATAGTACCCCGACATGAAAAGATTAAAAATTATCAAGAATGTTCATAATAATATTTTCGTGAAAAGATACTAGATGAAGCGCAAATTTCAAAGATATTCTGCTAATTTCAAGGAGTATAGAAGCAATACT
Source organism: Panax notoginseng (assembly GCA_016801055.1). NCBI lineage: Eukaryota > Viridiplantae > Streptophyta > Magnoliopsida > Apiales > Araliaceae > Panax > Panax notoginseng. The sequence continues at coordinate 61,936,426 of CM029021.1, read as the reverse complement.
TAACAAAATGAGTGTACAATTCAGAATCTAAAACGAAATAATATTACTTACATACTACAGAGTATGGAAGAAAATATTATTTCATACGAATATTGAACAAAAATAATATCCCTTACCTTAAAAGGAGAGTATTTCTGACTGGTAGGGCGGGGAATATTCTTGAAGAAAACTTATACTGTTTTCTACGTTCAAAGCTTCCTTAAACTCAAAAGAAATACGTTCAATATTATAGAAGAATAATTCTCTGATTCTGGTATGATTTTCAATTCTAAACTAAGCATCTTATGTATAGGAGAATGGCAGGACACTATTTGAAAAAGAAAAATCACGGATGCACAGTAATAGAAATTCACGGGCGCTTCATCGGCTGAAAATTTTGATTTACTACGCAACACTATGCAATAAAATATAATATACTCTATTTTTTATAAAAAACAAAACTTATTATAATATATATATATATATATATATATATATATATATATATATATATATATATATAAACAAAAATTGAGATAACTTTCTACCGACAGTTTTTAAAAATGAATAAATGGGGGGTCCATATAATAAACAAAATTTACAAAAAATACATCATAAAAATCCCCTCTATGTATCTCAATTCACTTGGCTTCACAAACACATTTTTAATAATATTTATCATTAATATTATAACTCACAATATTAACAACCAGATCATTCCAAGAAAAGAGGGGGCTTTCCGATAAGGATTTTTCTTTATTGGTGCGCAATTAGGTGACCAAACCCCTTTCCTTGACAAAACTTTCTAGACATCATCAATAATACAAATAATAATATGAATAACTTTGTCGTCTCAATTATTGATTTAATAATATAAAATATCGGGACAATAATTGAATCAATAACGCGAGATACTATGCAACAATTACTGTGAAAATAATTGAATGAAACAGAGTGAATTCTCACGTAAGCATCAATAATCAAAGATACTATACAATACCGTGTGCTATTATACAATCACATGTATTATTATACTTTTATCATCGGGTATTTCAACAGTTAACGATAAAACTTTCGCCGTTATTTTTATAAAAAGATATTTCTGTCGTTTTCTAACTCCGATAGTAATTCTATTGTGGGGTCCACCAATGATTATGCCGTCGTACGAATATTTGCCGACCAAACGAATATTTTATGACAACTTTCTTACTTTGCAAAATTTATAAATATTACCCACAACTATAACATTATATCAAATCCACACCATAATATTCAAAACAATATTTAGAGAAAATTATTCTTTATTCATAAAAGTTGGGGTCTTACAACCTCCTTTTCTTATGAAATTTCATTCTCAAAATTGGTGTACATACCTGGTATGACGAAAAGGTGAGGATACCATGGTTTTATTTCAGATTCTAACCCCCAGGTCATTTTCTCAACATCGTGGTTTCTCTACAAAACTTTAACTTGAGGTATAACCTTGGAGCGTAGAATATGTTCCTTCTTATCCAAGATTTTAACAGGTACCTCTTCATACATTAAATCTTCCTCTATCTCATCTGGTTCTAATTCAATAATGTGGTTCGGGTCTTCCACATATTTACGTAACATAGATATGTGAAAAATGTTATGAACACGAGATATACTTGGTGGTAAGGCAAGTCTATAGGCCATAGTTCCTACTCGATCAAGGATTCCAAATGGGCTAATGAATCGAGGATTGAGTTTTCTTTTCATTTTAAATCTTGTAACTCCTTTCCATGGTACAATACATAATAACATATGCTCTCCAACATTGAATTCAACGTCCCTTCGACGAAGATTAACATAACTCTTTTATCGATCTTGTGAGATTTTTATACGTTGTAAGATCATTTGAATCTTTTCTGTTATCATGCATACCAATTTCGATCCCAATAACGTTGCTTCACCCACCTCGTCCCAGCATACTGGAGAACGACACTTACATTCATACAACGCCTCGAATGGAGTCATGCTTATACTTGCTTGATAACTGTTGTTGTAGGAGAATTCCACCAATGGTAAGAACTTGTCCCAACTACCTTTGAAGTCACGAACACAGAGTCTTAATAGATCTTCATGAGTTTGAATAGTCCTCTTCGACTGTCCGTCCGTCTGAGGACGATATGCAGAGCTGAATCGTAAATCTGTGCCCATAGCTTTTCGCAAACTAACCCAAAATAGTGAAGTGAATCTTGGGTCTCAACCAGAAACTATGGATACTGGCATACCATGCAGTTTTACAATTTCATTTATATATATACGAGTAAGACGTTCAAGTGAATAAGTTTCTCGTATATGTAAGAAATGAGCAGACTTGGTTAATCTATCAACAATGACCCAAATTGCATCTATGCCTTGAGAAACCTTGAGAAAACCAGTAACGAAATCCATGGTAATGTTCCCACTTCCATTTTGGAATTTCAAGTGGTTGGAATGGACCTTTTGGCACTTGATGCTCCGCCTTGATACGTTGACAAGTTAAACACCTTGAGATAAACTCTGCTATCTCTCTCTTCATATTGCTCTACCAAAATGTATATCGACGATCACGATACATTTTGGTACTCCCAAGATGGATTACAAATGGTGTGTTGCACACCTCTATCGTGATTTTACACTTCAAATCAGAGTTGTTAAGAACACAAAGTCTAGAGTTGACTCAAAGTATTCCTTCTTCATCAATTTTTGCTTCTGGAATAGCACATTCTTACACTTTCTTCTTCATACGCATCAGCTCCAGGTCCGTAGTTTGAGCAACTTTAACCACTCGTATATTTGACATCATCATGTGGATCCCTGGAGTCTTTAACTCTATCTCCATCCTTTGTAAGTCATATAAAATGGGCCTTTGTGTTGACAATATCGCACTCGTACCCGCATATGATCTTCTACTCAACGCGTCAGCTACCACGCTCGCTTTTCCAAGATGGTATTGAATGGTATGATCGTAATCTTTCAATAGCCCAAGCCAACGTTGTTGCCGTATGTTAAGATCTTTTTGGGTGAAGAAATTTTTATGATCTATATAGATCTCCACCTTCTCCCAATACAAGTAATGCCTCAAGATTTTAAGCACAAAAATGACAGCTGCTAACTCTAGATCATGAGTAGGATAATTCCTCTTATATTCTTTGAGTTGTCGTGAGGCATAGGCTATGATTTTCTCATGTTGCATGAGAACACATCCTAACCCTCTGCCTGAAGCATCACTGTAGATGATAAATCCCTCCGAACCAGATGGTATTGTTAGAACATGTGCTAAAATAAGTCTCCTCTTGAGTTCTTGAAAACTCTTCTCACATTCCTCGCTCCAACTGAATTTTGTATCTTTTCGAGTTAGCTGAGTTAATGGAGTAGCGATTCAAGAAAATCCTTCCACAAATCTCCGTTAATATCCAGCTAAGCCCAAAAAGCTATGTACTTCAGTCACTGACTTAGGTTGCTCCCAGCTTTGAATTGCTTTAATCTTTATAGAGTCAACAGATATTCCAGGATTTGATATCACGTGCCCAAGGAATGCTACTTCCTCAAGAAAGAACTCACATTTCTTGAACTTGACATATAGCTTGTTTTCACGAAGCTTTTGGAGTATCAGTTTCAAGTGTTGTTCACGATCTTCACGGTTTTTGGAGTATATGAGGATGTCATCAATAAAGATAACCATAAAATAATCCAAATATTCCTTGAATACTTGATTCATAATATACATGAAGGTAGCAGGAGTATTGGTCAATCCAAAAGACATGACTAAGAATTCGTAATGCCCGTACCTAATTTTGAAAGCAGTCTTTGGAATGTCATCAGTTTTAATCTTTAACTGGTGATATCTGGAACGAAGATCGATCTTTGAAAAGAATTTAGCGCCTTACAACTGGTTAAATAGGTCATCAATGCGAGGCAACGGGTACCTATTTTTGACGGTGACATGATTCAACTCCCAATAATCAATACAAAGTCGCATACTCCTATCTTTCTTTTTTATGAATAGAACAGGAGCACCCCAAGGAGACATACTAGGACGAATGAAACTGAGGTCTAACAATTCCTACAGTTGGGTTTTTAACTCCTGAAGTTCAATAGGAGCCATTCAATATGGGGCTTTGAAAATGGGTTTTGTATTGGGTTCAAGGTCAATACAAAACTCGATTTCACGCTCCGGGGGTAGACCATGAAGTTCTTCAGGGAATACGTCAGGAAATTTATTAACAATAGAAATGTTATTCAAATCTGACATATTTTTATTTAAATCTGCGACATGGGCTAAGAAAGCTAAGAAAGCTTGACATTCATTTTTCAATAAACGAATAGCTTTATGGTTTGATATGATAGTGATTGATTTTAGTGGTTTGGTTGCTTGAATTTGCATAATAAGTTGGTTAGGAATATGAAAGCTAACAACCTTACGAAAATAATCAATTTTAGCATGATGATTAGTTAACTAATCAATCCCTAAATTCACATCAAATGAAAGTATTTTCAAAGTGATAAGATCGATAAGTAATGTGAGGGTGCCGATTTGAATCAAATAAAATTTATAAATAGTGGATGTAATGAAGGTTTCTCCCAACGAAGTTTCAACAGATAAGTTAAAGTCTAATTTCTCCGGAGTTAAATTTAAACGTTGAGCGCAAATAGGAGAAATAAAAGAATGGGTAGAACCGATATCAAATAAAGTATAGACTTCGCAAGAGTTTATGATTAGCTTACCCGTGATAACCTCGTCCAGGTTCCTCGCTTTTTGGGAGGTTACGATAAACGCTCTCCCTTGAACTACCGGCTTTAACTTGTCTGGGACGACATTTGGTGTCACCACCCCAGCTGGACTTGTCTTTACTACACGATAAAATCGCGCTAGGCGGCCTTCTCTTCTGTAATTATAACATGCTTTGGATTGCTGTATACAGTTTGGACTGATGTGTCCCTCCCCTCCGCATTTGTAACATACGACCGGTGGTCGTTCTCCTTCCTTAATAATGAGTGTTGGTGCTGACGCCTTTCCATCATTATTGAATCTCCTCTTCTTGAAATTTCTACTTCAATTATCTTGGCCAGAATTACCACCGAAGTGGTTACCATTTCTGGCATGTTGATTTCCTCCACGTTTGTTGTCACCGCTTCGATGACTGCTACCATTGGTACTATCATTTTGCCAGCTGCTATCTCTTGGTTGGGTTAACTCATTATTGCGCTCGAATAATAGAGCCCTATTCACAACATCTGAATACAAGCAAAATTTGTGAGAAATGAGGTATATTGACGTATTTCAGGTTTCAAATATCGTAGAAACATTCGCGTCATTCTCTCCTCATTATCAACCAAATGGGATGCAAACCAGGATAACTCCACAAACTTAGCTTCATATTGTGACACGGTCATATTATTTTGCTCTAGCTTGATGAATTCAACCTTCTTCATATGACGAATACTTTCGAAAAAGTACCTGTCATTTAACAATTCTTGGAACTTCTCCCAAGACATCTTGAGTGCGACAAACTGAGTACGTTTTACAGATTTCCACCAATAATCTGCCTATCCTCGCAACATGAAGGTGGTAAAAGGAACCTTTTACTCTTCGAAACATCCCAAGACATCAAATATCTTGGTGATCTGCTTTATCCACGTCTCTGCCTTAAGTGGTTTTAGATTTCCCAAAAACGCCGATGGTCCCAGCTACTTGAATTGCTTAGCGGTGACCGTCCAAGAGTTGCCAGTGTTTTCACCTACATTTTGAACATGAGTCTCTCTTTCCTGATGTTGCACGAATTGCAGAAAGCTCCTAAACATTTCATCGTTCATCATTTGGTCGGTGTTGTTGTGTACATGAGGAATATTGCCTTCTTGATGCACATTATCCTGGTTATTGATCATTGGTGACTCAACGGTCTCATGTGCTCCATTACTTATCTTAACATTCTCGGATGTCATTTTCAAACACTTCAACAAAACAAGAGTTAATTGACATGCCATATATTATCCCTATATTCTGACCGATCAATTAAATAACAAATAAGTTTATCTAGGTCATACTAGCGAAGGATTTACCCGTCTCTCCCCTCCTAGTTCTAGTCTTACATCTCAGCCAGGGATCATATTGAGTAGCCAAATACATTGTGACGCCCCCAAAATAGGTATACATCACTCATTTTGAGTCGCCAAATACATGAAACATAATTCAAATACAACTTAATTATACAACTGTCATGTAAAATACGATAAAACATAGCTGAGAGTTTTAACATGAATATTGTCTTGTAGATAATATCAAAACTCAAATAGAGTCCTCATTACAATTATTATCATACTATATCATAGAATAGTGAGGACTACTATAGCCACCATCTCGGACCATCACTCCATTCCCCGACTAGTTCCAACTATATTGTCATTTCCTGAAGAGAACAATGAAAGCAAAGGTTGAGCTCAACTAGCCCAGTAAAGAATATTATAACTAAGATAATACAAAATAGATTATTGTTAGCCTTCAATAGTGTTAAACTGATAGAATACAATAGACAACAAGTTTAACTGCAACAGAACAAACAATCCACTAGAAGAGTCAAGTAGAGCATGATATCTACTATCTTCTATGATTTAAAAGTTTATCATCAATTTTATCGCTGAGACTCAGCTCAATAAATAGTTCACATCACTGAATTATCCATGCACTACGGGCCAATGATATTTATTATTATCACATCCACTAATCATCCATGCACTACGGGCCAAGAATATTCATTATTATCATCAATGGTCATGATCATGCCAACAACTGTCCATCAATACACTACGGGCTAATGAAGACTTTTACCACATCATTTGTAACATTACGGGTAATGATTATATTGATACATAGTCATAATCATACCAATCAACAATCTATTTATGCACTATGTGCCAAAAATGACTTTCATTATAATATAAATATGAGGATGATGACAATGATATAAGAATTTAATTAAATGAAAGCAAGGACAAATTTTAAAGATTTATAATTCAATTTATCCAGAATTCAATAATGTCCAAATTGTCAACATGAAACTGCTTTGTGGACTAAAATTCAAGAATTATATTGTATCAAAAATAATTTAGACAGAAAAGAAATCAATTTTTGTCATGAATAGTATTCGGGTGAATAGTACCCGAGTGAATAGTATCCTGTGAATAGTATCCTATGAATAGTACTTTGGGAATAGTACCCCGTAAATAGTACCCCGACATGAAAATATTAAAAATTATCAAGAATATTCAGAATAATATTTTCGTGAAAAGATACTAGATGAAGCGCAAATTTCAAAGATATTCTACTAATTTCAAGGAGTATAGAAGCAATACTTAACAAAATGAGTGTAGAATTAGGAATCTGAAACGAATTAATATTACTTACATACTACAGAGTATGGAAGAAAATATTATTTCATATGAATATTGAATAAAAATAATATCCCTTACCTTAAAAGGAGAGTATTTCTGACTGGTAGTGCGGGGATATTCTTGAAGAAAACTTATGCTATTTTCTACGCTCAAAGATTCCTTAAACACAAAAGAAATATGCTCAATATTATAGAAGAAGAATTCTCTGATTCTGGTGTGATTTTCAATTCTAAACTAAGCATCCTATTTATAGGAGAATGACAGATACTATTTGAAAAGAAAAATGACGGACGCACAGTAATAGAAATTCATGGGCGCTTCTTCGGTTGAAAATTTTGATCTACTATGCAGCACTATGCAATAAAATATAATATATTCTATTTTTCATAAAAAACAAAATTTATTATAATATATAATAATAATAATAATAATAATAATAATAATAATAATAATAATAATAATAACTCCCTCCTGACCAAGTAATCCACCCCCCCCCCCCGCTCGTGAACTTTGAAATATATATTGTACTTATATATATATATATATATATATATATATATATATATATATATATATATATATATATAACAAAACTAAGATAACTTTCTACCGACAGTTTTGAAAAATGAGTAAGTGGGGGGTCCATATAATAAACAAAATTTACAATAAATACATCATAAAAATCCCCTCTATTTATCTCAATTTACTTGGCTTCACAAATACATTTTTAATAACATTTATCATTAATATTATAACTCACAATATTAACAACCAGATTGTAAGACCCCAACATTTTATAAATAAAATTGAATTTCCTCTAATTATTATTCTTGATTAATAAGGTGGTAATATGATATAATACTTTGGTTATGGATGAAATGTGCAAATTTTGTAAAATAAACAAGTGGTTATTAAAATATTCATTGTTGTCGGGGAATATTCGTTTGGTCGTAGAATATTCTTTTTGTCGGGGAATATCCGTACGACGGCGCAGTCATTTGTTGGTCCCATAATAGAATAACTGTCGAATGAAGAAAACGACAAATATGAGTTTTTATAAATAACGCCGTAATTGTTACCGTTAACACTGTTGGATTACCTGGTGGTTAAAATATAGTAATACGAGTTGTTGCACAGTAGCACACGGTATTGCACAGTATTTTTGAATTATTGATTCTTACGTAAGAAGGCACTACTCAATAATTATTACAGTAATTACTGTTCAATATTTTATTGCTTCAATAATTGATGCGTTGAAATTTTTTATTATTGCTGTTTCAATAATCATCACTGGACAATATTTCCCATTATCAGATCAATAATTCATATTATTTGAATAATATTAGATAGCATTATTGGCAATGTCTAGAAAGTCCTGTCTAAGGAGAGGTTTGGTCACCTAATTGCGCGCCAGTAAAGAGAAATCCTTATTGGAAAGCCCCCTCTTTCTTGGGAACGGTCTGGTTGTCATAATTGTGATTCTGTACTATTATTTATGAATAATTAATTATTGATTTATATGATAAGGAAAAATTTATTTGATGCGAATATAAATGATGGATCTATTTATGTGGTTAATGAAGGATTTTTTTTAGCATGAAATAATTGTTGAAAGTTTGACAATTATTTTTTTTCGATAATATATATATATATATATATATATATATATATATATATATATATATATATGCATGTGATTTAATTTTCCTTGAATACTTTTCTAAGTGGTGGGTGGTGGATTTTTCGTTGCCTACAAAGTGTGTTAAAAGATAGTAGGCACCAACCATTAAAATGAGAAAAGCTAGGAATTTGGGAATTTCATTGCCTTAGCATTATGCAGGAGTTGGTGGGAATGATAGTGTAATTGCAGCATGTGAATTAATGGGTGGAGGTTAGATAATTGATTTTGAATTCTCTACATACAACTTTTCATAATTGATAAGCCATTTTGTTGGTGAAGAAGATGTTGTCTGCAAGTTGTTTCAAAGGGTGGCCCCCACCCATATTGAAATTAAGAGTTAAGCTTTGAAAAATTAGGAAAGTTAGGCATGCTGTTGAAATCTGTTCCTCCGAATTGTGCTATAAATAGGGGGTAACCCCTCCTTCCTCATCACACCATTTCTAAATTCAGAAGTTCTTATTCTAAAGTACTGTGAGTATTTTTCTTGAGTATAAGAATACTTTGAGCGTAGTTTTCTGTAAGATTTTCTCAGAATAATATCCGATATTTCAGTTAAATCAAGTTTCTACCAAGGTAAAGGATATTATTTTGTTGCAATACTTATGAGAAATATTATTTCCTTTCATACTCTATATTATGTAAGCAATATTATTTCATCTCGTATTCCTAAATTTGAACTTACTATGGTAAGTATTGATTCTATAATTCCTGAAATGATTAGAAATTTCGCTTCATCTAATATCATTTCATAGGAATATTGGTTTGAACTTTTTATCAAATTTGGAACTTGTCATTATGGGTACTGTTCACGGGTACTGTTCACAGTGACTGTTCATGGGTACTGTTCACGGGTACTGTTCACGGGCACTGTTCATGGGTACTGTTCATGGGTACTGTTCACGGCTACTGTTCATGAGTACTGTTCACAGTTACTGTTCACGGGTACTATTCACAAAAGAAAAAAAATTCTTTCCTTTCCGATTATCTGTTGTGACCCTTATTCTTGAAATTTAATCCATGTTTTGATCTTCATTCTTAAATTTTACTCCGCTATAGTTTATTATGGCGTATTATTGAACTTGGATAAATTGAAATATGAATCCCTAATATTTGTCTTTCTGTTTCACTTGATTCGTTCTTTAAAATATTTTTCATCATCCTCAGTCCTAAATGATGATATTATTGAATATCTTTGGCCGTAGTGCAAAGATGAATGATTAACTGATGAATATCTTTGGCCCGTAGTGCAAAGATGAATAGGTGTTGAGATGAACATGACCGACTGGTAATACAAATGAATATCTTTGGTCTGTAGTGCAGAGATAAATATTTGATTAAAGATGGTTATTGATTGTTGTTATAGGGATAAAATATTGATGATGGACTTTTAAATCTTAGAAGATAGTAGAACTCATTCTCTACTTAACTCTTCTAATGGTTTGCTGTTTCCGCTGCAGTTGTTGATCTAAAACTTGTTGTCAATTATATTTTATCAGATTTTCCCTGTTGAAGACTAATGATAATTTGTTGTATATTATCTTAGTCATAATATTCTTTATTGGGCTAGTTGAGCTCACCCTTTTCCTTTTTGTTCCATTTTTCTTCCAAGGAGGTGAGAACATAGCAGGAACTAGCCGTGGTATGCACTAATGGTTCAAGATTGATGCATTAGTAGTCCTCACAATTTTTTAAAATAGTGAATGAAAAATTGTAATGAGGACTCCTTTTGAGTTTGTATACTCTCTGTTAGACTATATTTGTATTCAAGCTCACAGTATATGTGTTGTCGTATTTTGCACGACAATTGTATTATGAAGTTGTATTTGTTTCTGTACCATGTATTTGGCGACTCAGAATGGGTGATGTATACCTATTTTGGGGGCATCACAGTTGGTATCAGTGCTTAGGGATATGGTCTCTGGCAGAGATCGGGGAATAGAACTAGGAGGGGAGAGACGAGTAATCCTTCGCTAGTGTGTCATACCAAAGCTTATTTGTTGGTCAGTCGAAGTATATGGTTAATATGTGACATGTTAATTTGTTTGATTAACCATTGTTTTATGGCAGTATTTAAGAATGGCTGCTGAGAATGTAAACAATGGAGTGTATGAGACTGTGGAACAACCTTTAGTCACAAACCAGGAGGACGCACAATAGGAAGGCAATATTCCTCCTGTAAACAACACTACTGAGCAAACGATGAATGATGGAATGTTTAGGAGCTTTTTGCAATTCATGCAAAATCAGACGAAGGAGACTCATGCACAAAATACGGGTGGAAATGCTAGCAATGCGCGGCTTGTCACAGCCAAGCAGTTCAAAGAGTTGGGACCACCCGAATTTAAGGGAAAGCCGAATCCGATCATGGCAAAAACGTGGGTCAAGCAAATTACCAAGATATTCGATGTCTTGGGATGCACGGAGGAACAGAAGGTTCCATTCGCCACCTTTATGTTCCGCGGTGAGGCAGACTACTGGTGGGAGTTTGTGAAGCGTACCCAGCCAGCCGCACTCAACATGTCTTGGGAAACATTTCAGAAACTATTCAAGGACAAGTACTTTCCTGAAAGTATTCGTCATATGAAGGAGGTGGAGTTCATCAGGCTGGAACAAAACAACATGACGGTGTCCCAGTACGAGGCGAAGTTTGCAGAGTTGTCCAGGTTTGCACCTCATTTGGTCGAGAATGAGGAAAAAATGACGAGGATGTTTTTGAGAGGTCTAAAGCCCGAGATTCGGCAATATCTTATCTCTCATAAATTTTCTTTATATTCAGATGTTGTAAACAGAGCTCAATTATTAGAGCGAGATAACGAGTACGTTCAACCGAGGGACCACAACCAGGATCATACCGGTGATAGCAGTCATCAGAACAACGATAACCAACGGAGAAAGAAAAATACGGACAAGAGCGGCAACCACTCTGGTGGTAATCATGGCCATGAGAATAGAAGAAGCGAGTCGGGAGGAGATTTTAAAAAGAGGAGATTCAACAATGACACTGTGAAGACGTCAGCACCAACAACAACTGGTTTTAAGGGAGGAGAACGACCACCAGTTGTATGCTATAAATATGGAAAAGAGGGACATATTAGCCCAAACTGTCCACAACAGTTTAAGGTATGCTTTAATTGTGGAAAGGAAGGACATATCGCTCGAGATTGTACTATAGCGAAACCAAGTCCAGCGGGGATGGTGACTCAAAAGGCTATCCCAGAAAAGTCAAAGTCAACGGTTCCTGTAGCAACTGGTTCCTAGAAGAGCGTTTGTCTTGACTGGTCATAGTGCGAGGAACCCAAACGAGGTGATCACGGGTAAGCTAATCATAAATTCTTGCGAAGTTTATACCTTACTAGATACCGGCGCTACCCATTCATTTATTTCTCCTACTTGTGCTCAACGTTTAAACTTCACACCTGAGAAATTGGACTTTGACTTATCTGTGGAGACTCCGTTAGGAGAAACTTTCATCACATCTATTGTTTATAAATCCTGTTTGATCTAAGTTGGCACCATCACCTTACCTGTTGACCTTATCTCTTCAAAGATACTTGCATTTGACGTGATTTTAGGGATTGATTGGTTAACTACTCATCATGCCAAAATTGATTGTTTTCGTAAGGTTGTTAGTTTTCATATTCCTAACGAACTTGTTATTCGAATTCAAGCAACCAAACTCTTTAATATCAAGCCATAAAGTCATTCGTTTAGTAAAAAACGAATGTCAAGCTTTCTTAGCCCATGTCACAGACTTGAATAAAAACACGTCAGATTTGAATAATATTTCTGTTGTTAGAGAATTTCCTGACGTATTTCCTGAAGAATTTCTTGGCCTACCTCCAGAGCGTGATATTAAATTTTGTATCATCTTTGAATCCGGTACAAAACCAACTTCTAAAATCTCATATCGAATGGCTCCTATTGAACTTCAGGAGTTAAAAACCTAACTGTTGAAGTTTGTACCCGAGCCTTTATCTAGTGACTTCCTTTGTAGAATGCACTGAAGCCAGACTCTCCGTAGGGGATGCCATATTCATACGGTAGTAAACTGATAGGTGTCATTGTGACGTACTATCCAAGATTGGGATATGAGTCACAGTTGAGAGCAACCTAAGTCAGTAATCGAAATACATAGCTTTCTATGCTTAGCTGGTTATTATCGATGATTTTGTAGAAAGATTTTCTCGAATCGCTACTGTATTAACTCAGTTGACTCATAGAGATACAAAATTCGAATGGAGCAAGGAATGTGGGAAGAGCTTTGAAGAACTCAAGGGGAGACTCATTTTGGTACATGTTCTAACCATACCATCCTGGAAAAACGAACGTGGTAGCTGACGTATTGAGTAAAACATCGTATACGAGTACAAGTATGACATTTTTAAAGACCCATTTTGTATGACTTACAAATGATAGAGATAGAGTTGAAGACTCTAGGTACCCATGCGATGATATACGAGTAGAATCGACTTTTACCGATAAAGTTAAAATCGCTCAAGCTACACACCGGAGCTGATGAATATGAAGAAGATGATACAAGAAGTCGTTATTCAAAAAATGAGAATCGGCGATGTGAGGAAAGCTCAAACCTTCGATTTATTTGAAATCCTCGATCGAGTAGGAACTGTGGCCTATAGACTGGCCTTAATGCTAAGTATGTCGCGTGTTCATAACATTTTTTCACGTATCGATGTTACGTAAATATGTGAAAGACCCGAACCACATTATTGAGTTAGAACCAGACGAGATAGCCAAAGATTTAATGTACGAGGAGGTACCTGTTAAGATCTTGGATAGGAAGGAGCATGTCCTACGCACCAAGGTTATACCACAAGTTAAGGTTTTGTGGAGGAACCATGCTATTGAGGAAATGACATGGGAGTTGGAGTCAGAAATGAAAATGAGGTATCCTCACCTTTTCGATACATCAGGTACGTACGTCAATTTCGAGGACGAAATTTCATAAGGAGGGGAGGTTGTAAGACCCCAACTTTTTATAAATAAAATCGAATTTTCTCTAATTATTATTCTTGATTAATAAGGTGGTAATTTGATATAATACTTTGGTTATGGATGAAATGTGCAAATTTTGTAAAATAAACAAGTGGTTATAAAAATATTCATTGTTATCGGGGAATATTCGTTTGGTCGTGGAATATTCTTTTTGTCGGGAAATATCCGTACGACGGCGCAATCATTTATGGGTCTCATAACAGAATAACTGTCGGATGAAGAAAATGACAAATATGAGTTTTTATAAATAACGCCGTAATTGTTACCATTAACACTGTTGGATTACCTGGTGGTTAAAATATAGTAATACGCGTTGTTGCACAGTAGCACACGGTATTGCACAATATTTTTGAATTATTGATTCTTACGTAAGAAGGCACTACTCAATAATTGTTACAGTAATTACTGTTCAATATTTTATTGCTTCAATAATTAATGCATTGATATTTTTTATTATTGTTGTTTCAATAATCATCACTGCACAATATTTCCCATTACCAGATCAATAATTCATATTATTTGAATAATATTATTAGATAGCATTATTGACAATGTTTAGAAAGTTCTGTCTAAGGAGAGGTTTGGTCACCTAATTGCGCGCTAGTAAGGAGAAATCCTTATTGGAAAGCTCCCTCTTTCCTGAGAACGGCCTGGTTGTCATAATTGTGATTCTGTACTATTATTTATGAATAATTAATTATTGATTTATATGAAGGAAATATTTATTTGATGCGGATATAAATGATGGATCTATTTATGTGGTTAATCAAGGATTTTTTTTAGCATGAAATAATTGTTGAAAGTTTGACAATTATTTTTTTTCGTTAAAATATTTATTTATATATATTATAATATATATATATATATATATATATATATATATATATATATATATATATATATATATATATATATATATATATATATATATATATGCGCATCTGATTTAATTTTCCTTGAATACTTTTCTAAGTGGTGGGTGATGGATTTTTCGTTGCCTGCAAAGTGTGTTCAAAAGATAGTAGGCACCAACCATTAAAATGAGAAAAGCTAGGAATTTGGGAATTTCATTGCCTTAGCATTATGCAGGAGTTGGTGGGAATGATAGTGTAATTGCAGCATGTGAATTAATGGGTGGAGGTTAGATAATTGATTTTGAATTCTCTACATGCAACTTTTCATAATTGATAAGCCATTTTGTTGGTGAAGAAGATGTTGTCTGCAAGTTGTTTCAAAGGGTGGCCCCCACCCATATTGAAATTAAGAGTTAAGCTTTGAAAAATGAGGAAAGTTAGGTATGCTGTTGAAATATATTCCTCCGAATTGTGCTATAAATAGGGGGTAACCCTTCCTTCCTCATCACACCATTTCTAAATTTAAAAGTTCTTATTCTAAAGTACTGTGAGTATTTTTCTTGAGTATAAGAATACTTTGAAAGTAGTTTTCTGCAAGATTTTCTCAGAATAATATCCGATATTTCAGTTAAATCAAGTTTCTACCAAGGTAAAGGATATTATTTTGTTGCAATACTCATGAGAAATATTATTTCCTTTCATACTCCATATTATGTAAGCAATATTATTTCATCTCGTATTCCTAAATTTAAACTTACTATGGTAAGTATTGATTCTATAATTCCTGAAATGATTAGAAATTTTGCTTCATCTAATATCATTTCATAGGAATATTGGTATGAACTTTTTATCAAATTTGGAACTTGTCATTACGGGTACTGTTCACGGGTACTGTTCACAGTGACTGTTGATGGGTACTGTTCACATGCACTGTTCACAGTGACTGTTCACGGGTACTTTTCACAAAAGAAAAAAAAATATTTTTTTCTTTCCTTCCCGATTATCTATTGTGACCCTTATTCTTGAAATTTAATCCATGTTTTGATCTTCATTCTTGAATTTTACTCCACTATAGTTTATTATGGGGTATTATTGAACTTGGATAAATTGAAATATGAATCCCTAATATTTGTCCTTCTGTTTCACTGGATTTGTTCTTTAAAATATTTTTCATCATCCTCAGTCCTAAATGATGATATTACTGAATATCTTTGGCCGTAGTGCAAAGATGAATGATTAACTGATGAATATCTTTGGCCCGTAGTGCAAAGATGAACAGGTGTTGAGATGAACATGACCGACTGGTGATACAAATGAATATCTTTGGCCTGTAGTGCAGAGATGAATATTTAATTAAAGATGGTTATTGATTGTTGTTACAGGGATAAAATATTGATAATGGACTTTTAAAT
Source organism: Panax notoginseng (assembly GCA_016801055.1). NCBI lineage: Eukaryota > Viridiplantae > Streptophyta > Magnoliopsida > Apiales > Araliaceae > Panax > Panax notoginseng. The sequence goes on along the minus strand of CM029021.1, from coordinate 61,920,089 downwards.
CTTAGAAGATAGTAGAACTCATTCTCTACTTGACTCTTCTAATGGTTTGTTGTTTCCGCTGCAGTTGTTGATCTAAAACTTGTTGTCTATTATATTTTATAAGATTTTCCCTGTTGAAGACTAATGATAATTTGTTGTATATTATCTTAGTCATAATATTCTTTATTGGGCTAGTTGAGCTCACCCTTTTCCTTTTTGTTCCATTTTTCTTCCAAGGAGGTGAGAACATAGCAGGAACTAGCCGGGGTATGGAGTAATAGTTCAAGATAGATATATTAGTAGTCCTCACTATTTTGTAAAATAGTGTATCAAAAATTATAATGAGGACTCCTTTTGAGTTTGTATACTCTCTATTAGACTATATTTGTATTCAAACTCACAGTATATGTGTTGTCGTATTTTGCACGACAATTGTATTACGAAGTTGTATTTATTTCTGTACCATGTATTTGGCGACTCAGAATGGGTGATGTATACCTATTTTGAGGGCGTCACACATATCATTCCCAGGAAAGAGGGGGCTTTCCGATAAGGATTTCTCCTAATTGGCGCACAATTAGGTGACCAAACCCCTTTTCTTGACAGAACTTTCTAGACATCGTCAATAATACAAATAATAATATGAATAACTTTGTCGTCTCAATTATTAATTTAATAATATAAAATATTGTGACAATAATTGAATCAATAACGTGAGATACTATGCAGCAATTATTCTAGCAATAATTGAGTGAAACTGAGTGACTTCTCACGTAACATCAATAATCAAAGATATTGTACAATACTGTGAGCTACTATGCAATCACGCGTATTACTGTACTTTTGTCACCGGGTATTTCAACAGTTAATGATAAAACTTTCGCCATTATTTTTATAAAAAGATATTTCTGTCGTTTTCTAACTCCGACAGTAATTCCGTTTTGGGGTCCACTAATAATTGTGTCGTCGTACGAATATTCCATGACCAAACGAATATTTTATGACAACTTGTTTACTTTGAAAAATTTATAAATATTACCCACAACTATAACATTATATCAAATCAACACCATAATATTTAAAATAATATTTAGAGAAAATTATTCTTTATTCATAAAAGTTGGGGTCTTATACCCATTTCCTCATAGGCTAAAAGACAATAGGAAGGGTACTCAATTTGAAGAAATTTTGGAAGTATTTAAGCAAGTTCAGATAAACATTCCATTACTTGATGCTATCAAGCAAGTACCTTCTTATGCCAAGTTTCTCAAAGACTTGATCACTCAAAAAAGGAGAACAAATGTTCCGTAAAGGCATTCTTAGCTGAATATGCAAGCTCCATTATTCAATGCAAGATTCCTGTCAAATTTAAGGACCATGGATGTCCAACAATCTCATGCAAGATAGGAGATCATCATATTGAGCGAGCTTTGGTAGATTTGGGGGCTAGTGTGAACTTACTGTCATATTCTATGTATATGCAGTTACATTTAAGAGAGTTGAAGCCCACACCAATGATAATCAAACTTGCTGATAGGTTAGTGAAAATTCCTAGGGGTGTTATTGAAGATGTTCTGATCAAGGTAGATACTTTCTATTTTCCTATGGACTTTGTTGTCCTTGATACTGAGCCTATTCAGAACACAAGTGGCCAAATTCCTATGATTTTAGGGCGACCATTTCTTGCTACATCCAATGTCCACGTCAATTGTAGAAATGGTGTGATGAAAATTTCTTTTGGGAACCTCACAGCCGAGCTAAATGTATTTGACATTAGCAAGACCTCGATAAACACTGATAATAATGATTTTGGACAAGTCCATTTAATTGATAGTCTAGTAGAGGAATCTTTCTTGCAAACTTGTAAAAAGGACCCATTAGAAGCTTGTTTGTCACATTTTGGTTGTGATTTCGATATTGATGAATCTATAGAGTACGTTAATTCACTTTTGGATTCAGTGCCTGTCATGGGTACACATTCTTTCCAACCAAAACCAGTGCCTCTCAATCTCTCGTTGACTCCCCGACCTCCTTCTATTGAAGAACCACCAAAGTTGGACCTGAAACCACTGCCTGATAATCTGAAATATGCATTTTTAGGTCCAGCAGAGTCATTGTCTATTATCATTACTTCTAATCTCGATAATGCTCAAGAGAAAAAATTACTTGAAGTCCTTCATGAGCATAAAGAAGCTATTGGGTGGTCTATTATAGACTTGAAAGGAACCAGCCTGTCCGTTGTCACGCATAAGATTCACTTAGAAGAGAATGCAAAACCCTCTCGTGAACCACAAAGAAGGCCGAACCCAATGATGCAAGAAGTAGTTAGGGCCAACGTACTCAAGCTTCTTGATGCAGGTATTATATACCCAATATCCGATAGTAAGTGGGTGAGCCCTGTGCAAGTAGTTCCTATGAAGTTAGGGATTACAGTGGTGGTCAATGAGCATAATGAGTTAGTTCCATCTCGTGTTCAGATGGGAAGGCGTGTTTGTATTGACTACAGAAAATTGATCTCAATGACTAGGAATTATCGTTTTCCCCTTCCTTACATTGACCAAATGCTGGAAAGGTTAGCCGGTCTTGCTTATTACTGCTTTTTGGATGGTTATTTTGGTTATAACCAAATTTCAGTCGATCCATCTGATCAAGAGAAGATAACATTCACGAGCCCTTTCGGTACATTAACCTACTAACTTATGTCTTTTGGACTATGCAATGCACCTGCCACTTTTCAGCAGTGTATGATTTCTATATTCTTTGACATGGTAGAGCGATTCTTAGAGGTTTTCATGGATGATTTTTCTGTGTTTGGATCATCTTTTGAGGAATGTTTGAAACACCTAGCTTTAGTCTTAGAGAGGTGTAGAGAAAAGAATCTAGTGCTTAATTAGGAGAAATGCCATTTTATGGTACAAAGGGAAATTGTTCTTGGGCATATCATCTCCAAAGAGGGAATTGAAGTAGACAAGGCTAAAGTAGAATTAATCTCTAACCTGTCGCCCCCACGAATGGTTAAGGAGATTTGCTCATTCTTAGGTCCTGCTGGTTTTTATAGGTGTTTTATCAATGATTTTAGTAAGATTGCTAAACCTCTATGTAGTCTTCTCTCTAAAGACGCCCCATTCGTATTCGATGAAGCATGCCTAAAAGCCTTTGAGACTTTGAAATCCACTCTGACCTCCGCACCTATCATTCGGTCACCTAACTAAAACCTTCCATTTGATATCATGTGTGATGCCTCTGATTATGCAGTTGGGGCAGTTTTAGGCCAGAGAATTAATAAAGTCCCTCATGTGATTTACTATACAAGCAGGATCTTGAGCGATGCTCAACTCTATTATTCAACCACAGAGAAGGAGTTGTTAGCAGTCATATTCGCTTTAGACAAATTTAGGTCCTATCTCTTGGGATTGAAAGTCATTGTCTATTCAGTTCACGCTGCTTTGAAATATTTGTTTTCTAAGAAAGATGCGAAGTCGCGACGGATTCGGTGGGTCTTGTTGCTACAAGATTTTAATTTGGAGATAAAATGTAACGCCCTGAAATCCTGTCTATCTTCACACCCGAATTTCGTACGTCACGAGTACATCATTCATCCAGCATACATCATTATATACTGAAATATAATAACGTACACTCTCAAATCCTAGGTTATGGAAACCTTATAACCTCTTTTATTACAAATAATAATAATACATTATTCATTTCATCTTACAAGAGTAACTTTTATCCGCCACCAAGGATACATAACAGTTCATTAAACTAGTCTATAGTTCAGTTTCATCTTTCTACATTACAAGTCTTCACTTGATCTTCTCGCTCATTACCATTCCGAATAGCACTTCCTCTAGATACCGTCAGCTTGATCTTTACGGGATCCTTAAGTTCTTTTAACCTCGTCCGCTGAAAATGTTTTTCATTTAAAGTAAGTGTGAGCATTCAATTGCCCAGCAAGTCATAATAGTTAAACAAACAACTTCAAAAGTTTAAACATTTCTTTAGAACTTCGATAACCGAACAAAGGTTATGAAGCAGCTTGAATAATAGGAATAGTCTTGATTCCTATCATCTTAAAGCATCTGCCATTTTCACTTTGAAATACTTTCATTCCTCTACCTCTTTCATACACATCCTGTCTGGCTAGAATTATTAGCACAGACTTAATCAATAACGGTTCATGTATAAACAGAGCATACTTGTATTGAACAATCAATCACAGAACAGTTCATATCATAGAAACACCGAAGTGTTCAAATTGTGGCACAAGGCCTCATACATACTACCACTTTGTACATATATCGCGCATATGCACATAGGCAAGACTTCTCAAGTTCAACATATGAGAAGTTTAAGAAACTAGCATTCAATTAGAATATGAATGAAGTTAAGAAACTTACCTTATGACCAGCTACAGCTTACGCTGAATTGCTCAATCCAATTCCTATATAACATATAAGGAGAAAACATAAATACCAATTAGTTATATATTGAACTTACGCATTGGTTTACTTAACTTTACTTTTAAGGTTCACGTTTTTGCAATATAAGTTTACGCGACTAACTACCTTTACCAGTTTTTGGCTTTATGACATACGGATATGTCTTACTCAGAACGTTCATCATCTTGGATGATTTATATTCTTATCTAACTCACATTCAGCTTTTATTAATCTTATTACCGTTCATTACGACTTTCTTGATAATTCATATCTTATTTAATACTTTCGTTATCCATTACATGAACCCCATGTTCATTACTCGTTTTTAGTGTCGAAGCCATACCGATCGTTGTATGCTAAGACCGATCGTCCATCGCAACAACATTGATTTCACAGCGTCTATACGCTTCACACTTATATCTCATTATCATGACATAACATCAAAATGTTATTCATTACCCTCGTCTCTCAACATCTAAGGAAACACAATCATAGCAATCCCTCACGTTCGTTCATCGAGACTACGGTCCCCGAATATTGGTTACGTAACCCGCACTTACAATCGTTGTCTTTTAATCTTGTTTAATCTTTTCGTTCAACCTTTACTGTAGGTTTAATTCACTTAATTAAGTGTTACATTAATTGGACATTATGTTCTTTATCGTCCCTTATGTTTCCTCAAGAGTTAAGCAATTAAAAGCTCTTCTCTAGCTTTTCTTTCACACTGGCGCTGCGGCGCCACCCTCTTCATTAACTCTCACTCTGCAGCGTGAGTTCTTTAGGAACGTTTCTACCGTTCCTAACCAAGCAATAAGCATCTAACTTATACGCGATTGTTTTAAACTTGTCCATCAACAACAATTAAACTACGATGGTTTTAAATTTGTCCATCAACAACGTTCTTCGTGTTCTTCGCGTGTTCTTCATGTTCTTCATTCGTTCTTCATTTTAATCGATATTTTGGATTACGATTTCACTTTTTCTTAGAATTTGATGTTATAGAACACCATTCCTTACTTAATTCACCTACTTGTTCACAATATTCATTCGGATCGCTCAAAATCCTTACGAATCTTATACTTACTTAAAAAATTTATTTACTAAACTTCTAATTCTTATTTCTTCATTTTCTCATGAATTCAACCATATGAAATCATTTCTAACATCATCTTCTCTCTATTCTCATTAAGCTATGTCTTTGAACATATAAACTTAAAGAAAATTAACCTAGGAGTTAGGTTTTAATACCTTTCCTCTTTATTTCTCTTCCGCTATACAAAGTCGGCGATTTGCATGCTTTTCTATTTCACGATCACTTTCGATACGATCATTCATGCTCATGCTCTTCCTTCTCCCTCATCCTCCGATCTCTCTCTCTCTCTAAGATGTAGGATTTTCAAAATCCAAAATAATGAGCTCAAGCTTCCTATTTATAGATTTTCAAGGCTAAGGGCATTTTAGTCATTTCGCCCCCACCTCCTTACTATTCCCACCTCCTCCAATAACTTAGCCACCAAGTCTTCTTAGTCATTAAGTCTTCTTAACCCTTAAGTCTTCTTAACCATTAAGTCTTCTTAACCCTTAAGTTTACTTACTCATTAAGTTTACTTAGCCCTTAAGCATAAGCACTTTACTTAATTATTAAGTTTGCTTAGCTCTTACTTAACTTATCCCTTACTTAGCCTTTAAGACAAAATCGTATTCTACGCATCTCATTCTTGTATTCTCGTAATCTCTTCGTATATCTTCGTACGATATTCGTATTATACGTCGTAATAATCTTCGTACTATACTCGTATAATAACTAGTATTATACTCGTATCTCTCACGAATAATAACCCTAATTATTATACGTACTCATAAAACTATTTTTCCATAACTGAAATACTATTGAATATTCCATCACGTCTAAAAATTTTACGTAATCAATAACTTATCAGAATTTCAAAATAAATCTCCGAGCAGAAACGGATGAATAGTGCCTATTTCGTCTTTTTTCCCGAAAATATTTTTGTTCCCGGAAAATTTTTATTTTCGTCTTGAAAATTTCTATTCGTTCAATCTAGCTCGTAGCCAGAATCCTCCCGACTTATAATCATCCTAGGTTATAGAACGATTAATAAACACATATCACATAATTGTATTAATAAAAATTCATTTTATTAATAACTAATTCTTTAAACTTAAATTTTGAACAACCCGAATTTTTGGGTCGTCACACTCTTCCCCCCTTATAAAAATTCCGTCCTCGAAATTTCTTAAAACCACACCCTTACCCGGGTCATCACATTCACCCCTTCTTCACAGAATTTCGTCCTCGAAATTTTAGCCTACCCTTCTTCTCAACTTACCTTCAACGGAGTTCTTATCTTTCCATCATTCCTAACCCCCATAACCTATCAAGAATCATAAAGTAGAAGGAATAACGAGGAATATAAAATTTACTTTAAAACGTTTCATACTTTTGCTGAGGGGTCAAATCGACCATGAACTCTTACTAGATTAAACAGTATTTCGCCATAACCTTTCTTCCACGGTCAGTTTACAATCACAAAGAAAGTAAACTACCTCTTCCATGTTCTCCTCAGACTTGATCATTAGATTCCGCACTAAAATAATTTGGTTTGGCACAAGTTCTCAAAGAATGCTCGATTTTCTTATAACATGACATACCATTTGTCTTCGCCAAAACAATTAGCTTAGACCATCCCAATAAATTGAACATCACTTAAAACATTCGTTTAGTCAACTCACTTGACATCGACTACTTCTTTAAATTATTTTCGCAATACATCAAAACGTTTTATGACGTCATGATACCGTACTTTTCACAGTACGTTGAGGACTTCGTCAGTTTGTGACTTCGTCATTTTACATCATACCATAGCGGGTTGTTGATCCTAAGATCACAACCAACACCAGGTTCAATTGCATTAATAACTCCATCTATTTACCATCCTTGCATAAAATGCACTGATGATATAAAATTCATTTTAATATTTTAAATTAATTTCTGTCTAGCCGAAGCAATTAGCATAGACATACTAAGAATAACTCTTTTAAAATCTATTGGTTCCAAAAGTTGAACCAACCCTTTCCTTTTAAAAAATGTACATATCAGCACGAGTTCAATAAACTTCGAAATCTAGCATAGCTAGATGACTTGGAATATCCTATTCTCCATATTCCTTCATTGTCTTACTGCGACAATACTTAATCTTCTCTATCACCTTCATTGCTAAGTCTACTGAAAATACTTACTTTCAGCCTAAACATTCCTATACCTTAGTCCAGCCCCATCAACTTACCACACATTATGAGTTCAGGAACTTTCCACAATAATATGAGTTTAATAATATCCAGACAGACCATAGGCGTCCATTCGCTGAGACGTTCAAAAACATGCCATATAATTATGAGTCATGAACTTACCATAAGTCTGAGTTTCAGGAACTCGCACCTACCTTATCGTTCTCTACCTATCAAGTATATACATGAGAAAAGATTCACCTTCTCATCATATACATCTTCATAGTTCGACATACTATTCCAATGATTATCACAACTAGAAGCTAAGTGATTGTAGAACCAAACATAATTCCCTGCCCATACAGAAAATTGGGTAACTCAGCTACTGACCGATATAGGAAGCTAAGCGGTTGTTACACCCAGGACAATTCTCCGTCCATACAAAGAATTGTTCAACTTAACAACCATATCGCATAAGAAGCTAAGTGGTTCTAAAACCACGTACAATTTTTCCGCCCATACAAGGAATCGTACAACTCAGCTACTGAAATGAGTCCTCCATTAAAATTTTAGAACTTCTAAATCTCTCTTTACTTAACACGAATTTTCTTTAATTCGTATACTATCCTTTATAACTGAATCTAAGTTCTTCTTCCCGTACTACTTCATAGTACCCTTCATCCATAGCATTAGCTATAAATCATTCATCGTTTAACAGCTTATCTATTACTACGATTCACTATAATCACGTGGTGATCTTCTTATCGTTCTCTCTACGATTATAGTCTTAGGTACTCCTATCTAAGGTTTATAACCTATCAGCTCTGATACCAACTAGTAACGCCCCGAAATTCGGTCTATCTTCACACACGGATTTCGTACATCACGAGTACACCATTCATCCAGCATACATCATTATATACTGAAATATAACAACGTACACTCTCAAATCCCAAGTTCTGTAAACCTTATAATCTCATTTATTACAAATAATAATAATAATACATTATTCATTTCATCTTACAAGAGTGACTTTTATCCGCCACCAAGGATACATAACAGTTCATTAAACTAGTCTATCGTTCAGTTTCATCTTTCTACATTGCAAGTCTTCACTTGATCTTCTCGCTCATTCCCATTCTGAATAGCACTTCCTCTAGATACCGTCAGCTTAATCTTTACGAGATCCTTAAGTTCTTCTAACCTCGTTCGCTGAAAATGTTTTTCATTTAAAGCAAGTGTGAGAATTCAATTGCCCAGTAAGTCATAACAGTTAAACAAACAACTTCAAGAGTTTAAACATTTCTTTAGAGCTTCGATAACCGAACAAAGGTTATGAAGCAGTTTGAGTAATAGGAATAATCGTGATTCCTATCATCTTAAATCAACTGCCATTTTTACTTTGAAATACTTTCATTCCTCTACCTATTTCATACACATCCTGTCTGGCTAGAATTATTAGCACAGACTTAATCAATAATGGTTCATGTATAAACAAAGCATACTTGTATTGAACAGTCAATAACAGAACAGTTCATATCATAGAAACACCGAAGTGTTCAAATTGTGGCACAAGGCCTCATACATACTACCACTTTTTACATACATCGCACATATGCACATAGACAAGACTTCTCAAGTTCAACATCTGAGAAGTTTAAGAAACTAGCATTCAATTAGAATATGAATGAAGTTAGGAAACTTACCTTACGACCAGCTACAGCTTACGCTGAACTGCTCAATCCAATTCCTATATAACACATAAGGAGAACACATAAATACCAATTAGTTATATATTGAACTTACCCATTGGTTTACTTAACTTCACTTCTTGGGGTTCACGTTTTTGCAATATAAGTTTACGCGACTAACTATCTTTACCAGTTTACGACTTTATGACATACGGAGATGTCTTACTCAGAACATTCATCATCTTGGATGATTTATATTCTTATCTAACTCACATTCGGCTTTCATTAATCTTCTTACCGTTCATTACGGCTTTCTTGATAATTTATAACTTATTTAATACTTTTGTTATCCATTACATGAACCCCATGTTCATTAATCGTTCTTAGTGTCGAAGCCATACCGATCGTTGTATGCTAAGACCGATCGTCCATCGCAACAACATTGCGTTCACAACGTCTATATGCTTCACACTTATATCTCATTATCATGACATAACATCGAAATGTTATTCATTACCCTCGTCTCTCAACGTCTAAGGAATCACAATCATAGCAATCCCTCACGTTCGTTCATCGCGACTACGGTCCTCGGATATTGGTTACGTAACCCACACTTACAATCGTTGTCTTTTAATCTTGTTTAATCTTTCTGTTCAACCAATACTACAGGTTTAATTCACTTGATTTAGTGTTACATTAATTGGACATTATGTTCTTTATCGTCCCTTACGTTTCCCCAAGAGTTGAGCAATTAAAAGCACTTCTCTAGCTTTTCCTTCACGCTGGCGCTGCGACGCCACCCTCTTCATTAACTCTCGCGCTGCGGCGTGAGTTTGCAGCACCTGGCTTCCCGGTCTGACGGCATGACTGGCGCCGCGGCGCCAAGCCCTAACTCTTGAAATTTTTTCTAAGTCTTTAATTGTTCTGAGACGCTTACTTCCCGATCTCATAACTTATTCATTATAACTCGGAACGAGGTCGTTCCAAAGCTATTCCCTTCCTTATCTTACGTACTTCAATCACCCTCGGACAGAACTTTGTTCTGAATCAGTTAACGTGCCATTCGATTGGCTTGATCTTCACCCTTCATTCATTTTTACGCTTTTAATGTTCTTCGTTCGTTCGTCCGTAATTCAGTCATCCGAACTCGGAACTCGTTCGTTCTTGAGTCTACGACTCGTGTTTTCTATGTTCTCTTACTTCCTTATGAAACCCTATACGTTCAGGTTCATTTACTAACTTCCTAATTCTCATTCGTCTTTTACGAAATATTCGCCATAACTTCGTTATAGATAAGTTTTAATCCGTTCTTCAGGAACGTTTCTACCGTTCCTAACCAAGAAATAAGCATCTAACTTATACGCGATGGTTTTAAACTTGTCCATCAACAACAATTAAACTATGATAGTTTTAAATTTGTCTGTCAACAATGTTCTTCGTGTTCTTCGCGTGTTCTTCGTGTTCTTCATTTTAATCGATATTTTGAATTACGATTTCACTTTTTCTTAGAATTTGATGTTATAGAATACCATTCCTTACTTAATTCACCTACTTGTTCATAATATTCATTCGGATCGCTCAAAATCCTTACGAATCTTATACTTACTTAAGAAATTTATTTTCTCAACTTCTAATTCTTATTTCTTCATTTTCACATGAATTCAACCATATGAAATCATTTCTAACATCATATTCTCTCTATTCTCATTAAGCTATGTCTTTGAACATAGAAACTTAAAGAAAATTAACCTAGGAGTTAGGTTTTAATACCTTTCCTCTTTATTTCTCTTCCGCTATACAAAGTCGGCGATTTGCAATCTTTTCTATTTCACGATCACTTTCGATCTGATCATTCATGCTCATGCTCATGCTCTTCCTTCTCCCTCATCCTCCGAGCTCTCTCTCTCTCTCTAAGATGTAGGATTTTCAAAATCCAAAACAATGAGCTCAAGCTTCCTATTTATAGATTTTCAAGGCTAAGGGCATTTTGGTCATTTCGCCCCCACCTCCTTACTATTCCCCGTCCTCCAACAACTTAGCCACCAAGTTTACTTAGCCACCAAGTCTATTTATGCACCAAGTTTACTTAGCCATTAAGTCTTCTTAACCCTTAAGTCTTCTTAACCATTAAGTCTTCTTAACCCTTAAGTTTACTTACTCTTTAAGTTTACTTAGCCCTTAAGCATAAGCACTTTACTTAATTATTAAGTTTACTTAGCTCTTACTTAACTTATCCCTTACCTAGCCTTTAAGACTAAATCGTATTCTACACATCTCATTCTCGTATTCTCGTATTCTCGTAATCTCTTCGTATATCTTCGTACGATATTCGTATTATGCAACGTAATAATCTTCGTAATATACTCGTATAATAACTAGTATTATACTCGTATCTCTCACGCATAATAATCCTAATTATTATACGTACTCATAAAATTCTCAGAACTCACTTTTCCTAACCCTTAGATTTTGAGTCCACAGTTGAAAACTTAATTTTTTCCATAACTAAAATATTATTGAATATTCCATCACGTCTAAACATTTTACGTAATCAATAACTTATCAGAATTTCAAAATAAATCTCCGAGTAGAAATGGATGAATAGTGCCTATTTCATCTTTTTCCCCGAAAATATTTTTGTTCCCGAAATTTTTTTATTTTCATCTTGAAAATTCCTATTCGTTCAATCTAGCTCGTAGCCAGAATCCTCCCGACTTATAATCATCCTAGGTTATAGAACGATTAATAAATACATATCACATAATAGTATTAATAAAAATTCATTTTATTAATAACTAATTCTTTAAACTAAAATTTTGGACAACCCGAATTTCTGGGTCGTCACATAAAAGATAAGAAGGGAGCTGAGAATGTTGTAGCAGATCATTTATGTAGACTCATAGTTGATTTCTTGAGTGATCCTTACCCATAGTCGATACATTTCCCGATGAGTAGCTGATGCATGTTTCCCAATCACCTCGGTATGCGGGCATTGTAAATTATCTTATCACACATGAAATGCCAAATCATTGGTCTAAGCAAGATAAATGTAAATTCTTATCAGAGGTGAAGCACTTTTAATGGAATGATTCATATCTCTTCAAGTATTGTCCTGATCAGGTAATTAGGCGATGTATCCCTGAGGAGGATCAAACGTAAATTCTCTCCTTTTTCCATGATCAGCCACGTGGATGCTATTTTAGTGGAAAGAAGACAACTGCTAAAGTTTTGTAGTGTTGATTTTATTGGCCTTCCTTATTTCATGATGCACATGCCTATTGTGTAGCTTGTAAGAGATGCCAAAAGTTAGGTAGTCTCACGCGATGAAGTATGATGCCCCTTACTCCCATTTTGATAGTATAAATCTTTAATGTGTGGGGGATATATTTTATGGGACCCTTTCCTAACTCATTTGGCAATCTCTATATTTTAGTTCTCGTCGACTATGTGTCAAAGTGGGTAGAGGCTATAGCGTGCAGAACAAATGACCACAAAGTGGTGGTTAAATTTTTAAAAGAGAACATTCTTGCACGATTCGGTACACCCCGTGCTATCATTAGTGATAGGGGTTGCACTTTTGCAATTAACCATTTAAAGATCTAATGAAGAAGAATGGGGTAATTCATAAAGTGTCAGCCGCGTATCACCCACAAACTAGTGGGCAAGCTAAAATTTCAAATAGGGAGATTAAGCATATCTTAGAGAAGGCCGTAAATCCCAACAGGAAGGATTGGTCAATCTGATTGATAGATGCTTTGTGGGCATACCGTACTGCATACAAGACTCCCATTGGAATGTCCCCTTACCGCTTAGTGTATGGCAAGGTATGTCATCTGCCTGTTGAATTGGAACATAGAGCTTTTTGGGCTGTTAAACGGCTTAATTTTGATGTCGACCAGGCAGGGAATCATAGAAAGCTTCAAATTGCTGAGTTGGAAGAGATAAGGAATGATGCTCATGATTGTGCAAAATCATACAAGGAAAGGATGAAGAGGGTGCATGATCAAAAGATTCTTAGGAAATCCTTTCACCCTAGCCAGAAAGTTCTTCTATATAATAGTCTTCTGCATCTATTCCTAGGGAAGTTGAAGTCTAAATGGTCTGGCCTTTTCTTAGTCCAGCAGGTGTTTCCTCATGGGGCCATTGATATTCAGAATCCCAAAGGTGGTATTGTGTTTAAAGTGAATGGCCATCGTTTAAAACCATTTTTGGACTTGAAAAATCCAGAAGTTGAAGTTATGCTTTTGGAGGATCCCGTTTATCGGGATTGATTTTTTTTAGGCCATGATTCATGTATATTTATTGTTCTATTTCTAGCAAAAGTGTAGGATTATCTCTTTGAACTTTAAATCTGGAATTTATTGAGCTGTCCATGTGACAACCCCAAAATAGGTCAATTCCATCCAACCTATTCTGAGTCGCCAAATACATGGTACAGAAAATAACTACAACTTTATTACAATAATTGTCATGCAAAATACAACAACACATATGCTGTGAGTTTGGATACAAATATATACCAAATGTGACTCATGTTCCAACCGTGGACAGCACCTCACAATGACACCTTACATAAAGGTATAATAAAAAACTATTTTAGAAATTAGAATCTTTGGAAAGTGCTCAAGGAAACCTTCGTACATGGGAGGCCAGGCTTCTAGGTTATGATAGATATCATATGGCCACAGAATTATCCTTGGTTGACCCAATAGACCCCAAAGAAAAACGAGAAGATTACTATCATATTCTTCCCAATGGTGAGTCTTCTCTTGACTTATCATTATCTCCACTATCTCTAATTGAGAATTATACTTCAAACAAACACCAAGATTATATAGGTAGTGCTCGTAAATATACTCAACAAGTGGATGAGCACAATCTTGTCTTATGATGACACGAGGTTGTATGTCATTAGACATCTTGTATGATAGTGGCAAAACACCCTTCCAACGTTGGGTTCGCTTCACCCTAGATGATTCACCAAATATAACTACTAAATGATGACCACCGTTCTATTCCCCTGTTACCCCCGCTCGACCCAGCTACACTCTTATTACCTGAAAGGAATTGTGAAACAGAAGGGTGAGCACAACTAGCCTAGTAAAGAATATCATGACTAAAGATAAATAAGTTATCAATAGCCTTCAACAGAATTAAATCAGAGATTTAGAACATATGGTAGATGATAAAAATTTCAACCATAGTTGCAGCGGAACGAACAATCCATTAGAAGAGTCAAATAGACTACAAAGTCTATTATCTTCTCGATGTTAAAAATCCACCAATAATGTTTTATCCCTGTAACATCAATCAACAATTCTGGTCCACAATCATATGAATAACTCGTAATCATAATTGTAGTTCTAAATTCCTCTTCTCATCCAGGACGAAGATAATTTTCATCACCTATCTTTACGTGAAACATCAAAGATCATGAGTACACCAAATCACATTTCCTATTCATAATCATACTAATAACTTCATCTTTGCACTACGGCCAAAGATATTCATTTGTATCACCAGTTGGTCATATTCATCTCAACGCCTGTTCATCTTTGCACTACTGGCCAAAGATATTCAACAACTTGTCATCTTTGCACTACGGGCCAAAGATATTCATCAACAATTTATCTTTGCACTACTGCCCAAAGATATTCAACACCTGTTCATCTTTGCACTACAGGCCAAAGATATTCAGCAGGTAATCATACATCTTTACACTACAGGCCAAAAATATTCATCAACAATTCATCTTTGCACTATTAGCCAAATATATTCAACCACAGGTCATCGTTGCACTACAGGCCAAATATATTCATCAACAGTTCACATTTGCACTATAGGCCAAATATATTAATATCTCAAAGAAATATATAATCATTTCAGAATTTATATAAACAATAATTATAACCATGTTGATCAATTCACCTTTTCACTTAAGCTAAAAATATTCAATTATAAATTCAATGGTCATGATCATACCAGTCAACAATTTAACTTTACACTACTGGCCAAAGGGAACCCATAGTCATGATCATACCAAAATCTACCCATCTTTACACTCATGTCAAAGAGAAATATCATCATTAGGGTTATAAAAATATTATATATGATAATAAAATCAATATAATCAACATATAGATTTAATCTCAAGAGTAATATTCATAAATCAACTATAATTTGGTCAGAAAAAAAAAACCAATTTTGTCGTGAATAGTAACTCGTAAATAGTAACTCGTGAATAGTAATTCATGAATAGTAACTCGACATGAAAAAGGTAGAAATTCCACAATAAAATTCATACCAATATTTCGGTATAATGATATTGAAAGAATAATATTTCTTAAGCTTATAAACAATTTATTTTAATTGTTTACACTTTACTAAATAATGCATTTAATCATCCTAAAATGCCAAACTCAGAAGATTTTATTACCAATAACCAAAACCCTCATAAAAAATCTGCATATATCTCATATAGGATTCTCAAGCCATAAAATCCTATTTTCCAATTTTCTTACTTCACATAACATATTTTATTCATTTACTCATAACTAGTCTATTTTCATGAAAAATACCAAATAAGTTCCAAAAATATTTCTTTTCTGGGATTTAGCAGAATATAGTCCCATATTGAGCATATATTTTTATCAGAATTTTTAAAACTCATTTACTATTTTTCATATGGCGAAAACCGTCGAATATTTAGACATTTATCATAAATTGTACTTTTATCCAAAAATTTCAAAATTCACAGAGTACACTAATATTATATAGATATATTTCCAATAAAAATTTCATCAATTTTGGAGTTAACCACAAGGAGTTAAAAGCGGTTACTTTTAAAATAGTCTTTCGCCGTAAAATTCATAACTCTTAATCTATATATCCAAAAATCACCATTTTTGGACACAATCAATAAAACTCATCAAAATATCATTTTAAATTTTTTCAGAATTTTCTGAAGGTCAGAAGAATTACGAACTGAAAAACATAATAACCCTTAAAATCCCTTACCTCAAGAGAGCAGTACTTCGGATGAAAAACTAGAGGAAACTTCTACTAAATAGCAACTCTCAAAGTATCTAAATACTCTCACAAATATGCTTGATAATATAGAGAGAGAAAGAGAAAAAACTTATGAATTCTGGTGTGATTTTCAATTCTAACTAAGCACCTATTTGTAGGAAAATGCTAGAACGCCAAAGGAGACTAAAATAATAAAATATTATTTTTCTTTTCTACACACCAACCATCCAAGACCAGCCATCCAAGCATGCCAATTCTGAAAAAATATAGCAGCCCACATGTTATTAACACCAACCAAAGTGGGTCTCACCCTATAATTTAATAAAAATTATTTTATTTTTCGAAACTTCAATAATTCATAGAAAATAGCCATTTTATAAGAAAATTCGAATCTCGCGAATTTTTATAGGAAATTCAATTCTCTACAACTTATAGAAGAAAGTTTTTCCAAATTCTAAACAGAAATTAATCGAAATCTATAAACGGACGATTCTACAGGCTATAATCAAATTTCAGTCAAAAAATGGGGTCCACCGACACACAAAATATGTGTTAATCATTTAATACAATAAAAATACTCTTCCTCCTCATATACTCATATATCCCACATTCATTGTAAAACTATCACCACTATTATATTATTAAATATAATAATAAATTATTTTATCAGAAAAAATAAAATATCATTTTTGAACAATTGTCACTTAAAAAAATTTCTCCATCTATATCCACATAAAATTAATATTTTCCTCATTATATAAATCAATAATTAATTATTCACAAATAATATTACATAATCACAGTACTGGCAACCAGGCCGTTTCCAAGAAAGAGGGGGCTTTCCAATAAGGATTTCTCCTTACTGGCGCGCAATTAGGTGACCAAACCTTTCCTTAGACAGAACTTTCTAGATATTACCAATAATGTTATCTAATAATATTATTCAGATAATATGAATTATTGCTCCGATAATAAAAAATATCGTGTAGTGACAATTATTGAAACAACAGTAATATAAAATATCGACGCATCAATTATTGATTCAATAAAATAAAATATTGAATAGAAATTACTGTAACAATTATTGAGTAGTGCCTTCTCACGTAAGAATCAATAATTGAAAAAAAAATATTGTTCAATACCGTGTGCTACTGTGCAACTACGCGTATTACTGTATTTTAACCACCAGGTATTCCAACAGTGTTAACGGTAACAACTACGCCGTTATTTATAAAAACTCAAATTTGTCATTTTCTTCATCCGACAGTTATTTTGTTATGGGGCCCGCAAATGGCTGCGCCGTCGTACGAATATTCCCCGACATAAAGAATATTCCACGACCAACGAATATTCCCCGACAACAATGATTATTTTATAACCACTTGTTTATTTTGAAAAAATTTCACATTTCACTCATAACTTTAAGTTTTTATCAATTTAACCATTTACTGAATTGTAATTATAAGAAAAATTGAATACTTTTATTTCATAAAATTCGGGGTCTTACAGTCCATACGGGGCATACATTCATATTCAGGTGATATCCTTCCTTTACTTATTTACTTGTCTTTATACATTGCAGATAATGTAAGTTTTAAGTTGGGGGGTGGGATTTATTCGCCTTATTATTCCATGCACTTCACATACTTTATTAGGATATAAGCAAATTATTTTATTTTCTTTAAAAAAATAAAATAAAAAAAAATTAAATAATGTATGCAATGGTTCTTGAGCTGGTATTGAGTTTCCCTTTGTCTAGTTGATGCAATAATGATGACGCATTCGTCTTAATTCTTTACGTGTGCATGCTTAGTTCTCATACTATCATTATTAAGAGAAATTTATATGATCTCTAATCCTCATTTTATTTGAGCACATAAGACAACTAATGCATGACTAGATGGATGAGTGAGTATAACTTAAAATTTCTTGAAAAGCATAAATGCGGAGACTAAATAACTTGTGAGATTTGAGCCAATCATTCTATTTGAGGGTTTTTACATCAACTCTAAGTTTTTTACTGAAAGACGTATTTTGTTGAGTAGTCTCATTATTCTTTGCTTTGATTGAACTCTAGAAAGGTACGTTTATGAAATGTAATTTCTTTTGAAGGATTCATAATATTGCTTGAACTGAAGAACTCTAGACCTTAGGAAGTGACTTAGGCCATCTTTGATAGCTGACATATAAGCCTAATCCCACCTTTAAATTTGTACTGTTAGTTACCTTTTTGAGCCTTTTATATAGCCTTTCTTTGGTAGCCCAATATCTTTACCCTACTCCAATTTGGAGTGTAAACCATATTTATGGCCTACCCTTTATCTAAGGATGTGTTGAGATTATCTCTTTTTATGGGCAATAGTGAAAAGTGTGCTTGAAGGAAAAAATAGAAGAAAAGTGATGAAATCTCTTGTAAAAAAGATGAGAGAAAATGCATAGAAAGGAGATGTGAAAAATGATGTGAAAAAAATAGAAAAATTGAAGAAAAGCTCAAATGAAGTTGAATTAAGCTCAAGTGTTAATTTTAGAGCTCAACATGTTTCTTAAATCTTTGAATCCCTTATATATTCCTTCGTTTCATAACCCTTGACCAAGACTTTGCATTATATCCCTAAAAAGTCCTAATGATCCTTTGGAATAAGGTTTAGAGGTGAGAGTAGTGGAGGGGATCCGTTTATACATTTCTCCTTTCTAGTGGTTTTTATCCTTTCATGAGACTCTTGTTCTTTCGTATATAGCATTTTTCATATATATATATATATATATATATATATATATATATGCATGTGTGAGGCATTTGAATTTGAATACATTTACTCTTTATAGCCCGCATGTAAGGAGAGCATTTACACCTATTCTCGACTGTTTCATTTGTTGAGTGTATGCCAGGCGAGGAGTTGAATCAAAGCATAGTTTTGATGGAGATTTAAAGTTTTGCTTAATTTGATATCAATGATGTTATGTTGTTGTCGATTCACACACTCACAATGAGATTGGCAGGAATGAAATGTTTTTATTGATCTTGCTAGTTTGAGAACTTTGATGTTGCATGTGTGTCATATTGACTTGGCATGTGGGTGTTTTAATATCTTTGTTGAGTTATTTGTGTTGGTTAATAAAAAGGGAAATAGATTTTAAAAAAGAACCATTGCATTCGAATTTTGTTGGTATATTCACTGTAAACCATCAGGAGATAAAACTCCTCCTACTAGGGACACCTATAGATTTAAAGGTTTGTAGTATACGCTAAATACTATCGTGTTCCCTACGAAAGTGGCTTAGCTGTATGTAGGATTTTATTTGTTTCATTTACTTAGTTTTTATTTTGCTTGAGGACTAGCGAAATCTAGGTTTGGGGGTATTTGATAATCATATCATTTATATGTTTATTTCCTCTTAAAATAAATTTTTTAGTCCAATTTTACATTAATTCTATTTTAGTTGTAATTATTTATTTATTTTGCAATCAGGTGCACAATAATGAACAAAGCCAATGCAATCTCCCAAAATAGGACCCACCATAAGAGCATGAGGGGACTTGGATTATAAAGCAGCCGCATGAAAAAGAAGCAAAAAAAAATTTCTTTGATATATTAGAAGTGAGCATCGCAAGTTCGAAAAAAAAATTGTTTAGGAGATAAGGAGCATGCGAGAATCAAGGAGAGGAGTCAGGAGCAAATATTCAAAAAAATTGGAAATGAAGAGGAAACCAAGGAGTAGGACTCCTTTTTCTTTGCTGGACTTTGAATAGGAGAGAGAGATGAGTAGTTGACTTAGTTGGGGAATGGAGTTTGTTTATTTTATTAATTTATTTTTCTTCTTCTCGTTTTATACAAGGGAATTGAGTTTGTTTATTTTATTTTAATTTATTTTTCTTCTTCTCGTTTTATACAAGAGAGTAGTACTGTTTTGTATTCCATTTTTTTTCTTTGTATTCAAGTAGTGAGGGATTAACAATTTATTAAAGGAGCAGCAGCAATACATGGATAAATTTAATTCATTTCTTTTTCCAATTGATTAGTACATTCAAGTAAGTACTCTGTTTATTTAATTATGTATTATTTTATTATGTTTTGTGTTGTAATTTCAAGCATGTTAGGCTATATTATTTTCTAGGGTTAAGGGTGAGTATAATTGATTGATTCCATTGCACATATTCATGCCAATTTATTCTACTAATTAAGTGCTTTCGCGCTAAAAATAATTATTTCTATTGGATGCCTATTTTTGTTGATAAAAAAATAAGGTTGGATTCTCATCATTATTTATTGGATTCAGTTTATAATTTGTTAAAAGTTGATATAAACTGTGTTTTGATGGAAATAACGAGTATTTTGATTTTATACATATGTTTGGCTATGAAAGAATTAACAATTTGATTTTACAAATTAATTGGACATAATTGATTTTATTTTCCGCATTTAGTAGTGTCGAGAGACCAGACCAGTGCGAGATATAGAGTAGAGTATTGGGCATGAATATTAGGAAAATAACATCAATTATATAACTCCACCAACCTATTATTTTATCATTAATTATTTTATTTTGCGTATTTTTAGTTGATAAAAATTCCCTCGAAAATTTTAAGCTAGATTAGGAGTTAATTAAAATTAGTGAGTGAGAAAAGCATGTTCCATTCGTCAAGTTCTTAGGATTCGACCTCACACTTGTAAGCTATACTAGTATTAGATTCGTGCACTTGCGAGTAAATAAAACAACCACAACAAACATCCACTATGGCTTGTACAATTAACATTTTTGAGTGCTACCACTTAAAAGATAATTTACATATCTAGCACCCCTCTTTGACGGATCACAAAAAGGAGTTATAGAACTCAAATGGTAGTTGATCAAACTAAAGGAAAATTAGGGTTTCTAGTCCCTTAAGGGCATAGTTTCCTTTTCTTTCTTGTTGATACCTATTCTAACACTCAAAAATGTTTGATTCACACATGAAACACTTTATATCATGTGAATCAAGATTTTTTGAGTTTAGAATATAAGCTTTCCAATTCATCAAAACTTTAACAAACTAAAGAAAATAAGCTATTTGAAAGGGTTAAACCTTGTTCTTCTTGCACACCTTCTTCTCCTACCAAAGTAGTTTATATAATTTGATTTCATACACAAAGATCTCTCTCTTTTTCCCACTCTAGACCCCTGGCCACTCTCTTCCTTTTCTTTCTCTTTTGTTTTGGTTTGCTAGCTAGGAAATGAGAAGTAAAGTGAAGTAAAAAGTGATTTTTTCCAAATATGAAAAGTATATATACTGGGTTAATATATATAGATATATTAGGTATATCTATCTATAATCTCCCATCTCTTGCCCTCCATCACATGTCTTTCACATGGTTTGCACATGGTTTCTAACTAAGTGGCCAAAAAAATGGTGACACCTAATGAAGTTCACATGCTTTCCACCTCCCTTCACATGGCCTTCACATGCCACCACATGGCCTCACTTTTGTTTTGTTTTTTTATAACTTAGTCGATGAAAGTAGTATGCACACAAGCCACTCATGTTTGATGATAAAGCATATACTTTGTAACAATCTTATTCATTTATTAATAAAAAGTATTAATTTATTAAAGGCTTTTTATTATCTACATGATTCTGCTTTATAATATGTGATAAACCAATAGTTTTAGAATAATGATGATGATCATTGTAATGAGATCTAAATTCTTAGAAAGCTTAAAACTAAAATAGTTCCCAATCATTGGATTACTAAATTGGGGATTAGCGAATCCGAATAGATTGGTACATATGTTGCTTGCTCATTAGATGAGGATGATTGATCTCATGATCATTTGTGTGAAGACATTAAAGCAAGTATGTAGGTACTTATTAGAGAATAAGTTCACTAAATGTGGCTCACTAAGAAATACCTAATGGAGTTTTACTTGCCTGCCAATAGGAATTCCTATAGTGATAGTAGTACAAGTGATCCTTAGACTTGAGATCATCACAGTATCTTGTGTATGATGAGTTATACTTTGACTTATTCCTTAAGACCCTTAGAGTATATCACAGGGTACGCTTGGGTATAATAAGTTGTACATTGAGATAATGTATGATCAAAAAAGAATCTACCATTTCTAGAAAAAGAAGAGAAATGTCCTATGTGGTTCGATAAATGACAATGTGACGAACAAGAATTTTGTAATTTAATTTTAATATTTATTGAATTAAATAAATATTTTTTGATGATTTAATTATTAGATTTAATAATTAATCGATGCAATTGTGGTAGATTAATTTAATTTTATGTGTTACATTTATTAAATTAATGTAGAGAATTTTTATTATTCAAGTATGTGATTATGTGAG
Source organism: Panax notoginseng (assembly GCA_016801055.1). Lineage (NCBI taxonomy): Eukaryota > Viridiplantae > Streptophyta > Magnoliopsida > Apiales > Araliaceae > Panax > Panax notoginseng. The sequence goes on along the minus strand of CM029021.1, from coordinate 61,897,368 downwards.
CTTATTGAATTAAATGAATTATTTAATTAAGCATAATGTTATTTAATTAATTTAATTATTAATTAGAGAATTAATAAATTGACATTATTTATTAATGAAAAATTTAATTATGTGATTATGTGCATTATTGAGAAATTATTATATTTTATTTAAAGTGAATTAAATAAAATATTGATTTATTTTATATGGATGTGACATTATTTAAACTATATAATAAAGCTTTATTAAATTAAATGATTTTTAAAACCTATTTTTTTTAGCTAGCCAAACATGGCATTATGAGGAGTTAAGGCCAGTTAACCCATGACTGGGTAACTGGCCACCAACGCGTCAGTTGTTTATTATTTAGTTACGTATTCTTTTATTTCTTCTTCATAATTGCCTAAGTCTAGGAAGCATCATAGAAAGAAATACAGAGAAAAAGTAGAGAGTCATAGAGAATTCAGAGAGAAAAGTTAGAATTTGTGAGTGCGTACTTATCAATTATTGTGAAAGGATCATCATTGATCACCTCTTCTAAATTACTCTGGGTAATTTCTCCAAACCCAATTCCTATTTCACGTCTTTTAGTTTTCATAGAATGGCTTTCACATTTTTCTGTAAATCTCTGTATTTGGGAGATATGAGATAATTATAACTTTATATATGGGTTGATATGTATCAAATTGTGTGTAATTATGTATATGTTGCAAACCATAACATCAGTGTTATGAAAATATGTCGTACATATGTTATTTCAAAATAAACAGAGTACGTGATATGGCCATATGGCCTTATATGTGATAATTGATCTATTGATTATATATTATCCCTAAAATTTACACTCTTATATTATTGAGCATGTTAATACGAAGAGATCAAGCCTTAAACGAACGGATTCGGTGTTATAACGAATCCGTAATGTTAATTATAAGTTTTTGTTCAAAATCCTCAAGAACATCAAGAACAATCCATTTTTTTTATGATTTAAATATGTGATTATATGTTTTAATGGGTTAAAATCACTTTATATATGTTGGGTTATGATTATACATGAATTATAACATGTGGGTATATGTGATTTGGTGAAATTAGTGTTAAAAATGTGTTATTTTCGCTGAACTCTGTGTTCTTCGCGAACTGAGAAACAGTTTCTGGAGTCTCGCGCCGCGGCGCCAACTCCAGAACTGAAGTCCCGCGCCGCAGCGCCACTGCGCCGCAGCGCCAAGACCCAAGCCACGGCGCCATAGCGCCGCAGCGCCAAGGGCCCGGCCACAACGCCACCGCGCCGCAGCGCGACTCCTTAGCACATTAGTGGTGCCGCAGCGCCACTCTCCAGAAAATGTCAGAAATATATTTTTTTTAAAATGTTAAAGTCTAACAAGTGTTAGTGGATTGATGTAATGAACATGTAATCATGTTAGAGGTATTATGAGATGATAAAATAGTTGTTTAACATATAATAAAATATTATATGTGAATTGAATTATTAAATACATAATTAGTTTGATAATTCATGAAGTATAAATTATGTGACAACGTGATAATTTGACTAAGTTTAGTCAATAATTAAAATAGACAACGAGAATGGGTTATGTTGATTAGTTAGTAATTAACTGGTTTTGAATGTGAATGGTATGTAGGATTTAATTCAAAGAACGTGCTTAGTTAAAGTGTAATCTACGCACGAGGCAAGTATCCTATCCCTAACTCCATTCTATTGAGCAAGTTTATTTAAACTTAAACGTTACGTTTATGTTGAGCAAGTTTCCCTAACCCTACTTGTCATTATTGTTCAAGTTTATTATTTACCTTGAATAAATTATCCTTGTTATTATTCAAGTTCAAGCACGATATTAAAGATTAATTATCTTTCCAAAGCATGATTCAGTTATACAATAATTGTCTTATTGTATACTTTTGAGGTTATTATTCAAATCGAATATCAATTATTGTTGAACCTTATTAGACTAGTTAACCTTATTGATTCAACTAGTCCATAGTTGATGAGCGTTCTAAATTTCAGAACCCTTGATGAATTTATCCAAACCAAACTTCCTTTGGTGCGGACTCGAATGTCAAACTGAGATGAACAACCCTGTATAGGGGATTATTTACGCTTTAGCGCTAAGATATTGTGCACAGTATGGTACTAAGGGCTGATCTCCCTAAGTACGAGAAGAAGGTCCATAGTCTTATGACTGTTAAAGGTTTCAAGTATAACCCTTGTTAACCTAGGACATAGTTCAAGGTCTTATGACCCTCAGAATTCTTTTGATTCTTGTTATTCATTCTTGATTCAAAAGTTGAGCTCTTATTCAGACGTCTTTGATTTATTCGCATGTTATTATACTGTTATTTCATTATTATACTTGTGGGCATTTGTGCTCACTCTTGCTTAATAATAACATTGCAGTTAAGAACGAAAGAAGTGATGAACCTTCCACTAGTAAAGGCAAGGGCAAAGTTAGCAACTGATGAAGACTTGTTATTTTAATTGATGATGTATTTATGTTTAAGACTTATGTTGTTGTTTAAGACTTATTTGTTTAGAATTCCGCACAGATGTTTTAAGGTTAGTTAACCTGGGATTGTATTATTATTATTCAGATGTTGTAACCCTTAAAGGGAAGATTTTATTTTCTATCTATTGCATGGTTGTTTTATTGGGTAGATAGATAGATGATATTTGTACAGTGAACACCAAATCCCGTGGAATCGAAGTACCCGGATTTGGGGGTGTCTCAGGTTGGTATCAGAGCTGTAGGTTATGAACCTTAGGTGGGGGAAACAACCTTAGGTAGTAGCCTTATAGAAGAAGATAGAAATTGAAAACTCTTATCGAGTTCTAAGAAATGAATTTTTGTAATTCATTGAAGATAATAAAATATATTATGTGTTTATGTGTTAAGTATGCGTTAGATAGTATGACTTAGCAACTAAAACTTAAAATTTTGTTGTCAGGATGAAGAATGTTGGAGAAGCTAGTCAAGCTGGGGAGGAAGAACCCCGATTACCTATAGTACCTACAGAGGAGAAGACCCGAGACATACATGTTGTTAGGGAACAGTTAGTTCAGAGGGAGTCATCTCCATTGATCACCGTTGTTGGTCAGGAGCATGAACCTGAGATTGATCCTGAGGAGGGTCCTGAGGAGGAAGAAGAAGAGGAGCTACCATGGTACACTGTTGATGCTGAGATGTATGACACACTATATGATCGTAACGTGGAGTTACAAGATGAGGTTCAGGAATTGACTGAGCGAGCGACTGTTCAGCAGTCTACTTTAGAGGAGAAGGATAGAGAAATTGTGACCCTTTATACACGTTTAGGAAACGTGGAGTGGGATCTGGTTCATGAGAAGGGTCAAACCAAAGATAAGATCGAGGAAATAGAGAAGCTGAAGAAGGAACTGAAAGAAACCTCTAGAAGATTGAAAATAGCAGAGGAAGGATGGGTAAGAGAATCACATCGAGCTAATCATGCAGAAGATGATAGTCGTGCTAAGAAGGCGAAGATTGGAGAGACATACTCCACACTTAACAAAGCAATGAATGAGACCCAAGATCGAGTCTTGAGGTACCCAATCCAGTTTGAAGGTCTACCATCGTACATGCTAGATCGTAGGACGATATCTCGTATCATGGAAGAGGAACGTAGCAAGGCTATTCGGAGCCTTAACAGACAGTGATAGTATTAGTATTAATTATGTGAAAACTATTTAGTAGTTAATGATGTAAATTCCGATGTGTTTATAAACAAAGGAATATTTTGATGTTTTAAATCCTGTAGATTCTTTATCTCGGGATAGTTGATGTAAATAGCAGTGATGCTATAGTTTGATGTTAAAACTTTTGATTTGAATAAAATATATCAATTGTTTGAGATGATGTGTTAAATGAGTATGTTTAATTGTTGAGTAATGCCTTAACTATTTAGAGAAATAAATAAAGTTCTAATAAGCGTGTATTTAACAGAAAAATGCCGCCAAGGAGAAGACAACAACGTCAACCGGCTCAGGAAGAGTCAACCAATAATAACAATAACGCCAACGCTAATCCTGTTCAGCAGTTGGTGAACTTACTGATGGGAGCAATGAATAATCAACCTCAAGCTCCACCAAACACAACGTTTAAAGACTTCAAGGCGGTGGGACCACCAGAGTTCAAAGGTTCCAGAAACCCGATCGAGGCTCAAACGTGGGTGATGGAAATGGAGAAGGTTTACGACGTTGCTAGGGTTCGAGAAGATCAGAAGACCATTTTTGCGATATTTATGCTGAAGTCTGAGGCTAGCTACTGGTGGCAGGCAAACAAGATGCGAGGAGGTGAAGGTGTAATTACGTAGGAGAGATTCAAAGAGATGTTTTTTAGAAATATATTTCCCCGCTAGTTCGCAGAATCAGATGGAGGTGCAATTTTTGGAACTGAAACAGGGAAACATGAGCGTGCCTGAATACGCGGCTAAATTCGATGAGTTGGCAAGGTTTGCCCCGTATCAAGTACACACTGACGAGAGGAAAGCCAGACGATTCGAACAAGGACTGAAGCCTTGGGTATACAGCAAGGTATCAATGTTTCAACTTAACACGTTTGCGGGAGTTTTGGAAAAGGCCATTCTCGCGGAAGGAGGAAGTGATGCAGTGACTAAGTACAATCAAGAACAGAAAAAGAAAAAGAGTGAGAATGAAGGTAATAACAAGACTGGTGGAAGTAATACTGGGAATAATAATAATCAGAAGAAGAAGTGGACAGATAACTCGACAGCTGGAAGTCAACACAGAGGGCAGAAAAAGAAGATAGAAGCATGTCCGACTTGCGGCAAGGCACATCTAGGAGTTTGTTTGAAGGGAAAGAGAGTGTGCTATAATTGTGGTCAGGAAGGCCACATAGCACCAAATTGTCCAAACCCAAAGAAGGGTGCTTGTTTCAACTGTGGTTCGAAAGATCATTTAGCAAGAGACTGTCCCAAGAAGGGATCGGGAGGATCAGGACAAGGAGGAAATCGGGGAAATAGCAGTGGACATACCTTAACCATCACCGGACCACCTGCAACAAACCGACCAACCGCCAGAACTTTCAATATGACGGTGCAGGATGCAATCCAGTCTCGTGATGTGGTGTCAGGTATCATTCCAATCAATGAAATTAATGCTTACGTTTTATTTGATTCGGGTGCTACTTGTTCCTTTATATCCGATGACTTTGCTAATAGTTTAGATTTGCTTAAGGATGAATTGGAATATCCCATGATTATTGAAATTGCGAATAGAGAGATAATTCCTGTTAAGCATGTGTATAAGAATTGTAGAGTGGATATTAAGGGTAATATCATGAACGTAGATCTTATCCCTATTCGATTGGGGAAATTCGACGTTATATTTGGTATGGATTGGCTATCCAATTATGGGGCTGTAATTGACTGCCAAAAGAAGTGTATTAACCTTATGACTCCGTCAAAGGTTGTGTTTTATGGTAGCAAGTCGCCTAGACAAGTGAGTTGTCTGACGATGTTGCAGGCCATGAAGTTATTAAGACAAGGCTGTGTAGGATATTTGGCTTACATAGTCGACAGTCGAAAAGAGAACCCAAAGGTAGAGGAGATACCGATTGTGAGGGACTTCGTCGATGTATTTCCAGACGATTTGCCAGGACTTCCACCAGATAGAGAAGTAGACTTTGTGATTGATTTGGCGCCCGGAACTGCTCCAATATCGAAGGCACCATACCGAATGGCGCCAGTAGAGATGAAGGAATTAATGGTACAACTACAAGAATTGTTGGACAAAAAGTACATTCAACCGAGCGCATCGTCGTGGGGAGCGCCGGTGTTGTTCGTGAAAAAGAAGGACGGATCGATGAGGCTCTGCATTGACTACAGAGAATTAAATAAGGTCACGATTAAGAACAGATATCCATTACCGAGGATCGATGATCTGTTTGATCAATTAAAGGGAGCAAAATACTTTTCCAAGATTGACTTGAGGAGTGGTTATCACCAACTGAAGGTGAGGCCAGAGGACGTACCGAAGACAGCGTTTCGAACGCGATATGGTCATTATGAGTTTTTAGTAATGTCGTTTGGTCTTACGAATGCTCCTGCAACATTTATGAGACTAATGAATGGTGTATTCAAGCCGTTTTTGGACAAATTCGTGGTGGTATTTATAGACGACATTTTGGTATATTCCAAAACCAAAGAGGAACATGAAGAACACTTGAGGTTAACGTTGGAAGTATTGAGAAGGGAGAAGTTGTATGCTAAATTTTTGAAATGCGAATTCTGAATCGAGAGAGTACAATTTCTTGGTCACGTAATCGATAAAGATGGAATTTCGGTAGATCCATCCAAAGTAGAAGCTGTGATTAACTGGGATCAGCCGAGAACGCCATCAAAAGTAAGAAGTTTTCTTGGATTAGCAGGATATTATAGAAGATTCATACAAGATTTTTCTAAGATTGCAACTCCGTTAACGAATTTAACTCGAAAAGCTGTGAAATTTGTTTGGACGGAGAAGTGTGAGGAGAGTTTTCAAGAATTAAAGAAGAGGTTGAGTACAGCACCTGTGTTATCTCTTCCGGATGATACAGGAAATTTTGTTGTTTTTAGCGATGCGTCGCATAAAGGACTTGGCTGTGTGCTGATGCAAAACGGTAAAGTCATTGCGTATGCATCATGGCAGTTGAAGGATTACGAGAAGGGTTACCCAACCCATGATTTGGAGTTAGCTGCAGTTATTTTTACTTTGAAAATTTGGAGGCACTATCTATACGGGGAAAAGTGTGAAATATATACGGACCACAAGAGTCTGAAATATATTTTTACACAGAAAGATTTGAATATGCGTCAAAGAAGATGGTTGGAATTAATCAAGGATTACGACTGTGAGATTTTATACCATCCGGGTAAGGCTAATGTGGTTGCCGACGCCTTAAGTAGAAAGGGTCGTGAGAAATTGATGATGTTGACTGCTCAGCAGGAGCTAATTGCAGATATGGAGAAACTGGAGTTAGAAGTGAAGTATCCTACGGAGATTGATGAGAAGCTATTTCAGATGCAATCTGGTACAACTCTACTAGATAGAGTGAAGGAGGCTCAGCTTCAGGATGATGAATGCAAAAAGGTAACAAAGAAGATATCTGAAGGAACCGAACCGATATTTAAGATGGATAAGGAAGGAGTACTGAGATTTGAGAGTAGAACTTTGGTACCACCAGTACAAGAGATTAAGGAGGATATTTTAAGCGAGGCTCATAGTTCACGATATTCAATTCACCCTGGTAGTACCAAGATGTACCAGGATCTTAGACAACATTTCTGGTGGCCGAATTTGAAGCGTGATGTTGCAGAATGTGTTGCCAAGTGTCTGACCTGTCAGAAAGTTAAAGCGGAACATCAGAGACCGAGTGGATTGCTACAATCGTTAGAGATCCCAGAATGGAAATGGGAACATATTACGATGGACTTCGTGGTTGACCTTCCGACGACTCAGTATGGTTTATCGTTGACCGACTGACGAAATCCGCGCACTTCCTTCCTATCAAAATCAGATTTAACTTAGATCAGTTGGCAAGATTATATGTGAAAGAGATTGTTTCGAGGCACGGAGTGCCAGTGTCTATTGTTTCCGATAGGGATCCGCGCTTCACATCAAATTTCTGGAAACGTCTTCAGGAATGCATGGGTACACAACTGCGAATGAGTACAGCCTACCACCCTCAAACAGACGGACAGAGCGAACGAACGATTCAAACACTGGAAGATATGTTACGAGCCTGTGTAATGGACTTCAAAGGAAATTGGGATGATCACCTACCGTTGGTAGAGTTTGGCTACAACAACAGTTACCACGCTAGTATTGGTATGCCGCCTTACGAAGCATTATACAGCAGAAAGTGCAGAACTCCACTTTATTGGGATGAAGATGGTGAAAGACAATTGCTAGGGCCAGAATTGGTACAGCAGACGGCAGAAATAGTCAAAGTGATCCGAGCACGACTGGTAGTAGCTCAAGATCGACAGAAGAAATACGCTGATCCACATCGTAAAACTATCGAGTTTGAATCCGGTAGTTATGTTTTCTTGAAGGTCTCTCCCTGGAAAGGGAAGATCAGGTTCAGAAAGAAAGGGAAATTGAGCCCAAGATTTATTGGACCCTTTGAGGTACTGCGAAGAATTGGAGAAGTTGCGTACGAGGTAGCTTTACCTCCAGCACTCGAGAATATCCACAACGTCTTCCATGTTTCTGTGTTACGACCTTACAAACCTGATTACAAGCATGTAATTGAATACGAACCCCTGCATTTTGAGAAAGACTTATCTTACGAAGAAATTCCTGTCCAAATTGTCGACCGAAAAGAACAAGTTCTAAGAAATAAAGTTATATCTTCTGTTAAGGTAATTTGGAGGAACCACAACGCTGAAGAAGCTACGTGAGAACTCGAAGAGAATATGATGAAGAATTACCCTCATTTATTTACTTAATTATTTGTAAGCGATTCTGGGGACAGAATCTTTGTAAGGGAGGGAGAATGTAACGGGTCGAATTTATTGAGTCGTGATTCTGGGGACAGAATCCTTTTAAGGGGGGAAAGATGTGACGAGCGAGAATTTTGTAATTTAATTTTAATATTTATTGAATTAAATAAATATTTTTCGATGATTTAATTATTAGATTTAATAATTAATCGATGTAATTGTGGTAGATTAATTTAATTTTATGTGTTACATTTATTAAATTAATGTAGGAAATTTTTATTATTCAAGTATGTGATTATGTGAGCTTATTGAATTAAATGAATTATTTAATTAAGCATAATGTTATTTAATTAATTTAATTATTAATTAGAGAATTAATAAATTGACATTATTTATTAATGAGAAATTTAATTATGTGATTATGTGCATTATTGAGAAATTATTATATTTTATTTAAAGTGAATTAAATAAAATATTGATTTATTTTATATGGACGTGACATTATTTAAACTATATAATAAAGCTTTATTAAATTAAATGATTTTTAAAACCTATTTTTTTTAGCTAGCCAAACATAGCATTATGAGGAGTTAAGGCCAGTTAACCCATGACTGGGTAACTGACCACCAACGCGTCAGTTGTTTATTATTTAGTTACGTATTCTTTTATTTCTTCTTCATAATTGCCTAAGTCTAGGAAGCATCATAGAAAGAAATACAGAGAAAAAGTAGAGAGTCATAGAGAATTCAGAGAGAAAAGTTAGAATTTGTGAGTGCGTACTTATCAATTATTGTGAAAGGATCATCATTGATCACCTCTTCTAAATTACTCTGGGTAATTTCTCCAAACCCAATTCCTATTTCACGTCTTTTAGTTTTCATAGAATGGCTTTCACATTTTTCTATAAATCTCTGTATTTGGGAGATATGAGATAATTATAACTTTATATATGGGTTGATATGTATCAAATTGTGTGTAATTATGTATATGTTGAAAACCATAACATCAGTGTTATGAAAATATGTCGTACATATGTTATTTCAAAATAAACAGAGTACGTGATATGGCCATATGGCCTTATATGTGATAATTGATCTATTGATTATATATTATCCCTAAAATTTACACTCTTATATTATTGAGCATGTTAATACGAAGAGATCAAGCCTTAAACGAACGGATTCGGTGTTATAACGAATCCGTAGTGTTAAATTATAAGTTTTTGTTCAAAATCCTCAAGAACATCAAGAACAATCCATTTTTTTTATGATTTAAATATGTGATTATATGTTTTAATGGGTTAAAATCACTTTATATATGTTGGGTTATGATTATACATGAATTATAACATGTGGGTATATGTGATTTGGTGAAATTAGTGTTAAAAATGTGTTGTTTTCGCTGAACTCTGTGTTCTTCGCGAACTGAGAAACAGTTTCTGGAGTCTCGCGCCGCGGCGCCAACTCCAGAACTGAAGTCCCGCGCCGCAGCGCCACTGCGCCGCAGCGCCAAGACCCAAGCCACAGCGCCATAGCGCCGCAGCGCCAAGGGCCCAGCCACAGCGCCACCGCGCCGCAGCGCGACTCCTTAGCACATTAGTGGCGCCGCAGCGCCACTCTCCAGAAAATGTCAGAAATGTATTTTTTAAAAAAATGTTAAAGTCTAACAAGTGTTAGTGGATTGATGTAATGAACATGTAATCATGTTAGAGGTATTATGAGATGATAAAATAGTTGTTTAACATGTAATAAAATATTATATGTGAATTGAATTATTAAATACATAATTAGTTTGATAATTCATGAAGTATAAATTATGTGACAACGTGATAATTTGACTAAGTTTAGTCAATAATTAAAGTAGACAACGAGAATGGGTTATGTTGATTAGTTAGTAATTAACTGGTTTTGAATGTGAATGGTATGTAGGATTTAATTCAAAGAACGTGCTTAGTTAAAGTGTAATCTACGCACGAGGCAAGTATCCTATCCCTAACTCCATTCTATTGAGCAAGTTTATTTAAACTTAAACGTTACGTTTATGTTGAGCAAGTTTCCCTAACCCTACTTGTCATTATTGTTCAAGTTTATTATTTACCTTGAATAAATTATCCTTGTTATTATTCAAGTTCAAGCACGATATTAAAGATTAATTATCTTTCCAAAGCATGATTCAGTTATACAATAATTGTCTTATTGTATACTTTTGAGGTTATTATTCAAATCGAATATCAATTATTGTTGAACCTTATTAGACTAGTTAACCTTATTGATTCAACTAGTCCATAGTTGATGAGCGTTCTAAATTTCAGAACCCTTGATGAATTTATAAAAACCAAACTTCCTTTGGTGCGGACTCGAATGTCAAACTGAGATGAACAACCCTGTATAGGGGATTATTTACGCTTTAGCGCTAAGATATTGTGCACAGTATGGTACTAAGGGCTGATCTCCCTAAGTACGAGAAGAAGGTCCATAGTCTTATGACTGTTAAAGGTTTCAAGTATAACCCTTGTTAACCTAGGACATAGTTCAAGGTCTTATGACCCTCAGAATTCTTTTGATTCTTGTTATTCATTCTTGATTCAAAAGTTGAGCTCTTATTCAGACGTCTTTGATTTATTCGCATGTTATTATACTGTTATTTCATTATTATAATTGTGGGCATTTGTGCTCACTCTTGCTTAATAATAACATTGCAGTTAAGAACGAAAGAAGTGATGAACCTTCCACTAGTAAAGGCAAGGGCAAAGTTAGCAACTGATGAAGACTTGTTATTTTAATTGATGATGTATTTATGTTTAAGACTTATGTTGTTGTTTAAGACTTATTTGTTTAGAATTCCGCACAGATGTTTTAAGGTTAGTTAACCTGGGATTGTATTATTATTATTCAGATGTTGTAACCCTTAAAGGGAAGATTTTATTTTCTATCTATTGCATGGTTGTTTTATTGGGTAGATAGATAGATGATATTTGTACAGTGAACACCAAATCTCGTGGAATCGAAGTACCCGGATTTGGGGGTGTCACAGACAACCCAGTAGTCCTTGTGTGACTCCCCTAAATCTAGGTACTTCGTTCCCACAAGACTTGGTGTTCACTATCCAAACATTCATACTATCTACCAAGATAAAATAATATTTAAACCATAATATTCCCTTTAAATAGGGTTAGAACATTAATTCAAAAACATCCCAAGTTATCTAACCTTTGAACATCATTCAAGTGCGGAATTTAAATATTACATTACATCATTATTGAAAAGTCTGTGATCATAACAATAATCAAAAGTACAAATCTGCATCACTTGTACATTTTTCCCTTTCCTTTGCTAGTTGAAGGCTCATCTACCTTCTCAACTTTAGCAGCAATGAGTGTATAAATATGCAAGAGTGAACACAACAATTGCTCAGTGGATATAACAATAAACCAACTGGAAACTAATAATAGTAATTGCCAACAAATAGGCTCATCAAGTCTGAATAATACTCCAACAATGATAATATAACTGAAATCTAAAATATAGAATATATATAACTGACGGTCATAAGACCACGAACTATGTCCACAGTTGTGAGTAACCTTTCAACTCCAACTTTAACAGTCATAAGACTATAAGGACTCCTCGTACTTAGGGGGATCAGCCCTTCATACAATGTATTGTGCATAAACATTTTAACTCTACGCATAAATTATCCCCTAATAATGATAGGGTTGTTCATCTCAGTATTTAGAGTACAAGTCCGCACCAAAGAAAGTTTGGTTTGGATAAGCTTTCAAGGAAAATTTGAAGTTTAACGAACATCAACTAGAGGACTAGTTGAATCATTAGTGTTTGATAATAACAACATGACGTAGAACAATTGAGAATCATAAATGAATTGATTATACATATCAAACTCATGCTTAAGATAACTATAGAGCATGAGCATTCAACAAAATGAATAAAATGGTTAATCTTTGCTTGAACAGTAAAATAAGCTAAGGTTCGAGTCTTATAACATTAGAAATGAAATTCCTGAACGTACATTTAATTGATAGCAAGCTGGAAACTAAAAACTTGCCCAACAAGGTATTAACTCATGAAAAGAATTAACATAGTTCAATAATAGAGACGAGAGTTCAAAAACTACGTTCATTATACAATAATAGAACTTAAGAAACTTGCTTAACTATAAACAAGTTAGAATGAATCCAACAAATGAGAATTTCAAATAACATTAGAGTTAAAGTTTGCTCGAATGAGTTTTAGGAAAAAATAACAGTTAAGATAATAAGCTTGCTCTATCAAAAGAATAAAGTTACATAATGTAATAATAGGACTAACTCAACGAAAGTGTTGAGTTAGAAAACTTTCTCAATGTAAAAAGACAGGGTTTAGAAACTTGCCTTGAGCGTAAGATATAAAATTAAACTAACGATCACCTACACATAATTTTAGAACCACAATACCTATTAGATATGTTAACATACCAAAACGTGTTCATTACCATTTAAATTTCAGAAACTCTAAGGGTTTTATTTCGCAACACTTGTCTAACTTTCATTATGTATACTAAATTATCACCTAACACGTTCTTGATTTACTAATTATTTTTGCAACTTTGAACTTACTAACCACAATTCACTATGTTATGTTAACCTTAACATTACCCATTTAACATGCTAACATAACTTCAAACCATGTTATGATGCTTTCCCAAATCTGCAGCAACAGCAGAAGCCAGAATCTCAAACCAGGGTATGGCTCAGCTGCGCTATACAAAGGCCTTGGACCGGAGCAGCTGCACCAGCGCAGCTGCGCCATTTTTTGCCTTGGCACCGGCGCAGCTGCGCCGCTGCTCAGACAGACGCAGAGAAGGCTAATGAACAGTAGCCGACTCACCCAACAAACACAAATTTCACCCACCAAACAGTGATAACAACACGTAAAATAAATATACAACTATCATAAACATGATTGCTCACATTTACAACCACTTAGCATAATTTATCAACAACTAAAACTATTTTAATTTCTCAATCTTCATGTTTTTTTTATAAAAACTCAATTTCTTGACATTCATCCTAAAAATCATCACTGTGAATTCAATACATGATCAAATCGTCTCATTCAAATTACGTTATGTTCGTATCTCAATGAATTAACATATACAAGTTTCAACTCCAACTTTCACATACAAATTGGCCATTATAATTGATACTTTCATAGCTACACATGAAAACATATATATATATACTGACAAAATCTCTACTACTGTCAGACGAAATTAGCATGCAATTATTGTTTAAACATAATCTCTAAGCATAATAAACATATATAATTGCTATTACTAACTATATAGCAATAGTTCGAAGAGATGAAATTTACAGAACATGTAATTTTGCCATAAAACCCATATACATGTATATACATGTATATAATACCAAGGATGTGAACATACCTTCAATTTCTAATACAAATGATGCTAATCACTGGAATTTGCTGTGAAAATTCGTAACTCTCTCTCAATTTTCTCCGAAGCTCTCAAACTTACTCAATTCTCTCTGTTTAGCAAATAGAATGCGTAAAAGAAAACCAACTAGTATGCGTAATTATATATTACAAAACTGATAACCCTTAATAATGCTACTAAATGTTTTATTAGTTACTAACGTATATAATATAAATGTATTTTATTATTTTAATTTATTTTATTTGTTTATTTTAAATTTCAAAAATTGGAAATACCAAAAGCCATAAGGCTTGTTTGGCAAAACCATTTAATTTTAAAGAATTAAAATACTTAAGCCTTATTTGGTACAAACTAAATTAAACCCTTTTTAATTTATTTTAATAAACACTTTAGTTTATAATTATAATCACATACTATATTTTAATTAAATATATCATTTTAACAAATATCACAAAATTATAATTTCTATTATTACTTTATTTAATAATTTAACATATCATCTAAATTATTAAAACAACAATATAGCATTTCATGTTATACTACAATTCTCTAAATTATAAATTAATTTAATTTAGAAAGATTCCCTAATAAATTTTGATTCATAAATATTTACTAACAACCATCACATTAATAAAATATTTATTTCATCAATTCAATAATAGACACGTCAAATAAATAATTATATTAATCGATAAATATTTAATATTACAATTTAAAATTTTAGATCGTTATATCATTCCCTTCTTATAAAGATTCTGTCCCCAGAATTACAATTCAAACAATCAAATCGTCACATTCTTTCCTACTTACAAAGATTCTGTCCCCAGAATCACAATTCAAACAATCAAATCGTCACATTATTCCCTACTTACAAAGATTCTGTCCCCAGAATCACAATTCAAACAATCAAATCGTCACATTCTTCCTTGCTTATAAAGATTTTGTCCCCAGAATCGAAGACATAGACTAAACAAATAACTCAGGATAATTTTTCATCATATCAGCTTCGAGTTCCCACGTAGCCTCTTCGACATTGTGGTTCCTCCATATCACCTTCACAGAAGGTATCACTTTATTCCTGAGCACTTATTTTTTCATGTCGACTATCTGGATAGGAATCTATTCGTAAGACAAAACTTTACTAAACTGTAACGGTTCATACTCGATCACATGCTTGTAATCGGGTTTATATGGTCACAACACCGACACATGGAAAATATTGTGCACATGCTCCAATTCTGGAGGTAAAACTACCTCATAAGCTACTTCTCCCACTCTTCGCAGTATCTCGAACGGTCCAATAAATCTTAGGCTGTGCTTTCCTTTCTTGCCAAAATGAATTTTTCCCTTCCAAGGAGAAACTTTCAGGAACACGAAATTTCCTGCTTCAAATTCACGATTCTGTCTGTGTTAATCAGCATACTTTTTTTGTCGATCTTGAGCAGCTACCAGTCTTGCTTTGATGAGTTTGATAACTTCAGCGGTCTGCTGTACCAGTTCTGGGCCTAACAGTTGGCGCTCACCAACTTCATCCTAGCATAGTGGAGTTCTGCACTTTCTATCGTATAACGCCTCGTACGGTGGCATACCAATGCTTGCGTGGTAACTGTTGTTGTATGAAAATTCCACCAATGGTAGATGATCATCCCAGTTTCCTTTGAAATCCATTATGCACGCTCGAAGTATATTTCTAGCGTCTGGATTGTCCGTTCGCTTTGCCCATCAGTTTGCGGATAATATGTTGTGCTCATCTTCAGTTGTCTTCCCATGCATTCTTCTAGTCTTTTCCAAAAATTTGATGTGAACCTTGGATCTCTGTTTGATACAATTGACACTGGAACTCCATGTCTTGAGATGACCTTCTTAACGTATAGCTTCGCTAGCTGATCAAGATTAAATTTAATCTTTATTGGCAAAAAGTGTGCAGATTTCGTTAATCGGTCCATTATCACCCAAATCGCATCGTATCCTTTCTGGGTCATTGGAAGACCTACCACAAAATTCATTGTGATATGCTCCCACTTCCATTCTGGTATTTCCAACGGTTGAAGTGACCTGCTTGGTCGTTGATGCTCGGCATTCGCTTTCTGACATGTTAAATACTTTGCAACGCATTCTGCAACATCTCTTTTCATATTTGGCCAACAAAAATGACGCCGTAAATCATGATACATTTTTGTACTTCCTGGATGAATCGAGTATCTTAAGCTATGAGCTTTTGTCAAGACGTCTTCTTTAATATCTTGTACTGGTGGAACCCAAATTCGTCCCTCGAATCTTAACATTCCCTCAGTATCGACCTTGTACCTAATTTCTTTATCCTCAGCCACGCTTTCATTTATTTTCTTGCATTCTTCATCCTGTAGTTGTGTGTTCTTCACTTTGTCCACCAAAGTTTGACTGGCTTCCATCTGGTACAATTTTTCATCGGATTATTATGGAAATTTGATTTCTAACTCTAGCCTTGCCATTGCTGAAATAAGCTCCTCCTTATCAGTTAACAACATCAACTTTTCTCTGCCTTTCCTACTCAAGGCATCTGCAACCACGTTAGCTTTGTCCGGATGATAAAAGATCTCACAATCGTAATCCTTTATCAATTCCATCCATCTCCTTTGCCGCATGTTCAGGTCTTTCTGTGTGAAAATATACTTCAGACTTTTATGGTCTATGTAGATCTCATACTTCTCTCCATAGAGATAATGTCTCCATATCTTCAATGCAAACACAACCGCCGCCAACTCCAAATCATGAGTTGGATACCCTTTCTCGTAGTCTTTCAGTTGCCTTGATGCATACGCAATGACTTTGTCATTTTGCATAAGGACACAACCCAAAAAGTTTCATGTATTATCTGCTAATGATAACACATGTGCCACACTGAACTTCTTTTTTAGTTCTTAAAAACTTTCCTCACACTTTTCCGTCCAAACAAATTTTACAGATTTTCTCGTCAAATTTGTCAACAGAGTAGCAATCTTGGTAAAATCTTGAATAAACCGTCTATAATAACCTGTCAATCCCAAGAAACTTCTCACTTCTGATGGAGTTCTTGGTTGTTCCCAACTTATCACAGCTTCGACTTTTGATGGATCAATTAAAATTCCCTCCTTATCGATTACATGACCAAGAAATTGTACACGTTCCAGCCAAAACTCACATTTAGAGAATTTCGCGTATAACTTTTCTTTCCTTAATGTCTCCAGTGTCAGACGTAAGTGTTCCACGTGTTCCTCTTGAGTTTTAGAGTACACCAAGATATCATCGATGAACACCACTACAAACTTGTCTAAAATTGGTTTAAACACCCTGTTCATCAAATCCATGAACACTGCAGGGGCGTTTGTCAAACCAAATGACATCACTAAAAATTTGTAATGTCCATAGCGAGTTCGGAATGCCGTCTTCTGTACATCCTCCTTCCTTACTTTTAGTTGGTGATACCCACTTCTCAAATCTATTTTCGAGAAATATTTAGCACCCTTCAACTGATCAAACAAGTCATCTATTCTTGGTAATGGATATTTGTTCTTAATAGTAACTTTGTTCAATTCTCTATAATCAATGTAAAGACGTATTGATCCATCATTCTTCTTCACGAATAACACCGGTGCTCCCCACATTGATACACTCGGTTGAATGTACTTCTTATCCAACAACTCTTGCAGTTGTACCATCAATTCCTTCATTTCCACCGGAGCCATTCTGTACTGGACCTTCGATATCGGAGCGGTTCCTGGCACTAAGTCAATCACGAACTCGATTTCTCGGTTAGGCGAAAGTCCTGGAAAATCTTCTGGAAACACATCCATGAATTCCCTCACCACTGGTATCTCTTCCAGTTTCACATTCTTTTTCTGAGTATCGACTATGTAAGCTAAATAGCCCACACAGCCTTAACTCAACAATTTCTTGGCCTGCATAATCGTCAGACATTTCATTTGTCTAGGCAACTTGTTACCATAAAATACTACCTTTGACGGGGTCATAAGGTTTACACACTTCTTTCGGCAGTCAATTATCGCTCCATAATTGAATAGCCAATCCATTCCCAATATCACGTCAAACTCTCTGAGTTTTATCAGGATTAAATCTACTGTCATAACATTCCCCTTAATATTCACCCTACAGTTCTTGTATACGAACCTAACAGGAATTACTTACCTGTTCGCAATTTCTATGTTCAAAGGAAAATTCAGCTCTTCACTAGATATTTCTAACTTCTTAGCAAATTCATCAGATATAAACGAGCAAGTAGCACCTGAAACAAATAATACATATGCATTTATATCATTGATTTGGATAATACCTGACACGACATCATTTGATTGCACCGCGTCCTGCACCGTCATGTTAAAGGTTCTTGTTGTGGGCTTATTTATTGACGTCGGTCTAGCAATAGCCAGTGCACCTCCACTAGCATTTCCCTTGCTTCTAGCTGTCTCACCCGTCTTCTTCTTTGGACACTCGCGAGCAAAGTGATCCTTTGACCCGCAGGTGTAGCAAACATTTTTCTTGGGTTGATTGCAATTTGGGGCTATGTGACCCTCCTAGCCACAGTTTAAGCATACTCGCTTCCCTATTAAGCACACACCCTTGTGAAACTTTTCGAATGTAGTACATGCTTCAAACTTCTTCTTTTGCTGGCTTCCTTGCTAATTTCCAGCTCCCCCATTCACATTCCACTTCATCTTCAAACTGTTGTTACCATTTCCACCATTATTACCTCCACCATTCTTAACTTCACCTTCACTCTTCTTCTTCCTCTACTCTTGGTTATGTTTTGTTACAGCCTCGCCTCCACTCTCAGCGAGAATTGCCTTCTCCATCACCGCTACAAATGTTTTCAACTGGAACAAGGAGACCCTACTGTACAACCAGGGCTTCAATCCTTGTTCAAATCTCTTCGCCTTGCGCTCGTATGTGCTAACTTGATATGGCGCAAACCTCTCCAACTCATTGAATCTTGCGGCATACTCAGACACTGACATCGTTCACTGCTTTAGTTCCAAAAATTGCACTTCTAGCTGACTCTTTGAACTTTTTGGGAAATAGGTTTCGAAGAATATCTCCTTAAACCTATCCCAGGTCATCATCCCCGACCCTTCTCGAGTTTTATTGGCCTGCCACCAATAACTAGCCTCTACTTTCAACATGAATTTTACAAAAACAGTCTTCTGGTCATCCCTTACCCTAGCGACATCAAACACCTTTTCTATCTCCATAATCCAGGTTTGTGCCTCCACTGGATTCATGGACCCACGAAATTCAGGTGGTCCAACCAACTTGAAATCCTTAAACGTTGTTCCTTAGTTCTGTGGTTGATTCTGCAACGCTCCTGACAGCAGCGTCACTAGCTGCTGAACAGGGTTTCCCTCCACATTGTTGTTGTTGTTTTCCTCAGTGGTTCTCTGTCGTGGTAGTTGACATCTGGGAGGCATTTTCTGTTAAAATACACCCATTAGATTCTATGCAGCCTTTAAAGTATTATATACTTAAGTTGCACATCATAAAAGATTATCACGTAATACATAACACTTTGAATAAAATAATAACTTTTATTCCTTCATAATCTTTTTGAAAACATCATAACAATAGCATCACCACAATACCTATTAGAACCACAATACCTATTAGATATGTTAACATAACAAAACATGTTCATTACCATTTATATTTTAGAAACTCTAAGTGTTTTATTTCGCAACACTTGTCTAACTTTCATTATGTATACTAAATTATCACATAACACGTTCTTGATTTACTAATTATTTTTGCAACTTTGAACTTACTAACCATAATTCACTATGTTATGTTAATCTTAACATTACCTATTTAACATGCAAACATAATTTCAGACCATGTTATGATGCTTTCCCAAATCTGTAGCAACAGTAGAAGCCAGAATCTCAAACCAGGGTATGGCACAGCTGCGCCATACAAAGGCCTGGGACCGTCGCAGCTGCGTCATTTTTTGCCTTGGCACCGGCGCAGTTGCGCCGGTGCTCAGACAGACGCATAGAAGGCTAATGAACAGTAGCCGACTTTAGCCCAATAAACACAAATTTCACCCACCAAATTGTGATAACAACACGTAAAATAAATATACAACTATCATAAACATGATTTCTAACATTTACAACCACTTAGCACAATTTATCATCAACTAGAACTATTTTAATTTCTCAATTTTCATGTTTTTTTTATAAAAACTCAATTTTCTTGACATTCATCCTAAAAATCATCACTAGGAATTCAATATATGATCAAATCGTCTCATTCAAATTACGTTATGTTCGTATCTCAATGAACTAACATATACAAGTTTCAATTTATACTTTCACAGGTACTTCATTCTCACAAGACTTGATATTCGCTATCCAAACATTCATACTATCTACCCAGATAAAATAATATTTAAACCATAATACTCCCTTTAAATAGGGTTACAACATTAATTCAAAAACATCCCAGGTTATCTAACCTTTAAACATCATTCAAGTGCGGAATTTAATTATTACATTGCATCATTATTGAAAAGTCTGTGATCATAACAATAATCAAAAGTACAAATCAGTATCACTACTATTTACATGACTTTCTTAAACTATAACAGTTTCAGGACAACATGATCATCATCATCGTCATCATCATCATCATCACACTTGGGATTTACATATTATTTAACATTTTATTAGTCTCATCACAGGCACATTCCCTACTATGTCCTACTAATATACTCCGTAGCCTTTTGATGTTCTTCTTCCATAATTCGGAACATTGTTCGGCGATCTAACGCGTACGATGGTGGAGTCTCGAACTGAATAGGATAACCCATGACCCGATCTTGAGCTCGATTGATCACGACGTTGATTATATTATTCATCTCCTCCATCTTCATCCTCTTTGCTTGTGCGTCTCTTCCTGCTATCCCAACTCGTTGATAAGCTTCCTCGTATGCTTCTTCGGCTCTTGCCCTCTTCGCCGATTCCTCCCTCCACTTGTTCTTCAGCTCTGCAATCTTCGCTGCCATTTGTGCATTCTCTTCTTCGGTGTGAACTAGCTTCTCTTCGACATTATTGAGACGTTCCTCTCGATCTAGGATCTCATCGTCCTTCTGTGCCATCGAGGTCTGTTGTTCAGCTACTATCTCTTGTAACTCCTCGGCGGTATCTTGAAGTTCCACATTACGGTCGTAGACTTCATCGTACATACGAGCAGCTATTGAGGTTAGTGGAGTCTCCTCCTCCTCGTCATCCTCATCCCCTTATGGCAACTCAACGGGATCCTACTCATCTGTCTCTATCTCATCCTCCTCATCAGGTACTCTTTCCTGTTCAACTACTGTGACCAACGGAACTGTTTCCCGTGGCAGTAGTTGTTCCTAAATCACCTGAATATCTCGAGGCTGCTCCTCTCTAGCCTGACTGGATCCTCCTACATTAGCCATCCTGTAAGACCCCAAATTTTATGAAATAAAAGTATTCAATTTTTCTTATAATTACAATTCAGTAAATGGTTAAATTGATAAAAAGTTAAAGTTATGGGTGAAATGTGAAAATTTTTTAAAATAAACAAGTGGTTATAAAATAATCATTGTTGTCGGAGAATATTCGTTGGTCGTGGAATATTCTTTCTGTCGGGGAATATTCGTACGACGGCGCAACTATTTGTGGGCCCCATAACGGAAAATGGTCGGATGAAGATAACGACAAAAATAAATTATTTATAAATAACGGCGTAGTTGTTACCGTTAATACTGTTGGAATACCTGGTGGTTAAAACACAGTAATACGCGTTGTTGCACAGTAGCACACGGTATTGCACCAATTATTAATTTTTACGTAAGAAGACATTACTCAATAATTGTTACAGTAATTACTGTTCAGTATTTTATTTTATTGATTCAATAATTGCTACGTTGATATTTTATATTACTGTTGTTTAAATAATTATCACTACACAGTAATTTCCATTATCGGAGCAATAATTCATATTATTTGAATAATATTATTAGATAACATTATTGACAATGTCTAGAAAGTTCTGTCTAAGGAGAGGTTTGGTCATCTAATTGCGCACCAGTAAGGAGAGATCCTTATTGGAAAGCCCCCTCTTTCCTAGGAACTGCCTGGTTGTCAGTAATATGATTCTGTAATATTATTTGTGAATAATTAATTATTGATTTATATGATGAGGAAAATATTGATTTTATGTGGATATAGATGGAGAAAAATTTTAATGTGACTATTGTTGAAAATTAATATTTTATTTTTTCTAATAAAATAATTCATTTAAATATATTATTTTAATAATATATTAATGGTGATATTTTTACAATGAATGTGAGATATATGAATAAATGAGGAGGAAGAGTATTTTTGTTGGATTAAATGTTTAACACATGTTTTGTGTGTTGGTGGACACAATTCTTGACCGAAAATTTATTATAGACTGTAAAATCGTCCGTGTGTGGATTTCGGTCAATTTTTGTTTGGAATTTGGGAAAACTTTCTTCTGCAAAGTTGTAGAGAATTGAATTTCCTATAATAAGACGTGAGATTCGAATTTTCTGATAAAAGGCTATTTATTATGAATTATTGAAGTTCCGAAATAATTGATTTTTGAAAGTTTTATTTATTTTTATTAACAAAAACGTTTTTTACACTTTGGTGGCCCCCACTTGCACATGTTGATGGCTGAATCCAGATTTTCAAAGGTGGGCTAAGGAAAATTTATAATTATATTATTATTTTATTAAATTTTCTGCTTTGGTGTTCTGAGCAATTTCCTATAAATAGGGTGCTTAGGTTAGAATTGAAAATCACACCAGAAACTGAAGTTTTCTCTATATTTCTCTCTCTATATTATCGAGTGTATTCTTGTGAGTATTTTGATATCTTGAGTGTTGCTATACGGTGCAAGTTCGTTCAGCGTTATTCCAGTCAGGAGTACTGCTCTTTTGAGGTAAGGGATAGTAAGGGATGCTATTTTTTTATCAATGATATTATTTCTTTCAATATCATTATACCAGAATATTGATAAGAATTTTCTTGTAAAATTCTTATCTTTTCATGTCGGGGTTACTATTCATGAGTTACTATTCACGAGTTACTATTCATGAGTTACTATTCACGAGTTATTATTCATGAGTTAGTATTCATGAGTTACTATTCACGAGTTACTATTCATGAGTTACTATTCATGAGTTACTATTCACGAGTTACTATTCATGGGTTACTATTCACGAGTTACTATTCATGACAAAATTGGTTTCTTTTTCTAACCAAATTATAGTTGATTTATGAATATTACTCTTGAGATTAAAACTATATGTTGATCATATTATTTTTTTAATATATATAATATTTTTATAACCCTAATGATGATATTTCTCTTTGACTTGAGTGTAAAGATGGGTAGATTTTTGGTACGATCATGACTATGTGTTCTCTTTGGCCAGTAGTGCAAAGTTGAATTGTTGACTGGTATGATCATGACCATTGAATTTATAATTGAATATCTTTAGCTTAAGTGCAAAGGTGAAATGATCAACGTGGTTATAATTATTGGTTATATAAATTCTGAAATGATTATATATTTCTTTGAGATGATAATATATTTGGCTTGTAGTGCAAATATGAGCTGTTGAGGAATATCTTTGGTCTGTAGTGCAAAGATAAATTGTTGATGAATATCTTTGGCTCGTAGTGCAAAGATGAAATTATTAGTATGATTATGAACAGGAACTGTGATTTGGTATAACCATGATCTTTGATGTTTCAGGTAAAGACAAAGTGATGAAAATTATTTTTGTTCTGGATGAGAAGAGGAATTTAAAACTACAATTATGATTATGAGTTATACATGTGATTGTGGACAGGAATTGTTGATTGATGTTACAGGGATAAAACATTGTTGGTGGACTTTTAACATAGAGAAGATAATAGACTTTATAGTCTATTTGACTCTTCTAATGGATTGCTCGTTCCGCTGCAACTATGGTTAAAATTTTTATCATCTACCATATGTTCTAAATCTCTGATTTAATTCTGTTGAAGGCTATTGATAACTTATTTATCTTTAGTCATGATATT
This sequence comes from Panax notoginseng, assembly GCA_016801055.1. NCBI lineage: Eukaryota > Viridiplantae > Streptophyta > Magnoliopsida > Apiales > Araliaceae > Panax > Panax notoginseng. The sequence goes on along the minus strand of CM029021.1, from coordinate 61,873,357 downwards.
CTTTACTGGGCTAGTTGTGCTCACCCTTCTGTTTCACAATTCCTTTCAGGTAATAAGAATGTAGCTGGGTCGAGCAGGGGTAACAGGGGAATAGAACGGTGGTCATCATTTGGTAGTTATATTTGGTGAATCATCTAGGGTGAAGCGAACCCAACGTTGGAAGGGTGTTTTACCACTATCATACAAGATGTCTAACGACACACAACCTCGTGTCATCATAAGACATGGTTGTGCACATCCACTTGTTGAGTATATCTACAAGCACTACCTATATGATCTTGGAGTTTGGTTGAAGTATAATTCTCAATTAGAGACGGTGGAGATAATGATATGTCAAGAGAAGACTCACCATTGGAAAGAATATGATAGTAATCTTCTCATTTTTCTTTGGGGTCTATTGGGTCAACCAAGGATAATTCTGTGCCCATATGATATCTATCATAACCTAGAAGCATGGCCTCCCATGTACGAGGGTTTCCTTGAGCGCTTCCCAAAGATTCTAATTTCTAAAACAGTTTTTGACTATACCTTTATGTAAGGTGTCATTGTGACGTGCTATCCAAGGTTGGGACATGAGTCACAGTTGGTATATATTTGTATCCAAACTCACAGCATATGTGTTGTTGTATTTTGCACGACAATTGTTGTAATAAAGTTGTAGTTGTTATCTGTACCATGTATTTGGCGACACAAATTGGGTTGGATGGAATGGACCTATTTTGGGGGCGTCACACATCCTGTCAACCAAATTTTAAGTTTTAATTACTAATCATTACTACTCGACACTCACGAGCACAAAAATTATAATCACATAAGCACATAAGTGTTTTATTACTTATTCTTTAACAACTCGATAAGAGTTTATCATCACTATCTTTTCAAAGGTTACTTCCTAAGGCTTTTCCCCCACCTAAGGTTCATAACCTAAGGCTTTGATACCAACATGTGACACTCCCAAATCTAGGTACTTCATTCCCACAAGACTTGGTGTTCACTATCCAAACCATCATACTATCTACCCAGATAAAATAATATGAAAACCATAATACTCCCTTTAAACAAGGTTACAAAATTAATTCAAAAACATCCCAGGTTATCTAACCTTTAAACAACATTCAAGTGCAGAATTTAATTATTACATTACATCATTATTGAAAAGTCTGTGATCATAACAATAATCAAAAGTACAAATCATCATCACTTGTACATTTTTCCCTTTCCTTTACTAGTTGAAGGCTTATCTACCTTCTCAACTTTAGCTACAACGAGTGTATAAATATGCAAGAGTGAACAAAATAATTGCTCACTAGAAATAACAATAAATCAACTGGAAACTAATAATAATAATTGCCAACGAATAGGCTCATCAAGTCTGAATAATACTCCAACAATGATAATCAAAAACTGAAATCCAAAATATGGAATATATATAACTGAGCGTCATAAGACCATAAACTATGTCCACAGTTGTGAGTAATCTTTCAACTCCAACTTTAACAGTCATAAGACTATAAGGACTCCTCGTACTTAGGGGGATCAGCCCTTTTGTGACTCCCCCAAAATTAGGTATACATCACCCATCTTGAGTCGCCAGATACATGGTACAGAATTCAAATACAACTTAATAATACAACTGTCGTGTACAATACGACAGAACATAAACTGTGAGTTTGAATACAAATATTATCTTCTAGAGAGTATCCATACTCAAAAGGAGTCCTCATTATAATTATTATCACACTATTACATAGAATAGTGAGGACTACTAATGCTATCATCTGGTCCATCACTCCGTTTCCCGACTCTTCCCAACTATATTCTCATTTCCTGAAGAGAACAGTGAAAGAAAGGGTGAGCTCAACTAGCCCAGTAAGAAATATTATGACTAAGATAATGCAAAATAAATTATCATTAGTCTTCAATAATGTTAAACTGATAAAATACAATAGACATCAAGTTTAACTGCAGCGGATCAAGCAATCCATTAAAAGAGTCAAGTAGAGAAAAAAATCTACAATCTTTTATGATTTAAAAGATTTTTCATGACTTTTATCGCTGAGACTTAGCTTAATAAATAATCCTACGGCCAAGGATATTCTTTAGTATCATGACCATGAATTATCCATGCACTACGGCTAAAGATAATCATGTTTCCATCAACGATCCTGATCATGCCATAAAATAATTCATCTCTGCACTACGGCCAAAGAGAATCCATAGCCATAATCATACCAAAAACTGTCCATCAATGCACTACGGGCCAATGAGGACTGTTTTCACATCATTTATAATATTACGGTTATGATTATACCGAATAATCCCTGGTCATAATCATACCAAGTCCATCTATGCACTACAGGCCACAGATGACTTTCAACATAATATAAGCATGAGAATGATGACAATGATATAAGAATTCAATAAAACAAGTTCAAGAATTAATTTATCTAGGAACTGATAACGTCCAAATTGTCAACATGATACTGCTTTGTAGAGTAAAATTCAAGAATGCTCAGATGAATATTTACATGAAAAGATACTGGATGAAGCGCAAATATCAAGGATATTCCACTAATTTCATGGAGTATAGAAGTCAAAGTTTTAACCAACTGAGTATAATAAAGAATGGAATAACAAAAGAAATCACCATGCATGCGATAGATCGCACAGGCAGGTTATTCCAACAGAATAATAAATAACGGAACCAGGTCCGGCGTAAAACGCACAGACATGATATTCCAATAGAATAATAAATAATGGAACCAGGTCTGGCATAAAATGCACAGACAGGATATTCCGATAGAATAATAAATAATGGAACCAGGTCCGGCGTAAACGCACAGACAAGATATTCCACCAGAAGAATAAAGAATGAAACAACACAAGAATTTCACCAAGTATAAGGTATCCCACATATACAGGTTATTCCAACAGAATAATAAAGAATGGAATAACAGAAGTTCTCTTCATGAATAAGAAAGAAAGAATACCCTTTACGAGTACAATAAATAATATCCTTTACCTTGAAAGGAAGAGTACTAGATATAGGAGTAGTGAAGTAGCAGAACACTTTTCTTCTTTCTCTCTATAGTTACTCTCTCTAGAGTTTCAGTGAATTCGTAAGAAAATAATGAAAGAATAAGCTTCTATTTATAGAAAAATGGACTGCATAGTAACTAACTCATGAACGGTCTAGATTGATTTACTTTAATCTGACGGTTCATATTTAAAGCAAAACTTTTTAAATAAAATATAATATATTCTATTTATAATCTAATAAAACGAATAACTTTATAAAAGATTTTACTATGCAAACACTATGCAGGTACTATGCAAATACTATGCATAATAAAATATAATATATTCTAATTATTGTCTAATAAAACAGATAACTTTACAAAATTATTTTGTTTTATATAAAAAGATTTTACTATTAGCCTAATAAAACGAATAACTTTATAAAAGTATTCTGTTTTATATAAAAATCTTTTCTGTTTTATTACATTAATAATACCAATAAAACAAAACTGAGTGACTTATCACGTAAGCATTAATAACCAATACCGTGTGCTACTATGCAACCACGCGTATTACTGTACTTTTACTACCGAGTAGTTCAACAGTATTAACGGTAAAACTTCTGTTGTTATTTTCATAAAATATTTTTGTCGTTTTCTCAATCCGACAATAATTCCGTTGTGTGGTCCACCAATAATTGTGTCGTCGTACGAATATTCCCTGTTAAAACGAATGTTCCCCGACCAATTGAATATTATATAGCAACTTGCGTACTTTGCAAAATTTATAAATATTACCCACAACTATAATATTATATCAAATCCACACCATAATATTCAAAAAAAATATTTCGAAAAAATTAAATCTTCATTCATAAAATATGGGGTTTCACACCTTCGTACAATGTATTGTGCACAAACATTTTAACGCTACGCATAAATTATCCCCTAATAATGATAGGGTTGTTCATCTCAGTATTTAGAGTACTAGTCCGTACCAAATAAAGTTTGGTTTGGATAAGCTTCAAAGAAAAATTTGAAGTTTAACGAACATCAACTAGAGGACTAGTTGAATCAATAGTGTTTGATAATCACAACAGGTGTTTAATAACAACATGACATAGAACAATTGAGAATTATAAATGAACTGATTATATATATCAAACTCATGCTTGAAATAACTATAGAGCATAAGCATTCAACAAAATGAATAAAATGGTTAATCTTTGCTTGAACAGTAAAATAAGCTAAGGTTCGAGTCTTATAACCTTAGAAATGAAATTCCTGAACGTACATTTAACTGATAGCAAGCTGGAAACTAAAAACTTGCCCAACAAGGTATTAACTCATGCAAAGAATTAACACAGTTCAATAATAGAGAAGAGAGTTCAAAAACTACGTTCATTGTACAATAATAGAACTTAAGAAACTTGCTTAACTATAAATAAGTTAGAATGAATCCAACAAATGAGAATTTTAAATAACATTAGAGTTAAAGTTTGCTCGAATGAGTTTTAGGAAAAAATAACAGTTAAGATAATAAGCTTGCTCAATCAAAAGAATATAGTTACACAATGTAATAATAGAACTAACTCAAAGAAAGTGTAGAGTTAGAAAACTTTCTCAATGTAAAAAGACAGGGTTTAGAAACTTGCCTTGAGCGTAAGCTATAAAATTAAACTCACGATCACCTACACATAATTTTAGAACCACAATACCTATTAGATATGTTAACATACCAAAACATGTTCATTACCATTTACATTTCAGAAACACTAAGTGTTTTATTTCGCAACACTTGTCTAACTTTCATTAAGTATACTAAATTATCACGTAACACGTTCTTGATTTACTAATCATTTTTGCAACTTTGAACTTACTAACCACAATTCACTATGTTATTTTAACCTTAACATTACCCATTTAACATGCTAACATAATTTCAGACCGTGTTATGATGCTTTCCCAAATCTGCAGCAACAGTAGAAGCCAGAATCTCAAACCAGGGTATGGCGCAGCTGTGCCATACAAAGGCCTGGGACCGGCGCAACTACGCCATTTTTTGCCTTGGCACCGGCGCAGCTACGCCGGTGCTCAGACAGACGCAGAGAAGGCTAATGAACAGTAGCTGACTTTAGCCCAACAAACACAATTTCCACCCACCAAACAATGATAACAACACGTAAAATAAATATACAACTATCATAAACATGATTGCTAACATTTACATCCACTTAGCACAATTTATCAATAACTAAAACTATTTTAATTTCTCAATTTTCATGTTTTTTATAAAAACTCAATTTTCTTGACATTCATCCTAAAAATCATCACTGTGAATTCAATACATGATCAAATTGTCTCATTCAAATTATGTTATGTTCATATCTCAATGAACTAACATATACAAGTTTCAATTTATACTTTTAAATACAAATTGGCCATTATAATTGATACTTTCACAGCTACACATGAAAACATATATATAATGACAAAATTTCTACTACTGTCAGACGAAATTAGCATGCAATTATTGTTTAAATATAATCGCTAAGCATAATAAACATATATAATTGCTATTACTAACTATATAGCAATAGTTCGAAGAGATGAAATTTACAGAACATGTAATTTTGCCGTAAAACTCATATACATGTATATACACACACATATATATATATAGACACACACACACACACACACACATACATACATATATATATATATATATATATATATATATATATATATATATATATATATATATATAATACCAAGGTTGTGAGCATACCTTTAATTTCTAATACAAATGTTGGTAATCACTGGAATTTGCTATAAAAATTCGTAACTCTCTCTCAATTTTCTCTGAAGATCTCAAACTCACTCAATTCTCTCTGTTTTAGCAAATAGAATGCGTAAAAGAAAACCAACTGGTATGCGTAATGATATAATACAAAACTGATAACCCTTAATAATACTACTAAATATTTTATCAGTTAGTAACGTATATAATATAAATGTATTTTATTATTTTAATTTATTTTATTTGTTTATTTTAAATTTCAAAAATTGAAAATACCAAAAGTCATAAGGCTTGTTTGGCAAAACCATTTAATTTTAAAGAATTAAAATATTTAAGCCTTGTTTGGTACAAACTAAATTAAACCCTTTTTAATTTATTTTAATAAACACTTTAGTTTATAATTATAATCACATACTATATTTTAATTAAATATAGCATTTTAACAAATATCACAACATTGTAATTTCCATTATAACTTTATTTAATAATTTAATATACCATCTAAATTATTAAATCAAAATAACAATATAACATTTCATGTTATAATACAATTCTCTAAATTATAAATTAATTTAATTTAGAAAAATTCCCTAATAAATTTTGATTCATAAATATTTACTAACAACCATCACATCAATAAAATATTTATTTCATCAATTCAACAATAGACACATCAAATAAATATTTATATTAATCGATAAATATTTAATATTATAATTTAAAATTTCAGATCGTTACACCTTGGCTAAGGCAAAATAAAATTAGAAAGGAGTTTCTAAATTTTATTATTTGGTGTTGTGCATTTAAGAGTCGAAATACATATAATTAAATAAAATAAGACTTGACAGTAATTTCATGTCTTATATTTTTATTAGGACATTGTATGGTGGAAGGATTGAATTATACGGTAACTATTTACTCAAAGGTTCTTTTATGATTAATATTGAAATCTATATTATCTGAAAAGTCGTTGATCGCTAGGGATGCTTACCCCTATTGTAGAATAAATATTATTTATTTAAATTAATTAATTATTTAATTTATTTATTTAAATAATATTAGAATTATTAGAATTGATTTATTCACAACCGGTTTAATATGGAGAACCTAAAGGATCACACCATAAAAGGAAGAATAATTATTTAAGAAGTCAATGACATAATCGTAATAATATGTTAAGTATATTTAATTTAATCTATGGTGATAGAATAAATTAAATAGCTTAATATTTATTATTTAATATTTTAGAAATATTAAATATAAATTAATAAGAGGAGTCTTATTAATATTATTACAATTATTATTATTTTAATTTCTAAAAGAGTTTAAGAATTAATTTAATATAAGTACTCTCATTTATTCCTAATAGGATTAGGAGGAAAAATTAGTTAAAGGAGTTTAATTAATTATCTCTAATAGGATTAGGGAGCCCATTTAATTAAAAGAGTTTAATTAAATAATTAATACCTTATTTTTAATTAAATAGGGTTACCTGATATCTTTATAAGAGGAGTCTTATATTATATATCAGATATACGCAATTCCAATAGCTGGAGAGTACGTTCTTTTTCTATAGAGATAGAAACTAGGGTTTAGCCAAATACCCATCTTCTTGAATCTTTATTCTTTCTTGGTGGATCACCTCTAGAGGCCAAACACTTGTGTGGCTAACGTTGATCAAAGAAAAGAACAAAACCCGGTGGATTCAAGTTGAACGCAAAAAGGATTTGGAGGTGAACTTGTACTTGAGGAAGCTCGAATCTTCAAGGTTATGATTCTTGTTCTTTATCTTTTCGCTTAATTAATAATTATGCATAAAGGATGATCCGGATATATGGTTTGTAAAATTTTAAACTCTGTTTTTACCACGTTTCTGCTTAGTTTATGCAATTTGATTGCGTTCATGTATATTACAAACCTTACAGTGGCATCAGAGCCAAACCTTTATGTAAATTATTAATTATTCATAATTTGATATGTATATTGATGTGTTTAGAATAATTTAATTGGGCATAATTTTGTTCTATAAAATTTAAAAACATAAAATTTTAAAAGAAAATCGTGAATCTCTTTTTCGCAGAATCCGTTGTTCACTGATTTGTTTTACAAAAAGTAACAGGTTTACTTTGGTTAATATAATGGTTTAAATATATACATACATATATATATACAGAAAGGATCAAGAACATAATTCTTAAATAACATAATGCCTTAAGTAGCATAATTTTGTCAAAACGACGCCGTTTTATAGGGACGCGGTGGCATTTTTGTAAATATCATGCCACCGCGTATTTACAAAAATGCCACCGCGTCCCTATAAAACGGCGTCGTTTTGACAAAATTCTGTTACTTAAGGCATTCTGCTATTTAAGAATTCTGCTTTCTGCTATTTAAGAATTCTGCTCTTGATCCTTCCTGTATATATATATATATTTGTAATACTTTAGGAGTCTTCAAGGGAGATTCAGGATTTTCTTAATGTTAACAGAAAGGAGTCACGTGATTTTAAAATCATAAAATATAATCTAGTAGGATGCACTTGTTCCTGTTAATATGATATGATGTCTGCATACTTCTTAAGTTGTGCAACATGATCTATATATATACAATAGAACTGTATGGTTATATATATGTGTGTGTATATATATATATATATATATATATATATATATATATATATATATATATATATTCTTAACTATTTTATAATTAAAATAAAAAATTTATTTTAATCTTAAAATAAAAGGTTTGTTTTAATTTTAAAATTGGATTTCATGCTAACTAATTAGAGTTAGAATTGGATTCCATGATAACTAAATGGAGTTGAAATTGAATCCATGTTTTCTTAAATAAAGGAGTTTATTTAGACATGGAATAAGATTTCATATTATTCAAAATAAAGAAGTTTATTTGTGAATAGGAAAGAGAATATGTGTTTCTTTTAATAAAAGAGTTTTTTTTACTTGGAATTGGATTTCATAATTAATTAAAAGAAATAAGTTTATTTTGATTAAAAATTTTGATTAAAATAAAATAGTTTATTTTATTCAAAATTGGATAAATTAAAATAAAAGAGGTTTATTTTAATTTAAATTTGGATTAAAATAAAAGAGTTTATTTTGATTCAAAATTAGATTTTATACTAACAAAATTTGCCCATTAAATGATATCAATATATATATTGAATGTTTATTATTCATGAGATAAATGTTTTTTATTGATACATATGGTGATGTGTATGATAATAAATGGGATTGATTATGGACTATTGACCAATTTGATTGAATTTTATTTTAGTTGGATGCATGAATGTATGAGTTTTATTAAATGGGGTCTGCGTACCTCGTCTTCTCTAATTTTTCTTAATGTAAATTCTAACCCCCCTCCTATGTACTTCCCCTTGAATGCTGATCAAGGTTTCTAGTTATTTTAAATAGTTTTGTAATAGGAATAGTTAGAATTAATTTTGACGAATTAGAGATCAAGGAGCAAGGAGCGCTTGAAGACCCGTTTGTAATGGAGCCCAGATTTAAATGTAATAGTTATATTTAAATATTAATTCTTGCACCCCTAGGGTTTGGCCTTTTGGTTCACTTGGTGGCTCTAGTGAACCAAACTAGAATAAAAGTCCATAATCATTCTAGGTAGAATATAGTATTCTATATGTGCATGCTTATACTATATATATTATATATTATGCAAACATGCTTCGCATGTTCATTAATATGACGCGTATTTTATATATATATATATATATATATATATATATATATATATATATATATATATATATATACATGCGCGCTAAACAATATGAGACAAATTAATTACATGCAAACCCCTCAAATTTTTTATATTAAGTCCTAAGTGTTCAAAGGCATTTGGAATATCGAATGTCGCCTTCTAGCATGATAAACAATAATAGAGTATCAATTAATTATTATAAGTTTGTTGTGTCACCACAAGGCTTATCTTAATTCTTTAAGATGTTAATTTTATCACATTTGATGCTTATAAAGAAAATTGAACAATATTATTTTGTTGTGTCATCACAAGGACAATATTTTTCTTTTTTGAATATATGAAGTGCTAGGTTGGACTTAACTTAAATTATTTTAGTTCGGATGTGCACACACTTGACCATTATTATCTAAGAGGCAAAATACAAGGAGTTGCATAGTTGATGTAATTGACAAGAGTTGTCTACCTATTTATTTATATATAATTTGTTGTGTCACCACAAGGCTATATATATTTGAAATAGGATTCTTATTCTCACTAGCATATCTTTAATTAGATATTGCCGAACTATATAAGTGAGGGTAATATAGTTTGATGAAAATAGTGGGAGATACCAATTTAAAATAAGACCTAATTTATTTTGGTAATTAATAACATAATGTATGCTAAAATATTGTTAATTACAAATTCATTTACAGAATTTTACAATGTCTAAATCACTATCACTGCGAAGTATATTAAATGCTATTTAACCGGACCAAATTAAATGGATTGGTTAAGGAATTTGAGAATAGTTCTCATGGCTGAAAAGCTATCTTATGTTCTTAATACACATATCCCTGCAATGGTTGCAAACAATGCCTCTAAGGAAAGATTGCTACTTTTAGAAAGTGGCAAGATGATGCACGGTTGGCTCAATGCATCATGCTCGCATCCATGAGTAACGAGCTTCAGCGTCAGCATGAAACTACGGATATTCTTACTATATTCCTGCATATCAAGTAGTTGATGGTGAGGAAAGTAGGACTGATAGATATCAAATATCTAAGGAGCTCTTCCGATCTAGAATGACCGATGACACTACAGTACAGACAAAAGTCCTTAGTATAATCAATTTGATTGAACAATTAAGACAACGGGTTTTGTCATGGATGGAGAGCTGAGCCAAGATTTGATCTTGCACTCATTGCTGGACTCCTTTCACAATTGTTGTGAATTTTTCATATGAACAAGCTAGATATCAGCCTCGCCGATTTGCTTAACATGTTAAAAAATGTTAAGAGTCACTTTCTAACCAAGAAAGACTATGTCTTACTGGTAGGGGCCAAAGGATCTTCTGAAAAGAAGAATGATTCTAAGAAGGTAAATGGAAAGACAAAAATAAAGGATAATAAGAACAAAACTGATATGGATAGCAAATGAGTTTGCTTCCACTGAGTGACTTATCACGTAAGCATTAATAACCAATACCGTGTGCTACTATAACCAATACCGTGTGCTACTATGCAACCACGCGTATTACTGTACTTTTACTACCGAGTAGTTCAACAGTATTAACGGTAAAACTTCTGTTGTTATTTTCATAAAATATTTTTGTCGTTTTCTCAATCCGACAATAATTCCGTTGTGTGGTCCACCAATAATTGTGTCGTCGTACGAATATTCCCTGTTAAAACGAATGTTCCCCGACCAATTGAATATTATATAGCAACTTGCGTACTTTGCAAAATTTATAAATATTACCCACAACTATAATATTATATCAAATCCACACCATAATATTCAAAAAAAATATTTCGAAAAAATTAAATCTTCATTCATAAAATATGGGGTTTCACACCTTCGTACAATGTATTGTGCACAAACATTTTAACGCTACGCATAAATTATCCCCTAATAATGATAGGGTTGTTCATCTCAGTATTTAGAGTACTAGTCCGTACCAAATAAAGTTTGGTTTGGATAAGCTTCAAAGAAAAATTTGAAGTTTAACGAACATCAACTAGAGGACTAGTTGAATCAATAGTGTTTGATAATCACAACAGGTGTTTAATAACAACATGACATAGAACAATTGAGAATTATAAATGAACTGATTATATATATCAAACTCATGCTTGAAATAACTATAGAGCATAAGCATTCAACAAAATGAATAAAATGGTTAATCTTTGCTTGAACAATAAAATAAGCTAAGGTTCGAGTCTTATAACCTTAGAAATGAAATTCCTGAACGTACATTTAACTGATAGCAAGCTGGAAACTAAAAACTTGCCCAACAAGGTATTAACTCATGCAAAGAATTAACACAGTTCAATAATAGAGAAGAGAGTTCAAAAACTACGTTCATTGTACAATAATAGAACTTAAGAAACTTGCTTAACTATAAATAAGTTAGAATGAATCCAACAAATGAGAATTTTAAATAACATTAGAGTTAAAGTTTGCTCGAATGAGTTTTAGGAAAAAATAACAGTTAAGATAATAAGCTTGCTCAATCAAAAGAATATAGTTACACAATGTAATAATAGAACTAACTCAAAGAAAGTGTAGAGTTAGAAAACTTTCTCAATGTAAAAAGACAGGGTTTAGAAACTTGCCTTGAGCGTAAGCTATAAAATTAAACTCACGATCACCTACACATAATTTTAGAACCACAATACCTATTAGATATGTTAACATACCAAAACATGTTCATTACCATTTACATTTCAGAAACTCTAAGTGTTTTATTTCGCAACACTTGTCTAACTTTCATTAAGTATACTAAATTATCACGTAACACGTTCTTGATTTACTAATCATTTTTGCAACTTTGAACTTACTAACCACAATTCACTATGTTATTTTAACCTTAACATTACCCATTTAACATGCTAACATAATTTCAGACCGTGTTATGATGCTTTCCCAAATCTGTAGCAACAGTAGAAGCCAGAATCTCAAACCAGGGTATGGCGCAGCTGTGCCATACAAAGGCCTGGGACCGGCGCAACTACGCCATTTTTTGCCTTGGCACCGGCGCAGCTACGCCGGTGCTCAGACAGACGCAGAGAAGGCTAATGAACAGTAGCTGACTTTAGCCCAACAAACACAATTTCCACCCACCAAACAGTGATAACAACACGTAAAATAAATATACAACTATCATAAACATGATTGCTAACATTTACATCCACTTAGCACAATTTATCAATAACTAAAACTATTTTAATTTCTCAATTTTCATGTTTTTTATAAAAACTCAATTTTCTTGACATTCATCCTAAAAATCATCACTGTGAATTCAATACATGATCAAATTGTCTCATTCAAATTATGTTATGTTCATATCTCAATGAACTAACATATACAAGTTTCAATTTATACTTTTAAATACAAATTGGCCATTATAATTGATACTTTCACAGCTACACATGAAAACATATATATAATGACAAAATTTCTACTACTGTCAGACGAAATTAGCATGCAATTATTGTTTAAATATAATCGCTAAGCATAATAAACATATATAATTGCTATTACTAACTATATAGCAATAGTTCGAAGAGATGAAATTTACAGAACATGTAATTTTGCCGTAAAACTCATATACATGTATATACACACACATATATATATATATATATAGACACACACACACACACACACACACACACACACACACACACACACACATATATATATATATATATATATATATATAATACCAAGGTTGTGAGCATACCTTTAATTTCTAATACAAATGTTGGTAATCACTGGAATTTGCTATAAAAATTCGTAACTCTCTCTCAATTTTCTCTGAAGATCTCAAACTCACTCAATTCTCTCTGTTTTAGCAAATAGAATGCGTAAAAGAAAACCAACTGGTATGCGTAATGATATAATACAAAACTGATAACCCTTAATAATACTACTAAATATTTTATCAGTTAGTAACGTATATAATATAAATGTATTTTATTATTTTAATTTATTTTATTTGTTTATTTTAAATTTCAAAAATTGGAAATACCAAAAGCCATAAGGCTTGTTTGGCAAAACCATTTAATTTTAAAGAATTAAAATATTTAAGCCTTGTTTGGTACAAACTAAATTAAACCCTTTTTAATTTATTTTAATAAACACTTTAGTTTATAATTATAATCACATACTATATTTTAATTAAATATAGCATTTTAACAAATATCACAACATTGTAATTTCCATTATAACTTTATTTAATAATTTAATATACCATCTAAATTATTAAATCAAAATAACAATATAACATTTCATGTTATAATACAATTCTCTAAATTATAAATTAATTTAATTTAGAAAAATTCCCTAATAAATTTTGATTCATAAATATTTACTAACAACCATCACATCAATAAAATATTTATTTCATCAATTCAACAATAGACACATCAAATAAATATTTATATTAATCGATAAATATTTAATATTATAATTTAAAATTTCAGATCGTTACACCTTGGCTAAGGCAAAATAAAATTAGAAAGGAGTTTCTAAATTTTATTATTTGGTGTTGTGCATTTAAGAGTCGAAATACATATAATTAAATAAAATAAGACTTGACAGTAATTTCATGTCTTATATTTTTATTAGGACATTGTATGGTGGAAGGATTGAATTATACGGTAACTATTTACTCAAAGGTTCTTTTATGATTAATATTGAAATCTATATTATCTGAAAAGTCGTTGATCGCTAGGGATGCTTACCCCTATTGTAGAATAAATATTATTTATTTAAATTAATTAATTATTTAATTTATTTATTTAAATAATATTAGAATTATTAGAATTGATTTATTCACAACCGGTTTAATATGGAGAACCTAAAGGATCACACCATAAAAGGAAGAATAATTATTTAAGAAGTCAATGACATAATCGTAATAATATGTTAAGTATATTTAATTTAATCTATGGTGATAGAATAAATTAAATAGCTTAATATTTATTATTTAATATTTTAGAAATATTAAATATAAATTAATAAGAGGAGTCTTATTAATATTATTACAATTATTATTATTTTAATTTCTAAAAGAGTTTAAGAATTAATTTAATATAAGTACTCTCATTTATTCCTAATAGGATTAGGAGGAAAAATTAGTTAAAGGAGTTTAATTAATTATCTCTAATAGGATTAGGGAGCCCATTTAATTAAAAGAGTTTAATTAAATAATTAATACCTTATTTTTAATTAAATAGGGTTACCTGATATCTTTATAAGAGGAGTCTTATATTATATGTCAGATATACGCAATTCCAATAGCTGGAGAGTACGTTCTTTTTCTATAGAGATAGAAACTAGGGTTTAGCCAAATACCCATCTTCTTGAATCTTTATTCTTTCTTGGTGGATCACCTCTAGAGGCCAAACACTTGTGTGGCTAACGTTGATCAAAGAAAAGAACAAAACCCGGTGGATTCAAGTTGAACGCAAAAAGGATTTGGAGGTGAACTTGTACTTGAGGAAGCTCGAATCTTCAAGGTTATGATTCTTGTTCTTTATCTTTTCGCTTAATTAATAATTATGCATAAAGGATGATCCGGATATATGGTTTGTAAAATTTTAAACTCTGTTTTTACCACGTTTCTGCTTAGTTTATGCAATTTGATTGCGTTCATGTATATTACAAACCTTACAGTGGCATCAGAGCCAAACCTTTATGCAAATTATTAATTATTCATAATTTGATATGTATATTGATGTGTTTAGAATAATTTAATTGGGCATAATTTTGTTCTATAAAATTTAAAAACATAAAATTTTAAAAGAAAATCGTGAATCTCTTTTTCGCAGAATCCGTTGTTCACTGATTTGTTTTACAAAAAGTAACAGGTTTACTTTGGTTAATATAATGGTTTAAATATATACATACATATATATATACAGAAAGGATCAAGAACATAATTCTTAAATAACATAATGCCTTAAGTAGCATAATTTTGTCAAAACGACGCCGTTTTATAGGGACGCGGTGGCATTTTTGTAAATATCATGCCACCGCGTATTTACAAAAATGCCACCGCGTCCCTATAAAACGGCGTCGTTTTGACAAAATTCTGTTACTTAAGGCATTCTGCTATTTAAGAATTCTGCTTTCTGCTATTTAAGAATTCTGCTCTTGATCCTTCCTGTATATATATATATATATATATATATATATATATATATATATTTGTAATACTTTAGGAGTCTTCAAGGGAGATTCAGGATTTTCTTAATGTTAACAGAAAGGAGTCACGTGATTTTAAAATCATAAAATATAATCTAGTAGGATGCACTTGTTCCTGTTAATATGATATGATGTCTGCATACTTCTTAAGTTGTGCAACATGATCTATATATATACAATAGAACTGTACGGTTATATATATGTGTGTGTATATATATATATATATATATATATATATATATATATATATATATATATATATATATATATATAATATTCTTAACTATTTTATAATTAAAATAAAAAATTTATTTTAATCTTAAAATAAAAGGTTTGTTTTAATTTTAAAATTGGATTTCATGCTAACTAATTAGAGTTAGAATTGGATTCCATGATAACTAAATGGAGTTGAAATTGAATCCATGTTTTCTTAAATAAAGGAGTTTATTTAGACATGGAATAAGATTTCATATTATTCAAAATAAAGAAGTTTATTTGTGAATAGGAAAGAGAATATGTGTTTCTTTTAATAAAAGAGTTTTTTTTACTTGGAATTGGATTTCATAATTAATTAAAAGAAATAAGTTTATTTTGATTAAAAATTTTGATTAAAATAAAATAGTTTATTTTATTCAAAATTGGATAAATTAAAATAAAAGAGGTTTATTTTAATTTAAATTTGGATTAAAATAAAAGAGTTTATTTTGATTCAAAATTAGATTTTATACTAACAAAATTTGCCCATTAAATGATATCAATATATATATTGAATGTTTATTATTCATGAGATAAATATTTTTTATTGATACATATGGTGATGTGTATGATAATAAATGGGATTGATTATGGACTATTGACCAATTTGATTGAATTTTATTTTAGTTGGATGCATGAATGTATGAGTTTTATTAAATGGGGTCTGCGTACCTCGTCTTCTCTAATTTTTCTTAATGTAAATTCTAACCCCCCTCCTATGTACTTCCCCTTGAATGCTGATCAAGGTTTCTAGTTATTTTAAATAGTTTTGTAATAGGAATAGTTAGAATTAATTTTGACGAATTAGAGATCAAGGAGCAAGGAGCGCTTGAAGACCCGTTTGTAATGGAGCCCAGATTTAAATGTAATAGTTATATTTAAATATTAATTCTTGCACCCCTAGGGTTTGGCCTTTTGGTTCACTTGGTGGCTCTAGTGAACCAAACTAGAATAAAAGTCCATAATCATTCTAGGTAGAATATAGTATTCTATATGTGCATGCTTATACTATATATATTATATATTATGCAAACATGCTTCGCATGTTCATTAATATGACGCGTATTTTATATATATATATATATATATATATATATATATATATATATATATATATATATATATGTACATGCGCGCTAAACAATATGAGACAAATTAATTACATGCAAACCCCTCAAATTTTTTATATTAAGTCCTAAGTGTTCAAAGGCATTTGGAATATCGAATGTCGCCTTCTAGCATGATAAACAATAATAGAGTATCAATTAATTATTATAAGTTTGTTGTATCACCACAAGGCTTATCTTAATTCTTTAAGATGTTAATTTTATCACATTTGATGCTTATAAAGAAAATTGAACAATATTATTTTGTTGTGTCATCACAAGGACAATATTTTTCTTTTTTGAATATATGAAGTGCTAGGTTGGACTTAACTTAAATTATTTTAGTTCGGATGTGCACACACTTGACCATTATTATCTAAGAGGCAAAATACAAGGAGTTGCATAGTTGATGTAATTGACAAGAGTTGTCTACCTATTTATTTATATATAATTTGTTGTGTCACCACAAGGCTATATATATTTAAAATAGGATTCTTATTCTCACTAGCATATCTTTAATTAGATATTGCCGAACTATATAAGTGAGGGTAATATAGTTTGATGAAAATAGTGGGAGATACCAATTTAAAATAAGACCTAATTTATTTTGGTAATTAATAACATAATGTATGCTAAAATATTGTTAATTACAAATTCATTTACAGAATTTTACAATGTCTAAATCACTATCATTGCGAAGTATATTAAATGCTATTTAACCGGACCAAATTAAATGGATTGGTTAAGGAATTTGAGAATAGTTCTCATGGCTGAAAAGCTATCTTATGTTCTTAATACGCATATCCCTGCAATGGTTGCAAACAATGCCTCTAAGGAAAGATTTCTACTTTTAGAAAGTGACAAGATGATGCACGGTTGGCTCAATGCATCATGCTCGCATCCATGAGTAACGAGCTTCAGCGTCAGCATGAAACTACGGATATTCTTACTATATTCCTGCATATCAAGTAGTTGATGGTGAGGAAAGTAGGACTGATAGATATCAAATATCTAAGGAGCTCTTCCGATCTAGAATGACCGATGACACTACAGTACAGACAAAAGTCCTTAGTATAATCAATTTGATTGAACAATTAAGACAACGGGTTTTGTCATGGATGGAGAGCTGAGCCAAGATTTGATCTTGCACTCATTGCTGGACTCCTTTCACAATTGTTGTGAATTTTTCATATGAACAAGCTAGATATCAGCCTCGCCGATTTGCTTAACATGTTAAAAAATGTTGAGAGTCACTTTCTAACCAAGAAAGACTATGTCTTACTGGTAGGGGCCAAAGGATCTTCTGAAAAGAAGAATGATTCTAAGAAGGTAAATGGAAAGACAAAAATAAAGGATAATAAGAACAAAACTGATATGGATAGCAAAGGAGTTTGCTTCCACTGCAATAAGTCTTAACACTGGAAAAGAAACTATGAGAAGTATCTTGTAGAGGCTAACCAGAAGAAGCTTAGTGAAGTTTTGGTTACAAATACAGTTTTGTTCATGATTGAAATAAATTTTTTCTTTGAGTCAAGATTATACTTGGGTGTAGGATACCGACTTTGGTTATCATAAATATAGATTTATGAAGGGACCAAGCAGAAGTAGAAAGCTAAACAAAAATATGTAATCCTATGTGTGGAAAATGAAGCAAAGGTTGCTACATTAGCCATAGAAACTTATAGTTTAGCAATGCCTACGGGTAAATCTATTAAGTCAATAAGTTGTTATTGTATTCAAGTTCTTATTAGAAACATTATTTCTATTTTGTTGCTGGACAATGAAATCTTTGGTATTATATTTAAGAACAATTATTGTTCTATTTATAATAATAATGTTTTGTATAGAACTGAAATATTACTTAATGGATTTTGTGTACTTGACTTGCGTAAAAAATTATTTTGCAAATTGAACAAACTTGTATAAGAAAAAGAGATGATCATTCAAAGAGTTGAATGGGTGTACTTGCTGAAATACAAGTGTGAATTGTTTGAAAGGTTCAAAGAATTCAGAAGTGAAACAAATTGGTATAGTATCAATATTCTTTGATTAGATCAAGGAATAAATACTTATGCAATAAGTTTATAGATCATCTTAAATGATTTTCTCATAATGGACGCCTCCTGATACGCAATAATTGATTGATGTATCTGAATGAAAAAAAATTATACCTTGTTGGACATGATGCGGTCCATAATAATTTTACCAACATTCCAGTATCCTTCTGGGGTCATGTCTTAGAAATGGCTGCATATCTACAAAAAAGGTAACCTCAAAATCCGGCCACAAGACTACATAAAAGTTATGGACAGGGAGGATTCATAATCTTAAGTATGTTAAGATAAAGGGTTGTCCAACTTATGTGAAAAAGGTTTCAAAGGATAAGCTTGGGACAAGATTTGACAAGTGTAGATTTTTGGGACATCCTAAAGTAAGTTTAGGGTATATATTTTATAATCCTACTTAGCAAAAGGTGTTTGTTGCAAAACACGCTACCTTCTAAGATAAAGATGTTTATCATTGAAGGAACTCGTGGGAGGATAATAGAATCTTGAAGAGTTCAAGAACCACAAAATACTATATGTCAAATAAAAGGACCCTGTAGAGAGAACTATTGTACCACAACCGAATCGTAAATCTGAAATAATACCGAAGATACCTGGGAGGTATAGATTCATCATGAATGATGATGATGATGAGGTACGTATCATAGAAGATGATGATCCAGTTACATACAATGAGGTAAGAGTTGTAGACACTCAAAGAAATGGATTGCAGCAAGCTTCTCAAATATGGAACATTAGTTTTGATGAGACAATCAAAAGAGTTTGATTTTATCAAAAACAAGAATGAACCTAGTGTGTACAAAAGGGTCAGTGGGAGCGTCGTGACATTCCTAGTATTATATGTTGATATATTACGGATAAGGAATGACATGCTAATGCTACAATCAGTAAAGATAAAGTTGTCTACACATTCCTCCACGAATGATTTGGGAAGAGTATCTTAATTGGGGATACAAATCTATATATATAGATTTAAGAGGATGCTTGACTTAACCCAAGGAACGTATATTCATTTGATGCTAAAGTCGTTTAGCATGGCAAACTCCAAGAAATATCTCATGTTGATGAGACATGAAGTGTATCTCTCTTAATAATCTCTATAGACTCCTGAACTATTTGAACAGATTTTGTAAAAGAAAGTCTCAAACTCCAAGAAATAAAGTCGTTTAGCATGGCAAACTCCAAGAAATATCTCATGTTGATGAGAGAGATCGCAGTGAAATATACGAGACCTGATGATAATCGGTCATATTCTTAAGAAGATAACTGTGCAGTGAATTGGAATGGTTTCAAATAGTAAAGAGTTGCTGGTTTAGTGATAAAGACAAAGTATATAGCTATAAATGAAGCTACAAGTTGATTGTTTGGATGAAAAAATTATTACAAAACTAGAAATAGTTCCTAAGTCTCATCTTGGATCTAAACATGTGTTGTGGCACTTTCATTTGATAAAAGGAATCATTGAAAAATGAGAAATCACTATAGAGATAGTGGACTCTTAAGAACAACATTACATATCCTTTAAGTAAAGCTTATCCAACAGTAGGATAATCGTCACTTAGAGAAGAAGGGTATGAGATACCATGGTGATTGGCTTTAGTGCAAGTGGGAGATTGAAAGTAGTATGCACACAAGTCAATCATGTTTGATGGTGAAGCATATACTTTGTAACAATCTTATTCATTTATTAATAAAAAGTATTAATTTATTAAAGGCTTTTTATTATCTACATGATGCTGCTTTATAATATATGATAAACCCATAATTTTAAGCAATACTTTTAGAATAATGATGATGATCATTCTAATAAGATCTAAATTCTTAGAAAGTTTAAAACTAAAATAGTTTCCAATTGTTGGATTACTAAATTGGAGATTAGTGAATCCATATAGATTGGTACATATGTTGTTTGCTCATTGGATAAGGATGATTGATCTCATGATCATTTGTGTGGAGACACTAAAGCAAGTATGTAGGTTCTTATTAGAGAATAAGTTCACTGAAAGTGGCTCGCTAAGGAATACCTAATGGAGTTTTACTTGCCTATAAATAGGAATTCCTATAGTGATAGTAGTACAAGTGATCCGTGGACTTGAGATCATCATAGTATCTTTTGTATGATGAGTTATACTTTGACTTATTCCTTAAGACCCTTAGGGTATATCAAAGGGTATGCTTGGGTATAATAAGTTGTACATGGAGATAATGTATGATCAATAAAGAATCTACCACTTCTAGTAAAAGAAGGAAAATGTCATATGTGATTTGATAAATGACAATCCAGTAGTCCTTGGCCAAGGCAGAATGAAATTAGAAAGGAGTTTCTAATTTGTATTATTTCGTGTTGTGCATTTAAGAGTCGAAATATATAGAATTAAATAAAATAAGACTTGATAATAATTCCATGTCTTATATTTTATTGGGACATTGTATGGTGGAAGGATTGAATTGTATGGTAACTATTTACTCAAAGGTTCTTTTATGATTAATATTGAAATTTATATTATCTGAAAAGTTGTTGATCACTAGGGAGGCTTATCCCTATTGTAGAATAAATATTATTTATTTAAATAAATAAATTATTTAATTTATTTATTTAAATAAGATTAGAATTATTCTAATAGATTTATTCACAACTAGTTTAATATGGAGAACCTAAAGGGTCACACCATAAAAGGAAGAATAATTATTTAAGAAATTAATGGCACAATCGTAATAATATGTTAAATATATTTAATTTAATCTATAGTGATAGAATAAATTAAATAGCTTAATATTTATTATTTAATATTTTAGAAATATTAAATATAAATTAATAAGAGGAGTCTTATTAATATTATTACAAATATTATTATTTTAATTTCTAATGGAGTTTAGAAATTAATTTAATATAAGTACTCTCGTTTATTCCTAATAGGATTAGGAGGGAAAATTAGTGAAATGATTTTAATTAATTATCTCTAATAAGATTAGGGAGCCCATTTAATTAAAAGAGTTTAATTAAATAAATAATACCTTATTTTTAATTAAATAGGGTTACCTGATATCTTTATAAGAGGAGTCTTATATTATATATCAGATATACACAATTCTAATAGTTGGAGACTACGTTCTTTTTCTATAGAAATAGAAAACTAGGGTTTAGCCAAATAGCCATCTTCTTGAATCTTTATTCTTTCTTAGTGGATCACCTCTAGAGGCCAAACACTTGGGCGGCTAACGTTGATCAAAGGAAAGAACCAAACCCGGTGGATTCAAGTTGAACGCGAAAAAGATTTGGAGGTGACCTTATACCTGAGGAAGCTCGAATCTTCAAGGGTATGATTCTTGTTCTTTATCTTTTCGTTTAACTAATAATTGTGCATAGAGGATGATCCGGGTATATGGTTTGTAAAATTTTAAACTCTATTTTTATCACGTTTCTGCTTATTTTGTACAATTTGATTGTGTTCATGAATATTACAAACCTAACAGTCAAATAACCAAAATGCCCTTTAAGTAATGGGCCATCAATTGGGCTTCCTAAATAACATTTTGGGCTTCTAATTTTTTTGTTTTGGGCCTTGTTTATAACATGGTCCAATACTTATAATCCTACCTTAATCATTTAGTTATGGTTTCCATTCCACTCTTTTGGAATTTAAATAAGTACTTATGTACATTTAATCTCATAACTCAATTAGACTTGCTTAAATTAGGTTTTAAATAAATATTAACTTGAGATAATAAAATTAATCTCTTAAGTGTGTATACATTTATATACTAACATTCTTCAATACCATAACCCTTAGGTTATTTACTAACCATACCTAATGTAAATTTAGGTTATGTAACTTCCTCTTTAATTCTCTTCATACTATATATATATATATATATATATATATATATATATATATATATATATATATATATATATATATATCACTATAGATAAAATAATCATATTATTTAAATATTCATATAATTATTCACTATATGTCACAAAGATTTCAATATCATGAATATTTAATTAACATATTTATTTACAATGTGACTTAGAATTCTTGGTTATTACATTCTCCCCTCCTTATAAGAATTCCGCCCCCGGAATTTCACATAAAGTTAGTCAAATAGATTAGGATAATTCTTCCGCATCTTTTCCTCGAGTTCTCACGTAGCTTTTTCAGCGTTGTGGTTCCTCCAAAGAACTTTAACAGAATGTATAACCTTATTCCTTAGCTTCTGCTCTTTACTATCTAAAATTTCTACAAGAATCTCCTCGTATGATAAGTCCTTCTCGACTTGAATCGGTTCATACGATATCACATACTTGTAATCAGGCTTATATGGACGCAACACTGACACATGGAACACATTTTGTATATGTTCTAGTTCAGGAGTTAGAGCTATTTCGTACGCCGCTTCACCTATCTTCTTCAGTATCTCGAAAGATCCAATAAATCTCGAACTCAGTTTACCTTTCTTTCCAAATCTTATCTTCCCTTTCAAGGGAGATACCTTCAAAAACTCATAGCTTCCTACTTTAAAATCTCTTTTCTTGCGATGTAGATCGGTATACTTCTTTTGACAATCCTGAGCTACTACTAGTTGAGCTCTTATAACCTTGATGATTTCTACAGTTTGCTGCACCAATTCTGGTTCCAACAGCTGTCGTTCACCTACTTCATCCCAACATAAGGGCGTTCTGCATTTCCCTCCATAAAGTGCTTCATATGGTGGTATTACAATGCTCGCATGATAACTATTATTATACACAAACTCAACCAATGGAAGATGATCTTCTCAACTTCCTTTGAAGTCCATCACACAGGCTCTGAGCATGTCTTCCAATGTCTGTATTGATCTCTCGCTTTGCCCATCGATCTGTGGATGATATGCGGTACTTAACCTTAGTTGTGTCCCCATTCTTTCTTGAAAAGTACTCCAAAAGTTTGACGTGAAGCGTGGATCTCTATCAGACACAATTGATATCAGCACTCCATGTCTCGAAATAATTTTCTTGATATATAATTTGGCTAGTTGATACAAATTGTACCTAATCTTGATCGACAAAAAATGCGCTGACTTTGTAAGATGATCAACAATTACCCATATCGCATCATAACCTTTCTGCGTTGTTGGAAATCCCACAAAAAAATCCATCGTGACGTGCTCCCACTTCCATTCCTGAATCTCCAATGGCTGCAACAGTCCACTTGGTCATTGATGCTCTGCCTTGACTCTCTGACAAGTTAGACATCTGCTGATACATTATGCAACCTCTCTTTTCATGTTCGGACACCAATAATGTTGACGCAGATCTTGATACATCTTTTTACTTCCTGGGTGTATCGAGTATCTCGTACTATGCACTTCTTGCAATATCTCCTCTCTTAATTCTAGTACTAAAGGTACCCAAATTCGTCCTTCAAATCTCTGCAATCTGGTGCCATCATTCTTATACTTTAACTCTTCACCATCAGCTCACCATTTCTTAATGTTACCACATTCTTCATCACTCTGTTGAGCTTCTTTCACCTTGTCTAATAAAGTCGGACGTGCTTCTATTTCTATCACTTTATCTGAATTCTTCGGATTTTTCACCTCCAACTCTATTTTCTCCATTTCTCTTACTAGTTCTTCTTGTTCTGTCAATACAAACAGTTTTTCTCTTCTCTTTCTACTTAAAGCATCTGTCACTACATTAGCCTTTCTCCTAGATGGTATAAAATATCACAATCATAATCTTTGAGCAATTCTAATCACCTTATTTGTCTCATATTCTACTCCTTTTGTGTAAAGATATACTTTAGACTCTTGTGATATGTGTATATCTCACACTTTTCTCCATAAAGATAATGTCTCCAAATCTTAAGGGTAAACACTACCGCTGCCAATTCCAGGTCATGGGTAGGGTATCCCTTTTCATTGTCCTTCAACTGTCGTGATGCGTATGCAATGACTTTACCATTCTTCATTAGTACACAACCTAGTCCCTTGTGAGATGCATTACTATACACTGTAAAGCCTCTCGTACTATCTGGTAAGGATAACATGGGTGCCTCACTTAATCACTTCTTCAACTCCTGAAAACTCTGCTCACTTTTGTCCGTCCAAACATACTTTAACAGTTTTCCTTGTCAAATTGGTCAACGACTTCGCTATCTTCAAGAAATCTTGAATAAACCTCCGGTAATATCCTGCCAATCCCAAGAAACTTCTAAATTCTGTCGGTGTCTTAGATTGTCTCCAATTTTTCACTGCTTCTACCTTTGCTGGATCAACATAAATTCCTTTGGTGTCAATAACATGTCCCAAAATTAGAACTCTTTCAACCAAAACTCACTCTTTGAAAATTTGGCATATAGCTTCTCATTTCTCAATGTCTCCAATACTATCCTTAAATGTTTGGCATGCTCCTCTTCAGTTTTTAAATACACCAGAATATCGTCAATAAACACCACCACAGACTTATCCAATTAAGGTTTAAATACTTTGTTCATCAAGTCCATAAAAGCATTTGGCGCATTCGTCAGTCCAAACGATATCACTAGGAACTCATAATGGACGTAACGAGTTCTAAATGATGTCTTTGGTACATCCTCTATTCTCACCTTTAGCTAATGATAACCAGTTCTCAAATCAATCTTTGAAAAACATCTTGCTCCTTTAAGTTGATCGAATAAGTCGTCTATTTATTTAACTATCTATAATCCATGTACAACCTCATCGTTCCATCCTTCTTCTTTACAAACAACACTGGTGCTCCCCATGGAGATACACTAGGTTGTATGTACTTCATGTCCAACAGTTCTTGCAGTTGGATCATTAGTTCTTTCATTTCTATCAGAGCCAACATATACGGTGTTTTCGTTATCGGCGATGTCCCTGGAACTAAATCAATTACAAATTCTATTTCTCGGTCTGGTGGAAGTCCCAACAATTCATCTAGAAACACGTCCACGAATTCATTTACTATGGGTATCTGCCCTATGTCAGAATTCACTACCTGTGTATCCACTACATGACCCAAATATCATTCACACCCTTTCTTTAACATTTTCCTAGTTTGCATCATCGTCAAACAACCCGTTTGTGTTGGCGACTTGCTACCATAAAATACAACCTTAGACTTATTTGGTGTCTTAAGGCGTATGCACTTCTTCTGAAAGTCGATAACTGCCTCATGGTTAAACAATCAATCCATTCCTGGGATAATATCAAATTCTCCTAAGCGTATTGGAATCAAATTCACACTTAACTTATGTCCATTTATTTCCAAACAATAATTTCTATGGATATATTCTATAGGGATCACTTCTTTGTTTGCAAGTTCTATATTCATAGGGTTTTCTAACTTTTCACGAGGAAAATTTAATCTTTTAGCAAATTCATCAGACACAAATGAACAGGTAGATCCCGAATCAAATAATACATAAGCATTTATATTATTAATCGGAATTATACCTGACACCACCTCCTTCGATGCAACTACATCTTGTACATTCATATTGAATGTTCTGGCTGTTGGCTTGTTGGGTTGAGCTGGTCCTCCAATTATTAACTTTTTAGAACTGCTCTTGTTCCCACTTCCTCCATCAGAATTCTTCTTCAATGGACAGTCTTTGAATATATTATCTTTTGATAATATTATTATCATATAAACATTACCGTAAACACTCATTTAATATTATTAATCTTAAAAATATTTTCTTATTATAATACTTTAATCATTTACTAATATTATTAATCACTTAATTATATTTTAATCATCTTCTAATATTATTAACCTTTTATTAATATTTTAAATCATTGCTAATATTATTAATTCATTAATAATATTTTAATTGTCTAATAATATCTTAGTCTAATATTATTAACCTTTTAATAATATTTTAATATAATATTATTAATTATATTAATAATATTTTAATCATTTATTAATCTTTAATCTAACATTATTAATCATTTAATAATGTTTTAATTCAAATTTTAATCTAAATATTATTAATTACTTAATAATATCTTAATATAATATTATTAATCTCATAATAGTATTTTATGCATTTATTAAACAAATAAACAATTTATTTAATTGTTTACCCTTTAATAATCCTTTTATTTATTATCTCTAAAATGTCATAAATATAACATTTCATCAAAAATGACCAAATCACCTCTAAAAAATCTGATTACCTCATATAAATGGTATTTGGTCCGAAAAATTATCTTGTTACCATTTTTAACACTACATTACATTTTAAACATATTTACACATAAATCATCCATTTACATGAAAAATACCCAAACAAATCAAAAATTGTTTCTTTTCTAGGATTGGACAGCTTATAACTCCCTTATGAATATATATGTTTTCTGGAATTTTTAAAAGTCATTTACTATTTTTAATTAGTCTAAAACAGTCAGATATTGTAACATTTTTAATAAATTGAAACTTTGTCCAACAATTCTAAAACTTTCATTGTATTCTCATATCACTTACATGTACTACCTATAAAACTTTCATAATTTTTAGAGTTAACCATAAGGAGTTATTCAAGTTCACTTTTAAAATAGTACTTTCTTGTAAAATATATGTGACAACCCGAATTTTTATAAGTTATTAAAATTAGAATTTAATAATTAAAATTCTTATTATGAAATGTTTTGAGTTTGAGTATGTATATATACGTGCTATATATATTGAAATATGTGATCTGGTGTGAAGAGAAATATATATATTTATATATTGGGAAAGCGAGGTTTAATAGTTAATTTAACTATTTAAGAAATTAAATGAATTTGTTATGAAAAGAAAATTAACTGAATAAGATTAGTAAATTAAATAAATATTTTGGTTGATTTATTTGTTAAATAAATTAAATTCATGGATGTTGCTATGGAGTAATTTTATTAAAGTGTGCTGGTGTTAATTTAATTAGAGACTAATTAAATTATAGAATTAAAAGAAAAATATAATTAAAGGGATAATTAAATTAGAAGATTAGTATTTATTAAATAAATATTAAGAATTATATTGGTTAAATAAATATTATAAGGTTAAGTAATGATTGTGATTTAAATTGAATAAATGTGACAATTGAACTATATTATATAAGTAATATAAAAATAAACTAAAATGGGATTTTAAGAGGATTGCCGAACATGGCCTTGTGGCATTTGACATATTATAACTGATAAAGCCTTTTTGGTTTTTGAACGTATTATATCAGTTAGTTTATACGTATAATCCCAAGGCTAAAGCTAGAAGAGAAAATACAGAGGGAGAGAGAGCTCCAGAGAGGAATTGGGAGGCAATTTAAAGAGAAATCCTTGAAAACAAGAAGGAAGTATCAATTCTCTAACATCTCCTAACAAGGCTAAACAAGAATTAACAGGTAAATAACCTAGTTTCTTCTTAGTTTGGATGTTCTGAAGTTATCCTTTAAAATTGGAAATTTAGTTGGATGAATTGCTAAATAGATGTTATATATATGTTGTTAGATGTTTATAATCTATTAGTTGTTATCTAGAAATGATTTTGAGAAATCAAATTCATATGAAACATGTTTTGAAATAAGGAATTGAGTTTTGGTTGAATACGTACATTTTTGACTTATGTTGGAGTCAAAATTGAGGGTTAGTTCATGAATAGAATCTAAAATTGGTGCTAGATATTGTTAGTATATTGAATTACGAAAACAACGAAGGTTAAATGGATTGATTTGGTTAGGAATCGAATTCGTGGTGAATGATTACGCTAACTATGTTCAAACATATAAAGCTAATATGAACATGAGTTTTGGGTGAAAATTTAAGTTTGTTAGTGTTTCTGTAAATTGTTATAATAATAGTATGTTGTAGTTCTATGAATTGCGAATCCATAGAATCAAAAACAGACTAATTTGGATGTGTATAACTCAAGCTATGAAGATTAGTAGGAGAAAAAGGTTCAAAAATCGCGAGAACAGTGAATTCAGAGTCCTGTTTCTGCTAACGGACACAGCTGCACTGTGCCCTAAGTCGTTTGGGGCGCAGCTGTGCTGTGTCCAAGACTTAATTGGGTGTAGTTGCGCCCAAAGTGTGTCAGGTGTGACTGTTTTGACCTGTTTTAGTAAAATAGGCATAACCTTTACATACAAACTCCGATTAAGGCAATTTAAGATGATCCGGAACGAGGAGGAATAGATCTACAACTTTGATTCTTAATGTTTTTCAATATGAGGTCCGAAACAGGGGTAAAAATGGTCATCGTTAGGACTATTGTGTTTTCGAAGGTAATCGGAGGGCGTCGAGCATGCACGTATACAAGTGTAGTGCTCTTGACGATAAAAGACGTTGTTCTAAGTTAAAAAAACATGAATGTTAGTAAACATGATGATTCTTAACATTAATAAATGATATATTAGATAAGTTGTATAAACATACTAAGCACACACAAGAGAGACAAATCGGGCGTGTGACGAATGAACGTCGAAACGTCGTAACAAATGTTAACGAAAGTAAAAAGTGTTTTAAATCAAATGAAATGAATATTATAAGATATGAAATGGGTGTAATATAAAATCAATAATGATTCCTAGCAAGACATAAACACTTGAATGAACTTCAAGTATGACCTAAGAAGTAATATAGTGAGATATAAGTCAAAAGTTAACACACTCAAATTGAACATTATGTATTGATAATAGGAACGGTTATCAGATATAGAGTAAAGTTTACATTATAACTACTATGCATTGCTATGTGACTAATAGTTACTGTGAATGATTATATAATTGTGTAGGGTACGTGAAGTGCAGATAGCTATAATCTGTAAAACTGTTATTGGTAAACAACGATGAAGGCAAGTCTTTCAGTTCTTATTTGCTATATGAACTTGATGATGAACTGTTTTAAATCTTTGATGCAAAGGGCATGATGTGTTCTATATATATTGAAAGTATGAAACGTTAAAGTAAATTTATGACTACGTTGATTGAATAATGAATGTTGATTGAGTAAGGAACTCAATCTTTATACTTGTTATATGAACTGCAACATGTATGTTATGTTAGTCCAATGTTTATGAGATGTATGTTGAGCATGTTATTATGTGTTATGTAATGCGTGAAAATTGTTAGATTTTGCTGGGCTGTAGCTCAGCCTTGTAAATAACCACTTTTGCAGGCTAAAGATTCAAGGTAACGTTGTGTGCTACTTGAAAGACATGAATTAGATGTGATACTCGAAGATTTATACACTTTGACTGAGTTATTATTGTTTGAACCATGTTTAAGGTTCTGAATAATGTCTTAATGTTGAATTGATAATCTTTTTGCGATGTAAACTCTTGTAGTATTAAAATAATTCTGAGATATTTAGATGTAAAGGTTAAAAGTTTTGGGAACGAGAATAGTTTGTAATAGAAAATTTTAATTATTTCGCAGATTTCAATGGTTGTATTATCGTTTAAGGATGTAAAATTAGAGGTTGGATGTGTTGTTAACGACCAAATTCGATAGTCGAATTATATAAATTTTGGGGTCGTTACAGTTGGTATCAGAGCTGTAGGTTATAAACCTTAGGTAGGAGTACCTTAGGCTATAACCTTAGAGAAGGAAGGTGAGAATAATGAAAGAATAAACTCAGATAGAGTTTAAGTGATAAGAAATAAATTTTGAAATTTATAATAAGATATTAATATATATATACGGAATGATTCAAAGAACAATCTCGAGGTATTTAAAAGACATGAATATGGAGTTACCTGACTCTAGTAGTAAGATGTTAAGTGTTTTTAAATAGAAGATATCTACAAGATGAAGATGATTAAGATAATAATAATGAACTCAAATAGAGTTTAATTGATGATATATTCAGAGAATGCTTATGAAACAACTTAAGATAATATGTTTGGGTTCAATGAAGAACCTGAAGAGTTAAAATTGAGTCGAATAATCATAAGACAACATTAAAGAGGATGTAATGAGGATCGTAAAACGAAACGATCACGAGTTAAGAAAAGAATTTTAAGGGAGATGATTATAGAATAAGATCACGACGTGATCTGTTTATGTTATAAAAGAAAGATGGTCTGTAATGATTGAATAATTATAGCTTGATACTATGAAGATAATGTACTATGATGTAGTACGAGATAAACTCATGAAGAGTTATAGATAATGTGATACGAGAAATTCTTATTGAGCAAGTTAAGGACACGTTAAGAATAAGTTAAAAGTAAGGTAATGTTAGGTGGGATTTCAATTGAGGACTCATATGGTGACTAAGTTGTACAAACCTTTGTATGGGCAGAGGTTTTATGCATGTACTTGGTTTATCACATTGATAATCATTGGAATGTCGGTGTCGCACTATCAATGTATATGTGGTGGAAAGGTGATTCTTTTCTCATGTGTATATTTGATAGTTAGATTTTTAAGATTAGGTTAGATGATATTAAGATTAGGTACGGTTCTTAAAACTAAGGCATATGGTAAGTTCGTGACTCATAATCATATGGTATGTTTTTAACCCCTCAGCGAATGGATGCCTATGGTCTGACTAGGATAAGTTCCTAAACTCATATGATTATGGCAAGTTCCTGGATTTCCAAAGTGTGGTAATTTTGATGAACTATATTGGGTAGAAAACGGTTATAGTATAGGGAGCATTGATGAAGTTGAAGATTGATAGAATGGTTAAGTAATGAGATAATGGAGTAAAGATTGAAATTGATGGAGAAAATAAGATATTCCAAATCTTCTAGCTTTGCTAGATTTTCGAAATTTATTAACTTCGTGCTGATGTTTGCACTTCTATTTTTTTTGAAAAACATTAGATCAAACGATGGAACCAATGAGTTTAAAAAATAATAATACCGTTATCCGTATGTCTATGCTAATTATTTCGGCTAGACAAAAATGATTTAAAAAAAATATTAAAATATATTTTGTTTTTTTTTCTTTCCGTAGTCATTAAGGCATCACTAAATATGATGTTGATTTGACAAACGAGGAAGTCATTAATGCAATTGAACCCGGTGTTGGATGTGATCATAAGATCACCAGCCCACTATGGTATGATGTAGCATGACAAAGTCATATAATGACTGAATCCTCAACGTACTATCGAGATAGTACGATATCATGTCATCATAAAAGGATTTTTGGTTTTCTTTAAACTAATAAAGATATGCCATATGAATTGGATAAAACTATTTCGATTGATGTTCGAGTTGTTGTTAGAAGTCTATGCTATTTGATTCGGCTAGATAAATATTGAAAGATGTTTATGCAATTCAAGCGTTCTTTGTCAAACTATACCAAATCAAATTATTTTGGTGCGGATTCAGATGTTAAGAAGCTGATGTGAACAACCCTATAAAAGGAGACATGTTATCGGAGACATGTTATCGGAGACAATGGTTACGAAAGTAACACATATAGTCGTTACGATGTTAAAATGTAATATGTTGCGCACGACGTAGGGGTACGATAGGCTGATCACCTAGAGTACTTACAGAGAGTGTTTTCTGTCTGTGTGATTGCTAAACATTCTGTTAAAGATGGGTTACAATGATGATGCACTATTAAACCTGGGGAAAAGTTCAAGATTTTATGACCCCTCATCATGATTTGGAATCTTTTAAATTCCTGTTATTCATATCGCTTCCCAATTATTGAGAAATTGTGAAAGATTCTTATTATTCTAAAAGGTGAAAGTGGAAAGGATGAGAAAATTATGCAAAACATAATAATTTCAAGAAAGAAATAAAATTCCAGAAAGAAGAGAAATGTGAAACTCTTAGAAGAGGAAGAGATGAGGAATACGATGATCTTAGAAAGATCCTTAGAGAAAGAATGTGGTTGTAGAACCTAATGAATAAATAAATAAAATCTATTTTGATAAATGGAATGAACGAATATTAGTAAGTCAAAATTTTGAGGACGAAATTCTTAGAAGAAGGGGTGAATGTAATGTCCCGAGAGTTTGAGAATCTAGCACATGATAATGATCCTTAGAGAAAGATAATAATCGGGTCAAAAAATTTGTAATACTCAAATATAATTGAGTCTATGTAAATGTTATGAAAAAAACTTACAAGAATTTATTATGAAGAATGGTTGTAGTGGTAATAAATAAAACATATATTAAGGTGATGTGTGGAAGATATTCAACGATAAATTTTGAAAAAAGGTGAAAATCGAATAAAGGAGGTTTCTTTGATTCCAAGGACGGAATCCTTATAAGGGGGGAATAATGTGACAACCCGAATTTTTATAAGTTATTAAAATAAGAATTTAATAATTAAAATTCTTATTATGAGATATTTTGAGTTTGAGTATGTATATATACGTGCTATATATTTTGAAATATGTGATCTGGTATGAAGAGAAATATATATTCATATATTGGGAAAGTGAGGTTTAATAGGTAATTTAACTATTGAAAAAATTAAATGAATTTGTTATGAAAATAAAATTAACTGAATAAGATTAGTAAATTAAATAAATATTTTGGTTGATTTATTTGTTAAATAAATTAAATTCATGAATGTTGCTATGGAGTAATTTTTATTAAAGTGTGCTGATGTTAATTTAATTAGAGACTAATTAAATTATAGAATTCTGAATTAAAAGAATAATATAATTAAAGGGATAATTAAATTAGAAGATTAGTATTTATTAAATAAATATTAAGAATTATATTGGTTAAATAAATATTATAAGGTTAAGTAATGATTGTGATTTAAATTGAATAAATGTGACAATTGAACTATATTATATAAGTAATATAAAAATAAACTAAAATGGGATTTTAAGAGGATTGCCGAACATGGCCTTGTGGCCTTTGACATACTATAACTGATAAAGCCTTTTTGGTTTTTGAACGTATTATATCAGTTAGTTTATACGTATAATCCTAAGGCTAAAGCTAGAAGAGAAAATACAGAGGGAGAGAGAGCTCCAGAGAGGAATTAGGAGGCAATTTAAAGAGAAATCCTTGAAAACAAGAAGGAAGTATCAATTCTCTAACATCTCCTAACAAGGCTAAACAAGAATTAAGAGGTAAATAACTTAGTTTCTTCTTAGTTTGGGTGTTCTAAAGTTATCCTTTAAAATTGGAAATTTAGTTGGACGAATTGCTAAATAGATGTTATATATATGTTGTTAGATGTTTATAATCTATTAGTTGTTATCTAGAAATGATTTTGAGAAATCAAATTCATATGAAACATGTTTTGAAATAAGGAATTGAGTTTTTGTGGAATACGTACATTTTTGACTTATGTTGGAGTCAAAATTTAGGGTTAGTTCATGAATAGAATCTAAAATTGGTGCTAGATATTGTTAGTATATTGCATTACGAAAACAACGAAGGTTAAATGGATTAAGTTGGTTAGAAATCGAATCCGTGGTGAATGATTACGCTAAATATGTTCAAACATATAAAGCCAATATGAACATGAGTTTTGGGTAAAGATTTAGGTTTGTTAATGTTTTTGTAAATTGCTATAATTCTAGTATGTTGTAGTTCTATGAATTATGAATCCATAGAATCAAAAACGGACTAATTTGGATGTGTATAACTCAAGCTATGAAGTTTAGTAGGAGAAAAGGTTCAAAAATCGCGAGAACAGCGAATTCAGAGTCCCATTTCTGCTAATGGGCACAACGCAATCATTTAGGGCGCAACTGCCCTCTAGGGCGCAGCTGCGCTGTGCCCAAGACTTAATTGGGCGCAGCTGAACCTAAAGTGTGTTAAGTGTGACTGTTTTGACATGTTTTAGTAAAATAGGCATAATATTTTCATACGAACTCCGATTAAGGCGATTCAAGATGATCCGGAACGAGGACGAATAGACCTACAAATTTTATTTTTTAAGTTGTTCAATTTGAGGTCGGGAATAGAGGTAAAAATGGTTCCCAATAGGACTGTTGTGTTTTCAAAGGTAATCGGAGGGCGTTGAGCATGCACGTATGCAAGTGTAGTGCTCTTGACGATAAAAGATGTTGTTTTAAGTTAAAAAACATTAATGTTAGTAAATATAATGATGCTTAACATTAATAAATGATATATTAGATAAGTTGTATAAGCATACTAAGCACAAACAAAAGAGACAAATTGGGCGTGTGACGAATGAACGTCGAAACACCGTAACAAATTTTAATGAACGTAAAAAGTGTTTTAAATCAAATGAAATGAATATTATAAGATATGAAATGGGTTTAATATAAAACCAATAATGATTCCTAACAAGACTTAAACACTTGAATGAACTTCGAGTATGACCTAAGAAGTAATATAGTGAGATATAAGTCGAAAGCTAATACAATCAAATTGAAAATTGTGTATTGATAATAGGAATGGTTATAAGATATAAAGTAAAGTTTATATTACAACTACTATGCATTGCTATGTGACTAATAGTTAATGTGAATGATTATATAATTATGTATGGCACGTGAAGTGTAGATAGCTATAAGATGTTAAATTATTATTGGTAAACAACGATCAAGGCAAGTCTTTCAGTTCCTATTTGCTATGTGAACTTGATGATGAACTGTTTTAAATCTTTGATGCAAAGAGCATGTTGTGTTCTATATATTTTGAAAGTATGAAATGTTAAAGTCAATTTATGACTATGTTAATTGAATAATGAATGTTGATTAAGTAAGGAACTCAATCTTTATACTTGTTATATGAACAGCAACATGTATGCTATGTTAGTCTAATGTTTATGAGATGTATGTTGAGCATGTTATTATGTGCTATGTGATGTATGAAAACTGTTAGATTTTACTGGGCTGTCGAGCTTAACCTTGCAAATAACCACTTTTGCAAGTTAAAGATTCAAGGTAAAGTTATGTGCTACTTGAAAGACATGAATCAGATGTGATACTTACAGATTTATACACTTTGACTGAGTTATTATTATTTGAACCATGTTTAAGGTTCCAAATAATGTATTAATGTTGATTTGTAATATTGTTTTGCGATGTTAACTCTTGTAGTATTAAAATGATTCTGAGATATTTAGATGCAAAGGTTGAAAGTTTTGGGAACAAGAATAGTCTGTAATAAAAATTTTTAATTATTCTGCAGATTTCAATGGTTGTATTATCGTTTAAGGATGTAAAATTAGAGGTTGGATGTATTGTTAATGACCGAAGTCGATAGTTGAATTGTATGAATTTTGGGATCGTTACAATATCCATCTTTGGACATGACCTTCATAACTTATCATAGTATCATACCAAATTTTCCTCGAATTTTTAAAGCACAAAAAGTGGACGAAACAATCCCTAAACAAAATTGGATATAAACTTTATTTCAAGTTTTTCCTATTTCTTTTCATCTTGGTCAGTTTCACAATAACAACCACTATGACTTTTATAATTAACATTTTTGAGTGCTACCACTTGGGTTTAACAGATAATTTATATATCTACACCCCTCTTTGACGGATCACAAAAAAGGGTCATAGAACTCAAATGGTAGTTGATCAAAATAAAGGAAAATTAGGGTTTCTAGTCCCTTAAGGACATAATTTCCTTTTCTTTCCTTTTGATCCCTATTCTACCACTCAAAAATAATTGATTCACACATGAAACACTTAATATCATGTGAATCAAGAGTTTTTGAGTTTAGAACATAAGCTTTTCATTTCATCAAAACTTAAACAAACTAAAGGAAATAAGCTATTTTAAAGGGTTATACCTTGTTCTTCTTGCACACCTTCTTCTCCAACCAAAGTAGTTTATATAATTTTATCTCATACATAAAGCTCTCTCTCTTTTTCCCTTTCTCGACCTTTGGCCACTCTCTTCCTTTTCTTTCTCTTTTGTTTTGGTTTGCTAGCTAGGAAATGTGAACTAAAGTGAAGTGAAAAGTGATTTTTTCCAAATATGAAAATTATATAGACTTGGTTAATATTTATAGATATATTAGGTATATCTATCTATAATCTCCCATCTCTTGCCCTCCTTCACATGTCCAGCACATGGTTTACATATGGTTTGCA
Source organism: Panax notoginseng (assembly GCA_016801055.1). NCBI lineage: Eukaryota > Viridiplantae > Streptophyta > Magnoliopsida > Apiales > Araliaceae > Panax > Panax notoginseng. The sequence continues at coordinate 61,836,182 of CM029021.1, read as the reverse complement.
CATATTTTCTAACTAAGTCGCCAATTAAAATGGTGACACCTAATGAAGTTCACATGCTTTCCACCTCCCTTCACATAGCCTTCATATGCCACCACATGGCCTGTGACGCTCCCAAATCCGGGTATCTTCCAACCCGACAGATGGTGCTATACGGTGCTACTGTTCACACGTACATTCAATTGAAATACCTCAAAAGAGTGAATATGTCTTCTATATATTACATAATAATATTTTCTTTCACAGGTTCTTTGTAACCATTACATATGTTCTTCGTGATAGTATCAAATAAATAAAAAAATCATATTATGTTATTACAAAGACAACAACTTGTCCGCCTTAGCCTTTCCTTTATCCTTACTGGATCCTTTGATCCGCTTATTCTTAGCTGCATTCATATGGTTCAAGCAAGGGTGACCATAACTAGCTCAGCAAGTATAACAATTTCATTTGAGCAATATGTTTGAATCATATGAACATATATCTTCTATAACTGAATCAATAGTTATGAAGTACTATAGATAATTCAAAATAGCACCCCTCTTTTCTTTAAAATGTTTAACAATGAACAACATCTGTTAAACCTGGATTTTAGTTTAAGACCTTGAGCATTTCATTCTTTCTTTAAAAAGGACAACCCGACACTAAGTCCGTAAGTCTAACATTTCTTATGAGCACGTCTAGGTGATCTGCCTATAATACCCTATATTGTACAACACTACTACATTAAACGTATCTACGTTCAAGTTTTGGCAACCTCACGTGCTAGTCGGTTTACAACAAAACATTTGTTTGTTCATACTCAGTCTTTCTTTGAAATCCATACCAAAACAGTTGGCATAAGATAGCAATATGAATAATATTTTGATAGATTAAAATGAAATCCACAAAATACTCTAAGTTTAGTCTAGCTGAAGGAAATGGCTTGACTTCTTTGTTGCATCAATTCATGCGTAGGATACATGAATCATAAAGCTTATCCAAAATAACATAGACAAGGGTTTATAACACTTGCCTTTAGTGTCTTCTATTGTTAATTCACTTCCCTTTTGAGTCGTTATAGATTCTACATACATAGTCACATAGCATATCATGTTAGGTCATAAACAATCAACACGTATTGTCATTAACCTATCTTCTCCTTCTTCTCGATCTAACTATTCATTTACTTAACTTACTAACATTCTTTAGGTTAGTTAACGTTCATTACAGCTTTATAACATTTTGTTGTTACAACATTTCAAGTAATCTCAAACATTCATTCAACATGTGTACGGTTTTCGTATTATTAAGTTTACTTCGTGTTTATGTTTTTGTAACCTTATGTTAACTTTTAATCGTTGAACTAATGGTCTTAATCATCTTTTAAGATGTTACTTTAATTTTAATTAAGGTAATAATTCACCTTCAATCAACTTCCCTTTCATTGTATTCATTTTAATTCTTCTCTGCCTCTTGTCTAGTAACGCCAGGTTCCTTGTTATAGTAACGCTAGGTTCCTTGTTATACGTCCCTTGGGATTCGGGTATGGTGCTGCAACGCCATCTTCATAGGCTTGGGCGGCGCTGCGGCGCCGGCTTTGAGCCCTTGAATTTTTTTTAAGTTTTCCATTTCCAATCCTTTCCGGGCTCGTAACATAATCGTTATAAGTCGAAATTGGCTCATTCAAAAGCCGTTATGTCACATATCTTGCATATTTCAATTTCATTAGGATAACTTAAGCTTTTAAATCTGTTAACATTAAATTCATGGTTTAAATTTTCTATTACATGTTCGTTAAACGTTCATGAACATTTATAGCTAATTTCTTCATCTTAAGTCGAAATTCGACCATTCTTGAGTCCACAACTCTTAAATGTAAAGTTCTACGATACGCCATCGAAAACTAAGACTTTTGAGTTAAACGGCGACTTTTGACTATCATTCCGAGAATTTTATGATTTCGATGATTATCGTCTAATCTCGTAAATTTCGCCATAACTTCGTTACTTGAGATTTTTACTCTATTCAAAATGGATTCATTCCATTATTCATACATCTATCACACTAACCAAGCATATATCATCTAATCCTATACACGATAGTTTTAAAGTTGTTCATCAACAATGTGTTAAATATTCATGTTTTCTTCATTAATTCATATTTCTTTGATTATGATTCTACTTGTAACATGATTATTAATGTTTAAGTCCACTAATATCCATCCTTGTTACTCCTTATGACACATGCTCCACCAATAACCACTTCTCTATCAAAGCTACGAGTGAAGAGATGAAGGTTAAAGGTTAAAGTTTCATTACCTTTGATGTTCTAACTTTCTTCTTCTTCCTTGATTAGTTGAAATAGCTCTCACTTCTCTCTCAATATTATTGCTCTAAGATGTTGGTGAAATTAAACAACCAACAAATGAAACTCCAAGCTCTCTATTTATAGAATTCCCAATTAAGGGCAAAAAGGTCAAAATGCCAACCACCTCACTATTCCACCGTTTTACTATTCAAAACTTGCACACTAAGCCACCTCCTTTGCTTGGCCACCAAGTGGCCAGCTATGACTCACCATGGGGGGCCCACGTGAGTTGCCCCATGGGTTTTTCTCATCCGGTGACCCATCGATTCGATCCACGGATCCAGTTCTTGGTTCGGGCTTATATTTAATTAACTGTGGGCCTAACATTGGGCTTGAATTATATTCTCTTTGAGCCTTACTCATCTTTCATTTGGGCTTGCCAAATTCGCATTAAAATCCTATTAGTCCATTAATAATGGTTTAAGCTTTTAACGTATAATCCTCGTATTTTTCTAGTATACTAATTCGTATAACATTCATCATATACGTTATGTTATCTTTCGTATATACTTGTACAATACCTCGTATTATACTTATATTCATTACCTCGTATAATAACATTCTTATTATACGACCATCAATTATTCAAATCTTCATTTTTCTTAACATTCTATAACTTAGTATGCATGCGAAAAATTGTGTTTATCATAATTGAATTATTATTAGATAATCCATCCTTCCTTATCATTCTATCATTACGTATTTCTTGGAAGTTCAAAAATAAATCCCGAGCAGAAATGGATGAATAATGTTTTTCGAAGAATTTCTCGAAAAACTTTTATTTTCGTCTTAAAAATTCAAACACCTTAATTCCAGCACTTAGCCGGAATACTACTATATTATTCCTCTTTTAGGTTATAGAATAACCTTTATCACACTTACTCGTTATAAATAACATATAATATAATTTTATTCCTTATTTATTCAAATAAAATTATTTTACATTATAATTCGATTTTCTCGGTTGTTACATGGCCTCACTTTTGTTTTATTTTATTTTTTTATAACTTAGTCAAATGACCAATATTCCCTTAAAGTAATGTGCCACCAATTAGGCTTCCTAACTAATGTTTTGGGCTTCTAATTTCTTTGGTTTGGGCCTTGTTTATAACATATTCCAATACTTATAATCTTACCCTAATCATTTAGTTAGGGTTTTTGTGACAACCCGGATTTTTAGAAATTATTAAATAAGAATTTAATAATTTAAATTCTTATTATTAGATGTATGATTTTGAAATATGTGTTTTGGTGTGAAGGAATTAAATATATATGAGGTTTAATAGTTAATTAAACAATTGAAGAAAGTAAATAAAATTGTTATGAAAAGGAAACTGTAACGAATGAGAATTTTGTAATTAATTTTAAATATTTATCGAATTAAGTAAATATTTTAATTGATTTATTGATTTAGATAAATAAATAATTAATGAAATTGTGGTGTAATAATTTAGTTAAGTGTGTATATTAACTAAATTAATAGATGGTAATTTTATGGATTGAAGATTTAATTTAATGAAATAATTAAATTAAATTAATTGTTTAATGATTATTATGTTGTGTAGTGATAATTTTCTAATTTGATTTAATAATTAAATTATAAATTCAATAATCTATTAAATAAAATTATAATTATATTGTAAATGTTTGGTTTAATTATTAATGAGTTAAGATTAATAATTTAAGTATTTAGAATTAGATTAATTTAATTTGCTAAGAATGTGACAATTGAACTATATTATATAAGTAATATAAAAAAAACTAAAATGGGATTTTAAAAGGATTGGCAAACATGGCCTTTTGGCCTTTTGTGTAATATAACTGATAAAAACTATCGGTTGTTTTACCTGATATTTTAAGTGTGCGCATAGTGGATATATCCGTTGGTTTTCTTTACGTTATATCATCTGGTTAAGCCTAACTCTAAAGAGAACATAAAAAATACAGAGGAAGGAATTGAGAGAGAGAGAGCTAGGGAGAAAACTGAGAAGTTACAGAAGAAGAGTCTTTGGAAAAGCTTGCTAATCACCTTTGTTGGTGTAAACAATGGATTAAAGGTATAATCTATTCCTAATTCCAAGTTTTGATTTTGTGATATTTATTCTCTGTGGTGGAATTCTTGTTGGATTAGGGTTTAAAATATTGATTATATATATATATATATATATATATATATATATATATGTGTGTGTGTGTGTGTGTGTGTGTGTGTGTGTGTGTGTGTGTGTGTGTGTGTGTGTGTGTAATTTGATAGTTATCAATTCTTAGTAATTGAATTCATGAAAGTCAAGTTTTGTGTTCTTGAGTTTTTGAAAAAAGAGGAAAATTTGGTTGAAGATTTGTTAGAACGATTGTTATGTATGTAATAGATAGTTTATAATGTCATATGTAGTTTACAAATGATTTTGGAGTATCAAATTCATGAGTAGTCATGTTTGAGAAGAAGGAATTGGGTTGGGTTGAATATGTATCATATGGTATATTTTGAGTCAAAAATTGAAGTTCAATTCATGTAAGAACCTGTTAATTGTTAATAGATGTTGAGAAACGAACACAACGAAGTTTAAATTGATTAATTTGGTAAGGAATCGAATCCATGGTGAATGATTACGCTAAATATGTTAAAATATGTAAAACTAATATGAACATAAGTTTTGGGTGAAGATTTAGGTTTGTTAATGTTTCTGTAAATTGCTATAATTGTAGTATGTTATAGTTCTATGAATTACGAATCTATTGAAACGTAAACGGACTAATTTGGATGTGTGTAACTCAAGTTATGAAGATTAGAAGGAGAAAAAGGTTCAAAAATTGTGAAAACAGTGAACTTCAGAGTCCCGTTTCTGCTAACGGGACGTAGCTGCCCTCTAGGGCGCAATTGCGCTATGCCCAAGGCTTAATTGGGCGCAGCTGCGCCCAAAGTGTATCAGGTGTGACTGTTTTGACCTGTTTTAGTAAATTAGCCATATCATACAAACTCCGATTAAAGGCGACTCAGGATGATTTGGAAAGATAACGAATAGACCTACAACTTTTTTTTTTCTGTTTTTCGATTTGAGGTCGGGAACAGGGGTCACAATGGCCATCTTTGGGACTGTTATGTTTTCGGAGGCAATCGGAGGGCATAGGGCATGCACGTATGCAAGTGTAGTGCTTCTAACGATAAAAGATGTTGTTCTAAGTTATAAAACATGAATGTTAGTAAATATAATGATGCTTAACATTAATAAATGTTGTATTAGATAAGTTGTATAAGCATACTAAGCATACACAAGAGAGACAAATCGGGCGTGTAACGAATGAACGTTGAAATGTCATGCCAAGTGTTAATGAACTTAAAAAATGTTTCAATTCAATTGAAATGAATATTATAAGATATGAAATAGGGTTAATATAAAACCAATAACGATTCCTGGCAAGACTTAAGCACTTGAATGAACTTCGAGTATGAAATATAGTGATATGTAAGTCGAAAGTTAACACAATCAAATTGAACATTGTGTATTGATAATAAGAAGGGTTATGAGATATAGAGTAAAGTTTATATTACAACTACTATTCATTTTTATGTGACTAATAGTTGATGTGCATGATTATATAATTGTGTAGGGCACGTGAAGTGCAGATAGATGTAAGATGTTAAACTATTATTGGTAAACAACGATCAAGGCAAGTCTTTCAGTTCTTATTTGCTATGTGACTTGTTGATGAACTGTTTTAAATCTTTATTACAAATAGCATGATGTGTTATAGATATGTTGAAAGTATGAAATGTTAAAGTCAATTTATGACTACGTTGATTGAATAATGAATGTTGATTGAGTAATGAACTCAATCTTTATACTTGTTATATGAACTACAGTATGTATGTTATGTTAGTTCAATGTTTATGAGATGTATGTTGAGCATGTTATTATGTGCTATGTGATGCATGAAAACTGTTAAATTTTGTTGGGCTGTCGAGCTCAACCTTGCAAATAAGCACTTTTGCAGGTTAAAGATTCAAGGTAAAGTTATGTGCTACTTGAAAGACATGAATCAGATGTGATACTTGAAGATTTATACACTTTGATTGAGTTATTATTATTTGAATCATGTTTAAGGTTCCGAATAATGTATTAATGTTGAATTATAATATCGTTTTGCGATGTAAGCTCTTGTAGTATTAAAATGATTCTGATATATTTAGATGTAAAGGTTGAAATTTTTGGGAACGAGAATAGTTTGTAATAGAAATTTTTAATTATTTCACAAATTTTAATGGTTGTATTATCGTTTAAGGATATAAATTTAGAGGTTGAATGTATTGTTAACGACCGAAGTCGAGAATTAAATTATTTAAATTTTGGAGTCGTTACAGTTGGTATCAGAGCTGTAGGTTATAAACCTTAGGTAGGAGTGCCTTAGGTTATAACCTTAGATAATTAAGGAAGGTGAGAATAATAAAAGAATAAACTCAGATAAAGTTAAAGTGATAAGAAATTAATTTTTAAATTTATAATAAGATATTAAAATATATATATGCTGAAAGATTCAAAGAAGAATCTATGATAACCCAAATTTTTGGGTAATATTAAAATAAGAACTAAATAAAGAAAATTCTTATTATATGATATTTTATGTGATATTGTAGTGCACAAAGGAATACGTGTCATGCAATATGTGATGTTGTGTATAATAAATATATTAGAATTATATATTTATTATATGTAAGTAAAGTGTAGGAGTAAATTACTAAAGAAAATTAGATGGCTAACATTAAAATAATTTATAATATTACATTATTTTAATATGGGAAATTGGTGGCATTAAATATACTTCAGGTATAGCCACTATTTTATTGAAGAAATCATATATTACATTATTGAGTATAATGTATGCATGTATTTAATATGGTGAATATATTAATATGTTTACTACAGTTAAAAAAATTGCGAAGACAATTTATAGAAAGGAAATAAAATTAATTGAGTATATGATAATATGTTATATGGATAATAATATAATATTTAATATTATACCAAAGGAGGTAAAGTAAAAATATGAGATGAGATCCAATATGTATATTGATATCAACTAGTTAGTAAATTAAATTCATATTTGAATAAATAATTGAATATATTAAATTATATATTTAATATATAAATAAATTGTTTGAAAATAATTTATGAAGAGGAAGAGGAAATTAAATTTAATTATACAATATAAATTGTATAACTTAAATAAGTTATTTAAATATGGTATGAGATTTAAATGACCTAGAGGGTTATTTTTATTTAGTAGTCATAGAATTAATTCAAGTGAATTAATATTTAATTGACTAAGGAAATTATATTATTTAAACAAGCCCAATTAATTAATTAAGCATGTGACTTGTAGATAAAGTACCTAAGGGCAATTAAATTATTTAATTTAGCCCAATATATTATGTATGTGACAAGTATTATAATGACTCAATTTAATTAGGTTTGAAAGCCCAAGTTAGTTTTTGTTAGTAAGTAAAATAAGTAAATTTGTTAGCTCAATAAAATTAATTAAGGGCCCAAACTAAGCCCACTTATGGGAGGGATAATTTAGTCATTAGTATGCTTAATATAAAACAAATATGGATGGAAGGTTAAGGCCTTAGTGGCCGAAATATATAGAGGGAAAAGGGGGATGTATGTAATTATTGCATGCATTTTAGCAGGTTAGTTGCTTTTGTGTTGTCAATTAATAAATGGAGCCAACATTATTGTGGTTGCTTACAAGTAATAACAAGAGATAAAGAAGAGAAGAAAAGACCAAGTGAGCCCAATTATTAAAGAACATGTGAGAGGATAATAATAATAAAAATTATAGTAATTTAAGAGATATTTTTATTATCTCAAGTCATTAATTTTATAACTTAATTGAAACAAGTTTAATTGGGTTATAAAATTTAATGTTCAAGAGTGATGATTTAAATTCTAAATGTTTGGAATAAATATCCTAATTAAATATTTAGGGTGGAATAAGATGGAAATGATTGGACTATGTTAAATTACATGACCCAAAGAATTAATTGAAAGCCCAAAAGAAATAAATTTTAAGCCCAAATTGAAGAATGACATTTTGGACATTTAATAATAATAAAAAAGATTAGTGGAGATGAGAAGGCCACATGTGGTCGTTAAATTAAAGAAGAAGAAAAAACGGGAAAAAGAATATAAGAGGAGGAAAGAAGATAAAGAGAAAGAGAAAAGAAAGAAGAAAAGAAGAAGAGAGGGAGAATTCGGGAGAAGGAAGGGAGGAGAAGAAGGAAGAGCAACCCCAGATTAGCGAAGTAATCTCCTACAAATCTCCATAATCATCTCCTCCATTCTCCTCCATCAAAATCTCCAAGAAAGTAAGAGAGAGAAAGAAATGGGCTTGAAGATTTAAGTATGGATAAGGCTATGGGAGAACTCAAGGAGGAAGAAAATCTAATTCTAGCAAGATCTAGATCATCATCTAGCATCTAGAGGAAGAATCAAGGAAGTAAGTTCTTGAAATTTTAAATTTATATTTTCCTTCTTAAATCTACAGATCTACTAAGTAAATGTGTATGTAAGTTGTTGATTGTTGGATATGTTGTGATTCTATAAGTTATGAGTCCATAGAATCTAAAATGAACTGATTTGGATGTGTAAAACCTGAGTTATGAAGATTTGAAGGAGAAAGAGTTGAAAATTTTCGCGAAGAACACATTTTAGAAAATTTAATAGACCGTTGTCCCTAAAAGGAAAATTTGGGATTAGCTAAGTTGTTTAGAAAATTTTGGTCTTTGGGTATGTTATAGTACACTGAATAAGCTTTCCATAGACTCTAAAACGGACTAGTTCCGACTTCGGAGGAGGTAGTTATGACGATCGGAAGAAGCATAATCAAAACTGTCCAACCAAATCCCGAATAGTCTCCTTTTACAAAAATTTTTGACTGATGTGTTCGAATTTTGGAAAACCATCATTAGATAAAAGTTGTAGTCCTGGAAGTTAACTTCGCGTGGGCTCAAGAATCGCTCAAAAATGTTTTAAAACGGGAGAGTTATGACTGTTTTAGCGAGACATGGTAAAATCTAGAAATACCGAAATACAAACTGTCCAAAAATTTGTTGGGGAATTTTCGGCCATTTGATTATTGAAATAAAATCAGGCATTTTGTGACATGAAAGTAAATGATATAAGGTAGGTCCTGTCCAAAGATGAGATTATTTCGACTTAAATTGATCGAGTTATTGCCATTTTAATTTTTGTGATTTTCTGATGAAACTGACTATAACCGAAGTTCTATAACTCCAATGGCTATGAAGTTTAAAATGAAAGTTCACGTTATTACGTGTAAGGATCTGCCAAGATTTGGGAATTTTTGGAATTGAGCATGATGTAGCTAATTTTCTTAAATTACGAACTAAAAACGAACATTTGAAAAATAATAAATTAATTTTAAAAATTCCAAGAAAAATATATTTTCATAAGGGGATCATATACTGTTGATTTCTAGAAAAGAAATTTTTTTGGAGATGTTTTGGTATTTTTTATATAAATAATGATATTATGGATAAATGAATTTAATTATTTATGTGATGTTAGAAATATAGAAAATGAAATTTTCTGACTTGAGAACCCTAAATATGGTTGATGCATATTTTGATGGGGTTTTGGGTCATTTGAGACGAGATAGTATGTTTATGACATTTTAGGAAGATTAAATAGAATAAAGAGAAGTAAAGTTACTTTAAATATAGTGTGTTGAATTGAATATTCAAAGAGACTATATTATGTGTATAATATGCTGAAAAAGAAATTAAGGGTACTGAATTTGATTTCGGGTTGCTGAAATTGAATTTAGTCTGCTAAAACTGATCTTGGTATGCTAAAATAGTGATTTCAGGATACTAAAATGAAATCCGACTTACTGAAATGGTATTTCGGTTTACTAAAATGTTATCTAATTTACTAAGATAACATATAAAAGGGAAAACTTATAAGTATAAGTTATGACATGGTGAAAAGATTATCAAAGTATAATGATAATACTAAGGCTATAACGTAATGTCTAATACTTAACTAGGTTAGACAATTTAATATAAGATTATGAGTTAACATGTATATTATGCTAATTGAAAGATCAATCTAATAATTGATAGGTATTTCATGAGAGATTACATAGATTGCTTAGCGGTAATCAGCGGTACATACAAGTTTCCTTAACTCAAACTCGTGTTATATTACAAAGCATGTTAGTGATTGATTATTGATGATAATTCACGTCTAATCTGATGATTGATTCGCACTTAGTGCATGTTGTATATGTTTTATCAGGTATGAAATGCTGATCACCTTCATTACCATAAGGTTCAGTTAAATTGTCAAGGGTCATTATTGACCTTCAAACATTATTGATTCAGTCATTCAATTATTGACACTTTATTCACGCTATTTCACAATTATTACATTGTTGAAAACTTAAAAGCTTATTATTTCTTTTCAATCATGATATATCCTTATTGTACTTAAAACTTGCTGGGTAAATTTGTTGCTCACCCTTGCTATATCATGATAAAAAATTTTAGATTAATATGAAAGCTCGAGTAAAGACAGAAGAAAAGACAAAGTGCCAGATTTAATTATGGTGCAGTTAGATTTATTAAATTTTTTGATGAAAATAGCATTATAAACATTTCTAGATATTGAAGGTATGTATTAAGGTAAGGTTGTAGACCTTGGGAATGATGTGTAAAAGTTTAATGTATAAACAATTTATGTTTATATCTTCCGCAATAGTTATAGAAATGATGTACCAGATCTGAGGTAAAAAGTACCTGAATTTGGGGATGTCACAGAATCTCGAGGTATTTAAAAGACATGAATATGGAGTTACCTGACTCTAGTAGTAAGATGTTAAGTGTTTTTAAATAGACGATGTCTATAAGATGAAGATGATTAAGATAATAATAATGAACTCAAATAGAGTTTAATTGATGATATATTCAGAGAATGCTTATGAAACAAGTTAAGATAATATGTTTGGGTTCAAAGACGAACCTGAAGATTTAAAATTGAGTCGAATAATCATAAGACAACATTAAAGAGGAAGTAATGAGGATCGTGAAACCAAAACGATCATAGCATGGAAATGAATCGTAATATAATACGATGAAATCACACCATGATCTGATAAGGTTATAGCCGGGAGGAGGATCAATCAAATGATTGAAAAAAAAAACTACAACAAAATTAGTGTGTGTCAGTTGTACTATGAATTAGTACTATTTAAACTCAGACAAGAGTGGCGAATGATAAGATACAGATTAAACTAAATTCGTATGGAGTAAGTATGGAGCTAGGATTAAGTGGGATTTCAATTGAGGACTCATGTCAGCAGCTGAGTTATATGATTCCTTGTATGGGCGGAGAATTTGTACTTAGTTTTAGAACCACTTAGCTTCCTACTTGATATAGTGGTTAAGTTGAATAATTCTTTGTATGGGAAGGGAATTGTCCTTGGTGTAACAACCACTTAGTTTCCTATATTGATTAGTGGCCGAGTTGGCCAATTCTTTGTATGGACAGGGGATTGTGTTTGGTTCGACAATCACTTAGCTTCTGGTAGTGATAATCATTGAAATATTTGTGTCGCGCTATTTGCTATAAACATGTTGAGAGGGTGATTCTTTTCTCATGTGTATAATGGATAGGTAGAGAATATAAGGTTAGTTGTTAGTTCTTAAAACTCATACTTATGGTAAGTTCATAACTCATAATAGTATGGTATGTTTTTGAACCCCTCAGCGAATGGACGCCTATGGTCTAACTAGGAAGTTATTAAACTCATATTATTGTGGAAAGTTCTTGAACTCATAACGTGTGGTAAGTTTGATGAACTGGGTATAATTAAGTATGAATGAAGTATTGAGGATAATAGGAATAGATAGACGTATTAAGCAATGGATCATTAGTGGAAGCATAGATTTTTCAAATCTTCTAGCTATGCTAGACTTCGAAATTTTTGACATCAAGCTAAATTCGCACTGATGTGCCTTTAAAAATGTAAATGAATTTTGTTATCCTCAACACATGGTGACAAGTGTGTAGGTGTGGACTTCGAGCCACTAACACATCGTTACCTGTTGTGTCATGGTGACGCCAAAAAAATAATGATTTTCAATGGTTTTGAACTATTTAAAGAAGAGTCTATGCTAATTGATTCGGCTAGATAAAAATGATGTTAAATTGTCAAAATGTATTTTGCATAATCGTGTACACCATTTAATATGGTATAGAAATAATAAACGATGGAGTCATCAATGCAATTGAACCTGGTGTTGGATGTGATCATCGGATTGTCAGCCCACTATGGTATGATGTAGTATGACGAAGTTAAAAAATGACGGAATCCCCAACGTACTATTAAGACGGTACGATATCATGATGTCATAAAAAGTTTTTATTTGGTTTTCTTTAAACTAAGAAAGGTATACTAATTGAGTTGGTTAAAAATAATAATATGGATATATATATATATATATATATATATATATATATATATATATCTCGATTGATGTCTGAGTTATTGCTAGAAGTCTATGTTACTTGATTCAGTTAGGCGAATATTGAAAGATGTTCATGAAATTCAATCGTTCTTTGTCAAACTATACCAAACCAAATTGTTTTGGTGTGGATTCAAATCTTAAGAAGCTAAGGTGAACAACCCTATAAAAGGGGACATGTTATCGGAGACAATGGTTCCAAAAGTAGCGGATATAGTCGTTCCGACATAGGGGTACGATAGGCTGATCACCTAGAGTACTTGTAGAGAGTGTTTTCAGTCTGTGTGATTGCTAAACATTCTGTTAAAGATGGTTTACAGTGGTGATGCAGTATTAAGCCCGAAAAAGAGTTCAAGGTCCGTATAGTCTTATGACTGTTAAAGGTTCAAGTCGAGATACTTGATAACCTAGGGACGTAGTTCAAGGACTTGTGACCCCTCGACATGAATTGGAATCTTTTAAATTCCTGTTATTCATATCGCTTCCCAATTATTGAGCAATTGTGGAAGATTCTTATTATTCTAAAAGGTGAAAGTGGAAAGGATGGAAAAATTAAAGAAAACATAATAATTTCAAGAAAGAAGTAAAACTCCAGAAAGAAGGGAAATGTGAAACTCTTAGAAGAGGAAGAGGTGAGTTTTAGGTAAAATCTAATTACGCACAACACGCAAGTATACGTGGTTAACAAGTATTATAATAGTAAGTAGAGTATCGTTCCTACAGAGACTAGCAATAAATTAACTCTCACAATTACCAATTTTCTATTAATCCAAATTTTATTAAACTAACTAATTTTAAGTTTGTAACTAAAAGTATTAAAAATATTAAAATCACCAAACAATCAACAAACCCTAAAAACTGAATTTTTAAACAAATATTGGAGAATTAGACTTACGACTTCACTCCAAGCATCACTCTGATTATTACACCTTATTCCAGTTTAATTCACTATCCTAGTTTATTAATCAAGAATATGTATGTAGAACTAGCCACCTCTCGATGCACTAATACTGTATTAACTCAAATTCACAAATTAGATAGAATCAAGTTAAACACCTTAATTAACTAACTCGCTATATCTCTATGTGAATTACAATTAAAGAAAGTTTAAGTTCAAGTTCTTTATTTGATTACATGCGATGCCAAGCATATCTCTACCCCAACATTCATCAAGATTCTGTTCATTCACAAAATTCAAGAACACATGTTATATTAACTAAGTCTAGACTCGTACTTCCTCTATCGAATCCATACAAATCCACAAAGAATTGTTGATCAGGTAATTCATAAATTCAAGCATAAATTAATATAGATAAACTGAGGAATAGCTTATTAAACTGAATATTAAAGCTATATAATCATCGTTCCACTTAAAGATCCGTCATAAGCCTAAAAAGTACTTAGTTCATCATCAATGAAATAAAAACTGAATAAATTAAAGATAACATCCTTCCAATTACAAATATAAAACTAGAGAAGAAGGATAATTCAATACACCCTTCATTTTAGCCTTAATCTGCAATTGATATGAAAATCCTTCAATTATCTTCACTCTAATGCTTGGTCCAAAAAATATGTCTCTTCACTTCGCTAATTACCTTCTGTGTTATTGATCTTGTTTGTTTGATGTCCAATATATTTCTAAGACATGCATTCTGACTGCAATCCTGCGCCATTTAGAGTCCCAAGGCATTGCAATTACTTAAACTCGCATTTTTGCAGCATTTGAAATGAAATAGATCACTAACTGTCCCGGATCCCCGCCCCGGCGGGGGTATTAGCTTGGAAAGTCCCGCCCTGGCAGGCTCAGCTCCTGTTATATGATTTGATGACCCTCCGCCTCGGCGGGGGTGTAAGGCTAAAAAACGCCCACCCCGACGGGCTAAGCTCCTATCAATTGATCTTGTTTAAGCTCCAAACTTGCTAAATGTTCACCAAAATTGCACCCTTCTTGATCACTTGCCACACCACCCAACCTACACACAAAATAACAATAAACAAGTAAAAACAAACATGTAAACAAGGAATTAACACCGATTAAGCTCGAATTAGGAACCGATTCGCGGATATAAAACCCACTTATAAAAATCCCGCAAACTTAAAACGTGTTATTCCTCGAGCACAAAATAAACTAACATGTTATGCAATGCAATGCAATGATATGTAATGCATCTAATCTCTACGTCTACGAATCCAACAGTATCATAGAATCAAAATTAATCCTTCGGCCTCAAAGAAATCAAGCAAACACTATAACACTTAATATCGAAACTAGTCAATAACTTCTTATCAATCCTCAAATCTTAAACCGTTATTACTGGCATAGTGTGTGTGTGATCAACATTCATGCTAACTGATGCAATTGCAAATTTAATACATAACAACTCTCTTAGAAGGCATCATATAGTGTTAACTCAAGAAATCCAAAAATAAGTTAGATCTAACCAAATTTAAATAATTACTAATATCTAGGGTCAACATGAGATACTTATGCTTTATTTTTCATTTACGAGGGCATTTTGCTCTTATTTCCCATTTTTTTATACACATATAGCTATGCAATGTCTTATTCCCTTAGACTTTTCAATGCTACCTTAACGAGCTTTCGACCAATGACTCCCCCACCATTAAGACATTAGGGCGCTAGGTGTAAAGACAATCCCCTCGGGCTTACTTACTCAAGTAACAAAGGCCACAAAACTAGACAAGCACGCCATGGTGTTTATTTATATATTTTTTTCATTTTTTATAGCTTATACACCCCAAATATTCCCCCAAACTTAGGTTCTTGTCTAACTTTAGACATCACTACTTATTCTTGTCATTCTTCCATTCAAACTAGTATTATCCTTTAGAGTTCCATTATGTATCAATTTAAACTCATCAGTCCACATAAATGTTATTGACGTGCAAACCTTTTTATACCAGTGTCAAACATGCAAAAGATTCAATTCATAACTCAAAATCACATCATAGTTCAAAAATTGGGTAATGTATTTATCTACTTAATCCCAATCTCATCATTGGCAAAAATAAAAATGAACTACACAGCTGTTGGACATATGCAAAATAACACAATACTAACTATTTTTTTATATATATATATATGGCAAACATAACATAACATGATGCAAAAATAAGTAAAAACTATTTATGCTTCTAAGTTACTATGCAACTACATGATTACATGAATGCAACATTTAAAAATCATAAACTAAACAATGAACTAACATATGCAAACCTAGCTAATGAAATCAAATATGCAAACATGAAATGCAAACATGAAAACTTGAAAATTACAATGCCCTCGTTGTGTAGATATAGCAATAAATATGTGAGGACTTCCCTGTAATTACCTA
This sequence comes from Panax notoginseng, assembly GCA_016801055.1. NCBI lineage: Eukaryota > Viridiplantae > Streptophyta > Magnoliopsida > Apiales > Araliaceae > Panax > Panax notoginseng. The sequence goes on along the minus strand of CM029021.1, from coordinate 61,819,928 downwards.
AGTCTGGGGTGGTGGTGGTGGTGGTTGTTCTTCTTCTTCAGAGTCACTTAGTGGGAACATTGGCATTGGGGCTGGCTGCTGGTATGGGAATTGTACATTAGGATTGAAGCTCTAGAGTGTCGTATTTATTGAAGCAAAGGAGATATTCATCGCATCAAACATGTGGTCCTGCCTCGCTGCTAGTCTCCGCATTTCTTGTCGTGCCGCCTTGTTTTGCTCATCCAGTTATCGTTGAAGGTTCAGGAATTGAGGGCTAGATATGATATCGGGCTATGGTGCCGCCTCTATTCCTTGCTCTCACATCGTCACATCCTCCTGAAGCTCGTCATCATCCGAGGTGTCTTCAGCGTCAACCTCATCCTCCGAAGCTAAGGGAAATACAAAACCTACCCCTCTAGAATGTGACTCACCCCCAGCCCACACCGCATATAGCGCAATCATTCTAGAATCTAGTAGCTGAAGCAACAATTGGGTGGTTTCATCATCGGACCATCTAACACCCACTTGCCTACACAAGCCATAAATGAGTGATGGATGTGGCATGCCGCCCGAGAAATTTCCTCGTAAGCATCGTCAAATTGAAAAACTTATTATCGCCCTTACATCGATGATGAAATCTTAAACAATTGCATATAAAAGTAATGCCTTCTCTTTGGTCACACTGGACGTGTGTGTGGATGGAAATAGCTTGGCACACAGGAATGCATACCATATCTTCCCATATTTACTGAGATCTTTACTGTGAAACACAGTGCCTCCTTTTCAACCTTTGATCTATGTGGTTCCCGGCTTAGTCATGTCCTTCAGAATAGCCTCAAAGATAGGATCGTTGTCACGTAAGTTAACGTACTGGAAATGTTTCGGTACTCTTAACTGGTAGTATGTGTTGATAGCGTCGACACTGAAAGGAACTAGTCTACCCCGCACAAAAGCGTTGAAAGGGGCTTTATCTTCGACGTTAGCGTATAATTCTTTGACCACACTCACAACTGCAGCCTCGGGCTCTTCCGTAAACTTATTCCAACCCTTCTGATATATTTGTTGCATCATTTCACTGTCGAAATGGTCCGGTTCCAACCCCCGCTCCGGTGTGAGTACTTTTATTACCATGTAGTTGTAACGGTCGGCGGCGGCGTCACTTTTGAATTTTCGTCGATCAAATGTCCGTGTTGGCGGTGTGGTTTCAGAACTCTCTCCACGTTGCCTTTTTGATGTGGGTCTAGATGCCATTGAATTAGAATTGGTGAATTTCCACGCGAATGCCCCCAAACTTCACTCAAGCAAATTATTGAACACTTGGTGTGCACGATGTTTAAACCTCCCAAACTTGATGATTTTTCTTCAACTATGGTGATAGAAAGAGAGGAATTGGAAAGCAACTTACTCACTCTCAGTGTATCTCCAAACTGGCTAAAAAATTTTGCTCAAACCCTAGCCTTGAACTTCTGAATAGTGTAAATTGAGGGTGTTAGTGTGTGGGATGAAGGATTGGTTTGGTGAGGGGGTGGTTTTATAGAGATGAGATGATGTATAGTGTTGGGAAGTGGAGTAGTGGATTGAAGTAGTGGGTAGTTAAATTGAGTGGTGTGATGGAGAGTCAATTCCCAAAACGTGGGTAGAGATTGGAGAATATGGATGGGAGTGGGATTTTTAATTGAGGAAGAAGTAGTAGTGGCAACTTGATGTAACTGCCGAAAAGTGCTGGTTCAACTTAAGGACCCCTACCCCGGCGGGGGGTACTATGCCTTGTAGGCCCACCCCGGCGAGCATAGATTCTGTCAACTGGAATTTACAACCCCAGACCCAGCTGGCATGTTAGGCTTGTTAGGGCCCGCCCCGGCGGGCCAGTCTCCTACAATTGGACTCTGTTATGCTTATTTCTTCCTTGCTACTCCAATTCATAAGCATGTTAGGTTCGTGAAATACCATCAAACATAACTATGAGTAAATTTTGAGCATTTTAAGCACGGTGGAGAGATTATCAAGTACAATACAACTTAATAACTACTTAATGAACTTATTATAACCTAATTAGTCTCAAATATAATCTAACTAAAAAAATACTAAGAATAAACGTAAGATTGGGTTGCCTCCCAATTAGCGCTTGATTTTAAGTCGTTCAGCCTGACTACTCCCTGTTTATGGTGCGTCGTCAAGTGTGATTGCGATGACGTCTCAATTGGACTCGCCACCCTAATAATGCTTTAATCGTTGACCGTTGACCTTGAAAGTCTCCAATGGGTTTCTACTGTAGAGTTCAACGGCGCCATGTTAGAAAATTCTTTTGATGGTAAATGGACCTGACCACCTCGATTTTAGCTTTCCTGGGAACAACCTCATCCTTGAGTTGAATAATAGTACTGATTGCATCGGCTCGAATGTTCTTTCCATTATTTTCTTGTCGTGCCATTTTTTAAATTTTTCTTTGTATAACTTAGAGTTCTCGTAAGCTTGAAGTCGGAATTCATCGAGTTCATTTAACTGAAGTAGCCTCTTTTCACCCGTAGCTGCTTGATCAAAATTAAGTTTCTGAATTTCCCAGTAGGCCTTATATTGTAACTCGACCGGTAGGTGACAAGCTTTCACGTATAGTAATTAATACGGTGACATCCCAATTGGTTTCTTGTAAGCCGTTTTGTAGGCCCATAGTGCATCATCCAATCTGAGAGACCAGTATTTTCGATTTAGATTCACTACCTTCTCCAAAATTCTCTTTACCTTCCTGTTTGAAACCTCAGCTTGCCCACTTGTTTGAGGTTGATATGTTGTAGCTACCTTATGGTTGACCCCATATTTTGCCAGAAAAGTTGTGAACGATTTGTTGCAGAAGTGACTTCCCTCATCACTTATTATAGTTGTAGGCGTGCCAAATCTTGTAAAAATGTTCTTTTGCAATAACTTAAGAACCACTTTGGCATCATTTATTGGTAGTGCTACGGCTTCAACCCATTTCGATACATAATCAATTGCAAGCAAGATATACTGATTACTAAACGATGATGGAAATGGCCCCATAAAATCAATGCCGCAAACGTCGAAAATTTCAACTTCCAAGATAGTATGTAGTGGCATCTCATTCCCTTTTGATATGTTTCCCACCCTTTGACATCTATCCCAACTTTTAACAAACTGGTGGGCGTCCTTAAATAATGTAGGCCAATAAAGCCCGACTTGAAGCACTTTCGCTGCTGTTCTCTCACTTCCATAATATCCCCTATAGGCAGATGAGTGACATTTGTGTAATATATTCTTCACTTCGCTATAGGGTACACACCTTCTAATCATCTTGTCGGCGCGCTGTTTGAATAGGTATGACTCATCCCACATATACCACTTGACGTCATGAAGGAATTTCTTTTTCTACTATCGTGTATGATCTGGTGGAAGGATATTTCTCACTAGATAGTTAGCAAAATCTACGTACCATGGAAATTCTGTATTGATCCCAAACAGTTGCTCGTCCGAAAATGACTCATTAATTACACATCTATCCTCTTCCTTTTTACCAGGATTCTCCAACCTTGACAAATGATCTGCAACTTGATTCTCCATCCCCTTTCGATCTTTTATTTCCAAATCAAATTCTTGTAGGAGAAGTATCCATCTGATAAGGCGTGGCTTAGCATCTTTTTTTGAAATTAAGTACCGAATAGCCGAGTGATTTGTATAAACTACTACCTTTATCCCGATCAAATATGCCCGAAATATATCGAATGCATATACTACTGCAAGTAATTCTTTTTCCGTAGCTGTGTAATTCATTTAGGTCTCTGTAAGTGTCTTACTTGCGTAGTATATGGCATGGAACACCTTCTCTCGGTATTGACCCACGACAGCCCCAACCGCATAGTCGCTCACATCACACATTAACTCGAAATGCAAATTCCAATCCGGTGCGACGATAACTGGAGTTGTAGTTAATTTCTTTTTCAATAACTCAAATGCCAACTTACAATCCTCATCAAACTTAAAAACTGAATCCTTCTCTAAAAGGCTGCACAATGGTTTTGTAATTTTAGAGAAGTCTTTTATAAATCTCCTGTAGAACCCGGCATATCCCAAAAAGCTTCGAATTCCCTTAACTAAACTTGGTGGAGGAAGATTTTCAATCGTTTCCAGCTTTGCTTTATCAATCTCTAATCCTTTAGCCGAGACCTTGTGCCCCAAAATTATTCCTTCTTCAACCATGAAATGGCACATTTCCCAGTTAAGTACCAAATTTGTGTCTGTGCATCTCTGTAAAACCATTACCAAATTCTCTAAACAAGCATCAAAATTATCCCCATAGACAGAAAAGTCGTCCATTAAGTCTTCCATATTTTTCTCCACCATGTCCGAGAAGATGGCCATCATACAACTTTGGAAAGTAGCGGGTGCATTGCACAAGCCAAATGACATTTACCTGAATACGAATGTGCCGCATGGGCACGTGAAAGTAGTCTTCTCTTAATCTTCAGGAGCAATGACTATCTAATTATATCCCGAATACCCATCTAATAAGCAGTAGTACTCATGTCCCGCTAATCTGTCCAACATCTGATCGATAAAAGGTAGAGGAAAGTGATCTTTGCGGGTCGACTTATTCAACTTCTCGTAGTCCATGCAAACCCTCCAACCAGTCACTGTCCTTGTCGGAATTAGCTCATTGTTATCATTTTGTACTACGATCATTCCTCCCTTTTTCTACACACATTGAACCTGACTGACCCACTTACTGTCAGAAATTAGGTAGATGATACCCGCGTCCAACCATTTAATGATTTCTTTCATCACTACTTCTTTCATGATTGGGTTAAACCGTCTCTGTTGCTCCACTATCGGCTTTACATCCTCTTCCATCAGAATTTTATACATGCAAAAGGATGGGCTAATTCCCTTGATATCTGCGATTGTCCATCCTATGGTCGATTTGTGATCTCTAAGCACTCTCAGCAACTTTTATTTCTGCAAATCGTTAAGTGCAACAGAAATAATAACAGGTAAAGACTTAGAATTGCCTAAATATGCATACCTAAGATGTTTAGGGAGTGGCTTAAGTTTAAGAGTAGGTGGCTTCTACAATGAAGGTTTCATCCTTGTTGTGGCTCTTTCCTCCGTGTGCAATGGTTCAAAGGGTGCTTTGAATCTGCTAACTCGTGGCAGGGAGTCAAGCATCTGCAAGTAATCCACAAATTCTGGATCATCTAAATCTTCATCTCCCAATAATGTTGTTTCCAATGGATCATTAGCCAAACTTTTAACCATGTATTCGCTGATTATCTTATTAATGGCATCCATCCGGAAACACTCATCTTCATCAGTGGGAAATTTCATGGCCTTGAAAACATTGAACTTTACTTCTTGATCTTGGACCCTCATAGTTAGTTCACCTTTTTGTACATCGATGAGCATCCTACCTATAGCCAAGAAAGGTCTGTAGACATTCGAAATTTTCTACACACCTGTTACTAACATTGCAAGAGGGCAGATTCGTCTTTCAGAGATAACCCTGTAAGACAGCTCACATCCAGTCCGGATACCATTGGAAGCTCAGTTTTAACCCTGAAACAAAACCCGGGAGTATCAGTTTTAACCCCAAAACACACACCAGAAACCTCGGTGATAACACCGAGGCCTGCAGTTCCAATACCAAAAATTGCACCGGAGAACACCGATTCATCCCGGAGATAACCCCGAGATGTTCAGTCTCAGCCCCAACACTGGGAATAGTAGATCCCAACCTTGGAGATAACCCCAAGGAAGGCATTTGTAGTTCTGGAGATAACCCCAGAAATGCTTGTTTCAAATGCATGCAATCAGTTTTAACCTCGGCGCTTACACCGAGGCACTCAGTACAAGACCTGGCGATATGACCAGGAAGACATGCACACCTCAGGGATGATACTGAGGATCTTCAACACTTGCAACAGTCCAATCTCAGCGATAACCCTGAGCAACGTCTGCTTTATCAGCCCAAACTGGAGATAACCCCACTGAGGGGCAAAGTAGTCATCTTGCCACCTTGACGCCATATCACGCCGTCTAAACATTTCAGACATACATTTCTATACAGTAATGTCCCATAAGAGTCGAGGAAAACCAATCCCGAGTGACTATTACGTAGGATAACGGATAGAATTTAATGCTGAAGACCGGAGGGCATCGTCCCATCTTCATGACTTTGTACAACCTCTAATCTCATGTCATTGTGTAACTCTCAACAACGGCGGTCCAAAATAGGTCTTACATACCTCAGTCGGATGCCCGAATTGCAATTTTAAAAGTTCGAGCGGACATCACGTTGCATGTGTGCACATACTTTGAGACGGCGGGACCCGCGAAGCCCGGAGCACCCCGGGTAGCCTCAGGTACACTAGCGGCCTAGCCGCAGGACCTGCGGCTCCATCCTCTATAAATAAAGGGCTTGGGGTGGCCGTTTTAAGAGAGAAAAAGGCGAGGAAGCGCTGCCCAATTTGCTCAGTACACACCCCAAACTGAGTGCTTTCTCATTTTAAACACTTGTAAGCTCATATATAGCTACTTTTTACCGGCGGGAGCCAAATATTCGTCCATTTCAAGTTGTTGAAGTCTTATTTGGCAGCCCACTGTAAGCCTTCTCACACATTTTCAAGCCTTTCTCTTTATCTTTGCACACACTACTCTTCACATTGAGAGTCGTGTTGCGTGCGTATGCCCGGACTTCGGTCCATGATTTCATTTCAGTTTGTATATATATATATATATATATATATATATATATATATATATATATATATATATATATATATATATATATATATATATATATATATATATGGACTAACATTATCGAGTTATTCCTCGATTGAGCCTAGACTTATGTCTGAAGTGTTTAATTACTTTCTTATATATATATATATATATATATATATATATATATATATATATATATATATATATATATATATATATATGAACTGTGTGTCGGACTCTGTTCGATGAGCCTAAACTTACGTCTGGTGTGTTTAAATGCTTTCGTATATATATATACTTATATATATGAACTGTGTGTCGAACTTTGTTCGATGAGCCTAGATTTTACATCCGGTGCGTTTACTGCTTTAATATATATATATATATATATATATATATATATATATATATATATATATATATATATATATAAACTGTTGTTGAACTTTGTCCGATGAGCCTGGATTTTATATCCGGTGCGTTTATCGCTTATATATATATATATATATATATATATATATATATATATATATATTTCGTCCCATCTGGAGTTTACTTCGTGGTGGTTGACCATTTTTACTGCTTTCTGTATATTTTGTCCCGCCTGGAGTTTCCTCCGTGGCGGTTGATCGCTTCTACAGCTTTATTTACATTTCCAATCTCCCATGGAGGTGCTTCGTGGTGGTTGATCATGTCTGTATATATATATATATATATACCTGCTTACTGCGTTTATATCAACTGCGGTATCATGTGAGGCTAGGAATCATGTGATCACAGATTCAGTCTACTGAATCTAGATTCAGTTCTCGTGATGGACATTTTCAGCTGTGAACAGCTTGTAAATTTATTCGCGGTGTTTGGATTTTCTCAGATGGTTTTCATACCCAGGAGGAGTTCGACACTATTTTGTACATTATTTTCTCGAAGATGCTTCGCATCTCGAAAATAAAAACAATCAAGCCAAACATTTAATAAAATAGAAGTATCAAAGGCCTCAATTATTATTGAGCACAGGGTTTGAAAAACCTCTTTTAAAAGCATCACTGCTATATCTTGTTTAAAACTGAATTTTTACATAAATTCAAACCCTATGTATATAGGTGCAAATGAGGCATAACACTACTTCCAAATAACAGCGCATTGACCCACACACACACACTCACATTCATATAACAGTTTCTTGAAAAGTGGCGGTCACCGTGACAACACGGATGTCAGGGGGTGCCTAACAACTTCCCTCTGCATAATCAAGTCCCCGGACCCTAAATAAATCTCGGTTTCAGATCCATTTAGCAGTGTCACATAACTGGGTCAATGTGGTCACCTTTTCTCGGTTTAGTTGGTACAACCAGTTAAAAAACCAACTGGCAACTCTTATAGTCCAAATTGTCGACATTTCACATGTCGGACCTTTTTCACTTGTTTTTTCAAACAAATCTCACCTAAAAAGAAAACACAAACGAAAAAGGGACAAATAAAAATCCCGACATCGATAGGTGGCGACTCTGCTGGGGACTCCAGTAAGAGGACTTAAGACGCTATTACAAGCTTTTCAAAATTGTTATATGCTTGTGTGTGAATGTTGCGTTTACATTTATGATGAATGTGTACGAATGCATATCTTTACTGCGATTAATGTTTTACACTATATCTGCTTGTGATATTAGTGCTTCGCACATGTCATCATTTTCATAAATTGTGAGACACGTTGTATGTGAATTTATGTTGTGTGGTCCCTCCACCAGGAGGCTATCCTGTCGGTGTTTGATTACTGGACTCATAGGAAGATTAATTCCAACGAGGCTCAGGAAAGGCACCACCCAAATTCGCTCCAGTTGAAGGACCGGATTAACTTCTCGTTGAGTAAATTACGATGATTTGGGAACCTTCATGCCAAAAAGCCGCGAGAGAAACCTAAGATAGGTCAGTCTCTGATAAACCAAACGCAGAGGAAAGTCTCTTCATGCTTTCTCATTTTAAATTACTCGTAAAGTCAAATTACTTGTACTTTACATTCCATATTATCTCCATGCAATGAGAAATATGAAGAAATATGTGTGTATATATATATATATATATATATAAATTAACATGCTATCCTGTATTACAAGCAGCTAACATTCGTTTTGCAGGACAAAATTCCTAAAACGGACACATCACATAGCATGTTAACATTTACACCCTCCTTAAAACTAAACTATGTCGGTTTTATCGCAGGGAAGCATTCGGACCTATTACCCGGTCAAAGTCCAAAAAGGTCGCAGGCCTACAACTAATCATGTCTTCATCTGACCAGTCTAATCCAGTTTCTCGCGAAGAATTTGACGGATTAATTAAACAAATTACAGATTTGGTTGTTCTGCTTAAAGAACTACATCAATATACTCAGGGTCCAAAGATACCCATACATACTAAATCCTCCACACAAGGGGGTACTCAAGGTCCTGGTAAATCCATTACAGTACCTGAACTGCAGTTGGATACGACCAACAAAAGTCATGATGCCACCCATCTTATAAGAGATATAGACACCAGTGATATCAAAAAGAAAGTTCTTCAAATGGAAGAAACTTTTCGTTCTATCAAAGGAATTGGAGTACGCGGGAGTGTCTCCTATGCTGATCTTTGTATATTCCCTGGTGTTCATTATCCAGAAAAGTTCAAAACTTCTGACTTCGAAAAGTATGATGGGCTAGGAGATCCTTATACACATTTGAAGGTGTTCATTGGAGAACATGGATCTTATGAGGAGGACGAGAAGCTCAAAATGCAGCTGTTCCAAAAGAGTTTGACTGGAGAAGCCCGTTCGTGGTATACCAGATTAGACAACTCAAAGATCCATAGCTGGGAAGAGCTAGCTCACGCCTTCCCACTACTACAAAATATTAAATAGACAACGCAGAAAAAATATTGTGGTTTCAGTCAGAAAAACGTCGTGGTTAAAGGTGTTGTCTATTTGACACCCTTACACAATTTGTTTTCCAAAAATTAGCATATGCTTAAAAACGTTGTAGAAGGTATGATTCCACAACGTTTTTTGGATAAAAATGTTGTTGTTTAGTATATTAGACAACGTTTTTTAAATGTTGTAGATAAAAAAAAGGATGTGGTTAACATATATTACCAATGCACCTGCAATATGCTAATGCCATGATATATAGCCAAAATGTATCAACCATTCAAAATACATCCCAATAATACCATTCGTTTATAATTTCAAATTACTACATCCACAAAATATATACCAAACTATCCATATATACATCACAAATTCACATCACATAGATTATCTTCTGTAGGGGTATTTAGTAATTACTTAATTATCTTCCGCAACCACGGTACTGACCTCACCTTTCTCAAGTAGATGATAGAAAACTTTGGCTTTCTTCTGCTCATTCCAGTGATATTTCTTCCATGCCAAACCAGCAATACAGCCCATTAAAGCTGCCACAGCTATCTCCTTCACCAAATTTGGTCCCTTCAGTGTTACATGAGGAATCCTTCCACTACCCATTTAATTACAGCACCAAAGAACAACTTGCATCCATGCCAATTTAATTGGAATTATGAGGGAATTATGAGGAGGAACAACAGAATGTAACGCCCAGAAATCCGGTCTACCTTCAGACCCAGACTCCGTGCGTCACTGTCATACTTCTTACCAATCATACATCATTATATACCAAAATATAATAACATATATTCTAAAATCTCAGGTTCTATAACCACAAAACCTCTTTCATTACAAATAATGATAATTATATTATTCTTTACATATTACACAAGTGACTTTCATCCGCCACATAACTGTTCATTAAACTACTCTATAGTTTAATTCTATCATTCTATATTACAAGTCTTCACCTGCTCTTCACGCACATTCATATAATGAATGGCACTTCGTCTGAATACCGCTCAGCTTGATCTTTACGGGATCCTTAAGTTCTTTCTAACATCGTTCGCTGAAAATGTTTTTATTTAAAGCAAGTGTGAGCATTCAATTGCCCAGCAAGTCATAACAGTTGAACAAACAACTTCAAGAGTGTAAACATTCTTCAGAACTTTAATAACCGAACAAAGGTTATGAAGCAACTTGAATAATAGGAATAGTCTTGATTCCTATCATTTTAAAACATTAGTCACATGCACTTTGAAATACTTTCATTCTCTACTTTCTCTCATGCACAATCGGTCTGGCTAGAATCAATAGCACAGACTTAACAATAACGGTTCATGTATAAACCGAACATACTTGTATTGAACAGTTCGATCACAAAACAGTTCATCTCATAAAAACACCGAAGTGCTCACATTGTGGCTCAAGGCCTCATATATACTACCATCTTGTACAAATATCGCACATTCACACATAGACAGAACCTCTCAAGTTCGACATCTGATAAGTTTTAGAAACTAGCATTCATTTAAAATATGAATGAAGTTAGGAAACTTGCCTTACGCATAGCTACAGCTTACAGTTTACGCTGAAATGCCTATTCCAAAACCCTATATAACAAATAAGGAAATAACAAGTACACCAATTTGTCATATACTTGACTTACGCAATGGTTTACTTAACTTTACTTCTTAAGGTTCGCGCTATTGTAACTTAAGCTTACGCGACTAACTTTCATTACCAGATTATGGCTTCATGACATTCGGAGATGTCTTACTAAACACGTTCATCATCGTTGATGATTCACATTCTTATCTTCTTCTTATATTTCTCTAGGACTCAGCACACATCGCTTTTCTGCTAGTATTCCATATAGTACTCTGAGTGGTTTCCCACAAACAACCAACAAACAAGTTCCCGTCTCATCTACACTGCCCACACAGTGAGTTAAATCGGTTGCCAGTTTTGTATATACCTTCGCTCTCTGAAGGAATTGTTTAGCCCAGCTCCCATATGTCAACCATCAAAGGTTACGATTGTACTACAACCTAACTTACCTTAACTTATCCGAACCATTAAACTATAATGTTCGTTAAGTCAACTTCTTATTCCTTATGGCTTTCTGGCAACTAAATGCCATACCTCAGGAATCCTTCTTTATCGTCTAAGTCATACAATCTTTTGTATACTCAGAACTATCATTCAATGTCAATACTATGAGACCATAGCGTTAAACATTTCATATGTACTTATTCATATCTTACAACGTCCGGTTCCCTCAACTCAGAACATTTATCCAAGTTATACTTATTAACTCGGCTTCTTAACGTTATACGTTATTATCTCCAATTTAGTTTCTTCACCGTTCACGGTTAATCAACATTCTTCATTACATTACGGTTAAACCATACACGAGGTATAGGTTCTGCCCGTTTAACACTCGCTTACACTCAACCCTTACGCTGGTTAAAGTGTTCAGCGCTTATTTTTCATTCTATCATTCTCACCCGACTTATATGCGGCTTTCAATAATCTTATTACCATTCGTTACGGCTCTCCTGATGCCATTCGCATCTTACTTACTACTTTCGTCAACGTCTAAGTCATACAACTAAGGTATACTTAGCACGTTCGTCCAACGCGAATACAATTCACAAGGATCGTTTACGTATTCAACGTTTTACTTGTTCGTCTTTTAATCTCTCATTCAACCTTTACTCAAGGTTTCAATTACTTTCATCATTATCCAACCCATGAACCCCATGTTCATTATTCTTTCTTAATGTCAAAGTCATACCGTTCGTTGTATGCTAAGACCGATCGTTCATCGCAACAACGTTGCGTTCACAGCATCTAAACGCTTTACATTCATCTCTCAATGCCATGTCATAACATCAAAATGTTATACATTAACATCGTCAACCAACGTCTAAGGAATCACAACCATAGCAATCCCTTACGTTCGTTTATCGCGACTACGGTCCCCGGACATCGGTTTCGTAACCCGCATCTACATTCTTTGTCTTTCATTCTCGTTTAATCTTTTCGTTCAACCTTTTCTAAAGGTTTAAAACACTTGACTAAGTGTTACATTACGTGAACTATGTGTTCATACTTCTTTCTTGCACATCTCCCAATATCTGAGAAATAAAATTCTCATTTTTGGACAGTGCCTTGCACTGGCGCTGCGGCACCGGGCCCTTCCCTTCCTCTCGCGCTGCGGCGCGGCACACCTTTCTCTCTTTCCTTCCCGGACTAGCGCTGCGGCGCCAAGTCCTTCTTTTCCTCTCTCGCTGCGACGCCACTCTCCAGAAGTGTATGCCGAGCTCGCGCTGCGGTGCCCCCTCTCGCGCTGCGGTGCCACTTCTCGCGCTGCGGCGCCCCTTCCCGCGCTGCGGTGCCAAGACAAACCTAGAAATTTTCTAAGTGTTAAGTCAAGTTTGAGATGCTTACTTTACGATCTCATAACTTCTTCGTTATAACTCGGAACGAGGTCGTTCCAAAGCCATTCTCTTCCTTATCTTACATACATTAATATGCCTCAGACAGAACTTCATTCTGAATCCGTTAACATGCCATTCAATTGGCTTAATCTTAACCCTTCGTTCATTTTACGCTTTTAACGTGCTTTGTTCGTTCGTCCGTAATTCGGTCATCCGAACTCGGAATTCGTTCGTTCTTGAGTCCATGACTCACGTTTTATAAATTCTCTTACATTCTTATGAAACCCTACACGTTCGGGTTCATTTACTAACTTTCTAATTCTCGTTCGTCTTTTACGAAATTTCGCCATAACTTCGTTATAGCTCAATTTAAATCCGTTCTTCATGAACGTTTCTAACGTTCCTAACCAAGCAAGAAGCAACTAACTTATACACGATGGTTTTAAACTTGTCCATCAACAACAATTACACTACGATGGTTTTAAATTTGTCCATCAACAACGTTCTTCGTTGTCTTCGCGTGTTCTTTGTGTTTTTCGTTTTTAATCGATATTTTGGATTACGATTTCACTTTTTCTTGGAATTTGATGTTATAGAACACCATTCCTTACTAAATTTACCTACTCATTCATAATATTCATTCGGATCGCTCAAAATCCTCACGAATCTTATACTTGCTTAAGAAATTTATAAACTAAATTTCTTATTTCTCATTTCTTATTTTCTCATGATTTCAACCATATGAAATCATTACTAACATCTTTTACTCCTTATTCTCATTAAGTTATGTTTTCAACATATTAAACTTAAAGAAAATAGTAGAACAAGCTAGGGTTCGAATTACCGTTCTTCTTTATTTCTCTTCCGTTAGACAAAGCCGGCGATTTGCTAGCTTTTCTATTTCACGATCACTTTTGATCCGAGCGTTCATGATCATGCTATTCCTTCTCCTCTCCCAACCGAGCTCTCTCTCTCTCTCTCTCTCTCTCAAGTTCTAGGATTTTCAAAATCCTAGAAAATGAAATTAAGCTTCATATTTATAGATTTTCAAGGTTAGGGGCATTTTGGTCATTTTCCTTCCACCTCCTTACTATTCCACCTCCTTAACAACTTAGCCACCAAGTTAACTTGACCACCACCCTTACTTGGTGGCCAAGTGGCCGGCCCACATGCCCATGGGTCACCCCATGGGTTGCCCCAATGGGTTTTACCCATTCGTTTACCCATCGGTTCGATCCGCTGTTTCTTTTCTTGGTTTGGGCCTTAACCCTAATTCTTATTGGGCTTAACTTCACAAATCATTGGGCTTGACATAATCCAAGTCCAATTGGATTCTACAAAGTCCATGAACACCAAGTCCATTAAGACTTATCCCATTCTACGATTATATTCTACGCATTCCTTTCTCGTATGCTCGTATTCTCTTCGTATATTGTTCGTACGATATTCGTATTATACGTCATACTAATCTTCGTAATATACTCCTATAATAACTCGTATCGTACTCGTATTTCTCACGCATAATAACCCTAATTATTATACGCGACCATAAAATTCTCGGAACTCACTTTCCCTAACCCTTAGGTTTTGAGTCCGCAGGAGAAAACTTCATTTTTGCCATAACATAAATATTATTGAATATTCCATCACGTCTCGGAATTAAACGTAATCCAGAACTTCTTAGAATTTTAAAAAAAATCTCCGAGCAGAAATAGGTGAATAGTGCCTATTTCGTCTTTTTCCCCGAAAAATATTTTTTTCCCGGAAAAATTTCATTTTCGTCTTGAAAATTCATACTCGTTCAATCTAGCTCGTAGCCAGAATCCTCCCGATTAATAATCATTCTAGGTTATAGAACGATTAATAAACACATAGCACATAATAGTATTAATAAAAATTTATTTTATTAATAACTAATTCTTTAACTTAAATTCTTGACAATCCGATTTTCTGGGTTGTCACATTCTTCCCTCCTTCAAAGAATTCTGTCCTTTAAATTTTAGCTTACCCTTCTCCTCAACTTCTCTTCAAAGAAGTTCTTATCTTTCCATCATTCCTAACCTCCATAACCTATCAAGAATCATGAAGCGAAAGGAATAACTAGGAATATAAAGATTCCTTTAAAATATTTCATTCTTTTGCTGAGGGGTCAAATTGACCATGAACTCTTACAAGGTTAAACAACCTCTCGCCGTAAACCTTTTTTACATGGTAAGTTTACAATCACAAAGAAGGTAAACTACCTCTTCCATACGTAGGTGATCAGCCTAACGTATAACCCCATTTCAGGGTATGTTCACCTCAGACTTAGTACCAAAAATTTGGATATTTCTTGAAACATTCGTCTAGTCAACTCGCTTGACATCGACTACTTCTTTAAATTCTTTTCAAAATGTTTCATGACGTCATGCTACCGTACTCTTCACAGTACGTTGAGGACCTCGTCAGTTTATGACTTCGTCATTATACATCATACCATAGCAGGTTATTGATCCTCTGATCAAATTTCATACCAGGTTTAATTGCATTAACAACTCCATCTTTTTACCATCCTTGCATCAAATGCACTGATGATATAAAATTCATTTTGATATTTTAAATCAATTTCTGTCTAGCCGAAACAATTGGCATAGACATAAAAAACATAGCTCTTTTAAAATCCATTGGTTCCAAAAAGTTGAACCAATTCTTTTCTTTTTCAAAATGTACAATTCAGCACGATTTGAATAAACTTTGAAATCTAGCATAGCTAGAGGATTTGGAATATCCTATTCTCCATCTTCCTTCATTGTCTTTCTGCGACAATACTTAAACTTCTCTAGCACCTTCATTGCTAAGTCTACTGAAAATACTTCGTTTTCAGTCTAAACATTCCTATTTCTTAGTACAGTCCATCAACTTACCACACATTATGGGTTCAGGAACTTTCCACAATAATATGAGTTTAAGAACATCCAGACAGACCTTAGGCGTCCATTCGCTGAAACATTCGAAAACATACCATATTATTATGAGTCACGAACTTACCATAAGTATGAGTTTCAAGAACTCGCACCTACCTTATCGTTCTCTACCTATCAAGTATATACATGAGAAAAGATTCACCTTCTCGTCATATACATCTTAATAGCGCGACCAATTCCAATGATTATCACTGTAATAAACTGAGTAGTTGTTACACCAAGCACAAACCTCTGCCCATACAAAGATTCATACAACTTAGCCATCACAGGAGTCCTCAATTAAAATTTTACAACTTCTAACTTCCTCTCTACTTAATACGAATTTTCTTTAATTCGTATAGTAACCTTTACAACTCAATCTGAGTTCTTCTTACCGTACTACTTCGTAGTACCATTCATTCATAGCATTAGCTATAAATCATTCATCGTTTAACAGCTCATCTGTTACAACGATTTACTATGATCACGTGGTGATCTTCTAATCATTCTCTCTACGATTATAGTCTTAGGTACTCTTACCTAAGATTTATAACCTATCAGCTCTGATACCAACCTGTAACGCCCCGAAATCTGGTTTACCTTCAGACCCGGACTCCGTGCGTCACTGTCATACTTCTTACCAATCATACATCATTATATACCAAAATATAATAACATATATTCTAAAATCACAGGTTTTATAACCACAAAACCTCTTTCATTACAAATAATGATAATTACATTATTCTTTACATCTTACACAAGTGACTTTCATCCGCCACAAAGGATTCATAACTGTTCATTAAACTAGTCTATAGTTTAATTCTATCATTCTATATTACAAGTCTTCACCTGCTCTTCACGCACATTCATATAATGAATGGCACTTCGTCTGAATACCGCTCAGCTTGATCTTTACGGGATCCTTAAGTTCTTTCTAACATCGTTCGCTGAAAATGTTTTTATTTAAAGCAAGTGTGAGCATTCAATTGCCCAGCAAGTCATAACAGTTGAACAAACAACTTCAAGAGTGTAAACATTCTTCAGAACTTTAATAACCGAACAAAGGTTATGAAGCAACTTGAATAATAGGAATAGTCTTGATTCCTATCATTTTAAAACATTAGTCACATGCACTTTGAAATACTTTCATTCTCTACTTTCTCTCATGCACAATCGGTCTGGCTAGAATCAATAGCACAGACTTAACAATAACGGTTCATGTATAAACCGAACATACTTGTATTGAACAGTTCGATCACAAAACAGTTCATCTCATAAAAACACCGAAGTGCTCACATTGTGGCTCAAGGCCTCATATATACTACCATCTTGTACAAATATCGCACATTCACACATAGACAGAACCTCTCAAGTTCGACATCTGATAAGTTTTAGAAACTAGCATTCATTTAAAATATGAATGAAGTTAGGAAACTTGCCTTACGCATAGCTACAGCTTACAGTTTACGCTGAAATGCGTATTCCAAAACCCTATATAACAAATAAGGAAATAACAAGTACACCAATTAGTCATATACTTGACTTACGCAATGGTTTACTTAACTTTACTTCTTAAGGTTCGCGCTATTGTAACTTAAGCTTACGTGACTAACTTTCATTACCAGATTATGGCTTCATGACATTCGGAGATGTCTTACTGAACACGTTTATCATCGTTGATGATTCACATTCTTATCTTCTTCTTATATTTCTCTAGGACTCAGCACACATCGCTTTTCTGCTAGTATTCCATCGGTTGCCAGTTTTGTATATACCTTCGCTCTCTGAAGGAATTGTTTAGCCCAGCTCCCATATGTCAACCATCAAAGGTTACGATTGTACTACAACCTAACTTACCTTAACTTATCCGAACCATTAAACTATAATGTTCGTTATGTCAACTTCTTATTCCTTATGGCTTTCTGGCAACTAAATGCCATACCTCAGGAATCCTTCTTTATCGTCTCAGTCATACAATCTTTTGTATACTCGGAACTATCATTCAATGTCAATACTATGAGACCATAGCGTTAAACATTTCATATGAACTTATTCATATCTTACAACGTCCGGTTCCCTCAACTCAGAACATTTATCCAAGTTATACTTATTAACTCGGCTTCTTAACGTTATACGTTATTATCTCCAATTTAGTTTCTTCACCGCTCACGGTTAATCAACATTCTTCATTACATTACGGTTAAACCATACACGAGGTATAGGTTCTGCCCGTTTAACACTCGCTTACACTCAACCCTTACGCTGGTTAAAGTGTTCAGCGCTTATTTTTCATTCTATCATTCTCACCCGACTTATATGCGGCTTTCAGTAATCTTATTACCATTCGTTACGGCTCTCCTGATACCATTCGCATCTTACTTACTACTTTCGTCAACGTCTAAGTCATACAACTAAGGTATACTTAGCACGTTCGTCCAACGCGAATACAATTCACAAGGATCGTTTACGTATTCAACGTTTTACTTGTTCGTCTTTTAATCTCTCATTTAACCTTTACTCAAGGTTTCAATTACTTTCATCATTATCCAACCCATGAACCCCATGTTTATTATTCTTTCTTAATGTCAAAGTCATACCGTTCGTTGTATGCCAAGACCAATCGTTCATCGCAACAACGTTGCGTTCACAGCATCTAAACGCTTTACATTCATCTCGCAATGCAATGTCATAACATCAAAATGTTATACATTAACATCGTCAACCAACGTCTAAGGAATCACAACCATCGCAATCCCTTACATTCATTTATCGCGACTACGATCCCCGGACATCGGTTTCGTAACCCGCATCTACATTCTTTGTCTTTTATTCTCGTTTAATCTTTTCGTTCAACCTTTGCTAAAGGTTTAAAACACTTGACTAAGTGTTACATTACGTGAACTATATGTTCATACTTCTTTCTTGCACATCTCCCAGTATCTGAGAAATAAAATTCTCATTTCTGGGCAGTGCCTTGCACTGGCGCTGCGGCGCTGGGCCCTTCCCTTCCTCTCGCGCTGCGGCGCGGCACACCTTTCTCTCTTTCTTTCCCAGACTGGCGCTGCGGCGCCAAGTCCTTCTTTTCCTCTCGCGCTGCGACGCCACTCTCCAGAAGTGTATGTCGAGCTCGCGCTGCGGCGCCCCCTCTCACGCTGCGGCACCACTTCTCGCGTTGCGACGCCCCTTCCCGCGTTGCGGCGCCAAGACAAACCTAGAAATTTTCTAAGTGTTAAGTCAAGTTTGAGATGCTTACTTTACGATCTCATAACTTCTTCATTATAACTCGGAACGAGGTCGTTCTAAATCCATTCTCTTCCTTATCTTACGTACATTAATATGCCTCGGACAGAACTTCATTCTGAATCCGTTAACATGCCATTCAATTGGCTTAATCTTAACCCTTCGTTCATTTTACGCTTTTAACGTGCTTCGTTCGTTCGTCCGTAATTCGGTCATCCGAACTCGGAATTCGTTCGTTCTTGAGTCCACGACTCACGTTTTATACATTCTCTTACATTCTTATGAAACCCTACACGTTCAGGTTCATTTACTAACTTTCTAATTCTCGTTCGTCTTTTACGAAATTTCGCCATAACTTCGTTATAGCTCAATTTAAATCCGTTCTTCATGAACGTTTCTAACGTTTCTAACCAAGCAAGAAGCAACTAACTTATACACGATGGTTTTAAACTTGTCCATCAACAACAATTACACTACGATGGTTTTAAATTTGTCTATCAACAACGTTCTTCGTATTCTTCGCGTGTTCTTCGTGTTCTTCGTTTTTAATCGATATTTTGGATTACGATTTCACTTTTTCTTAGAATTTGATGTTATAGAAAACCATTCCTTACTTAATTTACCTACTAGTTCATAATATTCATTCGGATCGCTCAAAATTCTCACTAATCTTATACTTGCTTAAGAAATTTATAAACTAAATTTCTTATTTCTCATTTCTTATTTTCTCATGATTTCAACCATATGAAATCATTACTAACATCTTTTACTCCTTATTCTAATTAAGTTATGTTTTAAACATATTAAACTTAAAGAAAATAGTAGAAGAAACTAGGGTTCGGATTACCGTTCTTCTTTATTTCTCTTCCGTTAGACAAAGCCGGCGATTTGCTAGCTTTTCTATTTCACGATCACTTTTAATCCGAGCGTTCATGATCATGCTATTCCTTCTCCTCTCCCAACCGAGCTCTCTCTCTCTCTCTCTCTCTCTCTCAAGTTCTAGGATTTTCAAAATCCTAGAAAATGAAATTAAGCTTCATATTTATAGATTTTCAAGGTTAGGGGCATTTTGGTCATTTCCCTTCCACCTCCTTACTATTCCACCTCCTTAACAACTTAGCCACCAAGTTAACTTGGCCACCACCCTTACTTGGTGGCCAACTGGCCGGCCCACATGCCCATGGGTCACCCTATGGGCTGCCCCAATGGGTTTTACCCATTCGTTTACCCATCGGTTCGATCCGCGGTTTCTTTTTTTGGTTTGGGCCTTAACCCTAATTCTTATTGGGCTTAACTTGGGCTTAACTTCACAAATCATTGGGCTTGACATAATCCAAGTCCAATTGGATTCTACAAAGTCCATGAACACCAAGTCCATTAAGACTTATCGCATTCTACGATTGTATTCTACGCATTCCTTTCTCGTATGCTCGTATTCTCTTCGTATATTGTTCGTACGATATTCGTATTATACGTCGTACTAATCTTCGTAATATACTCATATAATAACTCGTATCATACTCGTATTTCTCAAGCATAATAACCCTAATTATTATACGCGGCCATAAAATTCTCGAAACTCACTTTCCCTAACCCTTAGGTTTTGAGTCCGCGGGCGAAAACTTCGTTTTTTCCATAACTGAAATATTATTGAATATTCCATCACGTCTCGGAATTAAACGTAATCCAGAACTTCTCAGAATTTTAAAAAACAATCTCCGAGCAGAAATAGGTGAATAGTGCCTATTTCGTCTTTTTCCCCGAAAAATATTTTGTTCCCGGAAAAATTTCATTTTCGTCTTGAAAATTCATACTCGTTCAATCTAGCTCGTAGCCAGAATCCTCCCGATTAATAATCATTCTAGGTTATAGAACGATTAATAAACACATAGCACATAATAGTATTAATAAAAATTCATTTTATTAATAACTAATTCTTTAACTTAAATTCTTGACAATCCGATTTTCCGGGTTGCCACACAAAAAGTACGACAAGCCCTAAACAGAAGAATCACTCAACCAAACGAGTACCGCCCAAAAAATGTAATTCCTGGATACTGACTATACAACCTAGAAATCCTACACAGAAAAACAAGTAAATACAAGACCTTCAAGAGTTTTTTGATTTGTTTGCTATAATATGACTAGTGAGGTATGCTTCTTGTGAAGAAGGGATGCAAATGCTGCATAAAGAGATGTTGTGTACATGTTTCCAACTTGTTTTGGAATTAAAGTGCTTGGCTCCACTTTTTCTTCATAAATCTGTTTCGCCACTTGTTGTGTTGCCTGTTAATAGCACACTAAATCTACTAAATACAATAATTCAATTAAAATTCATTAATACTAATGCTGCAACTGGAGGGAGTATAATAAAATAATTATACCTTCTCCAGATCCCGGCTTTATTAGATTTCATCACCTGATAGAGCTAAAAATGGGGATAACTTTTCTCTTGCTGCCTCGTCAACAAAACTGAAAAAGATTAATAAGTACATATAGCGATCAAAATATGTGTATTATAGCCATGGTTCATTATATATATATATATATATATATATATATATATATATATATGTGTGTGTGTGTGTGTGTGTGTGTGTGTGTGTGTGTGTGTGTGTGTGTGTGTGTGTGTGTGTGTGTGTCAAAACTGCTATAAAAAGTACACATCACATTGTTGAGAAGTTGACTTCAAGTCACCTTGTTTAAGCAATTACAAGTGCCAATGCCTTTCTCTAAAGTGCCAGAAACAGCAATCTAGACATGGCAATTTTACTTCCATTCACAAGCAAACCTCAAAAAAATATCATAAATGACTCTAATTTGATATATAAAGAAGAAAACTATCAAAAGGAGGAAACGCTAATAAATCAAATGAAGCGGAAGTATCAATCCCAAATAGAACGAGAAGTTGAGATTGGAACCTAGGGTTCCTCAAGAAGTCATCATAGCACAGTCGAGCAAAACTTTTCTGCACAAGCTGCGGTGCCAATTAAAATAAAAAAGAATATATTGTTTTAGGTAAACCCAATTTGAAACCTTAAAGAATATATTGTACCAAGCCTAACATTGAATTAAACTGCCATACCTTATTATAAGGAGAATGGAACACAAAGTAATCAGCCTCTAAAATTGAAAATGGCTTTCCCTCCCATTTTTCAAACCTAATATTTTAATTTGCCAATTAGACTCCTATAGGAAGGAAGTTATTTTATTATTTACTCCATTAGGTAAAGCTAGGGGGACCAAAATATGTCTCAAATTCGGGTTTCCAAATCAATGCGTCATTAACATTATTACGTATTCAATTACAGATATTATCTTTTCCTACATGAATGCTATACTCCTATTTTATGAGGAAAATTTAAAGGTTACTAGCTCAACTGTGCTAAAAAAAGTGGGTAGAGGTCTTTAGAAAAAGACTGATATAATGTCAAATGGCATATGCAAAAACCAAATTTAAAACATCATTAAATAAAACAAAAGAAACTGAACCTGTTAAAAGAGTAGTACTGACAAGTGCAAACCAAAATTTAGAACAACAACAATAAAATAAATAAATAAATACTAATAAAAATAGAAATTATAGAATGCTGATATAAACTTGTGTAAGGAGTGGAAATTTATTGACAAAGGATCCAAAATCAACCGTGGCAAAGGATCCTCTCTTGATGGCAAAGGGCAAATTGGTAAGCAACCGTGGCTCCGTGTAGAATGCAGAATTGAGGTGAAATAACTGTGGCTGTTATTTTGTTGTTTACCATCACATAATGCAGAAAAGGAAAACTCCGTGCAGACCTACTCTATTAGAATGCACCACTTAAATTGGATTTTTGAACAATTTAAACTTTTGGGCCAGCGGCTCAGAACAAAATTGTGACATTTACGATCCAGTTTTTTTTCTTATAGTAATTTTATAACTCATCAATTGGTATATTTTTGTTTGAAAGATACTTTTCTTTTGTCTGAATTGTAAAAAAAGACCGCTTTAATAAAGAAGAAGAGCAGAATTAAGTGCCAAATTTTTTTATAACAGAAAACATATAACAAAGGAAGCATAAATCTATTTATGTTCACTTGGTTAACCATTGAAATGAAGACTTCCCAGATTCTTAATTAGATACTACGTAAATGAAATACATCTAAAACAAAGTCTAACTTGGAAGTTCCACGAATGAACGAGACTGCCCCATTAGGTGATTGAGCCACGAATATCATGATAAGTTTTAGTATATCATAAGGCAAATTAGACATTCCCGTTTTCTCTTGCTTCATAGTTACTGCAATGAAATGTAAAATATTAACTCATTAATGTAACCAAACAATATATACCTTGATAACAGCACCTCCTACAATATCACTCGGCATAACTATTACCCAAAGTACTTAATTAAATGTGTTATATTATCATTTATTGTTGTCCTTTATATGTGCTGAAAAACAAACAGAATTAGCATACATCATTCATTATTTCGACACAGTTTAGTTGGAGAATGCAGAATATTCAACAAAAAATAAATGATTGTCCGTGCTGGAAAACAAACAGAATTAGCATACATCATTCATTCTCCGTGTAGAATGTAGAATTTATTGTAACATAAATAACTAAATATCAACAAAAAATAAAATGAGGTGGACGCTTTATCAACTAACAGATAAAGGGGGACTGCTGGAAGATGATTAATAAAGGAATGTTTACAAATAAAAACTTAAAGAATCATTCACATACGAGCACACAGCTGCAAACACTCCTTTTAGATTGATATTCAACTGTTCGTGAATCCAACAAGGTAAACTTCTATCTACCCAATTTTAACAACTAGATAAACTTGCTAAATGCACAAAAACCAACTCACCTCCTGTTCAGTGTTTCATAGAGATCATATGACCTGGAGAAACACGAGAAAATAAAAAATGGAAAGAGGGAAATGCATAACAAGAGTGGTGAGGTGATACGCTTTTCAACAGCAAGAACAACCCCTTCCTTAGTCTTCAATCCAATTGCAGTTGAACCTAACTTCAATAGTAGTCAAGCCCCACATAAAAAAAATCACTTGCAAAAGGATTTCTACCAATCCAGCAACTAAATCAAGCGAATAACAATTAACATACAAATAGCAAAGGTGCAGATATTATTACCTTAATAGCCTCAATAGCGTATTCAACCTGAAATAATCGGCCTTCGGGAGAGAAGGTATTCACACCTCTGTCGTACTCGGTCCTTTAACCAATAATTTTAGAGAGAGAAAATCAGTAGTAAGTATTAATGCAATAGACAAGTAGACGATCTCGAGGAAAGAGAAAGAAAAACCCTAGATTTGTAGTTAAAATTCACTCACCTGGTCAGAAACATCTTCGATCTAATGAGAACGTAAAAATCTACAGGAAAAAACCCAAGACGAAGATAAACATGATTAAATTAATTGAATTTCATCGTGGAATCAAAACAATTATAAATAAATAAAACGATTTCAATTGATTAGTAGGAGAACTTTTACTTACCGGTGAATAAAGTTAGGTAAGACTTGAGGGAGATGCAACTGTATTGAATTTGTATGAGGAGAAAAAGCTCACTTCACAGTGAATAGATGTTTTGTTTATATGTATGAGGAGAAAAAACTCAGATCGGTAGATCTCATGAGAAACATACCTTCCATGGGGTAGTACAACATCTCTCATAATCATCTTTGAAGGAATCCCTTGTTCTTTCGTAAGCATCGCCGATGTGGTAGGTCCTCAAGTAGGTCGAGAGATGGATAGTACCCTTCTTTCTGAAGGCCCGAGAGAATGAATCCCTCATTCTAGAACTCAAACCATGTCCGGTTACCGTATCTTCTCTCCCTAACTCTTACTCTCTCTAAAACACAGAGGAAGAAACAAACCCTAGGCTTGATTTACTTGTGCGTTTTTCTCTCCATGTTTTAATTTTAATTTTAAGTTTGCTCCGTGTTTTTTCATATAGACAATGTTTTTTAAAATAAAACGTTATCTAATTAAAACTAAAAAATGACCTTTTAAATAGATAACATTTTTGCATATATATCTACAACATTTTGTTTAAAAACGTTGTGAAAACAAATACCACAACATTTTTATAAAAAACGTTGTCTTTTAAGTGTTGCCTATTTAGTACTTTGTACTAGTGTCCTGACACAATACAACTTCCAGTCTCAAATGGCTCCTGACTAATATCAGATTACCAAAGTAAAGAAACAATCCAATGAGTCTTTTAGAGAATATGCTCAAAGCTGGAGGCGCCTTACTGCTCAAGTAACTCCTTTTATGACAGAGTCAGAGATGGTCACGACCTTTATCGATATACAAGAAGCTCCTTTATATGAAAGAGTCTTAGCTGCCATCGGTAAACCATTTTCTGAAATGATCAAACATGGAGAAATGGCTGAGATGGGATTGAAGTCAGGAAAGATTCATAACCTAGCCGCTCTCAAAGCTGTTGCCGAGCACATCCAATCCAAAAATTATGGAAATAACTCCTAGAGGGTCCATAAAAAGAAAGAGGAGGATATTTCCCTGATACTATAGGGTCAAAGAGGTAATCAGACCATGCCTATCTAGAGGAGAAATTACACTCCTTTACAAGCACAGTCTTCAAACCCTCAAATACCAAAAGGTGGAAAAGTCAAACGCCCTCGAGTGTTCACACCCTTAGGGGACTCACTCGAGAATATTCTCACTCTTCTGACCACGCAGAAGAAAATCACGCATCTTCTTCCCCCAATCAGCCCTAATGGACGGGGTTTTAATGCTGCTCGAAAATGTGCTTATCATGCCAGGGCACCTAGACATGATACTCAAGATTGTTGGGCCTTGAAACACAGGATCGAAGATTTAATAGACAACGGTGAGATCGTGGTCACCAAACCAGATCAACCTCACGTACAAGATAACCCTCTTCCTCCACACAAACAGGAAGAGGTCAACATGATTAATTGGAGCACTGGACAAAGTTCCAATTGTAACTACGAAGCATCCCCCATCATCAAAGACGGTGTTGACAAATGGGATTATGCAAAGTTCCAATTTATAATGGAACGAAAGATGAAAGCTCTATGCAAACAAATTGAGCAATTGGCCGAACTAGTGACCTATCAGCATCAAGTCACACACCAATTAATTATCTAGGAGCATGCTAGTCTCCTCCCCTTGGTTATGAATACTCTATCGTCACCTTCAAAAAATGAAACAATGGAGGACAAAGTGACGAAGAGAGCGGCTGCCAAAGCCCATCGGGATTTTGCCAATAGAAGGGAATTTATATACCTGGGTTAACCTATGGAGGAGATACTTCAGATGCTAATCAATAAAGGAAGATTCACTTCTCTCCTACCTCCAATCAATCCCCGTTCAAGATGGTTTAACCCTGATAGAGTATGTCAGTATCACTCCCATTCTCGTGGTCACAATATGGAAGAATGTTGGGCACTCCGCCACCTTATCCAGAACTTAATTGATAGCGGTGTCTTGCAACTGGCAGACAATGATATTGCGTTATTTGAGAGTGAAAATTCTTGTCCCACTAAATGGAAGGAACTGGTAGCAGTTATATCCTCTGAGGCCGATGAGACTGTTAAACCAATCATAATTCAACGCAAGGGAATTAACAATCCTTTGAAAGTGGCTGCTCCAGAGCCCTTCATTTTGCTATTCAGACCACAATATCCTGTTATCAGCTTACAGAAAGTTCCCTGGAATTATGGAGAAGCTGAAGGAACCATATGTCATACGACTGCTGCAGTGTCGAAGGAGAATCCACTGTATCTTCCCCAACAGGTGATGAAGCCTGCTGTTAAATCAAAGAGGAAAATTCCCATAGAGAAGATTAAAAAATTCCTCCGTACTATGGGTCATAATGAAGCCAAGGTGGTTCTAAGCTTAAAAGAAGCTCCACATCAAATCTCAATATTAAATTTGGTCTTAACTTCTGAAGATCACAGGAATATTCTATTAAAGGTTTTGGAAGAAGCCTACTTGCCTAAATCAGTGGATGTGGAAAAATTTCAACATCTGGTTGATCACATTTTCAACAACAATGTGATCTCTTTCACGAATGATGACATACCGTCCGAAGGAACCGGTCATTGTAAGCCGTTGCACATTATGGTTTTGTCCTCTGGATACATATTAACTGGAGTCTTGGTAGACGGAGGTTCGTCTCTGAATATCTGTCCTTGTGCTATGCTGCTGAAAATGAATGTCAATCTCCAACGAATCCGAAGTAGCCATACGATCATCAAAGCTTTTGATGGATCCAACCGGAATTCAGTTGGAGAGATTGAGCTGCCAATTCAGATTGGTCCCCATACATTTTGTGTATCTTTTCACGTGCTCAAATAGATACAGGATACAACCTACTTCTTGGGAGACCGTGGATTCATATGGCTGGGGCAATCCTCTCCACTCTTCATCAGCAACTTAAATATATTATCAACAATAGCCTAGTTACAGTCAATGCGAAACCGGAATGCCCTCAACAAGGCAGCATACCGTTCATCAGTTTCAATTCCGATGTTGAGCCGGTCAGTTTCCACACTTTGGAAGTAAGCAACCCTCAATATCAAGCCATTGGGACACCATTTCCCATATCCCATATTTCTGCCGAAGTGATGGCAGCTACTCAAGAAATGATATCATTGGGACACCAGCCTGGACAAGGACTTGGAAAAAATCATCAGGGTATTATGCACCCGATTTAGGTGTCCAGTCAAACTGGGACAGCTGGACTAGGTTATGCTGCCAGCACCAGTTCTAGGAATCCACATAAGAGTAAGCAGATTCCTTCCACTTCAGTCGCACGACTATTATTTCCACCTGTACATCCAGAGTCCTCACAATCTCTGGTAAAGATGCCAGCCAATGTAATGGCTATGTTATTTCCTAAGATGATACCCGTAAAGGAAAAGGAAGTCTGTGTTCCAGATCCCAAGGTGGAAGAAAGGGAATGGAGAATTAAACAAGACATCGTCAGAATGATGTCAGGTGTACGCATCATTGTCCACGATGAACATACTAACAGATATACCCCAGACGATGATTGTCCAAACGTAATGGTCATCATTCGGGAGAAGGAGGACGATAACAGCCCCTCCATCTTTGCAGACCCCCAGGACTTTGTCCTTGCTAATTGGAGCAACACTCCTTGCATTGGTTGACAAGGGTAAAATGGGCAGGACTTCTTTCTGCACTATAGATATCATAATTGCTTACTTTTTTGTACAATATTAGCAGTTGTTTTGTCCGTACATGCTAACACTTTGTATGATTAAATAGTTTTATATATATTAAGTGAAAGCATATTTTGTTTCAGGACTCTGAACTTAGATGCGCATGTACTTGGTGACAAGATGCCTCTTCTCCATAAAGATTGTAACTTTGATGAAAAGTTGGACTCAAAC
Source organism: Panax notoginseng (assembly GCA_016801055.1). Lineage (NCBI taxonomy): Eukaryota > Viridiplantae > Streptophyta > Magnoliopsida > Apiales > Araliaceae > Panax > Panax notoginseng. Next base: position 61,791,280 of record CM029021.1, on the reverse strand, counting down.
TTGCTAGAAATACAAGAGGACATTGAGGTGCCTTCGGAGATCAAAGAATGGGTCGAAGACAAACCTAAATCCAACATTAATCAAACCACCTCCTTCAATCTTGGAACCTTAGAAAGCCCTAAGTTAATCTAGATTGGTTCAGACCTTACCCCAAACTAGAGAAATGACATGGATACACTACTAACCCAAATCTAGGATGTGTTTGCATGGTCTCATGAAGACGTGGTGGGTTTGTCCACCGACATAGTTCTTCATCGCCTTCCCATCAAAGAGGGATTTAAGCCAGTCAAGCAGAAACTCAGGCGATTGAAATCTGAGTGGAGTTTAAAGGTGAAAGAAGAAATTGTGAAACAATTTCAAGCTAGTATTATCATGGTGTCCACATATCCTGAATGGATATCCAACATCGTGACCGTGCCTAAGCCTGGAGGAAAGGTGATTATCGGGATCTGAATAAAGCTTGCCTTAAGGATAGCTTTCCTGTGCCATTTATCCACTTTCTTATTGATAATACTGCTCAATATGACATGTACTCATTCGCCGATTGCTTTGTGGGGTACAATCAGATCATGGTTACTGAGGAGGATAGTGAGAAAACTGCTTTCATCACGCCTTGGTGAACCTTTTGCTACAGATGGTTGTCTTTCGGCCTCATCAATGCCAGAGCTACTTATCAGAGAGCTATGATGGCTCTTTTCCACGACTTAATACACAAAGAGATGGAGATCTACGTGGATGACATCATCGTCAAGTCCCGAAAGGAGGAGGACCACTTAGACCATTTCAAAAAGCTTTTCAACAGGTTGCGTAAGTACAACTTGAAGTTGAATCCAGCCAAGTGCGCCTTTGGCGGTAAATCAGGCAAGTTGCTAGGATTTCTATTTAGCCATAAAGGAGTCGAGCTGGATCCCACCAAAATTTAGGCCATTACGAAAATGCTCATTCCTCAAATGGAGAAGGAAATACGGAGATTTTTGGGAAGAATCAACTTCATTAGTAGGTTTATTTCACAACTCACAGCAACCTATGAGCTTATCTTCAAGCTGTTAAGGAAGAACTCCTCCATGAAATAGAATGATGAGTGCTATAAGGCCTTCCTTACTATCGAAGAGTTGTTAGTCAAAGCTCATATTTTGGTACCACCCAGGGATGATGTTCCCCTGTTCATGTACCTGTCCATAAGTGACAATGTCATGGGCTGCATGCTAGGTTAGAAAGACGATAGAGGCCGAGAACGAGCTATCTATTACCTCAACAAAAGATTCAGCAGCAGTGAACACAAGTACACTCTGATTGAGAAGACTTGTTATGCTTTAGCATGGGCTGCCATGGGGTTAGAATATTACCTCCATGGGCACACAACCCATCTCATGTCCCGCGTGGATCCTCTCAAGTATGTGTTCAGTAAACTAATACTGATTTGTCGGCTATCCAGATGGCAGTTGATTCTGTAACTATTTGACATTGTTTACGTGACGCAAAAGTCCATTAAAGGTCAAGGAATTACGGATCAACTGGCCGCTGCACCTTCAGGGGACTTAAAACCCTTGGAAACATACTTCCCCAATGAAGGAGTAATGATAATTCAGCAACACCATCAGTACGATGCACATCAAATATGGAACATATATTTTGATGGAGCTGTTAATATGGAAGGTTCTGGAGCTGGAGCAGTTCTGGTACCCAGTACAGGGAAGCAGTATCCCGTCGCCGTCAAATTGCAGTTTATCAGTACCAACAACACATCTGAGTATGAAGGTTGTATCATGGGGCTAAAACTTGCCCGCTCAATGGGTATCAGACGGTTAACTGTCTTTGGGGATTCAGAGTTGGTAGTCAAACAATCCACGGGAATCTATCAAACCAAAGAGCTACGTTTGCTACCTTACCATCGACAAGTTTTATAGATGGCTTCGGAGTTCGAAGAGATCTCCTTTCTATATATTCCTCGTAATAGGAATGACTTCGCAGATGTATTAGGAACTTTGGCCTCCTTGATCCATATACCTGACAAGGAACACATGTCAAGCGTCACATTTACCCTACAAAAGGTAACAACCTATGGGAACTATGTTGGAGAAGTATCGGATGAGCTACTTCCCATCCAACAACCTTGGTATCAGTATATCAAGGAGTACTTACGAGATGGATCTACACCCACTGAGGCAAGCCTGACTGAGTAAAGCCAGATTCGTCGACTAACTATGAAATTCTACCTGAGTAGAGATGCACTCTACAAGTGAGATATAAGACTAGGTCTCCTAAGATGCCTGGACAAGGATCAAGCTCAGAGACTTATGGATGAGGTCCATGGTGGAGTATGTGGCCCACACATGAGTGGCCCCCTTCTTGTTAAGAAGATCATCAGGACAGGACATTATTGGATATCTCTCAAGGCTGACTGCAATGACCACGTCAAGAGATGTTATCAATGCCAAAGTCATGGAAATGCTATCCACGCCCCTCCACGGGAGCTCCACAATATGAGTTCACCTTGGCACTTCTCAATGTAGGGAATGGAAGTGATCGGGCCCATCGAGCCCAAAGCCAGTAATGGACATCGCTTCATCTTCACCATGATCGACTACTTTACCAAGTGGGTAGAAGTAGCCTCCTTCCCCAGGGCTACCAAATAAGTCATCATTGCTTTCCTCAAAAACAATGTCATTTGTCGATATGGACAACAAGAGGTCATTGTATCAGACAATGCTAAGAACCTCAACAAAAAAATGATGGAGGAACTATGAAATAAATTCCACATCAAACACCTTAACTCCGCCATCTACCATCTAAAGATAAATGGTGTTGTTGAAGCGGCTAACAAAAACATCAAGAAGATTATGCAAAAGATGTCCGCCAACCACAAAGGATGGCCTGACTTATTGCCTCTTACTTTGTTAGCTTACAGAACATCAATGCGCACTTCAACTAGGGCAACCCCCTATGCATTAACCTATGGGATGGAAGCAATACTTCCCATAGAAGTAGAAATGAAATCCCTCAGAGTATTGATAGACGCTTAGCTGGATGAAGATCAATGAGTACCAGACAGGTATCACCAATTGTCTCTAATAGATGAAAGGTGAACAACGACTATCTTCCATGGTTAGTTATATCAACAAAGGATCGCCCGATCCTACAACAGAAAAATCTGGCTACGGCAGTTTAAACAACATAACTTGGTTTTTAAGAAGATCCTCGACAACCAAGATCAGACCAAGGGAAAATTCCCTCCTAACTGGGAAGGCCCATTTATTGTCAAGGAGGTATTGACAGGAGGTGCTCTCAGATTACAGGAAATGAACGGCGATGAATTTCCATAGCTTATCAACTCGGACACCGTGAAATGGTACTATGTCTAAAGTTACCATCAAGAAAACATCCTGGTGTTGGATCATCAGATCATCAGTCATTCTGGTTCTTTAACCCTTTACCACATACAACTCTTTTCCACACTTTGCCCCTCAGGGAAACATTCTCTTTAAGCCAGCAGCCTGGCTTCACTGCGCTCATACAACTTATGTCATCCCACTATGGATTGAACCTCTCGCATTTGTAGTTTGGCTACCTATACATGGGATCAAACTCTTTGTACCTACAATTTATCCTCAACCTAGGATCAAACTTTCTCTTCCCCGCAGTCTATCTTGCACATGAGATTAAACTTTCTTCCCCACAGTTTGACCTGTACATGGGATTAATCTGTCTTCCCCGTAGTTTATCCAGCACATGGGATCACGCTTTTCAACTCGCCCTGAGGGGCGAACTATGTCGACATGATCTCCTTGATACACGGGAGTACATAGGCAACCATATTCTATATGGCCCGGTCGTAATAAACAAAAAGCAGCAAAAACATTTCTACCCTTTTCTACAAAAACAAAAACACTTCTACGACCTTCTTCATCAATAAAGCTTCTACACCCATCTGCCTTTCACAAACAGCGTTGAACCTCTTACACTAGGTTCGAACTACGCAGACCTGATCTCTTCTTCAACAGGAGTACGTAGGCAGCCATTTATGGTTCGGTCTAACCCCCTACCAAAACACAATTATTTGTCAACGGTATTGGGATCATCCTTCAATCCACAACATTTCATTGGCTTCAGGCCAAAGGGATGGAATTACCTGAACTCCTCCCAAATAGGAGATTCGGCGACCATCTAAGCTGCGGTTGTTCCTTGAAGAGCAACATCAATCCATAAGAGATGGAATTAACTAGGCTCCTCCTAAATAAGAGTACTGGCGACCATATGTGGTGCGATCAATCTCAGAGAGGAAAGCCACAATCCTCTCCACATTTCCATACAAAAATCAGTCCCAAGACACCAAAGATGGTAGGGATACACACAGATCTATGATCTATTCTTAACTATCCAGAGACAACTCAATGTCCATCCACCAAGGAGGAATTCAGAATACATCAAGATCACAAGCCCTGAAGAAGCAGGTAAATATCAAGCAAGTATCAGAGCATATCTAAAAGGGAAGTGATAAGAAATATATTTCCTTGCTATATATAATGCTGTTTGATATACACAATATAAACGGTACATGACAAAATGGCTAAGCTAGTATGTGCAGGGAAATACAAGCCCATTTACAAATCGGTGTATATACGAGCTAACAAGCCCCATATGGCATCCCTCTCCGAAGAAAGAGGCAAAGTTGTGGTCTCCTGTACGAGGACATCCACACGACCTAACAGATCTGTAGCCATCTGGATGGTGACCATATGCTCATCGATGTAAGTGCTTATCTCTGCAATAATGCCAGTGGTAAGGGACCTCACAGCAGTACTATCTGTAATGCCTACATCCCGGGCAGATATGGCGGTATCCCGCTCAACTATCACTACATCTCTGGCTGATTTGGCCTCATCCCGCTCAACAACAGCGGCATCTCTACGAGCTAATTCCTTGTCCCTCTCTAACAGGGTTGCGTCTCTCCCATCAAGAGCTGTCAACATCAGGGATCTAGCCTGATCACTTTCAAAGGTCATCAGATGAAGACTATGCTCAAAGTAATGTGTTGAATGCTAAATCACGGCAGTGTTAGTACTGGGAGAATCTAAACGAAATATTGGCAACCCAGTAGATGGCTCCTCCTCGGTGTGAGAATTAATGTCCTCCATGGACTCTCCACCATCTGATTCAATACTCGGTAATGCGGATACTACCTCAACCGATGAAGTCTCTGTCTCCATCCATGCAGAATACTCTGCAGAACAACCTGGATAACTAATGGAGAAAGCAGCTAACTCGCGATGATCCCAACATGCATACACACGGGATCAGTCCTCTGCTGAAAAATAGCGAGAAGCTAAACGCTGGCCCAGCGCCCCCTCAAAAGGATAAAAATCCTAAAATTGGTCAAACTGCGACATAACGGCCAGTGGATGGTACGTAGTCATGCCCCTCAAACCAGCCAGAGGGATGTAATCCATGCCTGGAGCATGAGTAATAAAGTTGTAAGGTGAGCTGAGCCCTGACCACGATAATATACTAAATAGGTCTACAATATCAGCTAAGAAAGCGGACCAAGACATAGCATTTGTACACTCCGCAGGCTGAAATGAATATGACATGGATATATCATGGGTGAAACAATACCCATACCGTCTAAAAGTGCAAATCGGTCTCAGGTGTGACATAAAGCACACATATAGCATGACCGAACTGCCCGTAAATACTCCTATCGGATAAGTGCATCAGTATGTAGCTGACCTCAATGTCTCGGCTATAATCATCGGTATGATGGTACAACCCTCCCTAAGAGCTCTCACCGCCATGATAACTCCTATGTCCAACTCATCCATATATCGTGGCATGTAGACATATGACAGTACGCACAATAGCAGTACATCAACCCTGGCCAGACGCCAATGATCCGTCGGTGCGGTGAAATCCCCAGAATGTCATCTATAACTATCCTCAGAGCCAAATCTGTCAAACAAAAAATGCTTAGATATAACGTGACCAGATGTCAGCTCATCCTGCACCACCCTACGCCTCAATCCAGTGAGGGTCATGAACCATCGACTCATGTCCCCCAAAGCTATATGCACGCAAGGTCTGTCCAGTGGCAGCATCGCCAACCGTGTATGCTCCTCCAGAGTGGGAGTCAACTCCTGGATCCCAAACCAAAAAACATGTCTCTCCGGTATCCAGTGCTCCAGCATGCCCTCCACGAATCCTGTGGGAACCTGAAACATCAAAAGGGTCATGGTATGCTGCAACAGCTGATCTACGGTCACCCTATCTAAGGGAGACATACAATCATATAAATATCTCAGACGGGATGCCACCAATAATGGCGGGGTATGATCTATGCAGCTGACTGTCGAAGAAGACATCTGTGGGGGCCGTATCATAATACCATCTAGGGGTCAATGCTGAATATATCTGGACATACATACATATGCATAACATGATACATGCATAATAGATAATAGATGGAAATATGATATAGGGAATGGAAAAACTATACATACATTCCTAAGTAAATCATCATCTAATAACTCATCTATGTACAACTAAAAATACAGGGAAATGGGGCACAAACGCCCTACTTCTAACAGAGACCTATCAAAAGATATAGCGAGAATGGGGCACAACCACCCAATAGCTAACAGAAGTCTATCAAAAGAGATAATGAGAATACACATCAGAAGAAGACAATGGTGTCAATATCTACATCATCTATCCTGTCCACCTAACGTAACTCCTCCTGAGTCATTAGATCTCTATCAATAGGGATGTCAGGCCTATACAAAGGAGGATCTGCACCGGTAAAGCCAAATGGGTTATCTGAGGGGCCAGCTCCCATGCTGGAAGGATCAAACGAATCTGCCTCTGTCGGATCTCTGCCCAAATGTCGGATAAAGAAATGTGTCCGATCCAGTCGATGGGTCAAGCTATCAATCTGTGTCATATGAGTCGGATCTCGGACACAGGCTAGTCAATTCGTTATTATCATGGATCCTGGAACCATATCCCCTATGAACTGAGTGGCGCGGGTCTGGGCTCCAATGGTACGAGGGATCCACCAAAGCTGGAATACATCCTGAGTGCAAGGACCCTCTGACAATGTAAAACTGTCAATACCCAACAATGGGATATCAGTAACGGGTGACTGCGACACAGGCTAATAATGCCTGGCAGAAGGCAAGATCGGTATGCGGATTTCTCCTTTAGTGCTCTTAATAGCACGCTCACCTAAATAGAACTCCCATCCTCCATCTGTGAAGAGAGAAACCTGAAGGGTTTTGACACAGAAACGTACAGTGGAATATAAAAATTTATAAAGCAATTCCCGAAACCTAACACAGGATCCATGCGAAACAAAATAATTCAGTGGTTTAGAAGTTATACGAATTATAGAAAATTCTTAAATCACTTCGAATCTCCAACATAATTCGAAAGAACTACGCCTCTACGGTATCCACACGAATGCACGCGAACCGTCGCACGATTCTGCAATTGAAGGGAGCTGCGGTACTAGCCACCAAAGGAATGGATTTTCAAAATTTCACTCTAGTCTCTCTCTAAGAGCGGCTAGGGTTTTTAGATTATGATTAACCTCCCTAAAACGCTGATATATCATATATGTAAGACCCCAGCTTATTAATGAATAAAATCAAATTTTCTCTAAATATTATTATGAATAATAAGGGGTTAATTTGATATAATACTTTGGTTATGGGTGAAATGTGCAAATTTTGCAAAATAAGCAAGTGGTTATAAAATATTCATTTTGTCGGGGAGTATTCGTTTGGTCGTGGAATATTTTTGCTGTCGGGGAATATTCGTACGACGGCGCAGCCTTGTGTGGGCCCCATAACGGAAAGTGATTGGATGAAGAAAACGACAAGTATAAGTTGTTTATAAATAACGGCGTAGTTGTTACCGTTAATACTGTTGGAATACCCGGTGGTTAAAATACAGTAGCACACGGTATTGCACCAATTATTGATTCTTACGTAAGAAGGCACTACTCAATAATTGTTACAGTAGTTATTGTTCAATATTTTATTTTATTGATTCAATAACTGTTGCGTTGATATTTTATATTATTGTTGTTTCAATAATTGTTGCTACACAGTATTTTCCATTATCAGATCAATAATTCATATTATTTGAATAATATTATTAGATAACATTATTGGCAATGTCTAGAAAGTTCTGTCTAAGGAGAGGTTTGGTCATCTAATTGCGCGCCAGCAAGGAAAAATCCTTATTGGAAAGCCCCCTCTTTCCTGGGAACGGCCTGGTTGTCATAAATGTGATTCTGTAATATTATTTGTGAATAATTAATTATTGATTCATATGATAAGAAAATATTTATTTTATGTGGATATAAATGAGGGATATATTTTTGTGGTTAAAAATGAAGGAGTTAATGTTGAGATTTTTATCCGTATTTTTGTCGGAATGGAGGTACTAAAAATCAGGGTTTTTGAGATATTTTGCGGGGGTTATAATTTTTAATCTGACCGTTGGATCGTGGTAATTTTTGGATATGTTATACATATATAAGTTGAGTATATGCCCACAAATTTTGAACCGTTAAAAATGAACGTATGATTTATTATGAATTTTACAAGATGACTGGTTCAGAAATTATTGAATTTTCGGAGTTTATCATTTTGATGGAAAATTCTAGAATTGGTGGGCCCCACTTGTGGTTGGTGAAGAAATGTGCTGAATTATATTTCAAATGTGGTGGGTGGGAATAGTAGCAGGTAAAGCCATCAGGTTGTAGGTCAAACCTACTAAAATTTTCCTATAAATAGAGGGCTAAGTTAGAATTGAAAATCACACCAGAAACAAGTTTTCTCTCTTTCTCTCTCTAGATTATTGAGTGTATTTTGTGAGTATTTAGATACTTTGAGAGTTTCTATTCATCAGAGCAAGTTTCTTTTAACCTTATACCGGTATTCCGACCAGAAGTACTGATATCTTGAGGTAAGGGATATTATTTTCTTCTTAAATGATATTATTTTCTTCAATATCATTATGCTGAAATATTGATATGAGTTTTTATCAAATTTAGAACTTTTTGTGTCGGGGTTACTATTCACGTATACGGCACTATTCACGTATACGGTACTATTCACGAATACGGCACTATTCACCGAAAAATAAAATTTTTCCTTTTTGTCCAAGATGTCTATTATGGTTACTATCTTTGATTGTATCCATGTTTTGATCTTTATTTTTGAATTCTGCTTCACATTTGATTATTATGAAGTATTATTGATCTTGGATAAACTGTTATACGAATCCCTACTATTTGTCCTTCTGTCTCATTGGATTCGTTTTCTTTAAGATATTTTTCATCATCCTCAGTCCTAAATGATGATATTACTGAATATCTTTGGCCTGTAGTGCAAAGATGTATGATTACTTGATGAATATCTTTAGCCTGTAGTGCAAAGATGAACAGGTGTTGAGATGAACAGGTGTTGAGATGAACATGACCGACTGGTGATACAAATGAATATCTTTGGCCTGTAGTGCAAAGATGAATATTTGGTTAAAGATGATTATTAATCGATGTTACAGGGATAAAATATTGATGATGGACTTTTAAATCTTAGAAGATAGTAGAATTCTTTCTCTACTTGACTCTTCTAATGGTTTGCTGTTTCCGCTGCAGTTGTTGATCTAAAACTTGTTGTCGATTATATTCTATCAGATTTTTCCCTGTTGAGGACTAACGATAATTTGTTGTATATTATCTTAGTCATAATATTCTTTACTGGGCTAGTTGAGCTCACCCTTTTCCTTTTTGTTCCATTTTTCTTCTCAAGAGGTGAGAACATAGCAAGATCTAGTCGGGGTATGGAGTGATGGTTCTAGAAAGATGTTTTAGCAGTCCTCACTATTTCTGTAAAATAGTGTTTGAATAATTGTATTGAGGACTTATTTGAGTGTGGATATTATCTAGAAGACAATATTTGTATTTAAACTCACAGTATGTGTTGTCGTATTTTGCACGACAATTGTATTATTGAAGTTGTAGTTTACTTTCTGTACCATGTATTTGGCGACTCAGAATGGGTGTGTATACCTATTTTGGGGGCGTCACAGTTGGTATCAGAGCTTAGGGATATGATCCCTGGCTGAGATGTGAGACAAGAACTAGGAAGGGAGAGACGGGAAATTTCTTCACTAGTATGACCTGACTAAGTTTATTTGGTATTTATTTGGCCGGTCAGAGTATAGGGATAATATATGGCATGACTATTAACCCTTATTTTATGGCAGTATATAAGAATGGCAGCTGAGAACGTTAACAATGGAGTAAATCAGGTCGTGGAGACACCTTTGATCACCACCCAAGGGAACATGCAACAGGAAGGCAATATTCCTCCTGTAAACAACGTTACCAAGCAAACGATGAATGATGGAATGTTTAGGAGTTTTTTGCAGTTCATGCAAAATCAGACGAGGGAGACTCGTGTGCAGAATACAGGTGGAAATGATAACAACGCGCGGTTTGTCACAGCCAAGCTATTCAAAGAATTGGGACCACCAGAATTTAAGGTAAAGCCGGATCCGATCATGGCGGAAACGTGGGTCAAGCAAATTACCAAGATATTCGATGTCTTGGGATGCACGGAGGAACAGAAGGTTCCATTCGCTACCTTTATGTTCCGCGGTGAGGCAGACTACTGGTGGGAGTCTGTGAAGCGTACCCAGCCTGACGCACTCAACATTTCCTGGGAAATATTTCAAAAACTGTTCAATGACAAGTACTTTCCTGAAAGTATTCGTCATATGAAGGAGGTGGAGTTTATCAGACTGGAACAAAACAACATGACGGTGTCCCAGTACGAGGCGAAGTTTGCAGAGTTATCCAGGTTTGCACCTCATTTGGTCCAGAATGAGGAACGAATGACAAGGATGTTTCTGAGAGGTCTAAAACTCGAGATTCGGCAATATCTTATCTCTCATAAATTTTCTTTATATTCAGATGTTGTAAACAGGGCTCAATTATTAGAGCGAGATAATGAGTATGTGCATCCGAGGGACCACAACCAGGGTCATACCGGTGGCGACAGTCATCGAAGCAATGAAAACCAGCAGGGAGGAAAACATTCGGATAAAAGCGGTAACTACTCTGGTGGTAATCGTGGTCGTGATAATAAAAGGAGCGAGTCGGGAGGAGATATCAAGAAGAGAAGGTACAACAATGATAACATGAAGACGTCAGCACAAACATCAACTGTTTCTAGGGGAGGAGAACGACCACCGGTCGTATGTTACAAATGTGGGAAAGAGGGACATATCAGCCCAAACTGCCCACAACAATCCAAGGTATGTTATAACTGTGGAAAGGAGGGTCATATAGCTCGAGAGTGTTCTGTAGCAAAACCAAGTTCAGCGGGGATGATGACTCCAAAAGTTGTCCCGGATAAGTTAAAATCAGCGGTTCCTGGAAGGGCGTTTGTCGTGACTGGCCAAAACGCGAGAAACCCGAACGAGGTGATCACGGGTAAGCTAATCTTGAATTCTTGCGAAGTTTATACTTTACTAGATACCGGTTCTACCCATTCTTTTATCTCTCCTGCTTGTGCTCAACGTTTAAACTTGACTCCGGAGAAATTGAACTTTAACTTATCTGTTGAAACTCCGTTAGGAGAAACTTTCGTTACATCCACTATTTATAAATCTTGTTTGATCCAAGTTGGCACCATCACATTACCTGTTGACCTTATTCCTTTAAGGATACTTACTTTTGATGTGATTTTGGAGATTAATTGATTAACTACTAATCATGCAAAAATTGATTGCTTTCGTAAGGTTGTTAGTTTTCATATTCCTAAGCAACCTGTTATTCGAATTCAAGCAACCAAACCACTAAAGTCAATCATTGTCATATCAAGCCATAAAGCCATTCATTTATTAAAAAACGGATGTCAAGCTTTCTTAGCCATGTTATGGACTTAAACAAAAATACGTCAGATTTGAATGATATTTCTTGTGTTAGTAAATTTCCTGACGTATTTCCTGAAAAATTTCTTGGCCTACCTCCAGAGCGTGATATTGAATTTTTGTATTGATCTTCAACCCGATACAAAACCCATTTCTAAAATCTCATATTGAATAGCTCCAATTGAACTTCAGGAGTTAAAAACCCAACTATAGAAGTTGGTACCCGAGCCTCTATCTGGTGACTTCCTTTGCGGAATGCACTGAAGCCAAACTCTCCGTAGGGGATGCCATATTCGTGCGTTAGTAAACTGATAGGTGTCATTGTGACGTACTATCCAAGATTGGGATAAGAGTCACAGTTGGGAGCAACCGAAGTCGATAACCGAAGTGCGTAGCTTTCTAAGCTTAGATGGTTATTATCGGAGATTTGTAAAAAGATTTTCTCGAATCGCTACTCCATTAACTCATCTGACTCGGAAAGATACAAAATTCGGTTGGAGTGAGGAATGCGAGAAGAGTTTCCAAGAACTCAAGAGGAGACTCATTTCGGCACCTGTTCTGACAATACCATCTGGTTCGGATGGATTTGTTATCTACAGCGATGCTTCAGGCAAAGGGTTAGGATGTGTTCTCATGCAACATGGGAAAGTCATAGCCTATGCCTCACGATAACTCAAAGAATATGAGAGGAATTATCCGACTCATGATTTGGAGTTGGCAGCAGTCGTTTTTGCGTTGAAGATCTGGAGACACTACCTGTATGGGGGAGAAAGTGGAGATCTATACAGATCATAAAAGCCTCAAATATTTCTTCACCCAAAAGGAACTCAACATGCGGCAGCGGCGTTGGCTCAAGCTGTTGAAAGAATACGATCATACCATCCAATATCATCCTGGAAAAGCGAACGTAGTAGCTGACGCATTGAGTAGAATATCATATGTAGGAACGAGTGCGATGATGTCAAGTATACGCGTAGAATCAACTTTAATCGATAAAGTTAAAGATGCTTAAGCTACGGACATAGAGCTAATGCGTATGAAGAAGAAAGTGCAAGAAGGTGCTATTCCAGAAGCAAGAATCGATGAAGAAGGAATACTTCGAGTCAACTCCAGACTTTGTGTTCCTAACGATTTTGACTTGAAGCATAGAATAATGATGGAGGCACACAACACACCGTTTGCAATCCATCATGGGAGTACCAAAATGTATCACGATCTTCGACATACATTTTGGTAGAGCAATATGAAAAGAGAGATCGCGGAGTTTATCTCGAGATGTTTAACTTGTCAACGTGTAAAAGCGGAGCATCAAGTACCAAAGGGTCCATTGCAACCACTTGAGATTCCGAAATGGAAGTGGGAACACATTACTATGGATTTTGTTACGGGTCTTCCCAAGGTTTCTCAAGGTATAGATGCGATTTGGGTTATTGTTGATAGATTAACCAAGTCCGCTCATTTCTTGCCAATACGTGAGACTTATTCCCTTGAACGTCTTGCTAGTATGTACGTGAACGAGATTGTGAGATTGCATGGCATGCCAGTATCCATAGTTTCGGATCGTGATCCAAGATTCACTTCACGATTTTGGGTTAGCTTGCAGAAAGCTATGGGCACGGATTTACGATTCAGTTCGGCGTACCATCCTCAAACGGACGAACAATCAGAGAGGACTATTCAAACTCTTGAAAATCTATTAAGACTTTGTGTCCTAGATCTGAAAGGGAGTTGGGATAAGTACCTACCATTGGTGGAATTCTCCTACAACAACAGTTATCAGGCGAGCATAGGTGTGGCTCCATTCGAGGCGTTGTATGGAAGAAAATGTCGTTCTCCAGTATGCTGGGACGAGGTGGGTGAAGCAACATTGTTGGGACCAGAGTTGGTACGCATGACTACATAGAAGATCCAAACGATTCGACAACGTATACAAACGGCACAGGATCGACAAAAGAGTTATGTGGATCTTCATCGAAAGGACGTGAAATTTAATATTGGGGATCATGTATTGTTACGTGTTGCACCATGGAAGGGAGTTATAAGATTTGGAAAGAGAGGAAAGCTCAATCCAAGATTTGTTGGTCCATTTGAGATTCTTGAGCGAATAGGAAATGTGGCATATAGACTCTTATTACCTCCAAGCATGTCTCGTGTTCATAACGTTTTTCACATATCTATGCTTCGTAAATATGTTAAAGACCCGAACCACATTATTGAGTTAGAACCAGACGAGATAGCTGAAGATTTAACGTACGAGGAGGTACCTGTTAAGATCTTGGATAGGAAAGAGCATGTCCTACGCACGAAGGTTATACCACAAGTTAAGGTTTTGTGGAGAAACAATGCTATTGAAGAAATGACCTGGGAGTTAGAATCAGAAATGAAAGCGAGGTATCCTCACCTTTTTGAAATATCAGGTACGTACGTCAATTTCGAGGACGAAATTTCATAAGGAGGGGAGGTTGTAAGACCCCAGCTTATTAATGAATAAAATCAAATTTTCTCTAAATATTATTATGAATAATAAGGGGTTAATTTGATATAATACTTTGGTTATGGGTGAAATGTGCAAATTTTGTAAAATAAGCAAGTGGTTATAAAATATTCATTTTGTCGGGGAATATTCGTTTGGCCGTGGAATATTCTTGCTGTCGGGGAATATTCGTACGACGGCGCAGCCTTGTGTGGGCCCCATAACGAAAAGCGATTGGATGAAGAAAACGATAAGTATAAGTTGTTTATAAATAACGGCGTAGTTGTTACCGTTAATACTGTTGGAATACCCGGTGGTTAAAATACAGTAGCACACGGTATTGTACCAATTATTGATTCTTACGTAAGAAGGCACTACTCAATAATTGTTACAGTAGTTATTGTTCAATATTTTATTTTATTGATTAAATAATTGTTGCGTTGATATTTTATATTATTGTTGTTTCAATAATTGTTGCTGCACAGTATTTTCCATTATCAGATCAATAATTCATATTATTTGAATAATATTATTAGATAACATTATTGGCAATGTCTAGAAAGTTCTGTCTAAGGAGAGGTTTGGTCATCTAATTACGCGCCAGTAAGGAGAAATCCTTATTGGAAAGCCCCCTCTTTCCTGGGAACGGCCTGGTTGTCATAAATGTGATTCTGTAATATTATTTGTGAATAATTAATTATTGATTCATATGATAAGAAAATATTTATTTTATGTGGATATAAATGAGGGATATATTTTTGTGGTTAAAAATGAAGGAGTTAATGTTGAGATTTTTATCCGTATTTTTGTCGGAATGGAGGTATTAAAAATCAGGGTTTTTGAGATATTTTGCGGGGGTTATAATTTTTAATCCGACTGTTGGATCGTGGTAATTTTTGGATATGTTATACATATATAAGTTGAGTATATGCCCACAAATTTTGAACCGTTAAAAATGAACGTATGATTTATTATGAATTTTACAAGATGACTGGTTCAGAAATTGTTGAATTTTCGGAGTTTATCATTTTGATGGAAAATTCTAGAATTGGTGGGCCCCACTTGTGGTTGGTGAAGAAATGTGCTGAATTGTATTTCAAATGTGGTGGGTGGGAATAGTAGCAGGTAAAGCCATCAGGTTGCAGGTCAAACCTACTAAAATTTTCCTATAAATAGAGGGCTAAGTTAGAATTGAAAATCACACTAGAAACAAGTTTTCTCTCTTTCTCTCTCTAGATTATTGAGTGTATTTTGTGAGTATTTAGATACTTTGAGAGTTTCTATTCATCAGAGCAAGTTTCTTTCAACCTTATACCGGTATTCCGACCAGAAGTACTGATATCTTAAGGTAAGTGATATTATTTTCTTCTTAAATGATATTATTTTCTTCAATATCATTATGCTGAAATATTAATATGAGTTTTTATCAAATTTAGAACTTTTTGTGTCGGGGTTACTATTCACGTATACGGCACTATTCACGTATACGGTACTATTCACGAATACGGCACTATTCACCGAAAAATAAAATTTTCCCTTTTTGTCCAAGATGTCTATTATGGTTACTATCTTTGATTGTATCCATGTTTTGATCTTTATTTTTGAATTCTGCTTCACATTTGATTATTATGAAGTATTATTGATCTTGGATAAACTGTTATACGAATCCCTACTATTTGTCCTTCTGTCTCATTAGATTCGTTTTTTTAAGATATTTTTCATCATCCTCAGTCCTAAATGATGATATTACTGAATATCTTTGGCCTGTAGTGCAAAGATGTATGATTACTTGATGAATATCTTTGGCCTGTAGTGCAAAGATGAACAGGTGTTGAGATGAACAGGTGTTGAGATGAACATGACCGACTGGTGATACAAATGAATATCTTTGGCCTGTAGTGCAAAGATGAATATTTGGTTAAAGATGATTATTAATCGATGTTACAGGGATAAAATATTGATGATGGACTTTTAAATCTTAGAAGATAGTAGAATTCTTTCTCTACTTGACTCTTCTAATGGTTTGCTGTTTCCGCTGCAGTTGTTGATCTAAAACTTGTTGTCGATTATATTCTATCAGATTTTTCCCTGTTGAGGACTAACGATAATTTGTTGTATATTATCTTAGTCATAATATTCTTTACTGGGCTAGTTGAGCTCACCCTTTTCCTTTTTGTTCCATTTTTCTTCTCAAGAGGTGAGAACATAGCAAGATCTAGTCGGGGTATGGAGTGATGGTTCTAGAAAGATGTTTTAGCAGTTCTCACTATTTCTGTAAAATAGTGTTTGAATAATTGTATTGAGGACTTATTTGAGTGTGGATATTGTCTAGAAGACAATATTTATATTTAAACTCACAGTATGTGTTGTCGTATTTTGCACGACAATTGTATTATTGAAGTTGTAGTTTACTTTCTGTACCATGTATTTGGCGACTCAGAATGGGTGTGTATACCTATTTTGTGGGCGTCACAATATATATAGCAGTGATTCGGGATTAATCAAAATCCTAATCTAATTAAAATAAAATCCGAATTTAAATATATATATATATATATATATATATATATATATATATATATATATATATATATATATATATATATATTATCTTAATTAAGTCTTATTTAATTAATATACATACATATATATATATACACAAATCATCCTTTTTAATTTAAATTCGTGATTTAAATACTATCAATCATATTGACATATTTAAATATTTACGATTTAAATTAATTCTCTTTTAATTACGTTATATGTGTGTGACCCTATAGGTTATTATTATGTTGACAATAATTTTAAAATCATATTATAAAATTATAAACAGTGAACGGCATCTAGTAATGCATCATTGCTACCCAAGTAATAACAAGATCGATGATTCGATGGAACAGTTTTGTGACCAATGTTTCAATGTAATTTAATCCTTTTAACCTTGACATCCTAGATTAAACTCGAGTCATGGAATGTGTCATACTCTTCATAATTTAATCTGAATTTTCTTGATCAATGAGTAGGCTATATGTAACAAATCACTATTTGAGCATGGTCATGCATTTCATAGTCCTACTCAATCAAGAGGCCTATGTATATCACCCCTAATATATAGAAGGGTTAAATTCTATCTAGATCACTCATATTCCTCACACGATTCATGATGTACCCAATAATCATCTTTATTGTCCACCCTATTAAAGGTGACTTTTGATGATGTCAAAGTACATTAATTCCCGTGTAGTAATATAGTGATTTCAGGTCGTAGGATCATTACATCAATGTCACTATAAGAATCACTAATGACACTTCGCATAATGCTCCACATAGGATTCTCATGGTTGGTCTGTCCAGTACATCGTTCTCTAACACGTACCTATGCATTGACTTAATATCTCATATATTTATGACCAATTAGATTTGGTCATCAGTCAATCCACATACTAGTCTCAATGCATCATTGGTGTCACATCAACAATGATACTCGACTAGGGACATTTAAGAGCAATGATACTAATTGTAATTACATAATCTCATGTTCAAGTCACATACTTGAAACTATATAATTTGTATCAGTACTCTAAGGAATTTTATTATGTTAACATTTATATAACGTAGTAAATAAAACCATAATAAAATCATTCATTTATTCAATCAAATATAATATCGAAACGTTAAGCAATTATATCAAATAATTGGCCTCTAGGGCACAAACTCTAACAGAACCCTACGGGTGGAAATCACATACTCGACACCAGGTGGGTACCCATCCTCAAATCCAACGGCCAAATGCTCCCCGAAATATGGAATCCATATGATGACATCCGCTGTTAACAACTCCAACTGTAGGCGATAACGAGTGAAACCCTCAGCTACGGGGACCTCCGCCAGTATGGAATGATGCCATCGTCATCCTTGTAGGTAGGTATCCAACCCTAACACACTCACCGGACGCAAACATGGAAGCCTCTCATAGGCCCAAAACTTCCAACACAAAGGCAAACATCTGCTGTCAGTTAACACTCTTAACCTGTACATGGTAAATGACAAGAGAAATACTTACCAGCAGAAATGGGTAAAATTCTAACCAAGTCTCGGTCAAGCCCTGCGAGCACATACGCGTGCCCTTGAGGAAATAGGCAAAGGTATAGGAACCCCAATCGTACTCTCATATGCGGTCCACATGTCAAGTGGCGCTAATCAAAGCGAATGCCACCATAAAAGAGTTATCTACTATGAAGCAGCCCCTAATAATCATCAAGAACAATCGCCGAAGAATGCGATCCCTGACTCTAACATCATCTGGTATGGGCTCACTCAATAGCCCACTCATAGCATCTACGCTGAAAGGACCCGCACGGACATTCCTGCCCTTGAGCGCCTCCGCCAAAACTCCTAATAAGGATCTGAAGGTAGTCGGGGTAATATCAGCCGTGCAAGGCACTGGCGCCCCTCCAAACTCGATACCTTTGATAAATCGTCAATCCATCGGCGTCATCATCACCTCACAGTCCAGTAAATGGAGAGACTGGGTCTGGTGAATCTAGCGCTTAGACAATACCCTGAGATAACCCCAGGGACAACGATGGGGAAGAATGGAAAAAAATGCTCCAAATCTCCAGTCATGTACAATCGCTCTATAGTCAGGGTGAAGCGCCTGGTACATGGAGTGAATGCTAAACCAGTTCCCTCGGGACTGTGTAAAGCCGGGAACCTACAAGATGTCGATTGACATCAGAATCCTTTACTCCTCATCAATAGGATAGAAGGAAGATTGAGATCTAATGTTATACCTCGTTGGCATGCAAATACATCGAGGGATGTCTGCTCAAATCACCTAGAAGCTCTGGGTTTACCACCTAAACACTCGGGAGGTCCCTACGGGGAACATGCGCAGCAAGAGCGGGGTCCGTAACCGAAACATCCTCCTCCTCGTCCTCGACGTCAGGTAGATCAACCCGGACTGGACGTATCACCCCTCCACCAATCGACGAAGCTGTCTAACGGAACGGGGTGGAGGCACTTCAGAAGCCCTCCTCCGTACACCAAAAGTGGTCCTGCGGGAACTACTCGGCTGATCCAGATCCATAATATCTGGACAACAAGTCTCCAAATCACCTCAGAAATGGTATGGTATTTTCTAACCTAGAGCTTTTCAAAATGCATATAATGACTACATGCATGCATGCATTATTTTAACATACAGTAGAGTTAAAATGTATGACTACTCATTGCCTACATTTTGAATTTTTTTTGCCATAGTTTCCTCTATAAATAGGACTATCCACATGCACATAGGCATGACTAGGTGGCCATTCAGTAGCACACACACCCACAGTCACATAAATCCTATTTGTATCAAAAAATCAAAGTCATCAATCCATATGGGTAGCCTAATTACCAGGATTACTTTACGTTTTCACCATTGCTCATTTGTCCTCAAATAGGATAAGAAATATCAAAATAAAGGTGCCAATTTGACTATCTCAAAAGTCAAATTTTTTCACATCATCATGTTAGCATGGTTTAATACTAATATTTAATATGTTGACTATTTTTTATCAAGTCATTTAAGCATACATATGCAATACTATGTGTTTAGATGCTGTAACGACCCCAAAAACCCATACAATTTAAATCCCGACTTCGGTCGTTAACCATACATTCAATTTTACATCATTATTCGATATTAAAAACACTAAAATTGTAGAATATTTAAAACTTTTATACATTTCCTTCTTTACTGCCCTAAATCACAACCTTTACATTACATCTCTTCGATTCAAACTTATATCATAAATCATTACAACAAAATGACTATACAAAGTCTCACATCATAACTAAATATCCATATACATTGGACAGCTCAACTTACAATTCAACAACATGTTACATTCAAAATCTTATATACATTTCTCACAAAACATAAGTAACCTTCGTGAATATAGATCTCTATAACTCACTTAGCACATATCCTTACCTTAATTCCTTGACCTGCAAAAGTGGTTATTTGCAAGAATGAGCTCAACAGCCCAGCAAAATCTAACAACTTTCATGCATCACATAGCACATAATAACATGCTCGATATACATCTCATAATAATTAAAGTAACATGGCATACATGCTTTTAATTCAAATAGCAAATATAAAGATTGAGTTCCTTACTCAATCATCATTATTTAGCCAAAACAATGCAGTCATAAATTGACTTTAACATTCATGATTTCAACATGTATAACATATCATGCAATTTATAACCGTTCATCAAGTCCACGTAGAAAATAGGAACCAAAAGACTTGCCTTGATCGTTGTTTACCAATAACAATTTAACAGTTTACAGCTATCTGCACTTCGCGTGCCCTATGCAATTATATAGTCATACACATCAAATATTAGTCACATAACAACACATAGTAATTGTAATGTAAACTCTACTCTACGTCTCATAACCCTTCCTATCATAAATACACAATGTTCAACTTAATTGTGTTAACTTTCAACTTATATCTCATTGTATTTCATATTCGCAGTTCATTCAAGTGCTTAAGTCTTGCTAGGACTACTTATTGGCTTTATATTAAATCCAGTCCATATCTTATAATATTTATTTCAATTGAATTGAAACACTTTTTAAGTTCATTAACACTTGGCACGACGTTTCGACGTTCATTCGTCATACGCCCGATTTGCCTCTCTTGTGTATGCTTACTATGCTTCTATAACTTATCTAATACATTATTTATTAATGGTAAGTATCATTATATTTACTAACATTCATGTTTTATAACTTAGGATATCATCTTTTATGGTCTGGAGCACTACACATGCATATGTGTATGCCCGACGCCCTCCGATTGCCCCCGAAAACATAATAGTCCCAAAGATGACCATTTTGACTACTGTTACAGATCTCAAATTGAAACACTTAAAGAAAAAAAATTGTAGGTCTACTCATCCGCGTTTCGGATCATCTTGAATCACCTCAATCAGAGTTCATATGAGAAAGTTATTGCCATTTTGCTACAAAAGGACAAAACTGTCCGACTTAGACTTCTGTCCCCGCGCCGCGGTGCGAGAACTAGGCTAACCAGTGGTGCCGCAATGCGAGATTAGAGCTGGGGTGTGAATTTCAGTGCTGGGGTGTGAATTTCAGCGCTGGGGCACGAATTTTGGCGCTGGGCTCCTTTTTTGGCGTTGGGGCGCCAAAAACTAAGAGAACCAAGCACAAAGACCATTTTTGGTCTGTTTAAGAAATTCTAGAAACTAATTACATACATATAATTGATGTAATTTACACATAACCTCACCAAGCATACATATATTAGCTTAGCACAAATTAAACACCTATTTGAGAGAAGTTAAATCCTTGAAAGTATTGTTTTAAAAACCCAAAACTCCATTGCTGACAGTTGATAACTACAGTGAACACTGTAAATCCTACTGACAACTAATCTGATTACTTTAAACTATGTTTCTCTGAATTTCTTACCCAATTATCATCTACAAGATTCAATTTCACAATTTCACAATTAGCATATACAATTTTGATATTTCTACCAACCACATTCATATATGAATATTTACTGTAAATCTAATTCCTTTTTCTTTAACACGTAATTAGCATAAAATCTTATATACATGTTAAACATACAATCATATATTCATATATGCTAGTATAATAATTACAAAAATATGGTTTACAAGAATTTTGTAAAAACTTTATACATAGTGAAAAAGAAAAACACAGAGACATATTATAACGTAAAACATATATTAGTTTATAATATTAATGTCATAGACATACCTTTTTGTTGTTAAGAAATTCTTGTTAATCACTGGAAATAGTTTGAAGAATTCAACTCTTGTTGCTTCTCTCTCTCAGACTCTCTCAAAATCTCCGAATCTTTCTTTTTCTCAAAACTCTCTCTAGTTTTTCTCAGATAAATTTCTATTTTCCTTAGGCTTAAGCCAAAAACAAAATACGTAAACTCAAAAACCAACGCACTTTTCACACGTTTAACACGCAAACGTAACTGCCATATACTAATGACCCTATTAAACTATCAGTTACCAAATATATTATATATTATTTATATTTTGTTTAATTTAATTTATATTATTAATAAATCAAATTTAAAAATTCAAAGCCATAGGGCTTTGTTTGGCAAAATTATTTAAAGCTTAAAGACTTAATATGCATAAGCCTTGTTTGGCAAAACTAAATTAAAACTACTTTAATTTATTTTAATAACCACTTATAATAATGTTATTTGTCACACTTCTAATTAATTAAGTTTTCATACTTAATTTAATTAATTCTAATAACAATTCATTACATAATATAATAATTTATTTTATCATTATAAACTCTCTAACTTAATTATTAAATTAAATTAGAACATTATTCCATCATTATTAATTTCTTTAACTCATTAATTATTTATTAAACAAATAAATAATCAAATCACATCAAATCAATTAAACAAATACTTATTCAATGATAAACACATCCATTAAATATTTATATAATTTAATAAATATTTAAATATTATAATTAAAAATTTGGATTGTTACATCATTCCCTCCTTACAAGGATTCTGTCCTCAGAATCACAACTCAAACCACTCATTCGTTACAATCTTCCCTACTTACAAAGATTCTGTCCCCAGAATCGAAGACACAAATTAAACAATAACTCAGAGTAATCTTTCATCATTTTATCTAATTATAGGTTTTATATTTCCTACTACATTCATTACTTACAACTTCTAGGTTTCATTTCATAACATTCACTTGAACTCAATTATATTTTGAGTATTATATATCTTTTAACCCATTTATTTCCTTTTCTAAGGATCTCTATCATAAACACTTGGGATATTACATTCACCCTTTCTTCTAAGAATTTCGTCCTCGAAATTTTATCTATTAATATTTTTTCATTCAATCTATCAAAGTAGATTTTACGTCACTACTTCATTCATTAGTTTCTATAACCACTTTCTTTCCACAAAGATCATTTTACAATTATTAACTTTTCTATTAAAAGTTTTACAAATTTCTTTGATAACTCATCCCCTTCTCATTTCAAAATCTCTTTTCTCACTTAATCAACACATTTATCATTCAGTGTCGCATTCTACGACTTACTTCTTTCTCAGGAATACTTTTCTTCTCACTTTCATTTGCAGAATAACAAGAATCTTCCATAATTGTTCAATAATTGGGAAGTAGTATGAATAACTAAGGAATTTAAAAGATTCCAAATCATGCTGAGGGGTCATAAGACTGTAAACTCTTCTCTAGGTTTAATAGTACTTCACCCCCGGTTCTTCACACTTTAAACCCTCTTTGGCAGAATGTTTATCAATCACAAAGACTGGAAACACTCCCCACTCGTATACTAGGTGGCCAGCCTATTGTACCACTATGTTGGGCCGTAACGTAGTGTTTTGTAACGACTATATGCGTTACGCTCGGTACTTAGGGTGTTAAGCCCTTCGTACAATGTATTATACACAAACATTTTAGCACAAAGTATAAAACTAAGTGCAACCCCTAATAATATGGTTGTTCATCTCAGCTTTTCAACATCTGAATCCGCACCAAAATAATTTGGTTTGGCATAACTTTTCAATGAACGTTTGAATTTCATGAACATCTTTCAATATTTGTCTAGCTGAATCAAATAGCATAGACCTCTACAACAATTCAGACATCAACCGAAATATACATATACATACACACATATGTATTCTCATATCTTAAAGAAATCTCAAAAATCGTTTTATGACGTCATGATACCGCACTATATTTACAATCCGTTGAGGATTCTGTCATTTGGTGATTTTATCATACTACATCATACCATAGTGGGCTGACGATCATTACATCACATCCAACACTAGGTAATACTGCATTGATGAGTCCATCATTTTTATCATCTTTGCACCAGGTTACATGATGCATTAATGATATATAAAATATATTTTGATATATTGCAAATCATTTTTTTCTAGCCGAAGCAATTAGCATAGATATACGAATAACAGTATTGTTGTTAAAACTCATTGGTTCCATCAGTTGATCCAATATTTATTTTTTAAGAAAATAGAAGTGTAAACATCAGCACGAAGTCAATAAATTTCGAAAGTCTAGCATAGCTAGTAGATTTAGAATACCTATGCTTCCACTATCAACTCCACTTTCTATAATGATCCATTGCTTAATAGGTCTATCTATTCCTATCATCCTCAATACTCTATTTACACTTAATTATACCCAGTTCGTCAAACTTACCATATGTTATGAGTTCAGGAACTTTCCATAATCATATGAGTTTAAGAACTTATCCTAGTCAGACCATAGGCGTCCATTCGCTGAGGGGTTCAAAAACATACCATATAATTATGAGTCACGAACCTACCATAAGTATGAGTTTTAAGAACTCGCACTTAACCTTATAAAATTCTCTAACTAAAGTCTACATATCTGTTATACACATGAGAAAAGAATCACCTTCTCATCAGGCATATAGCAAATAGCGTGACACAAATATTTCAATGATTATCAATGGGATAAACTGCGTGCAAGCACAAAACCCTCGCCCATACAAAGGTTTGTATAACTCAGTCATCACATGAGTCCACAATTGAAAACCCACCTAACTCTATCTTGCTCATAACTTGCTCTTTGCTAGATACAAACTCCTCGTATCACGTTATCTATAACTCCTCATGAGTACATCTTGTACTATTCGTAGTACAATATCTTTATAGCATCAAGCTATAATCATTCAAACATTACAAACCATCTTCCTTTTATAACTTAAACAGATCACGTTGTGATCTTATTCTATAATCATCTCTCTTAAAATTCTTTTCTTAACTCGTGATCGTTTTATTTTACGATCCTCTTTCTTTCCCTTTTTTTCATCATTTAAGACATTATTCGTTATCTTGACTATTGGAGTTAGGAAACTCCCATTTCTTATCTTTATATCTCTTTAAGATTCTTCTTTGAATCTTCTTGTTTATATAACAATTCTTCCTTTAAGAATTCTAACTTCATTTACATCGCTCAACATTTTATTCGAGTTCTACACTTGGTACACATCGAGTCTCTAACAGTTTTAATATGGTACGCTGAGTGATTTCCCACAAATAACCAATAAACTAGGTTTCGAGTTGCTAGTTCGTATATACCTTCGCTCTATGAAGGAATCGTTTAGCCCAGATACCATACATCAACTACTAAAGAGTACAATTACACCATACATATATATAACTCTCTATTCTTAACTTCTTTATCACTCTCTTATTATAGACACTGTCTATTTATTATTATTATTGGAGTTGGGTAACCCCACATTCATATTCCTTATAACTCTGCGAGATTCTTCTTTGAATCCTGCCGCGCAAGTTTTAATCCCTTCTTTATAAATTTCTTAAATTACTTCTTATTGTTCAAACTCTATTTGAGCTTATTCGTTCACTATCATCACCACTCTTCTCTAAGGTTATAGCCTAAGGTACTCTTACCTAAGGTTTCTAACCTATCGGCTCTGATACCAACTGTAACGACCCTAAAAATCCATACAATTTAAATCCCGACTTCGGTCGTTAACCATACATGCAACCTCAAATTTTACATCATTATTCGATATTAAAAACACTAAAATTGCAGAATATTTAAAACTTTTATACATTTCCTTCTTTATTGCCCTAAATCACAACCTTTACATTACATCTCTTCGATTCAAACTTATATCATAAATCATTACAACAAAATGACTATACAAAGTCTCACATCATAACTAAATATCCATATACATTGGACAACTCAACTTACAATTCAACAATATGTTACATTCAAAATCTTAAATACATATCTCACAAAACATAAGTAACCTTCGTGAATATAGATCTCTATAACTCACTTAGCACATATCCTTACCTTAATTCCTTGACCTGCAAAAGTGGTTATTTGCAAGAATAAGCTCGATAGCCAAGCAAAATCTAACAGTTTTCATACATCACATAGCACATAATAACATGCTCGATATACATCTCATAATAATTAAAGTAACATGGCATACATGCTTTTAATTCACATAGCAAATATAAAGATTGAGTTCCTTACTTAATCATCATTATTTAGCCAAAATAATGCAGTCATAAATTGACTTTAACATTCATGATTTCAATATGTATAACATATAATGGAATTTATAACAGTTCATCAAGTCCACGTAGAAAATAGGAACCGAAAGACTTGCCTTGATCGTTGTTTGCCAATAACAGTTTAACAGCTTACAGCTATCTGCACTTCACGTGCCCTACGCAGTTATATAGTCATACACATCAAATATTAGTCACATAACAACACATAGTAATTGTAATGTAAACTCTACTCTACATCTCATAACCCTTCCTATCATAAATACACAATGTTCAACTTAATTGTGTTAACTTTCAACTTATATCTCATTGTATTTCATATTCGCAGTTCATTCAAGTGCTTAAGTCTTGCTAGGACTACTTATTGGCTTTATATTAAATCCATTTCATATCTTGTAATATTCATTTCAATTGAATTTGAAACACTTTTTAAGTTCAGTAACACTTGGCACGACGTTTCGACGTTCATTCGTCACTCGCACGATTTTCCTTTCTTGTGTATGCTTACTATACTTTTATAACTTATCTAATACATTATTTATTAATGTTAAGCATCATTATCTTTACTAACATTCATGTTTTATAACTTAGGACATCATCTTTTATAGTCTGGAGCACTACACATGCATATGTGTATGCCCGACGCCCTCTGATTGCCCCCGAAAACATAACAGTCCCAAATTTGACCATTTTGACTACTATTACCCACCTCAAATTGAAAAACTTAAAGAACACAAATTGTAGGCCTACTCGTCCTCGTTCCGGATCATCTTGAATAACCTCAATCGGAGTTTGTATGGGAAAGTTATGGCCATTTTACTACAGGAGGCCAAAACTGTTCGACTCAGACTTCTGTCCCTGCGCCGCGGCGCGAGAACTAGGCTAACCAGTGGCACCACAGCGTGAGATTGGTACTAGGGCATGAATTGTAGCGCTGGGGCGTGAATTTTGGCGATGGAGCTCCATTTTTGGCGCTGGGGCGCTAAAAACTAACAGAACTGAGCACGAAGACCATTTTCGGTCTGTTTAAAAAATTCTAGCAACTAATTACGTACATATAACTGATGTAATTTACACATAACCTCACCAAGTATACATATATTAACTTAACACAACTTAAACAACTATTTGAGATAAGTTAAATCCTTGAAAGTATTGTTTTAAAAACCCAAAACTCCATTGCTGACAGTTGATAACCACAGTGAACACTGTAAATCCTACTGACAACCAATCTGATTACTTTAAACTATGTTTCTCTGAATTTCTTACTCAATTATCATCTACAAGGTTCAATTTCACAATTTCACAATTAACATATACAATTTTGATATTTCTACCAACCACATTCATACATGAATATTTACTGTAAATCCAATTCCTTTTTCTTTAACACGTAATTAGCATAAAATCTTATATACATGTTAAACATACAATCATATATTCATATATGCTAGTATAATAATTACAAAAACATGGTTTACAAGAATTTTGTAAAAACTTTATACATAGTGAAAAAGAAAAATACAAAGACATATTATAACGTAAAACATATATTAGTTTATAATATTAATGTCATAGACATACTTTTTTGTTGTTAAGAAATTCTTGTTAATCACTGAAAATAGTTTGAAGAATTCAGCTCTTGTTGCTTCTCTCTCAGACTCTCTCAAAATCTCTGAACCTTTCTTTTTGCCAAAACTCTCTCTAGTTTTTCTCAGACAAACTTCTATTTTCCTTAGGCTTAAGCCAAAAACAAAATACGTAAACTCAAAAACCAATGCACTTTTCACACGTTTAACACTCAAACGTAACTGCCATATACTAATGACCCTATTAAACTATCAGTTACCAAATATATTATATATTATTTATATTTTATTTAATTTAATTTATATTATTAATAAATCAAATTTAAAAATCCAAAGCCATAGGGCTTTGTTTGGCAAAATTATTTAAAGCTTAAAGACTTAATATACATGAGCCTTGTTTTGCAAAACTAAATTAAAACTACTTTAATTTATTTTAATAACCAATTATAATAAAGTTATTTGTCACACTTCTAATTAATTAAGTTTTCATACTTAATTTAATTAATTCTAATAAAAATTCATTACATAATATAATAATTTTTTTTATCATTATAAACTCTCTAACTTAATTATTAAATTAAATTAGAACATTATTCCATCATTATTAATTTTCTTAACTCATTAATTATTTATTAAAAAAATAAATAATCAAATCACATCAAATCAATTAAACAAATACTTATTCAACGATAAAACACATCCATTAAATATTTATATAATTCAATAAATATTTAAATATTATAATTGAAAATTTGGATTGTTACAGATGCATTTCATATGATAAGTCATTTTTCAACGGATAAAAATTAGAAAAAAGTACATGCATACGTTACCAGGACAGTGTAGAACACTTGTACGGTGACAGAATTTGCAAAAAGAAGTCCAAACTCCGCAGATCTGAGGAAGAGCTCTCGGATTTCCTTCACGGCGCAACTTGAGAATAACTTATGAAAGCAACCTGCAGGATTTTAACATCCACGGTTGGCCACAGGTCCATCTACGCCTACAGTAGGTGTACCCGTGGCACCCCTACGTGGGTCCCACGCCTCCGGCTCGATCCAGTTCGAGTTGCAAAGGAGTTCTTACAAGCTGAAATGGCCAAATTATGGATAAAAACGCTACACGATTGAGCAGAATAGCATGAAATCCTGGTTCTTCTGGGCCCAACTATGGCTTTCATATCATTCATTGGTATTCACCCGAGCACAGGCTATACTATACCGATGATCCAATTCATTGCAGGTCATATTCGGCAATACCACACAGAGGTCCAATGCCGTAAATTCAGGGTTGTCGCCCTAATCTTCAAAAAATAGCTCCCCAACGGGGGTTACAACGCAATCTCAAAAAAGAGATCCCCGGCGGGAGTTACAATGCATGGTTATCTGTCCACAAATAGATCCCCGACGGGGGTCACAACGTATATCATACGTTAACACACACATCAGCGATGATTAAAGAGATCCCCAGCGGGGGCTACTACGCATATTTTCCATTGATACACATGTCAGCGAAGGTCAAGCAACCTTGGCATCAGTTCAATCGTTGACAAGTAAACCCAACGTCGCATTGAAAGCCATCTGATAATTACATCAGTTGATACACACATCAACAAAGGTCAAACAGCCTTGACATCCATTCCCAGCAGGGAGTTCATCCGTTGATATACACTTCAACAGAGGATCAAATGGATCCCCGGCAGGGGTTACAATGCGTGGTCAACCGTTGGTTCACACATCAACGAAGGTCAGGCAGCCTTGATAACTTCTGTTGTTGGCAGTAAATCCAGCAGAACATTGATGTGTCCTGGCGATACAAACCAGGAAAGATCAACACCACCGAGGAGGATCGATGATGGAATATGTTATACACATCCTCAAACAGACAAAGTTTTATACCCACAGATCTCTTGTACACGAGAGGAACATCTTTGGAGTAAAGTCTGTATCCAGGATTAAGGTCTTTAGTGATAGCCCCAAAGTCAACATCCTGATAGGTTTGGATCACACCTCCAAGCTTGCCATCATTACCATCATCGGTAGAAGTAATAGGGAGCCAGTAATCATCCCCAGCATATTGGAAAGCAATTCATATGCATCATACACTTGCATCATATTGCTCCATATTGCATCTTGTTAATCTTGTTGCATTTCAAGTGTCTAGGATTCTTTATCCTATCCATGCCATTGCATTGCATGAATATGATAAAGAGAGGCATCTATAGACACTCGAAATTTTCTGCACACCTGTTACTAACATTATAGGAGGGCAGATTTGTCTTTCAGAGATAACCCTAGAAGACAGCTCACATCCAGTTCGGATACTACCGAAAGCTCAGTTTCAACCCCAAAACGCACACCGAGAGTATAATTTTCAACCCCAGAACACACACTGGAAACCTCGGTGATAACCCCGAGGCCTGCAGTTCCAATACAAAAAATTCCACCGGAGAAGACCGATTCATCCCGGAGATAACCTCGAGATGTTCAGTCTCAGTCCCAACACTGGGAATAGCAGATCCCAACCTTGGAGATAACCCCAAGGAAGGCAGTTACAGTTCCGGAGATAACCCCAGAAATGCTTGTTTCAAATGCATGCGATTAGCTTTAACCTCAGAGCTTACATCGAGGCACTCAGTACAAGACCTGGCGATAACACCAGGAATACTGACACACCTCAGAGATGACACTGAGGACCTTCAACACACTCAGCAGTCCAATCTCAATGATAACCCTGAGCAACGTCTGCTTTATCAGCCCGAACTAGAGATAACCCCAGTAAGGGGAAAAGTCGTTATCTTGCCACCTCGATGCCACATCACGCCGTCTCAACATTTTAAACATACATTTCTACACAGTAATGTCCCACAAGAGCCGATGAAAACCAATCTCGAGTGACTATTACGCAGGATAACTGATAGAATTTGAAGCCAAAGACCAGAGGGCACCGTCCCATCTTCATGACTTTTTACAACCTCTAATCCCATGTCATTGCGTAACTCTCGACAACAGCGGTCCGAAATAGGTCTTACATACCTCAGTCAGATGCCCAGATTGTAATTTTGAATGTTCGAGCGGACATCATGTTGCATGCATGCACGTACTTCGAGACGGCTGGACCCGCGAAGCCTGGGGCACCCCAGGTAGCCTCAGGTACACCTGTGGCCCAGCTGCAGGTACACCTGTGGCTCCATCCTCTATAAATAGAGGGCTTGGGGTGGCCATTTTAAGAGAGAAAAAGGCGAGGAAGCCTGTCCAATTTGCTCTGTACACACCCCAAAATGAGTGCTTTCTCATTTTAAACACTTGTAAGCTCATATATAGCTACTTTTTACCGGCGGGAGCCGGATATTCGTCCATTTCAAGTTATTAAAGTTTTCTTTGGCAGCCCACTATAAGCCTTCTCACACATTTTCAAGCCTTTCTCTTCATCTTTGCACACACTACTCTTCACATTGAGAGTCATGTTGCGTGCGTATGCCCGGACTTCGGTCTGTGGTTTCATTTCAGTTTGTATATATACTTATATATATATATATATATATATATATATATATATATATATATATATATTTATATGAACTGTGTGTCGAACTCTGTTCGATGAGCCTAGACTTACATCTGGTGTGTTTAAATGATTTCGTATATATATATATATATATATATATATATATATATATATATATATATATATATATATATATATATATATATATATATGAAGTGTGTGTCGAACTTTGTTCGATGAGCCTGGATTTTACATCCGGTGCGTTTAATTCTTTAATATATATATACTTATATATATTAACTGTTGTTGGACTTTATTCGATGAGCCTGGATTTTATATTCGGTGCGTTTATTGCTTATATATATATATATATATATATATATATATATATATATATATATATATTTACATTTTGTCCCACCTAGAGTTTACTTCGTGGTGGTTGACCATTTTTACTGCTATCTGTACATTTTGTCCCGCCTGGAGTTTTCTCCGTGGCGGTTGATCGCTTCTACAACTTTATTTACATTTTCAATTGCCCATGGAGGTGCTTCGTGGTGGTTGATCATGTCTGTATATATATATTTACAGCTTGTATATATACACATGCTTACTGCGTTTATATCAACTGCGACATTATGTGAGCCTAGGAATCATGTGATCACAGATTCTGTCTACTGAATCTAGATTCGGTTCCCGTGATGGACATTTTTAGCTGTAAATAGCTTGTAAATTTATTCACGATGTTTGGATTTCCTCAAATACTTTTCATACCCAGGAGGAGTTCGGCACTATTTTGTACATTATTTTCTCGAATATGCTTCGCATCTCGAAAATAAAAACAATCAAGCTGAACATTTAATAAAATGGAAGTATCAAAGGCCTCAATTACTATTGAGCACAGGGTTTGAAAAACCTCTTTTAAAAACATCACTGCTATATCTTATTTAAAACTGAATTTTTACATAAATTCAAACCCTATGTATATAGGTGCAAACAAGGCATAACACTACTTCCAAATAACAGCATATTGACCCACACACACACACACACATATTCATATAACAGTTTCTTGAAAAGTGACAGTTACCGTGGCAACACGGATGTCGGGGGTGCCTAACACCTTCCATCCGCATAAACAAGTCCCCGGACCCTAAATAAATCTTGGTTTCACAGACTCGTTTAGCAGTGTCACATCACTGGGTTAATGTGCTAACCTTTTCTCGGTTGTGTTGGTAAAACCAGTTAAAAAACCAACTGGCGACTCTTATAGTCCAAATCGTCGACATTACACATGTCGGACCTTTTTCACTTGTTTTTTCAAACAAATCTCACCTAAAATGAGAACACAAAAGAACAGGTAACGAAAATGGGACAAATAAAAATTCCGACGTCGACAAGGTCTCCCTAGAATAATTGGGATGTTCTTATCTTCCTCAAAATCCAGAATTATGAAATCCGTAGGGAATATAAATTTGTCAACCTTGACCAAGATGTCCTCCATAATGCCTCTCGGGTATGTGACTGACCTATCTGCCAACTGCAATGAGATGTTCGTAGGCCTTGGAGCGGTAGACCTAATTCTGTATAAACTGATAATGGTATAAGGTTTACACTTGCTCCCAAATCACCTAAACACTTATTGAACATCGTGTTCCAATTGGGCACGGAATGGTAAAACTCCCCGGGTCTTTCAACTTTGGTGGCAACTTTCGCTGTAAAACTGCACTACATTCCTCAGTTAATGCCACCGTTTCGAAATCTTCCAACTTCTTTTTCCTAGACAGAATACCCTTCATAAATTTCGCATAACTTGGCATCTGCTCTAGGGCTTCTGCAAAACGGATGTTAATCTGCTGTTTCTTAAACACTTCCCAAAATTTTGCAAATTGCTTATCTAATTTCTGCTTTTGGGCTCTCTGCTGAAATGTTGGTGGAGGATAAATAACCGGTTTTTCATCTAACTTAGTTTGTTCAACTTGCTTTTCCTCACCCTGTTTTTCGTCAACCACTTTATTATCGTCAACTTTGTCATCCGTTCTAACTGAATTTTCTGCACTTTTCCCATCTAGATGTTTTCCACTTCTCAAAGTGATTGCCTGACACTGTTCGTGATTTCCCTTCGGATTTCTTTCGGTGTCACTTGGTAGAGTCTCTTGCGGTCTATTGTTCAATGCTAATGCAATTTGTCCCATCTGATTTTCCAAATTCTTGATGGTTATCTCTTGCGATTTCATATCCATTGCTTGGTTTTTCATAGCTGCCTCGTTGCTTGTTATGTACTTTGATAACAACTCCTCTAAATCTGATTTCCTATCTTGATGTTGAGCTGATTGTTGTTGTTGATTTTGAAATCCTAGGGGATATGATGGTCGTGGGGCTTGCTGATGCTGATTATTAGTCCACGAAAAGTTAGGATGATTCCTATTCCCCAGATTGTATGTATTCTGGTACATATTCTGTGGAATTCTGTTGTAGCTGCCCAAAATTGCACTGACGCTGGGTTGATTGTACGTTGATTTGTAGGATGTTCACCTACACATAATTCATAAATAACTATAACTTTTTGTGTCTGTACCCCTAACCAAACATCAAACTTCTTAGAGAGCACTGAAATCTGCGCTGTTATTGTCATCACTCCATCTACCTCTAACACTCCAGCTACTGTAGGTTGTGTCATTCTTATTGTGGGCCACTGATAATTGTTAGCTACCATTGTCTCTATCAATTGATAGGCCTACTCATAATTCTTTGCCATAAAAGCTCCACCCGAAGCTGCATCAATACTGGTCTTGAGATTCCCATGTAATCCATTACAAAATGTGTTCATCTGCAACCACTTAGGCAATCTGTGATGTGGGCATTTTCTGAGAAACTCTTTGTATCTCTCTCATGCCTCGTACAATGATTCCCCATGTTGCTGTTCAAATATTGTAATCTCGTTTCTCATCTTTGTAGTCTTCGCTGGTAGAAAAAATTTTGCTAGAAATTTTTGAGCCAGGTCATCCCAAGTAATTATTGAACCCGAAGGTAGAGAGTGTAACCAACTCTTCGCCTTGTCCCGCAGAGTGAATGGAAACAAGCGAAGTCTGACTGCGTCATCCGACAACTCATTGTATTTGAAAGTGTCGCAAATCTCTAGAAAGATGACCAAATGTTCGTTCGGATCATCATTTGCAAGTCCTCCAAATTGAATAGAGTTTTGGATCATCTGAATAGTCCCAGGCTTAATCTCAAATGTGTTCCCAGCTATAGCAGGCCCGGTGATACTTGACTGCAACTCAGTCACCTTGGGTGTAGCAAAGTACCTCAATGCTTTCTGGACTTCGGCAGCCATTGCTTCTTTGTGTTCAGAGCTATCGAAATCTTCCTGTGACAACCCGAGAATTTGGAATTTTTATTTTGTTTTAATTAATTGGTTTAAGGTTCAATATTAGAACCTAATTTGTAATTAGATAGTTTTAATGTTAATTAGGAAATAATAATCCTAATTTTCAAGTCATGAGTAATTAGAAAACCCTAATCAAACCCTAATTATTGGTTTATAAACCTTAATAACTAATTTTGAACCTAATTGCTTAATTAGTAATTTTAATTAGGAATTATTAATCCTAATTACCAATATTTAAGTTTTGATTAAGGAATTTTAATATAATTAGAAAATTCTAATTATAATTTAGAAATATTAAATTTCTATTTTTAAAACCTAAATTAGAAATTTTAGAAAATCAAATTTGCTAAACCCTAAGTGTTTCAAACCCTAAACCCCAAGGTTTTTCAAACTCTAAACCCTAAGGGTTTGGCCAAAATCCAAAATGCCATTAAAATTAAATGTGAAATGAAATTTTTGCCCTTTGTTGCATTATTGTGACTTAACTTGTAAGAATTGTTCTAGTGAAGTTGGTGCCTAGCCTAGCCTTGTGCCTTAAATCCACATAAATCAGCCAACACATCAGCCAAATTATTACAATCAATAATATACATTGATTAAAAGGAGAGAAAACCCACTTTATTTCTCATTTTTGCCAAAGCCATTCTCTCTCTTCATTTTTGAGATTTAGGGATAAAATGTGAGATAGGGTAAGCCAATATAAGTTACTATCTTTCCAAGAACAGGATCTAAAAGTCAGAATCAAAGATCAAGCGTGAATGAGGTATAAACCCTAATTTTTGTAAATCTTGTGTTTTGATGTTAACGATTAAAGTTGTGTAGTAAGGTGTCACTTGATGATCTGGGTTGCCAAACCTTAGATCCATAACATCAAAGTCCTCGAATCTAGCATTTTGTGAAATCTGGAAAAGCTTGAAAAAGTCGTCTGACAGTCATATGTCAGACCTCTTAGATCTGTGTGTGTTTGATGTTTGGTGCACTTTGTGTTATAGATCTGTTCTTTATTGTTAGGTCTTTGATCTGAGACTTGAAACAAGCTCAGATCATGTATAGATTTTAAGATATGATCGGTCAAAGGCCGTTGACCAAGCACGACTTTTGGAAATCTGGGCAAACCCAGAAAGTCTGACAGTGATATTGCAGGCCTTGATCTTGCTTGTCTGTTATGTATTATGTCACGTTGTTGTTTTGAAGTTGTAGCCTGACATGAGGACTACATGTTAAAGCCTCTATAACTCCAAGAACCATAACAGGATCAAAGGTATGAGTGGTCAAAACCACGTTGACCAATTGGCCGGAAGGAGATTCTGGGTAACCCAGAATCTTCAAGAATAGTGCTTGACCCCTAGTTTGACCGGACTAAATCTTGTGATTTTGCTGAAAATATACTGGTATTTTGTTATAGGATTGCTCTCTTACATGTTTACTATAATTATTAACCTTTATAACACACTAATCAAGCTAATGATGAAAGTTATTGTGATCAAAAGTAGTCAACCCGGACTGTTCTTCATTTCTGGAAAACCCAGAAATGAAGAACATGTCTGACATGATATTTGAGAGATTGTATCTCTCGATTATGATGTTGGATTGCTATGAAACTTGTTGATTATTGTAGGGTGACATCAATACTACAACTTTAATGCCATAGCAAACCCAGAAAACATAAGGATCATCGATTAATGTCTGGTCAAACCACCCTCCTTTCACATTGACATGCTTTTCTAGGCTTTATCAAGAACAGGCCAAGAACACTTTCAGCGATGGATTCGTCGCCTAAGGCTTCTATAGCGACACTTATTTTCGAAAAAATACTTATTTTAATTAAATAAATAGATAAAAATGATTTTTAATTATTAAAAATACAAAGTAAATTCCGAAAAATTATTTTAAAGTTTGAAAAATAGTTTTTAATTATTTTTAGTATATTTCATAAATATTTAATATTTTTGGAATATAAATGGTATTTAATTTATTTAATTATAATATTAAATAAATTATTTAAAAATAATTTAATATATGAAAAATCATGAAAAATAATATTATGGTATAATAAAATATTTTAAGTAATTTTTAGTGACTTTTAATATTTTGTGATGAATTTCATTAAATAATCTATATTAATGATAATTAGTTTATTTAATAAATATATTAAATAAATTATGGAAAAATAGAATAAATGATTTATAAATCATATAAAAATGATTTAAGGGTTATAAAAATATTCTAAGTTATAAAATATAACTTTTGATATTTTGTCTTGAAAATATTAATATTTTAATTTTAAAAGAAATTATCGGATAATGGGTTTAAGTGTTTAAAAAAATCATATAAATATGATTTTTAGGTATTAAAAATACTTTGTGATATTATAAATATATTATAATATTATGTGATGTATTTCATTAATATTTAATAATAAATAAATATTAATGATAAAAGAATTATGTGGTATTTAATTCATTTAAATACGTTATTAATGATTGAAAATTCATGATAAATGATATTAATTATCTGAAAATTATTATAAGACTTTGAAAAATATTTTAACTGATATTAAAATTATCTGAGACAATTATTAGGTGTTAAGGCAGAGTTTAATTGAAATTAGACTCGATAAAAGTTCGATTAGACCGTCGGGATGTCAGTTTTGTGTCGGGTTCAACTCAGACTGCAATAGTTTGACTTGATACCGAGTCCTATGTATGTTGTAGACTGATAGAGTTATATGTTATGTGTTATGTGTTTAGATTATTCTATGTATATCTATATATATAATAGTATTATATTGTGATGATATTAATCTAATATTGGAAATCTATATTACTAATATTAGGTCTTCGGATAAAGCGTTATAAATTGCGTAGCGATAATCAACGGTTCAGGCAAGTTTTTACTTAACTCTACTAAGAGTTATTTCATTCTGATATGCTTATGGATAATCATTACTGATTGCCATTGTAGAATTGTACTCTGTACATATTACATGTATAAGTCAGGTATGAAAGGCTGATCAACTTCATTACCATTCAGTTCAGCTATATTTGTTCATATTTAATACTTGTTCAGTCAAAAGTTTGTTTGTGCTAATTCATAATTATATTGTTAAATTATAGCCAGCTTATTATTCAGATTCTTTCAATCATGATATATCGTTATATTGTTGAACTTAAACTTGCTGGGCAATCTTATGCTCACCCTTGCTATATCATGATAAACATTGCAGATTAAGACGAACGCGTAGGATACAAGGAAAGGTTAAGGACAGTTTCAGCTTAAAGTTAATGTGTGCGATTAGATTTGTAATAGTTGTATAATGATAATGTTATGTGTTAGACAAGTTATGAATTGTGTAATAAGTTAAGGTTACTCAACCTTGGGGAATATTGTGTAAAGTTATTGTATAAATAATTTATGTTTATATCTTCCGCAAATATAGTTGTATTGTGTTTGAGTGCTAGTACCTGATCCGCGGTGATTCGGGACCCGGATTCGGGGCCCTCACAGTTGGTATCAAAGCTGTTGGTTATAAACCTTATGTAGGAATACCTGAGACTAATAACCGTAGTGATTAAGATAAGATCTAACTCACATAGAGTTAGTTGGTCGGTAAGATTCAAAGACGAATCTCGGCGAGTTAAAAGATATAGAGTTCCCTAACTCTGATAATAAAATTGAACAGTAGTGATGAATAGATAGAGTCTAAAAGACTAAAAGTATAGTGATATGAGATTGTAAAACAAAACGATCATAATATAGAAATGAATCGTAACGTATACGATGAGATCACCCCGTGATCAGATAAGGTTTTAGTATGGAGAAGGATCAAGTGAATGATTGAAAAGTTTACAGCAAGATTGATTTGTGTCTATGAATTGGTACAGATTCAGGAAAGGATTATGAATACGAGTTGAATGAGATTCGTATTGAGAAGGGAGTTAAGATTAGGTGGGAATTTCAATAGAGGACTCG
Source organism: Panax notoginseng (assembly GCA_016801055.1). Classification (NCBI taxonomy): domain Eukaryota; kingdom Viridiplantae; phylum Streptophyta; class Magnoliopsida; order Apiales; family Araliaceae; genus Panax; species Panax notoginseng. The sequence continues at coordinate 61,752,224 of CM029021.1, read as the reverse complement.
TGTCAACAGCTGAGTTGTATGATTCCTTGTGTGGGCGGGGAATTGTACTTGGTGTAAAAACTACTTAGTTCTGGAAATGATAATCATTGAAAGGTATGTGTCGCACTATTTGCTATATGCATGTTAAGAGGGTGATTCATTTCTCATGTGTAGAACAGATAGATAGGTTATATGTAGAGAATATAAGGTTAAGTACGAGTTCTTAAAACTCATACTTATGTGACATTCTTGATTTATAGTTATATGAAATGTTTATGAACCCCTCAGCGAATGGACGCCAAAGGTCTGACTAGGATAAGTTCTTAAACTCATATGATTGTGGAAAGTAAATGAACTCATAAGTGTGGTTTGGCGAACTGGGTATAGTTGTGCGTGTGAATAGAGAATTGACGATTATAGGAACAGATAGATTGTTAAACACATGATAATTAGTGGAGACATAAGATTTTCAAAAACTTCTAGCTATGCTAGACTTCGAAATTTTGACATCAAGCTAAATACGCACTATTGTGCTTTTGAAATATATATATATATATATATATATATATATGTGTGTGTGTGTGTGTGTGTGTGTGTGTGTGTGTGTGTGTGTGTGTGTGTGTGTGTGTGTGTAGACTCATAATTATTTTTGAAACAGTTTAAAGTATAGTCTATGCTACTTGGTTCAGCTAGATGCAAATGATTTAAAATATCAAAATTTATTTTATTTATCAATCATGTACCATGTAACCTGGTGCAGAGATGATAAAAGTTGATAGAGTTGTAAATACAAGAATACTTAGTGCGAATTCGATCTGAAAATCATTGTTCCACTATTGTATGATGTGTTATTGTAACAACCCGATATTTTCTATATAAATAAATAAGAAATTTTGCATATAATTTTTTTATTTTATTTTAAGGATGAGGATTTGTACAAGATATTGTGTATATGTATTTATGTGGTAAATAAAAATATATTTATTACATAAATGTTTACAAATAAATTTATTTTAGAATTATTGATTATTATAAAGTATATTCTTATAATAATTAGTTTTAAAGTAGAAATGTTTTTATTAATTATTTTCCATGAAAATATAATCATATATTATTTAAATAATATATGGAGTAATTTTTAGAATAACTATAATAATTATTTTATTATATGAATTTTGTACAGATTATTAAGTTAATTATTTTACCTTAATTATTAAGGTTAAAAATGAGGAATAAATCAAATATGGAATTCAAACCCTACTTTTGGATTTTTATCGAGGAATAAGAATAATAATATAATATTAATTATTTTTTGATTTTTCAATGCTATAGATATGTACTGTATACGTGGAACGATATGGTTGGCCAATTATGGTGTTATATGACAAATTCTAGTTTTATTGTGAAACTCTAATTTAAAACTCGAATACGTGTTCAAAGCTATTTGGTAACTGTGAATTGTGATTTATGACAGTTATTATTAAGATTAACATTAATTAGGGAAACCTTAATCGTGAAATTAGAAACCCTAATTTCTGAAGTGAAACCCCTAAATTAATATTTTAGAATCCTAATTTTTATGTTAGGTAACCCTAATTAGTAATTATAAAACCTAATTACTAGTTGTAAACCCAAATCGCTAAAATGGTGATCTTAATTGTTATTTTAGAAAATTATAATGTTAATTAGAAAACCCTAATAATATCAAGAAATCCTAAGTATTTTTAAAACCCTAATTTTCTATTAAAACCACTAATTTTAATTACTGTGGTCAAATTAAAATTTTATTGAACTTTAAACTTAAAATTTTAAACCCTAGAAATTATTTGGGAAACCTTAAGATTTAAGATCTATTGATTTTAACCTAGATTCAAGTGTCATGGACAAGAATACCCTTAAAATATTTTGTTGGTTTACTAAAATACCCTTTTGGATTTATTTTTAATAGATTTCTTGCAAATGTTTCCATATCTTGCAAAGTCACCACCCTAGATTATAGCACAAGCCCTAAAACTCATCCAAGCTTATCTCTTTTGACACCTTGCAAGTTAGATACATTGAATCTAAGAATTATAAATAGGTTAGGAGAGAGAAAAGTGCACATATTTGCTCATTTGTGCTCTTACACTTCACCAAGACCATCTCTCTCTAAACCCACGAATTTCCAGTGCTAGACCAGTCCCCAAATCAAGCCCTACGAAATCCACTAACAAAATTAGAGGCCAGAATCAGAAATTGGATCACAGAAGATATAAAACCCTATTTCAAATCTGACCATTAACGATATGTTAAATGTTATATTTTTGTGTTAAAACATGTTATATGTAGTCTATATTGATGATCTGGGTTGGTATCTTGAAGATCCATAACATCTAAGTGAACGAATTTAAAGATTTTAAAAATCTGGAAAAAAATATTCTTGGTGGTCTGACAATGAATGTCAGACCTTATATCTCTGTGATATTTAATGTGTTTTGTGTTTTAGAAGTTTATAGTTGTAGTCTGTTATGTGCTCTTGGATCTAGAGTAAGAATAAGGCTTATATCGAGTCCAGATTGCAAGTTATTTAAGGTCAAAAGGCGTTGACCGGCCATGACCGGGTGTTTCTGGGTAACCCAGAAACAGCCCAGAAACGACCTGACCACGCTTTTGACCGGCTAGATCTTTCAGTTTGTTGTTGGTTTGTTGTTTGTGTTGCATATAGGTTGTAGTCTTGTATATGAACTCTATGTTTATGCCTTAAAATCTCCTAATAATTAGACTGGGTGATTGTAGTGGACGGTCAAACCAAGCAACTCGAGCATGTTCTCTGTTTTCTGGGTAACCCAGAAAACATATGAACATATCGACTGACATGGTTTGACCGGATCATAAATGTTGATTCTATTAATGTTAATGGTATTTTATGACATAGAACTGTAGTACTACATGTGGTCTACAACTTGAAAGCTTTATATCACTAAAAGGTTACACAGATTGCAAGTTGTGGAAGCCCAAATATGGCTTGTCTAACTGTTCTTCATTTCTAGGTAACCCAGAAAATGAAGAACAGCTCTGACAGCTTGTTCATGGTTCCAGATCTACTTTGTTATGTGTTTTTTTGCCATGTTAGTTGTTGGATCTTGTAGTCGTGCATTAGTACTACAATACCTGACAAATAGCATGCCCAGTAACATCAGGATCTGATCAGAAAACTTGGTCAAACTACAGACGGTTTAGTCAAGAACATGAAGAACACCCATAGCGACGGTTCTGTCGCTATAGACGGTCTTTAGCGACAGATAGTAATTTATTTTCTTAAAATTAATTAAATTAATTAAAAAAATAGAGAAAAATAGTTTTTAATTATTAAAAATACCAAATTAATTATTAAAAATTATTTTAAATTCCGAAAAATTAGTTTTTATTATTTTTAATATATTTCATAAATATTTAATATTTTTGGAATATTAAAAGTATTTAATTTATTTAATTATAATATTAAATAAATTATTTAAAAATAATTTTAATACTTAAAAAATTATATTATGATATAAGAAAATATTTTAAGTTATTTTTAATGACTTTTAATATTTTGTGATGAAATTCATTAATAAATTAATATTAATGATAATTAAGCTATTTACTAAATGAATTAAATAAATTAATTAAAAATAATTTTATTATATTAAAAATCATTTTAAATAATAATAAGGTATTTAAAAATATTTTAAGTTATAAAATATAACTTTCAATATTTAAAGGCAAAATGTCATTAATTAATTATTATTAATAATATTAAGGTTATTTAATAATAATATTAAATAAATTAGTTTAAAAATAATTTTAATATCATAAAAATCATTTTAAATGAAAATAAAGTGTTTAAAGATATTTTAAGTTATAAAATGTAACTTTTAATATTTAAAGGATAATTTCATTAATAATTTAATATTAATGATATTAATTTAACATTAATGATATTAAATTTATTTAATAATTATATTAAATAAATAGTTTAAAAATAGTTTTATTAATTTAAAAATCATTTAAAAGGGGATATAAATGAATTAAAAATATTTTAAGTTATGTTTAATGACTTTTAATATTTAGATGAATAGTACATTAATAATTTAATATTAATGATAATTATTTAAAAATGATTTCAAATGTTTTAAAAATCATTTAAGGGTAATATTAATACTTTAAAAGTATTTTAAGTTATTATACATAACTTTAACATTTTAGAAATGATTTCATTAATAGAGTAATAATAATTAAATATTAATGATAATAGAATTGATTAATATTTAAATCATTTAATAATGATTCCGATGTTTGAAAATTCATGATAAATAATAATAATTGTTTTAAAATTATATTAAGTCATTTACAAATAATATGACTGATACTAAGTTACATGACAGAGTCTTAGACTCGATAATTACCTGATAAAGTTGTTGGTACACCGACATGTTTCAGAAATTGATCTGGACTTAGATAATTTAATTAGATATGTAATTATTTGTAATTCAATGGCTGTTAAACATGGGTAATAATGTGATTAGGTTATGTGCTGACTGCGAAATGCAGTACTATGTGTTATAGTATATTGTTCTAATCGAACGAATGATCTGAATAATGATAGGTCGTGATATAAACGATAAATCTAAATTACAAATTGTAAGCAGCGCATCAAGCAAGTATCTTACCTTTCCATTTCCTTTATGCAATGGATATGAGTAAGAATGATTCCAAATTATATTATTTTTGTACAGATTATTAACTTTATATTATATACGCTCATTGATTATCAACATGTTATATATATATATATATATATATATATATATATATATATATATATATATATATATATATATATATATACGGGTAATTGACAAAGGTATATCAACATGTGATTAAATACAATGATTATCCAAGTGGGGACACTTGTATACATATATATATATATATATATATATATATATATATATATATATATATATATGTTGAATTATAAATTATTATTAAACAAGATAAAACTTTTGATTTGGAACCCAGACAAGTATGAACATCCCTACCCGGGGAAAACTTTTTATGCACCTAAGGTGGATAGAGTGAACGATACCCTCGTTCTTGCATGTAGTATTGATCAATGCAGGGTACAACGGGCTGATCACCCCCGTGCCCGTTAGTTATGACGGTTTGCAGATGAATTTTTGTTTAACCTTTTCAAAAATGAAAACAATGTTCATAGTATGTCACCTTAACCCTAGTTATAGTCATTACGAAGTTTCAAAAATTTGAAAGAGGGTTGTTATGTTATTATTATCGGTATAAGATACTTCACAACTATTGATCTGTTGTAGAAGGGTAGTATAAAGAAAACATTTAAATTCTTTCAGCTTATATATATATATAATTGCTATTACTTGCTGAGCACTCAAATGCTCATCCTTACTTAATTTAAATGTTTTTAGCAAAGTGTGAAGAACCAAAAAACTCATGCAGAAACAAAGGAAAAGGAAAGCTAAGCAAATAAGATTTGTGGTAGTTTATGTAATAGTTTGATATTATTATTAAGACAAGTATGATATATATTATCTATCATGGGTTGTAATTAATGTTTAAAGGTTACATACTTGGGATTCAGACTCTGATAATTATGTAAATTAAGTTTGACTTTTATATTATTGTTATTATTATTAGTATTATTCCACTCATAGAAATGGTATCGTAAAGCACCGAGTTCGGGTTTCAAGTACCCGAATTTGGGGGCCTTACAATTATGACAAAGTCATACGATGACGGCATCCTCAAACGGACTGTTAATACAGTACGACATCATGACGTCATTCTCAAAAATATTTTCCAAAATTTTAAATTGCCAACGGGGTTTGGCTACACCTAAATAATTCGTTTGAATTGAATTATTGATATTAGTCTACGCTATTCGGTTCAGCTAGACTAATGTTATGAAAACTCTACGAGTTATTTGAAAAATTTCCCGAACCAAATTATTTTGGTGCGAATTCTGCTAAAGACTGAGGTAAAAGTTTATGCGCCCAAGGCGGATAAGAGGAACAAATTGTTCCGACCAGCAGTACTTGGCCAGTACAAGGCATATCGGGCTAATCACCCTTTGTGTCTGTAAGTTATGACGGTTTGCGAATGAATTTCCTTAAAACCTTTGTGAAAATGACAGACAAATAGTCTATATGACTCCTCAGCAAAATTTGAAAATTTTTACTCTTGAGAGTGGTGTATTGGGTAGCATGTGATGATGAGAAGGAATGGTGAATGGTGTATGGTGTAAGGTGTAAGGTGTAAGGTGTAAGGTAAATTTCGGGGACAAAATTTTTAGAAGAAGGGGTGAATGTGACAACCCGAGAATTTAGAATTTTTTTTAATTAATTGATTTAAGGTTCAATATTAGAACCTAAACAGAAAATAAGTGTATGCATTTGATATTTTTAAGATAGAATTTTGAGGATTTCAAAATTCTGTGAAGTATTTAAGTAAATTATTCAGGATTAAGGGAATAAGTGAATATGTTATGTGTATACGGGTGTATATGTGTACAATATGTGGTTAAGGGTCAAGGGTTGACCAGATAAACGATATCTGTAACAAACCCTAAGTATATATTAAGAACGTCAACGTTCTGTTATAAAACCCTAGCAATGCATAAGAAACCCTAGAAAGTAGTTCTGAAATCTTAAGTTCAGTTTCGGGAATTTTAAAACCCTAATTCGGTATATGGGAAACCTAAATTGGGGATTTAAGTACAATGTATATGGTTTTTGTATTAATCACAAACTTAATTAGGGATAACCCTAATTGATTAATTAGGAATTCTAATAATTAGAAACCCTAATTATTAGAAACCCTAAATTATAAATTTGAAACCCTAATTTGTTATTAGGCAGTTTTAATGTTAACTAGCAAATATTAATCCTAATTTTCAAGTTATGAGTAATTAGAAAACCCTAACCTAATTACGAAATCTAATTTTTAAATTAGAAAATTATTTTTCTATTAGAAACCTTAATTAGTGGGTTATAAACCCTAATGACTAATTTTGACCCTAATTGCTTAATTAGCAATTTTAGACTACTACAAAATAGTAAATAGACAACACGAAAAAAACGTTGTGGTTTCAGTCAGAAAAACGTCGTGGTTAAGGGTGTTGTCTATTTGACACCCTTACACAACGTTTTTAAAACGTTGTAGTTAAGCACAATACACAACGTTTTTTAGGGAAAAAATATTGTAGATTTGTTTTTCAAAAATTAGCAGATGCTTAAAAACGTTGTAAAAGGTATGATTCCACAACGTTTTTTGGATAAAAATGTTGTTGTTTAGTATATCAGACAATGTTTAGGCACATTTGCACAACGTTTTTAAAATGTTGTAGATTAAAAATAGAAAGAAAAAAAAGGTTGTTGTTCACCTACATTACCAATGCACCTGCAATATGCGAATGCCATGAAATTTATATCTGCTCCATATATTAAGAACAATGAATACCATGAAGTACATTTACATACTAGCGTAGTGCTCATATTGATAATGTTCAAACTACATAGTATTCAGCCTCTAATACAGTGGACCTCAAGGTACCTAGCTGAGTAATACCTTCTGCATGTCAGTAAGGCTTTTTTTCAATAATTTCACAATACACCAAAATTCACTGCAGTAGTCAGAAGATAACATGAGCCTATACATCTAACTACCCAAGAAATTCTCACACAATCCTGTGCTCTATATATAAATTCAGCACCTGCAAGAGTTTTGAGTAAAAACCTGTTACCTACTGAGAAAAAAGACAGAAATTGACTAAAATGCTTAAAGTTTCAATCTTTATTCAATAATCCTTGAAATTTTGAATCAAATGATAAGCTTGTGAATGTGAAAAGAATAAGCCACAATGAACAAGGAAAACAAACTAGAAGACCCAATTTATGCTCCAACTTCTAAACCAGCATAAAATATCACTACAGTGTATAAGAATCATAAACTATAGACTTCAAATAAAAATACAACTGACCTCATCATCACTGTCATAGAGACAACTGAAAGTAGTATACACACAAGCCAATCATGTTTGATGATAAAGCATATACTTTGTAACAATCTTATTCATTTATTAATAAAAAAAGTATTAATTTATTAAACGCTTTTAATTATCTATATGATGTTGTTTTATAATATGTGATAAGCCCATATTTTTAAGCAATGCTTTTAGAATAATGATGATGATCATTCTGATGAGATCTAAATTATTAGAAAGCTTAAAACTAAAATAGTTCCCAATCGTTGGATTACTAAATTGGGGATTAGTGAATCCGGATAGATTGGTACATACGTTGCTTGTTCATTGGATGAGGATGATTGATCTCATGATCATTTGTGTGGAGATACTAAAGCAAGTATGTAGGTGCTTATTAGAGAATAAGTTCACTGAACGTGGCTCGCTAAGGAATACCTAATGGAGTTTTACTTTCCTATCAATAGGAATTCCTGTAGTGATAGTAGTACAAGTGATCCTTGGACTTGAGATCATCATAGTCTCTTGTGTATGATGAGTTATACTTTGACTTATTCCTTAAGACCCTTAGGGTATATCAAAGGGTATGCTTGGGTATAATAAGTTGTACATGGAGATAATGTATGATCAATAAAGAATCTACCACTTCTAGTAAAAGAAGAGAAATGTCCTATGTGATTCGATAAATGACAACTCAGTAGTCCTTGGCCAAGGCAGAATAAAATTAGAAAGGAGTTTCTAATTTGCATTATTTGGAGTTGTGCATTTAAGAGTCGAAATACATATAATTAAATAAAATAAGACTTGACAGTAATTTCATGTCTTATATTAAATTGGGACATTGTATGGTGGAAGGATTGAATTGTACGGTAACTATTTACTCAAAGGTTCTTTTATGATTAATGTTGAAATCTATATTATCTAGAAAGTCGTTGAACGCTAGGGAGGCTTATCCCTATTGTAAAATAAATATTATTTATTTAAATAAATTAATAATTTAATTTATTTATTTAAATAAGATTAGAATTGTTCCAATTGATTTATTCACAACCGGTTTAATATGGAGAACTTAAAGGGTCACACCATAAAAGGAAGAATAATTATTTAAGAAGTTAATGGCATAATCGTAATAATAAGTTAAGTATATTTAATTTAATATATGGTGATAGAATAAATTAAATAGCTTAATATTTAATATTTAATATTTTAGAAATATTAAATATAAATTAATAAGAGGAGTCTTATTATTATTATTACTATTATTATTATTATTATTTAATTCCTAAAGGAGTTTGGAAATTAATTAATAAAAGTACTCTCATATATTACTAATAATATTAGGAGACTAATTAATTAAAAGAGTTTAATTAATTATTCCTAATAAGATTAGGAGCCTAATTAATTAAAGGAGTTTAATTAATTAAAATAAAGCCCAATTTCTTAATTGTTAAGGAGGGTTGCCTACATCTATAAATAAGATGAGTCTTATTATCGGTGTAGAGTTGTTGTTGACTTTTTTACAACAGACGATTCCAATTATTGGAGAGTACACTCTTTTTCTATGAGAGATAGAAAAATTAGGGTTTTGCCAAACACCCAACTTCTTGAATCTTTCTTCTTCCTTGGTGGATCACCTCTAGAGGCCAAACACTTGGGTGGCTAACGTTGATCAAAGGAAGGAACTAAACACGGTGGATTCAAGTTGAACGCGAAAGGATTTGGAGGTAAACTTGTACCTGAGTAAGCTCGGATCTTCAAGGGTATGATTCTTCTTCTTCTTTTCGTTTAATTAATAATTGTGCATAAAAGATGATCCGGGTATATGGTTTGTAAAATTTTAAAACTCGAATTTTCCACGTTTCCGCTTAATTTGTGCAATTTGATTGTGTTCATGAATATTACAAACCTAACAACAACATCTCAACAAAATAAAAATGCGAGGCTGCATGGGAGAAATGGACAAAGTCAACACAAAATATATTTATTTCTCACCATTTATACTACTAATTGAAGTTAAAAATGATAGTTTTTTGATTGGGAAATCACATTAGTAATACTAAAACTGCCATTACTGAATTTAAACTACCTGTGGTCAATCTTTTCTTCTGGCCACCAGAGATGCCTCTTTTCATTGCGTCTCCAACCCGTACGTCATCGCATATGTCAAGACCAAGAATCTGCAAAGACATGTGAACAATGGCAATATCTTACAGACTAGAACTCACAACTAGAACTCAAAGATTATCAATGGATAATGCATTGTCAAAATAAGAAATTAAGCTCGAGATCAGCTGAAAATAATTACTTTTAAAATGTAATCAGTCTGAAGAGTTTCCTTTTGTCCTTCAATAGAAATTGCCTGAAAATGTTAGCAGAGTTAAAGCATCTTTAGACTTGAGCTTCCCAACAGCATAGAGATTATCAACAATCTTTTTTGTTGGTGATAAGTCAGAGCTTATCAACGATCCTGTGAATAAGCTATTGCATTAGCAAAACACTGCAGAGACCTATTGAAGTCAACAGTGTGCTAGATACAGGTATCTAGCATTAGCATTGAGTATCTAAATCTCTGGTACATGAAGTCTTACTTCAAAGTTAAGGTTGCCTTCCAATTTGGGTATCAGATTAAGCTTTACCGCATTTCCTGACTAGAATGACTAATAAATCATAACTATTGATGAATCATTTTAAAGGCAGAAGAAGTATTATGTAATTTTACTGATGGCCAAGTAGTCATAGTTTTAAGATTATTCTTTCTTCAAGTATGTGCCATGGTCATTCAAAGAAGCACATGGGATGCTAATTTCTTAGTTTTGGTTGGCATGTGTTTGATAGAATTATTATCTGCAAGAAATATTTTCACATATGTTTCAGCTGCAAGTTGCATGTTGCCAACAATAATTTCTTGAGAATATTTCCAACAATCAAGTAATAATTCTACTTGAAACAACCACAGTAGAAGTCCCTTCAGGATATCTGTAAGGAAACAAAGGCTACATAGCAGTAATTCATACTAGATTTGAATTGTTTAAAGGATGGTAGATTCTATCCATCGTGAGACAATCTCATAACTCCAGAAGTTTGGACAGGAAGAACAGTAGAGATGATAATACCTTCATGTAAGTATCTATATCTGGATCTGGAACAACTCCTACCTCTTTCTCCCTTCTGCTGACCTCAATCATCGTCTCTATAAAAAGAAGTTAGATTTTATTAAAATCATGCCTTCATTATAATCAAATTAGAACTCAAAACTCCAGTAGGAAGTTTATAATATACTTAAAGTATAATATACTTAATGTTGAGGTGAGGTGAGATTAGATTAAAAAGGTAAATATGCATGTATTTGGAATGCTTCAGCTGTGTGGGAGAATGGACAGTGTGCACAATTGCAAAGTTAACAACAGTCAACTATCTGTTTAGCCAGTAGGCACAGCTCTTTCTAGGCTAAAATTATAAGTTAATTAATCAGTTTTTTTTAATTACCTGAGCACTTCCCAATTACACTACAGATTTAAACTAGTGTGCTCATGATACCTTTGCAACAAGATGGCTGGCATTTTCACATTTGATATTTATGTTTTACTGGAAACAAGTAACCAATTAATAATGGTAGGTAAGCTCAAGTAAGCCATATCTCTATCTTGGAAATGCTATTGACATAATGAATACTGTTAACAAACTGCTGTCTCACTAAATAACAATATTGCATATTAATTCAGCATAAAACGTTTCGGCGAAGTGCAAAAACCAACACTCATGACTATAGCTTAAAGCAATGCAATATTCCAGCCTCGACGACCAGAGTGAACCTAAAAATATGAGACCCATTGAATAAAGATTACTCTCAACAGACCCATTGAATGTAAAAGCCCTTTGTTCAAATTTGCAATTCCAATAGCAGAGTAAATAAATGAAATTCCTAATGTTGCCTCCTCAATATATCCATCACTAACAATTAATTTTCTATTAAGGGGAAAAATAGTATAATATAATTAATTTGCTAATAAGGGGGAAAACATGAAAATATAAGAATGAAGAAACCCTAACCTTTGAGAAATAAAAATCAACTATTCATATACTGTCTAGGCATCCTCTTCGTCACCGCTCTCACTCCACTAACATCATTACCAGCCACGGGCTTCCCCTTGGTCGAATCAAACCCTACCGGAATCCCCATCATCTTCATTATCTCCACCTCATCCGGATCCATCTCCACGTCATCATTCACTCTACCCGCTTGCTGTTGCTTCTGCTCCTTCACGATGCCGTCAACGAAGTTCGACACCACTGTGGCGGCATCAGTTCTGCTAGGTTCAATATCCTGCACACAAAATCGGTTTTACCCGATGTTTTCCCTCTATGTTTCATGCTCTCAGAAGAAACCCCAAAATCGGTACCCAATCTCTGGCGAAGCCGATTCGAACGACGGTTAGGCTTGGGAGCCACTATTGATCCTTCTTCCCTTTGAACTGGTTGACGACCGATACTGGATCCCCTCTGGTTTTGGCCATTTGAACCCTAGTTTTCATGACTGCTTAGGAGTAGAGAAAGAGAGAAGTGTGAGATGAAATACGAAAACCTTTGTGAGAGAAAGAACTATTTAGGATTTGTAATTTTAAGTTTTCACTTCCGCCTAAATTAAGCTCCGTGTTTTTCACATACACAACGTTTTTTTTTAAAAAAACGTTATCTATTTAAAACTAAAAAAATGCCTTTCAAATAGATAACGTTTTTGCATATATATCTACAACATTTTTTAAAAAAACGTATGAAAAAAAATACCACAACATTTTTATAAAAAACGTTGTGGTTTAAGTGTTGTCTATTAGGTACTTTGTACCAGTGTTAATTAGGAATTATTAATCCTAATTAGCAATATTTAAGTTTTGATTAAGGAATTTTAATATAATTAGAAAATTCTAATTATAATTTAGAAATATTAAATTTCTATTTTTAAAACCTTGATGAGTGAGTTTTATACACATGAATTGGATACATTCGGGCATAATTTATTATTGTTCTCAAGTCTTTTAGAATAGTTTTTAAGTTTTTGTGTCCATTCATGCATGTTTTACATTGTTTTGTAGGAATTGGGACAAAAGTTACGTGGATCGACGTTTGGGGTGGCTAGATTCGCGTTTTCGGCTTGCCATTTACACAGGAGTCACTTCAGAGCCAATTTAAGTATTTCTACAGACCTTATTTCGACAACCTTAAAGAATGAAAGTTGTAGATCTACTTCTCCTCTTTCCGGAACATCTTGAATCATCAAAATCGGAGTTCAGACGAAGAAGTTATGACTATTTTCCCAAAGGACGTCGGAGCAAAAAATGTCAGAACTTGTAACAGTGCCGGGGCGCTATTCTTAGTTCATTTTCCAGAGCCGGGGCGCTATAAGGTAGACTTTGAGCGCCGTGCCCAGCGCTGGGGCACTAGGAGAAGGGCTGGGTGCGGCCTGGACGCGTTTTGGGCGAATTTTGACACCTTTTTGACTCCAAATTGGATTGGGTTTGTTCCTAAGCTAAAAATTTGACTTGTAACCTATAAATACATGATGGGAGGCATAAAATAAAGGGGGATTACATAGAGTAGACTAGATTAAACACTCCATTAGATTAGACATTAACCCTAGTTCTTATTAGTTTTGGAGATTGAAGCAACTTAGAGATCATTGAAGATCAAAAGTAGGAGCAAGAGGGGAGCATCAGATTTGCTGACAACAAATTCTATTATCTTCTCTTATCATAATTTTATCTTTTAATGTCTATTCAATTGTGGATTCTTAGTTTTAATTCATTAATTATGAACTAACTCTTTTATTAAGATTTCAATTGAACTTTTTATGGCTATAAATTAGTTATTTGATTCATTCTAATTATTTGTATTGAAGTGAATTGTTCATATTGCTTTGAGCTTATTGATTAATTATCTGATCAATAATTACCTTGTTACTCTAGAAGGAATTGGGAAAGGAAATCTAGGGTTAGAACTGGGCTTGGTGACATGTGGCTTAGTTATTTGCACAGTGAATAATTAGGTTTGTGAATAGAATGAGAATATCTATTTGTCGCATGTAACATAAGAGGAATTGGGTTTGTAGCGAGTTTAATTCAATTGTTTTGTATAGAGATATAGCAAAATTAATATGGGTTAAATAGAAGGCAATTGATCACTCGAGATAGGGCTTTTGGCATTTCAGAATTTCTGTTAACAATTCAATAGATATAATAATTGGGATAGTTGAATAATTGAGATATAATTCATAATTGGGGATATTGGAGTCTTAATTCTTATTTATCTGAATTCCATCAATTCTTAGTTGTTTATTTGCTTTCTTTTAGAATAATCTTTTTATTTTGTTTAATTTAGTTTTCTTAAATCTAGAAATCACAATTATTGGTTGTTTAAATAAAATTGATTTAGTTAAGAATTAGTATTTGGTAATTTTTATTAAATAATTCCTCGTGGGAACGATACTCTACTTTCACTTTATTACTTGTTGACCGTGTATACTTGCACGTATTCATTGATTGCGAAATCAATCAACAAATTTTTGGCGTCGTTGCTGGGGAATTAATTTAATAATTATTTACCAATATTAATTTCAATCAAATTAGTCTTAATTTAAACATTTTTATTTTTATTTTTATTTCTCATTCTCTTCCTATATTTCTCTCTTTTTAGGTACCATGGATGACTTTGCGTATCAATGGCCATACACGAACATGACTCAACCACGGGGAGCGGAGATTGACAGACTCAAGAAACTTTCTGCATTGTCAGCACAGATGGAGACACTTTCGAGGATGCTTGAAGCTTTTGAAGCTCAACGTCGTCAAAGTGTGGCGGTTACTTGTGATTTTTGTGCTGGAAATCATACGAGTTATCAATGCGCCATCAATTTAGAGCCAGTACAGTATAGTGGTGATTACCCCAATAGTTATGTCTATCCTAATAACTATCATCAGGATTGGGGGTATCACCCGGATTTTTCATGGAGTAACAATCAAGATCAATTTTATGCTCCAAGTCCAACATACCCACCGAATTTCTTGTGTCCACCTCCACTACAACAGGAAGAACATTCAAATTGGGAGGAAGCCTTGGAAAAATTCATTAGAGCGTCTGAAAAAAGGAGTGAGGAGAGTGATAAGAGATTTGATCAAATGGAGCTAAGTATACAAAGTCAGAATGCATCAATCAAGAATTTGGAAAATCAATTGGGGCAGATAGCACATGCGTTGAACAACCATCCTCAATACACTTGGCTCTATGACATGGATGACGAGACTGATGTTGAGCCCGAACCAAATATGCAATTGGATGTGCCAAATGATATAGATGTTGAAAGAGAGGAAAGACTTGGAGACCAACAAAAAGAGATTGGCAAAGATCTAACTTTGTGTACCAACGAAGATGAGCCAATTTTGATAGTGTCCCACGTACCTTCTCCACCAAAGTTCAAGAATCTGGGCAGTTTTGCAAAACCATGCTCAATAGGTAGTCATGTCGTCGGCAATACTCCTTGTGACGTAGAAGCGAGTACAACTTCGAAACCATGGTTCAATGAGTTGGAGAAGATAGAAGAAGAGATTGTTGTGTCTGACAAGCCTCAATGCCAGAATCTATTCGCAGACACAATGGAAAAAACACCTAGATGTTGGACGTTCTTTAATGTGATCTTATCTAAACAAAGCATGCTAGGTGACTTTAATACAATGGCTATCGTAAATGGGAACCTACCAAAAGCTATATTATTTCTGATGGATGGAGGGTTCCTCAATTTTTGAAGGGGAATTGGATAGAGAATTGAAGAAGTCAGGCTGAGACTATAAAACAAGCGCTTATTGGGAGGCAACCCGAGTTTAATTTTTATTTTTAGTTTTTATTAAGTTTTATATTAGTAGTTTTGAATTTGCATTTATTTAGGATTTAATAAAAGTGTCTCTATCATGATTTACAGGTTATTCAAGTCAAATTCAAGTGTGGTGTCCAATTTTTCCATGTCCCTAGCCTATTCTACAAACTTAGCGGACAAGGAGGAAGATTGCTATATTTTCAGGGAAGTCATCTGCTTTAATTTTTTCTAATTTAGTCATTGAGGATAATGTCTAGTTTAAGTTTGGGGGAATCTTAGTGTCGTATTGCATATAGTTAGTTATCTGCATAGTAGTTCGTTTTTTGTGTGTGTTAGCATTGTGTTTTTTTTAGGTTGCATATAGTACATGGTAGTTATTTGCATATTCATATATGTGTTGCATTAGTATGTGTTCATGTAGTTTAATTGTATTTTTTTTTTTGCATGAATCTGTGTAATTGGTTGGTGTGGTCTTAGCTCGGCCTATGATAAGATTGGTTTTGCATGTTAACTTGAACAGTGTTGATAAATGATGATGAGTTCTAATTTTAATCATGATGACAATCTGAGCCTGTCTGAAACTTATGTAACCGGTTAGCACTTAAAGTTTAACTGTTTTAATCCACTTGGTTCAAGGGTTTCATAATTTGTTTCTGAGGGACAATCTTGGTTAAAATTTAAGGAAATTAGTGAACTGGCGGTAAAGGTTGGAATGACGTAAAAGCTTGAGTTTGGGAGAATCTATGGGGTATATATATTACAAAAAGAGAAAAAAAAAGAGAAAAAATGATGAAAAGAAAAAAAATAAAAAATCCAAAAAAAGAAAAAAAAATGAATAAACACCGTGGCATGCTTGTCTAGTTTTGTGGCCTTTGTTACTTGAGTAAGTAAGCCCGAGGGGATTGTCTTTACACCTAGCGCCCTAAGGTCTTAATGACTTGGGAGTCGTTGGTCGAAAGCTCGTTAAGGTAGCACTGAAAAGCCTAAGGGAATAAGACATTGCACAGCCATGAGAAAAAAAATGAATAAAACACGAGAAAGAGCAAAAATGCCCTCGTGATTGAATAAAAGTATAAATAAATCTTGTATTTACCCTTCGACTTGGTAATTGCTTAGTTTTAACCGGAGTTGTCATGTTCACAAAAGTAATTGAATTGGAACTGAAATTTTCCTTTTAAAAAGTTTGTTATGTGATTATCTTGAATTGTGGTTGGTTAGAATGGTTAACAAGCACACACACATAACATGGGTGATGACAGGTTTGGATTGACTAATTAGTTAGAGTTATGGATTTTGACTTGATTGGATATATTGTTTGATTACCAATGGTAACTTTGAGGCCTGTTGCTATATATCATACTGATTTATTACTAGGTTCGTACGTATATTATAAAGTAGATCATGCATATGCATTCATGTAGTTGAGTGAGTTTGTTTATTTTTAGTTCTTTTGTGTTTTTGCTTGAGGACAAACAAAGGTTTAAGTTTGGGGGTATTTGATGAGTGAGTTTTATACACATGAATTGGATACATTCGGACATAATTTATTATTGTTCTCAAGTCTTTTAGAATAGTTTTTAAGTGTTTGTGTCCATTCATGCATGTTTTACATTGTTTTGTAGGAATTGGGACAAAAGTTACGTGGATCGACGTTTGGGGTGGTTAGATTCGCGTTTTTGGCTTGCCATTTACACAGGAGTCACTTCAGAGCCAATTTGAGTATTTCTACAGACCTTATTTTGAAAACCTTAAAGAATGAAAGTTGTAGATCTACTTCTCCTCTTTCCGGAATATCTTGAATCATCGAAATCAGAGTTCGGATGAAGAAGTTATGGCTATTTTCCCAAAGGATGTCGGAGCAGAAAATGTCAGAACTTGTAACAGCGTCGGGGCGCTATTCTTAGTTCATTTTTCAGAGCCGGGGCGCTATAAGGCAGACTTTGAGCACCGTGCCCAGCGCTGGGGTGCTGGGAGAAGGGCTGGGTGCGGCCTGGACGCGTTTTGGGCGAATTTTGACACCTTTTTGACTCCAAATTAGATTGGGTTTGTTCCTAAGCTAAAAATTTGACTTGTAACCTATAAATACATGATGGGAGGCATAAAATAAAGGGGGATTACATAGAGTAGACTAGATTAAACACTCCATTAGATTAGACATTAACCCTAGTTCTTATTAGTTTTGGAGATTGAAACAAGTTGGAGATCATTGAAGATCAAGAGTAGGAGTAAGATGGGAGCATCAGATTTGCTGACAACAGATCCTATTATCTTCTCTTATCATATTTTTATCTTTTAATGTCTATTCAATTGTGGATTCTTGGTTTTAATTCATTAATTATGAACTAACTCTTTTATTAAGATTTCAATTGAACTTTTTATGGCTATAAATTAGTTATTTGATTTATTCCAATTATTTGTGTTGAAGTGAATTGTTCATCTTGCTTTGAGCTTATTGATTAATTATCTGATCAATAATTACCTTGTTACTCTAGAAGGAATTGGGAAAGGAATTCTAGGGTTAGAACTGGGCTTGGTGACATGTGACTTAGTTATTTGCACAGTGAATAATTAGGTTTGTGAATAGAATGAGAGTGTCTATTTGCCGCATGTAACATAAGAGGAATTGGGTTTGTAGCGAGTTTAATTCAATTGTTTTGCATAGAGATATAGCAAAATTAATATAGGTTAAATAGAAGGCAATTGATCACTCGAGAGAGGGCTTTTGGCATTTGAGAATTTCTGTTAACAATTCAGTAGATATAATAATTGGGATAGTTAAATAATTGAGATATAATTCATAATTGGGGATATTGGAGTCTTAATTCTTATTTATCTGAATTCCATCAATTCTTAGTTGTTTATTTACTTTCTTTTAGAATAATCTTTTTGTTTTGTTTAATTTAGTTTTTTTAAATCTAGAAATCACAATTATTGGTTGTTTAAATAAAATTGATTTGGTTAAGAATTAGTATTTGGTAATTTTAATTAAATAATTCCTCGTGGGAACGATATTCTACTTTCACTTTATTACTTGGTGACCGTGTATACTTGCACGTATTCATTGGATTGCGAAATCAATCAACAAACCTAAATTAAAAATTTTAGAAAATCAAATTTGCTAAACCCTAAGAGTTTCAAACTCTAAACCCTAAGGTTTTCCAAACCCTAAACCCTAAGGGTTTGGCCAATGTCCAAAATGCCATTAAAATTAAATGTGAAATGACATTTTTGCCCTTTGTTACATTATTGTGACTTAACTTGCAAGAATTGTTCTAGTGAAGTTGGTGAGTAAACCCTAGCCTAGCCTTGTGCCTTAAATCCACATAAATCAACCAACACATCAGCCACATTATTGCAATCAATAATATACATAGATTAAAAGGAGAGAAAACCCACTTTATTTCTCATTTTTGCAAAAGTCATTCTCTCTCTTCATTTTTGAGATTTAGAGAGAGAATGTGAGATAGGGTAAGCCAATATAGTTATTATCTTTCCAAGAACAGGATCTAAAAGTCAGAATCAAAGATCAAGCATGAATGAGGTATAAACCCTAATTTTTGTAAATCTTGTGTTTTGATGTTAATGATTGGTTAAAGTTGTGTAGTAAGGTGTCACTTGATGATCTGGGTTGCCAAAACTTAGATCCATAACATCAAAGTCCTCCAATCTAGCATTTTGTGAAATCTGGAAAAGCTAGAAAATGTCGTCTGACAGTCATATGTCAGACCTCTTAGATCTGTGTGTGTTTGATGTTTGGTGTACTTTGTGTTATAGATCTGTTCTTTGTTGTTAGGTCTTTGATCTGAGATTTGAAACAAGCTCAGATCATGTATAGATTTTAAGATATGATCGGTCAAAGGTCGTTGACCAAGCACGACTTCTGGAAATCTGGGCAAACCTGGAAACCTAGAAAATCTAACAGTGATATTGCAGGCCTTGATCTTGCTTGTCTGTTATGTTTTATGTCACGTTGTTGTTTTGAAGTTGTAGCCTGACATGAGGACTACATGTTAAAACCTCTATAACTCTAAGAACCATAACAGGATCAAAGGTATGAGTGGTCAAAACCACGTTGACCAACTGGCCGGAAGGAGATTCTGGGTAACCCAGGATCTTCAAGAGCAGTGCTTGACCCCTAGTTTGACCGAACTAAATCTTGTGATTTTATTGATAATATATTGGTATTATGTTATAGGATTGCTCTCTTACATGTTTACTATAATTATTAACCTTTATAACACACTAATCAAGTTGATGATGAAAGTTATTGTGATCAAAAGTAGTCAACCCGGACTGTTCTTCATTTTTTGAAAACCCAAAAATGAAGAACAGGTCTGACATGATATTTGAGAGACTGTATCTCTCGATTATGATGTTGGATTGCTATGAAACTTGTTGATTGTTGTAGGGTGGCATCAACACTATAACTTTAATGCCATAGCAAACCCAGAAAGTATAAGGATCATCGATTTATGTCTAGTCAAACCACCCTCCTTTCGCATTGACATGCTTTTTTGGGCTTGATCAAGAACCGACCAAGAACACTTTCAGCAACGGATTCGTCACCTAAGGCCTCTATAGCGACACTTATTTTCGAAAAATACTTATTTTAATTAAATAAATAGATACAAATGATTTTAATTATTAAAAATACAAAATAAATTTCAAAAAATTATTTTAAAGTCTGAAAAATAGTTTTTAATTATTTTGAGTATATTTTATAAATATTTAATATTTTTGGAATATAAATGGTATTTAATTTATTTAATTATAATATTAAATAAATTATTTAAAAATGATTTTAATACATAAAAAATCATGAAAAATAATATTATGGTATAATAAAATATTTTAAATTATTTTTAGTGACTTTTAATATTTTGTGATGAATTTCATTAATTAATCAATATTAATGATAATTAATTTATTTAATAAATATATTAAATAAATTATGAAAAAATAGAATAAATGATTTATAAATCATATAAAAATGATTTAAGGGTTATAAAAATATTTTAAGTTATAAAATATAACTTTTGATATTTTGTCATGAAAATATTAATATTTTAATTTTAAAAGTAATTATCGAATAATGGATTTAAGTGTTTAAAAAAATCATATAAATATGATTTTAAGGTATTAAAAATACTTTGTGATATTATAAATATATTATAATATTATGTGATGTATTTCATTAATATTTAATAATAAATAAATATTGATGATAAAAGAATTGTGTGGTATTTAATTCATTTAAATACGTTATTAATGATTGAAAATTCATGATAAATGATATTAATTATCTGAAAATTATTGTAAGACTTAGAAAAATATTTTAACTGATATTAAAATTATCTGAGATAATTGTTAGGTGTTAAGGCAGAGTTTAATTGAATTTAGACTCGATAAAAGTCCGACTAGACCGTCGGGATGTCAGTTTTGTGACGGGTTCAACTCAGACTACAATAGTTTGACTTGATACCGAGTCCTATTTGTGTTGTAGACTGATAGGGTTATGTGTTATGTGCTATGTGTTTATGTTATTCTATGTATATCTATATATATAATAGTATTAAATTGTGATGATATTATTCTAATACTGGAAATCTATATTACTAATATTAGGTCTTCGGATAAAACGTTATAAATTACGTAGAGGTAATCAACGGTTTAGATAAGTTTTTACTTAACTCTACTAAGAGTTATTTCATTCTGATATGCTTATGGATAATCATTGCTGATTGCCATTGTAGAATTGTACTCAGTACATATTGCATGTATAAGTCAGGTATGAAAGGCTGATCACCTTCATTACCATTCAGTTCAGATATATTTGTTCCTATTTAATACTTGTTCAGTCAAAAGTTTGTTCGTGGTAATTCACAATTATATTGTTGAATTATAGCCAGCTTATTTTTCAGATTCTTTCCATCATGATATATTATTATATTGTTGAACTTAAACTTGCTGGGCAATCTTATGCTCACTCTTGCTATATCATGATAAACATTACAGATTAAGACGAACGCATCAGATACAAGAAAAGGTTAAGGACAGTTCCAGCTTAAAGTTAATGTATGCGATTAGATTTGTAATAGTTGTATAATGATAATGTTATGTGTTAGACAAGTTATGAATTGTGTAATAAGTTAAGGTTACTCGACCTTGGGAAATAGTGTGTAAAGTTATTGTATAAATAATTTATGTTTATATCTTCCGCAAATATAGTTGTATTGTGTTTGAGAGCTAGTACCGGATCCGCAATGATTCGGGACACGGATTCGGGGACCTCACACTTCCTTTGTTTCCTTGATCCACTTACTTATCCTATAAAAGCGTCTTTCAATGTCGTCCTCAAAAGGAAGCAAATCTGGATTTTTGGATCGAGTTTGCATAAACCAACTTCAAAAACCTGAAACACGACGAACAAAACAAAAAAAAATGTTTAAGTAAAACTAGACTAATTAAACTGATATTGCAAAATATTAAAATCTATACTAATGTCTCCGGCAACGGCGCCAAAAACTTGTTAGGTAAAATCTAATTATGCACAGCACGCAAGTATACGTGGTCAACAAGTAATATAATAGTAAGTAGAGTATCGTTCCCACAGAGACTAGCAAGAAATTAACTCTCACAATTACCAATTTCCTATTAATCCAAATTTTATTAAACTAACAAATTTCAAGTTTGTAACTAAAAGTATTAAAAATATTAAAATCACCAAACAATCAACAAACCCTAGAAACTGAATTTTTAAACTAATATTGGAGAATTAGACTTACGACTTCACTCTAAGCATCACTCTGATTACTACACCTTATCCTAGTTTAATTCACTATCCCAGTTTATTATTCAAGAACACGTATATAGAACTAGCCACCTCTCGATGCACTAATACCGTATTAACTCAAATCCACAAATTAGATAGAATCAAGTTAAATACCTTAATTAACTAACTCACTATATCTCTATGTGAATAACAATTAAAGAAGGTTTAAGTTCAAGTTCTTTATCTGATTACATGCGATGTCAAGCATATCTCTACCCGAACATTCATCAAGATTATGTTCATTCACAAAATTCAAGAACACATGCTATATTAACTAAGTCAAGACTCGTACTTCCTCTCTCGAATCTATACAAGTCCACAAAGAATTATTGATCAGGCAATTCATAAATTTAAGCATAAATTAATATAGATCAACTGAGGAATAGCTTATTAAACTGAAAATCAAAGCTACATAAGCATCGTTCCACTTAAAGATCCGTCATAAGCCTAAAAAGCACTTAGTTCATCATCAATGAAATAAAAACTGAATAAATTAAAAATAACATCCTTCCAATTACAAATATAAAACTAGAAAAGAAGGATAATTTAGAACACTCTTCACTTTAGCCTTAATCTGCAATTGATATGAAAATCCTTCAATTATCTTCACTCCAATGCTTGCTCCAAAAAATCTGTCTCTTCACTTCGTTAATTGCGTTCCGTGTTATTGATCTTGTTGTGTGATGTCCAATATATCTCTAAGACATGCATTCTGATTGCAATCCCACGCCATTTAGAGTCCCAAGGCATTGCAATTACTTAAACTCGCGTTTTTACAGCATTTGAAACGAAATAGATCACTGACTGTCTCGGACCCCCGCCCGAGCAGGGGTATTAGCTTGGAAAGTACCCGCCCCGGCGGGGGTGTAAGGCTAAAAAATGCCCGCCCCAGCGGGTAAGGCTCCTGTCAGTTGATCTTGTTTAAGCTCCAAACTTGCTAAATGTTCACCAAAATTGCAACCTTCTTGATCACTTGCCACACCACCCAACCTACACACAAAATAACAATAAACAAGTAAACATAAACATGCAAACAAGGAATTAACATCGATTAAGCTTGAATTAGGAACCGATTCGCGGCTATAAAATCAACTTATCAGTGAGGAATATGATGATCTTAGAAAGATCCTTAGAGAAAGATTTTGGTTGAAGAACCTAATGAATAAATAAATATTAACATAAAATCTATTTTGATAAATGTAATGAACGAATATTAGTAAGTCAAAATTTCGAGGACTAAATTCTTAGAAGAAGAGGTGAATGTAATGTCCCAAGAGTTTGAGAATCTAGTACATGATAATGATCCTTAGAAAAGGTAATGAATGTGTTAAAGAACATGTAATACTCAAATATAATTAATCTAAGTAAAAGTTATAAAATAAAACTTATAAGAATTTATTGAGAAGAATGGTTGGAGTAGTAATATATAAAACGTATATTAAGGTAGCGTTGAGGTATTCGATAATAAAGTTTTGAAAAGAGATTTGGTGAAAATCGAGTACGGGAGGTTTCGTTGATTCTGAGGACGGAATCCTTATAAGGGAGGAAGGATGTGACAACCTGAATTTTTAAAAATTATTAAATAAGAATTTAATAATTAAAATTCTTATTATTAGATGTATGATTTTGAATTACGTGTTTTGGTGTGAAGAAATTATATATATATATATATATATATATATATATATATATATATATATATATATATATATATATATATATGAGGTTTAATAGTTAATTAAACTATTGAAGAAAGTAAATAAAATTTTTATGAAAAGGAAATTGTAACGAATAAGAATTTTGTAATTAATTTTAAATATTTATCGAATTAAATATATATTTTAATTGATTTATTGATTTAGATACATAAATAATTAATGAAATTATAGTGTAATAATTTAGTTAAGTGTGTATATTAACTAAATTAATAGATTGTAATTTTATGGATTGAAGATTTAATTTAATTAAATAATTAAATTAAATTAATTGTTTAATGATTATTATGTTGTGCAGTGATGATTTTTTAATTTGATTTAATAATTAAATTAGAAATTCAATAATCTATTAAATAAAATTATAATTATATTGTAAATGTTTGGTTTAATTATTAATGAGTTAAGATTAATAATTTAAGTATTTAGAATTAGATTAATTTAATTTGCTAAGAATGTGACAATTGAACTATATTATATAAGTTTTTGGCGTCGTTGTCGTGGACTTAGTATTATTTGTTATTCAATATTAACACTAAGTCAATACAATCTTAATTTAAACTGATTTTTCTGTTTAACTCTCTTTGTAGGTAGTCTTCACTGTGTATGCCACCTCGAAAGGGTCGGAACATAATACCTCTTGATCCCGAGGTTGTTAGAACATATAGATGATTGCGGAGAGAAAAAAATCAAAGGACATACCTACTCCTATCAAAATGGCTGAGGAACTTCAGAAATCTTTAAGGGAGTATGTTATGCCTCGTATCGACGATCTCCAGGCGAGCATTCTCAGGCCCGCCATCCAAGCTAATAATTTTGAAATCAAGCCGGGCACCATTCAAATGTGCACCAATATTCAGTTTGGGGGACTACCGAATGATGATCCCAATGAGCACTTGATAAACTTTGTGGAGATTTGCTATACTTTTAAGACCAACGGAGTGTCTGACGATGCCATCAGACTTCGGTTGTTTCCATTCACCTTGAAGGACAAGGCAACAAGCTAGCTGCGCTCACTCCCGTCAGGCTCCATTACCACAAGGGCTGATTTGGCACAGAAGTTTGTGGCGAAGTTTTTTCTACCCACCAAAACCACCAGGCACAGCCATGATATCACTTCTTTTGTTCAGTTCGAATCAGAATCTTTGTATGACTCATGGGAGTGATTCAAGGATCTTCTGAGAAAATGCCCCCACCATGGATTGCCAAAATGGCTTCCTATCCAGACCTTTTATAATGGGCTATCCGGATCTACTCGTTCGAGTATTGATGCTGCATCTGGAGGGGCCTTCATGGCTAAACATCACACATCAGGGTATGAACTAGTGGAAACAATGGCGGCCAAAAATTATTAATGGTTGAATGATAGGCAAGCCCCCAAAAGAGCAGCAGGGGTATATGAGGTTGACTCGTTCACATCATTAGCGGCTCAGGTTGGAGCGCTAAGGAAATGGATAGACACCATGGGAGTGTCAGCAGTGCAGAATGTGTAGAGTGTCGCAGTCCAGTGTGAAATGTGTCAAGGGAGCCACCCTACTGATCAGTGTGCAATAAGCCCTGAGTCAGTTCAATTTGTTTCCAATTACGGACGACAACAAAATGCTAATCTACTCATTACCACCCAAGCTTGAGAAATCATCCTAACTTATCTTGGGGCAACAACAACAACAATACAAATCAAGCACAACCTTCATCCACCGGCCAAATTTTTCTAACCCTCTGGGTTTTCAATCTCAGAATCAGTACAATCCACAATCGCAGAGCTCTCAAAATCAGTTCCACCATCCACTACCTCAACAGGAGAGAAAGTATAGTTTGGAGGATCTCCTGTCGAGGTACATTGCCTAGAATGAAATAAGGAGTAACAATCAAGAAGCCTCCATTCGAAATCTCGAAGTTCAAATGGGATAATTGGCCACTGCTTTAAACAGTCGTCCACTAGGCACATTGCCTAGTGACACTGATGTCAACCCAAAATGGGAAGGCAAAGAATAATGCAAGGCGGTGACACTTAGAAGTGGGAGGACTACTAATGAACAAGGTGGAGGGATTTCTCTAGTGGAAGAAGAAGTTACTGAAAAGAAACCTATAGTGGAGAAGAGTAATGAGGAATATGGGGGTGAGGAAAGTACTTAAGTTAGCCCTACAACACCAACCCCTCCAATGAATAAAGTCAACCCTCCTCTCCTTCAGTTGCCTTTCCCCCAGCATCTGCAGAAATAAAAGTTGGACAAGCAGTTTTTTAAATTCCTAGAGGTGTTCAAGTGCCTTCACGTAAACATCCCATTTACGGAGGCATTGGAGGGAATGCCAAGTTATGTCAAGTTTATGAAGGACATATTATCTAAGAAACGAAAAAAGGGGGATTATGAAACAGTGGCGCTGACAGAGGAGTGCAGTACAATCCTACAAAATAAGCTTCTGCCGAAGCTAAAAGATCCAGGAAACTTCACAATTCCTTGCACTATCGGGGACCAATTCATTGGCAAGGCTTTGTGTGATCTAGGGGCTAGCATCAACTTGATGCCTCTATCTATATATAAGAAGTTGGGCCTAAATGAAGCCAAACCTATAAATGTCACTTTACAATTGGCTGATAGATCTCTTACCTACCCGAAGGGGATAGTAGAGGATATGGTTGTCAAGGTTGACAAGTTCATTTTCCCAACAGACTTTATTGTCCTAGAATTTGAAGAAGACAGCGAGGTCCCTATAATATTGGGCAGACCCTTCTTGGCGACGGGGAGGACCCTAATTGATGTATATAAAGGGGAGTTAATAATGAGGGTCCAGGGTTAAGAAGTAAAGTTCAATGTCTTCAGATCGATGAAATATCCTAATACTCCCGAGGTCTGCTTCTAGATTAATGCAATTTATAATTCAGTTAGGGAGGTGTTCTCAGAAACCTGCATTATCGACCCTTTGGAAGTCACCTTGACATGGGTCAGTACTACGGAAGAGCCCACACATGTGGAATTTGCCAAGTGGCTAGATGCACCCCAAAGATACAAACAATTTCAAAGATAGTTTGAGTCTCTAAATAATGATGAGACATCAACTTCCAAGCCTCAGTCGTTGATCATGGAACTTCCTGTCTTAGAATTAAAGCCTTTGCCCAATCACCTGAGGTATGCTTACTTAGGGAACTCATCCACTTTACATGTGATAATTTTTGCTTCTTTAACTAAGTGCCAGGAAGAAAAGTTATTGCTTGTGCTCAAGCAATACAAAATGTCCCTAAAGTGGTCAATTGCTGATATTAAAGGGATCAGTTCAACTCTATGCATGCACAAAATCTTACTGGAGGAAGGGCCTAAGCCATCCATTGAGCATCAGAGGTGGTTGAATCTCATTATAAAAGAGGTGGTCCGGAAGAAGATCATTAAATTGTTAGATGCGGGCATTATCTACCCCATATCTGATAGTCCTTGGGTCAGTCCTATTCAGTGTGTGCCAAATAAGGGCGGCATGACTGTAGTCCCCAATGAAAACAACGAGCTGATTCCCACCAGAACGGTGACTGGTTGGAGGGTGTGTATGGATTACAGGAAATTGAACAAATCCACCTATAAGGATCACTTCCCTCTTCCATTTATTGATCAGATGCTTGATAGGTTAGCTGTGCATAAATATTATTGTCTGCTAAATGGTTACTCGGGGTATAATCAGATTTCAATTGCTCCCGAAGATCAGGAGAAGACGACGTTCACATGCCCGTATGGGACCTTTGCCTTTCGAAAAATATCTTTCGGGCTATGTAATACTCCCGCAACATTTCAGCGGTGTATGATGTCGATTTTCTCTGATATGGTTGAAAAGACCTTAGAAGTCTTCATGGTTAACTTTTCGGTATTCGGGAGCTCATTTGATAATTGCCGGAGAAATTTGACTGTTGTTCTCCACAGATGTGTTAAGACTAACCTTATCTTGAATTGGGAGAAGTGCCACTTCATGGTTGAAGAGGGCATTATTCTGGGCCACCGAGTTTCTGTTGGCGGAATTGAGGTTGATAAGGCAAAAATTGATGTAATTAATAACCTTCCACCACCTACATCAGTAAAAGGGGTAAAAAGTTTCCTTGGGCATGCGGGGTTCTACAGGAGGTTTATCCAGGATTTCTCACGGATAACCAAACTGCTGTGTACACTATTGGAAAAGGACATGCCTTTTTAATTTGACAAAACCTGCCTGAATGCTTTTGATCTCTTAAAGAAAAAACTTATTTTGGCTCCTATTGTGGTAGCCCCAGACTGGACCTTTCCTTTTGAGCTAATGTACGATGTAAGCAATTTTTCTATTGTGGCGGTGCTAGGCCAAAGAAGGGATAAGGTCTTCCACACAGTATACTATGCCAACAAAACTTTAACTGATGCTCAGTTGAATTACACCACCACTGAGAATGAATTGCTAGCAGTGGTCTATGCATTTGATAAGTTCCGTTCCTACCTCATTGGAACGAAGGTGATCGTATACACTGATCACTCGGCAATCAAATATTTGATTGAGAAGAAAGATGCTAAGCCGAGATTGATAAGGTGGGTTCTGCTTCTCTAGGAGTTTGATCTAGAAATCCGAGACAAAAAGGGGATAGAAAATTAGGTAGCGGATTACTTATCAAGGTTGGAAAACACCCCGCTTTTGGGAGATGCTGAAAAACCCATCAATAATTTCTTCCCGGATGAATAACTTTTTGTCGTTCTAAGCAAAGCCTCGTGGTATGCAGACTTTGCTAATTATGTCACTTGCCAAGTGCTTCCTCCAAACCTGAACTATCAACAGAGGACAAAATTCCTAAAAGTTGCCAAATAATATTTGTAGGATGAGCCCTTCTTGTTCAAGTAGTGTTCTGATCAAATTTTGCGGAGATGCTTGCCGAATGAGGAAATTGAAGGTGTCCTCCATCACTGCCATTCCTCAAATTATGGAGGTCATTTTGGGGGTCAAAAAACTGTAGCTAATATGCTTCAGTATAAATTTTACTGGCCCACCCTATTCAAAGATGCACACACATGTGTGTTGCACTGCGATAAATGCCAAAGGGTGGGAACCATTTTGAGAAGGCATGAATTGCCCTTGCAAAATATCCTCGAAGTTAAAATATTTGATGTATGGGGTATCGACTTCATGGGTCCATTCCCGTCCTCCTGCAACAATCTCTATATCCTTGTGGCGGTAGATTATGTCTCCAAGTGGGTTGAAGCAGTTGCCTTTGCCGACTAATGATGCGAAGGTAGTGCTCAATTTCCTTAAGAAAAATATTTTCACTCGTTTTGGCACGCCTCGGGCTATTATCAATGATGAAGGGTCGTATTTTTGTAACAAATACTTCGAAGCCCTTCTAGCTAAGTATGGGGTGACCCACAAGATAGCCACTACTTATCATCCACAGACTAGTGGCCAAGCTAAAATTTCTAATTGAGAGGTGAAACGAATCTTAGAGAAGATTGTTAATCCCAATCGCAAGTACTGGTCAAAGAAGCTTGTCGATGCCTTGTGGGCTTACCGCACAGCTTATAAAATGCCTATCAGAATGTCTTCATATAGGCTTATTTATGGTAAGGCACGTCATCTTACAGTGGAGTTGGAGCACAACGCCTATTGGGCTATTAAGAAGCTAAACTTTGATTTAGAAGCAGTCGGTGAACAGAGACTTCTACAACTCAATGAATCAGACGAGTTTCATCTGCAAGCATATAAAAACGCTAAGTTGTACAAGGAGAAAACAAAGAGGCGGCGCGATAAGAAAATCCTCGAAAGAAATTTTAAGTCGGGTCAAAAGGTTCTTCTTTTCAACTCCCGACTAAAATTATTCCCCGAGAAACTGAAGTCTCGATGGTCGGGGCCGTTCACGGTTGCTAAGGTGTATCCATATGGAGCAATTGAGGTTGAAGACCCACAGTCATATAACCTTCAAGGTCAATGGGCAGAGATTAAAGCACTATTGGGGCGGCGAGGTCGACCGGTAGAACA
This sequence comes from Panax notoginseng, assembly GCA_016801055.1. Lineage (NCBI taxonomy): Eukaryota > Viridiplantae > Streptophyta > Magnoliopsida > Apiales > Araliaceae > Panax > Panax notoginseng. The sequence continues at coordinate 61,721,838 of CM029021.1, read as the reverse complement.
CCTCCATCACATTGGGAGACCCAGGGTAAGACGGGAGAATAGTCAAGCCGACGACTCTAAATCAAGCGCTTGATGGGAGGCATCCCCATCTCAGTATTAAACAAATTGCTTGTATTTTTATTAACTTCAGTCTTCAGTCTTATTTTGGTTGTCATTAGTTATTGACTGTAGATCTTAGTATAATATGTAGTCTGCATATAGTGCATGTATGTTAGTATATGTTTAAAGGCTTTTAGTAGTTAGAACTTGTGAATGCAGTGTTTGCTGTCTTTTTGTGTGTTGATTGCTGATATAAGGATTGACTTGTGCAGGAATTTGGGCCTTAGAAATTCAGAAGTCGTGCCGCGGCGCCGGTGTTATACTATATTCACGTGCCGTAGGGCCAAGTTTCACATTGTAGCCTCAAAATTCACGCTACAGCATCGGACCAAAGGCGGACCTACTGTAAATTTGTGCTGCAGTGCCGAGTACCATTCAGACATTCGCGCCGTAGTGCCAGAGTGGGTTTGATTCCGCGCCGCAGCGCCACCTATGCGTTTTCATTTTTAATAGCAGTTTTTGCATTTATTTTGTACCGGTTGCCTTTCCTCTCTCTCAATAGACTCCTATTCCTCTCAGCGGTTTTCCTTGGGCCACCAACTGTCTCTGGCATTCTATATTCCAAGAAAGCCGTTAGGCAATCCCAACAGTCGCACTGGTAGTTTCCTACCGTTTAAACGCCAAGCCGTTGCTCTTCTGACCGTTGTCATCCCTTATGCCTACCTCTTTATAAGCAAGGCGAGAGGTAAGGTTCTCAGTTGTGTTTTTTTTGGGTTAAAGAAATTACAAGCAAAACATAAGAAATTATGCTTTTAGATTTTCTTTGTCAAACCTAATATGGCTTCTAAGCATCCAAGAACCAGTATTGGTCCCCCTCCTCCATCCTTTTTCTCGAACTCCTATTTTCGCTTTGGATACTGTCAAATTTCCAACGAAAGATGCCTATAAGCGCTATACTCAAAATTTCCTAGCGAGGAGTTTGGTGTAGAAAGAGGGCTTTGACCTGATGACAAAATAGATGGTCAGATGATGGCTATGATTATAAAAATGAAATGGGTTCATTTCATCAAGCCGCCTGAATCAGCAGTTGTCGCGGTGGTGAAAGAATTCTATGTTAATGCCATTGCTGATGGCCCTTCGGCGGTGCCAGTGTGGGGAAAGTTAATTCCATTTGATAGCCGGGCTATCAATGCAATTTATGGGACTCCCGACTACAACGGTCACGACTACTTGGAGGTTGGGCTTCAGAGTTACAACAAAGATGACATCATTATTAAACTCTGCAAGCCTGGGACTGTATGGAAAACTAATGAGTTCCATGGGGAAAATATGTCGTTCCTCCAATAGGCCTTAAGTCGTTATGGTAAGGCTTGGTACTCGTTTATTTGTTCTAATATCATGCCTACACGTCACTTGAGCGATGTGACTCAGGAGAGGGAAATTTTGCTCTATGCCATTATTATAGGTTTAAAAATTGATGGAGTGGTACTTATTAACGAGTCCATTAAGAAGGCCATAAGGAGTAATGTTATGTTAGGACTCCCACACCCTTCTCTAATTACCCATCTATGCAAAAGAGGGGGTGTTCAGTGGGAGAATGAAGATGTCACCCTGCCACCCATGGTTGTTATTGATCATCATCTAATAGGCCGTTATTAAGTCTGGGAAGGAGCACCTTCACATCCCTGAGGAGAGGGCTTCTTGCCAGCACCTCAGCCACCGCCATCTAGTGAACCGCTGCCATCCTCTGAAGAGGGTACTTCCACACAAGTGCCTGAGCCCCCAGCATCTGAGGCCATTCCGCCTGGGATCCTCATAGAGATTTTGAACAACCTGAGCTTCCTGCACTGCAAGGTCGCCACTGTCGCCGAATGGCTGAGCCAATTCCATCTCTTTTATGTCGAGTTCGCAAATACACTTTCCAACATCCATGCTGCTCAGGGAGGAGATGACACTGATTTCATGCCCTTTCCATTTCCAGCGCCTCCAATTTATGCGCCTTATCCGCCTTAATTTTTGCCTGCTAAAGAGGCCCGCGAAGATGAGCCAGTGAATGTGGATGATGATAGTGATGAAGATGATGACGAGATGGTCGGCGATGAAGGTGCTGAAGGTAGCGATGCTCCGGATGCTTGATGATGAAGTTTAGAGGCCATTGAGGACACTGGCCAAATTGCAAGTTTGGGGGGAGAATTCCTTTTATTTTAATTATATATGAATTGTTTTAATCTAGTATTATTTGAACTGCTATGATGATTAGGTTTAATTATGTTTATTGTGTGAGGGTTTGAGTGAATCTTTTGGGCTGGATAGCCCTAGACTACTTATTAACTATGTTTTATTTATATGATTATTATTGTGGTTTAGATTTCTGCTTTTGGTGAATGATTTATTTTGGATGCATGTTTTGCATACTAATATTTCTTTTTAATTTATGTATGTATTTGGTTTTATATCTTTCAGGTTTATGTAGTTGCCTGGTGAAATTTGGGGATATCTTGATTAAGTCAGATATTATTTTATGGATAGCCATACTTTTTGGGTTTTACACTGATTATTGGTATACTTAATGCATGTGTTATGGCTTTACACTGTTGTGATAAGGGTACTTTATATTTTATAGCTTGTGCCTATTACATTTTTATTAACTCTAACCCCGGTCTGTAACTGTTTATATGTTGAGTTAGGGTATTTTAGCGCTTAAGTTTTGATTGTGGCTTATGACAAGCGCCAGAGTATTATATCGTTTTCTTAGAGTAGTGTCAAATTTATATGAACTAGGGGCGTGTTAATTAGATAAGTCGAGACTATTTTGGATCCATCCTTTTAGCGAGCACTGACCAATTGTTTTTTCTAGTTATGTGTCCAGATTTAGGTTGTATGTTTATTGTGTTGAAAATTTGTACGCTGTTAAAACTCTGTTGATTTCAAGAATAAAAGACTTAGAGGCTTTTACACTTTCGGGTCTATAGTTCTATAAAAAAACTATTATAATAACAGTCCTACGGGGGGTTGAGATGGAGCGTGGAAACGCACTCGCCCATAAACGCATGCTGGTAAAATCTATTTTGGACTTATGTTGATTACGTGGCCTTTGTTGCTTGAGTTATTAGATTCATCGGGTTGTTCTACACCTAATGCCCTAAAGTCATCTAGCTTGGGAGTCATTGATCGAAGGCTTGCTATGTGGAATGTATTGAAAATGTGTTTTAGTACCATGGATATGAACTAATTCCATTTTTTAGATTGCAATGTAACCTTTTGTTTAGCTTAATTAACTTTCTCTTTTATTTTATATAATGAATCATTTTGGAATGGGTTGTTATATTTCTTACTTAATGACGAATTGCTTGATAGAGAAATTGATATTGATAATAATAGAAATTGACAAATGGATGTTATTATCTATCTTTAAATATAATAACACCTATTATGACCATGCCAATGGAATGTTTGCATAAACTTCTAATAGGATAGACATATCTCTATTTGCCTTGTGCGGCCTTGAGACTTAGCTTAATGACCTTGGCCTAGTTATTTTCACCAATAGACATATTATGATTTATCTGGCTAGGGATGCGCATTTGACCTTCATCAGAAACTTATGCATATTTACTATTCTTAGTTGACCATTCCTTGATTCGTTTATAATTTGGAGAGTTAGGAGCTTAGGCGATGCATTAGGGGAATTGTAATCCTATCTTGACTTCCTAGCACAACTACTTCTCTTATTTTTACAGTTTTAATCATATAGCTTAACCAACCATCTTATTTCACTTGTTTAGATAAGATAGTAAAGACTTTACCTTAGTATTTGTTTATCTCTTAAGACTTTGTCCTCGTGGGTTCGACACTCAACTTATCATATATTACTTGTGGACCGTGTATGCTTGCGCGCGATTTATCAATAGCGAAATCGACCAACACTTACCCACCTGGATTTCAAAAATAATAGCAGCATCATCCACCACCTCCACCATAGCCAGAAAAGAAGTCTGAAATGGAGGAGATGATGCTTAAGTACATGGCTAATACTGAGGTTATGATAAAGAGCCAGGTTGTGGCTACCAAGAACTTGGAGACCCAGATAAGCCAAATGGCCAATACATTGAATAATAGACCACAAAGGGCCCTGTCAAGTAACACTGAAGCCAATCCAAGGAGGGAAGGAAAAGAGCAATGTCAAGCCGTTACACTAAGGTCAGGGAAGCAAACTACAGAAGTATAGGCCGGCGCGCCCGCACCAAATATATAAGAGGAGACCGCGCGGCTATACCATGAGGAAAATGGCTCTAATGATGGTTTGTTAAAAGGAGGTTCTGAACAGAGGGTAGTGGATAAGAATAATGAAGAGTTAACTGAGAAACAAGTAACCAAACCACCACCTATTTACCCTCTTGTTCCATATCCACAAAGATTGCAAAAGCAAAGAGATGATAAATAATTTGCCAAGTTTTTGGAGGTGTTCAAGAAGCTGCAGATCAATATACCCTTCGTAGAAGCATTAGAGTAGATGCCAAGCTATGCAAAGTTCATTAAGGGAATTTTGTCAAGAAAGAAATGATTAGAGGACTTTGAGACCGTAGCCTTGACAGAAAAGTGTAGTGTAGTGCTACAGCGTAAGTTACCTCCAAAACTTAAGGACCCGGGCAGATGCTCCATTGGAAAGTTATCATTCAACAGATGCCTCTGTCAGTTTTTAATCAATTGGGATTGCTGGCTCCAAGGCCAACTAATATATCACTACGTCTTGCTGATAGATCCATCACTTATTCACAGGGTATTATGGAAGATGGGTTGGTCAAAGTGGACAAATTTATCTTCCCAACTAACTTCATTATTTTGGATTACGAAGAAGATAGAAATATACCAATCATCCTTGGGAGACCCTTCTTAGCCACAAGGCGAACTCTGATAGACGATTAGAAAGGTGAGTTGACAATGAGAGTGCATGATCAAGAAGTCACCTTCAACGTGTTTAAGGCTATGAAGTTTTCTACCGACGAAGAAGAATGTTTCCGGGTTGATTTGGTAGACAAAATGTTGAATGAAGAAGTTAGAAATTTAGTTGATAATGAGCCTTTAAAGATTGCCATATTGGGGGATTCAGAGATAGTAGACAATGAGATTGTAGAATTTGTATAGATTCTTGACACAGCACCAAAATTTTGAAGATTTAAGATTCCTGTCGAGCCACTTAAAATTGTTGGGGAGACATCAGTATGGCTCAAGCCTTCACTTAAGATGCCTCCAGATCTTGAGCTCAAACCTCTTCCTGACCACTTAAGGTATGCATTTTTAAATGTTTTTTCAAAGTTTCCTGTTATTATCTCTTTTGCACTAACAACTTGTCAGGAAGATAAACTGCTACGAGTTCTAAGAGAGTTCAAATCAGCGATAGGATGAACCATAGCAGACATTAAAGGGATCAGCCAATCATTCTGTATGCACAAGATCATGCTGGAAGATTATAGCAAACCTTCAGTGGAATAACAACGCAGATTGAATCCGATCATGAAGGAAGTGGTTAAGAAGGAGGTTCTGAAGTGGTTAGACGCAGGGATAATATATCTGATATCAGACAGATCTTGGGTGAGCTCGGTACAGTGTATGTCAAAGAAAGGGAGAATGATCGTGGTATCCAACGAGAATAACGAGTTAATACCGACCAGTACAGTGACGGGGTGGAGAGTCTGCATGGACTACCGCAGACTGAATAAGGCTACAAGGAAAGACCATTTTCCCCTCCTGTTTATTGATCAGATGTTGGACAGGCTAGTAGGTTATGAATACTATTGCCTTCTGGATGGGTACTCAGGCTATAATCAAATTGTGATAGCTCCAGAAAACCAGGAAAAGAATACTTTTACTTGTCCGTACGGAACATTCGCGTTCAGAAGGATGTCTTTTGGGTTGTGCAAGACCCCGACCACATTTCAGAGGTGTATGATGGCTATTTTTTCGAATATGGTTGAGCACAATGTTGAAGTCTTCATGGATGACTTCTCAGTTTTTGGAGATTCATTTGACCTGTACTTGGAAAATTTGGTGATGGTGTTAAAAATTTGTGTGGAGACGAATTTGGCTCTGAATTGGGAAAAGTGACATTTTATGGTATAAGAAAGTATAATACTGGGACATAAGGTTTCAAAGAAAAGAATAGAGGTGGATCGAGCTAAATTGGAAACCATTGAGAATTTACCTCCACCTACTTCTGTTAAAGGTGTTCGTAGTTTTCTAGGGCATGCACGCTTCTACCATAGGTTTATTAAGGACTTCTCGAAGATCACAAAGCCACTTTGCAGTTTATTAGAAAAGGACGTCCAGTTTAAATTTGATGAGGAATGCATGTCTACATTTGAACATTTAAAGAAAAAGTTAACTACAGCACCCGTGATTACATCACCAAATTAGGATCTTCCTTTTGAATTGATATGTGACGCAAGTGACTTTGTTGTGGGAGCTGTTTTGGGCCAGTATAGGGACAAGAACTTTTATATTATCTATTATGCAAGCAAGACCCTTACTGATGCTCAGTTGAACTACACTACCATAGAAAAGGAGATTTTGGCAGTGATGTATGCATTTGAAATGTTTCATGCGTATTTTATTGGGACTAGAGTAATTGTGTACACAGGCTATTCAGCAATCCGGTATTTGGTGGCAAAGAAAGATGTTAAACCTCGTCTGATCAGGTGGATACTTCTTTTACAAGAATTTGACTTGGAAATTAAGGACAAAAAAAGGACTGAGAATCAAGTGGCGGACCCCTTATCTCGATTGGAAAATCAGAGAAGGGATGCAAATGACAAGGTTATGGTTAATGAGTCCTTCCCAGAAGAGCAATTGTTTGTGGTGAAAGAAGAAGTGCCATGGTTCGCTGACTATGCAAACTATTTAGTGAGCAGGATAATCCCTTCTGACTTGACTGGGCATCAAAAGAAGAAGTTTCTACATGATGTGAAATGGTTTATGTGGGATGAGTCGTACTTGTTTAAGTAGTGTTCTTATCAAATGATAAGAAGGTGTATTCCATACAGTGAGACCGAGGGTATTTTGCAGGATTGCCACGCATCAGTGTATGGAGGTCATTATGGAGGTGAAAAGACAGCGGCTAGAGTTTTTGCAAGATGGTTTCTATTAGCCGACTATTTTTAAAGACGGTTATAACTTTGTTCAGAAATGTGACAGATGCCAGAGAGTAGGGAACATATCTAAGAGGAACAAAATTCCCTTGAATACAATCCTCGAGGTGGAGATATTTGATTTTTGAGGGATAGACTTGATGGGGCCTTTCGTTTCATCATGTGGGAACTTATACATCTTATTGGCAGTCGACTACGTATCCAAGTGGGTGGAAGTGGCAGCTCTTCCAACGAATGATGCTAGGGTGGTTCTAAGGTTTATACAAAGAAGCATTTTCACGAGGTTTGGGACTCCCAGGGCAATCATTAGTGATGAAGGAAGCCGTTTTTGTAATCGTCAGTCCACAGCGTTGCTGGCCAGATATGAGGTAAATCATCAAATTCCTACAGCTTACCACCCCCAGACTAATGGCCAAGCAGAGGTATCGAATCGTGAGGTGAAGAAAATCCTAGAAAAGATCATGAACCCCACAAGGAAGGACTGGTGGCTAAAGCTAGATGATGCGGTTTGGGCTTATAGAACTGCTTATAAAACACCGTTAGGTATGTTGCCATTTCAGTTGGTGTATGAAAAGGCATGTCACCTTCCCATGGAGCTCAAACACAAAGCATATTGGGCAGTTAAGAAGCTGAATTTGGACTTGAAGGATGCATGAGAGAAACGCCTACTCCGACTCAATGAGTTGGATGAATTTAGATTGCAAGCCTACGAAAATTCTAAACTGTACAAGGAAAAGTTGAAGAGATGACATAACCGCAAGATTATAGAAATGGTGTTTGAGCTAGGGCAAAAAGTGTTGTTGTTTAGTTCCAGACTAAAACTTTTCGCAAGAAAGCTCGAGTCAAGGTGCTCAAGGCCGTCGCTGTGAAGAATGTATATCCACATGGTGCAATCAAAATCTTCAATAAGTTCCCAGACAAGCCCTTCAAGGTCAACGGATAACGGCTTAAGCATTACTATGGTGGTGAGGTTGACAGGCAGAAGGTTGCCTCAATTCTTTCTACTACTTGAGCAGAGCGGAGATAGTTAAGCTAACATACTATAAACTAGCACTCAATGGGAGGCACCCCATTATTTCTCTTCTCCCTTCATGTTTAATTATTGTGCATCATATCTATTTCTTCCTCAAGTTTAATTCTATTTGTTCATGTCTATTTTCTCCCCAAGTTTAATTCTTGTGATTATAAAATTTTTGATACAAAATTTGTTAAAGCGAATGTACATATCATTGTTGATAGGAATAACATATAGAGCATTTTTGGATATACACTCATTCATATATATTATTCAGTGAAAATTTTGATTTGGGAATTAGTATATCTCATTTTTGTAAATGTTTGCTATGCAGGTTTGATTATTAGTGGAAAGTTGTTGTTGGATACTTCTTCATGTGCAAATTAATTCATTTATGGGTGCAGGGCAGTGCGACCGCACGGTTGGGTAATACAACTTTGGCGCGCCCGCGTCGGGCTTCAATACATTCTGACTCTTAGCGCGTCCGCGCCCATTTATATCCTAACATCAGAGCGCCCGCGCCATCAGCATGTTTAGACTCGGCGCGGGCGCGCCCGAGTCCGGTTCTAAAAGGTTTTAAATGTTTTAAAAGCATAAACCTCCCTACTTCTTATATCAGTTACAACCTCCTTTAGACGTGTGCCTTCCCATCTCCTTTCAAAACTGAAGCTTAGCCTCCTTCACCTTCTCTAAACGGTTTCCTAACCCCACTGCGATTCTTACGCACCCTCTCTTCCAATAATATCTCTTCACCCATTATCTATTCCGTTACAAAAGGATTGGATAGGGTTTGTTCAGAGCATTTGTAAACAACGAGTTTGGGGGTTATCTTCAGAGTATATAGAGAATGATTTCTTCAGTCAAGTTCTCCTCTTCTCAAATCATTTAGAGTTTTTCTTCATCAATCTCTATTGGTCTAAAAAGAGCACGTTCTTGTACCCCTGAGTCATCCTCTTCAAGCAGTCAAGATGAAGACATCTTGGACCTCACCAAGTTTGTCAACTTAGAGTCTCAGATGGAGTACTACCATATTATGGCCAAAACGTTTATCAAGGAACGAGGATTCAAGCATGGGAAAGAGGATGGAGAGTTGTGGGCAATGATTAGAGAAAGAGGCTGGGTTAGAGTGGTATCTAGCCCCATACCTGTTCCCATGGCTATTGTACGTGAGTTCTACGCCAACGCTAAGGAAACGATGACTGGGTTGTTGTTTGTCAGAGGTATGAAAGTGGATTATCGCCCTCAGGCGATTAGAGGTGTTTTCAATTTACTGGACCCGCCGGCTGGGCGTATCAATTGGGTGGAGGCTATAAGGTTTGAGACAAATTTAGACCGGGTGATTGCTGATTTGTGCGTGCCTGGTAAGCAGTGGAATTACAAACCAGGCACGAACCAGCCTATAAATTTTACAAGTTCAGCCCTTAACCGCTACGCAAAGGCATGGAACCTGTTTATTTGTGCCAAGTTGATACCTTCATCACACCAGCATGACATCCCATCCGAGCGAGCTATCATATTATGGGGAATCATCATGAGAAAATACATTAACTTGGGCCACCTCCTTCACCAAAACAAGCTCCGCTATATGCGGGGCAACACTACCGGCAGTATTCCACATGCCTCAGTCATGGCCTATTTATGCACAAGAGCTGGAGTCACTTCGACTGATGAGAAAATGTAATACCCAAGCCAGGACATTACATATGCCACTATCACGAAGTTTGTGGACTGGGCAAGAGGCACACCACACCCGAGGGGAAAGGGCTTTATTCTTCCAACAACATCCTCGGTGCCGTCTTCGCAGCCAGCGCAGCCAACTGAGGCAGCTACTTTGCCCCATGCGACTGCTGAAAATGATGACCGCATGATAAGAAGGTTGGAGAGGAAAGTGGACACCATGTATGATAACTTTTCAGCGTTCGCTAATGGGGTGTTGAGGTCATTAGCCGAAGCCTTTGTGCAACAAGGAACAATGTTAGAGTGGCCTCAATTTGGTACAGCCGTGCCTTTTCCACCACCAGATTCACCACCCAAGGAGGGTGGCCATGCCGACACTTAGGGGAGTTTTCTGTACCCTTTACCTTCATTCATTGGGCACAATTAATATATTAAGTTTGGTGGTATTGGGTCTAATTAGTAGTGTAAAGCATGTAGTATAATTGCATATCATTTATCCATGTTTAGTATAGTTTTTGCATGTAAGGTGTTTAGTTTTATTTTGCAGAATTTTTTTTCGTTTGTTGCTTATTATTTATTTAAGTGCATAACATTGCATAATCCCAAGTATCTAGTTAGTGGAATTCTAGTTTAGCTAGTGATGAAGTAAGAAATTTGATGGATTCTTGAACTAGGTTGATAGCTTGAGCTAAGTTATAATGTTATACATGACATGATTTATGCTTGTTGTTTAGATGCTACCGGCTATCACGTTGGTGTTCATGTTTGCTTGTTGGTAAAAGAATAATTTGTTTGCCTGCTAAGAAGAAAACATTTTTTTAAAGATTGAATTGTGTAGAAAGTGAGCATTGACTATGAAAACACTGTTACTCAAACTTTGGGAACGCATGGGTATGATTGTTATATATATAAAAAAAGAAAAAGAAAAGAAAAGAAAAAAAGAGAAAAATATGAAAAATTACGGTGGCTAGTCTTATTTCGGGGCCTTTATTACTTGAGCAAGTAAGCCTGAGGGGTTTGTCTTTACACCTAGCGCCCTAAGGTCTTTATGGTCTAGGAGTCGTTGGTTGAAAGCTGGCTAAGGGGTAGCACTGTTAGCCTAATTGAATGAGGCATTACACAGTCATGGAAATAAAGAAAAGAAATCAATAAACACCGCAGAAAAGTGCGAAAATCACCCTCGTGAGTAAAAATGAAGCAGAATAAACCCATTGTTGAACCTTAGTTTGTATTGGTGTGTGGGAGTAGTTGTTGTTTCGTTTGTATGCATAGTTCAATTTTCTTTCTTAAGCAATATAGCACGTGAAATCTTTGCCTTTGTCAAGCTTATTTGTGAACACATCACACACACACAACATCTTTATAGCAGGTTTAGATTATTTGATTGTATGTCATTATGCCTGTGGCTTAGTTTGATACTTTGTTCTTGAATTTGGATATTTCTCTGAGGCATATTGATTGGAATTCTAGTATGGCTGGAAATCTTGGGAATTACTTGTATGATAGTGTAGTTTGCATAACATGTAGTTTGAATTGTTTAATTCGTATCTTTGTGTGTATTGCTTGAGGGCAAGCATTAGTTCAAGTTTGGGGGTATTTGATAAGTAGGTTTTATACCTACTTATTGATTACCAACTTACTGGAATTTTGCTTCACTTAAGTATTTTTAGTATATTTTTATTGTTATATATGTTTGTTTTATAGTTTGCATCATGGGAACTCCTAAGGCATGGAAATAGCATGGTGAAGGCATGGTGAAGGCATGATAAGGCATGGTGATAGTATTGAAGGCATGGAATGGTGGATTTGAGCTAGAATGAAGATGGCAACTGAGATCAAACATTTGAGGACGACAGCTAGAGGGGCTTTGATGTGGCCAAATGAAGAAGAAAGAAGTGAAGAAGAAGAAGAAAGCAAGCAGCAGCAATGCAGAAGCAAACAGCAGCAGTCCAGCAGCATTTAGCACCAGCGCAGCCGCGCTACCCTGTAGGCAAGACACGGCGCGTCCACGCCAAAAGAAGACCAAAAGCAGACGAGGCTAGTGCGCGCCCACGTCAAGCATGGCACGCCTGCACCAAGCACTCGGCAGCAGCACACGTAGCGCGCCCGCGCCCAATTTATACTGTGATACCGCGCAGCCACGCCAGTCACATTTAGTTTAAAATGTTGACATTCTATTTTTTAATGCTAGAGCGTGTTTGCTATCTTGGGGATATACTTATTGGTTTGAAAAAGACGTATTATTAATCAGTTATTATTTCTACTTTAAGGTTTGATATTCTAGTGAGATTCCATAGCCTTTCTCTACTATTTTGGGCTTCTCTCTCTAGATTAATCATTTGTAAATACTGGGTTTTAATTTTGTTAATGAATGTGGCCCTGAACTAGCTTAGAATCAACTTTGAAGCATGGTTTATCGGATTTGACTTCTCATTTCTCTTATATCTCTTGCTTTCATTTCTTATTTCAATGCTTGACTTCAATCCCATAATAGTTGTTGATTTAGAAATGAACTAACTTCCATTATGGTATTCTAATGGATTTTAATGTGTAGTACATATTTGTATTCCTATTTGTGATGCTTGTATGTTTAATATTGGATTTTCTGACATGGTTGTGCTAAAATATTGAATGCTTGATTACCATTCACCTTAATTACTTATATGGAATTGAAAAAGGAAGTATAAGTACAGATTTAATCATGTTGGCATATGTTCATGATACTTACATGTGTTAGGTTTTGTGATTTGTGACCCAGATAGGCATATACCAGTTCACCATGTGTAGTCATTGAGAAAGCTTGTGCTTAAATTATTATTGCTTTTAATTCACATAGACATAGTGGGTTAGGTAATTTTGATGCTTATATAAATTCTATCAATTTGTGGATTTTGTGTGATTTGGACATAGTACATTGAAAGATGGTTATGTTACACTTTTGTGCTCTCGACTAGCTGTCCCTATTAAATAATTAGGCATAACAAGAGGCATGCATTTTGGATAAAGCATTAAATAATTTTAGGATCCCATTTCTCTCCATTTGATTCTCATAATTTAGTAATTAGTATTTTTGTGATGATAATTAATCTAGATATGATTTCACTTGTTAATTTGATTGTTTGAGCAAACAGAAATAGTGATTAGGTTGTTGCATGCTAGTATAGATTTATTCACCTTTCTCCGTGGGATCGATACTTTCTGACTCTGTACTACTTGTTGACCCGTGTATACTTGCATGAGTTAGAGTCTATTTTGTTAAATCGAAACGGAGGAAACATATTGTGAATGTAAATGGTATGTATAATTAAATTGTGGAACGTGAATAGTAAACATGTAACGCACGAGGCAAGTTTTTTACCCTATCCCGATTACGATTACACAAGTTTTCAAATTCTAATCTTACATTGAGCCAATTCTTATTCTATGTTTTGTTATGATTGAGCAAATGTTCTAACCCTAAACTTTCTTTGAGCAAGTTTTCAAACCCTAATCTTACATTAAGCAAGTTTTATTCTATATTATGTTATGATTGAGCAAGTTTTCTATTTCTAAACTTTCATTTAGTAAGTTCTTAAACTTTATTATTGTGGAACAAGCTTCATAATCTTATTTCGAATTGTTCAGAGATTAATCATTCAAGTTCATGATTCCAAATGAAAATTTTCTAACTCTTTTGAAGCATTACTCTTGTTATACAATGTTCATTCAATTGTTTAGAGTTGAGATTCAATCTTTGATTTGAATATTGATTTCAATGTTGCATCGAAACCTTGAATAGATAGTTAATCCTTATTGATTCAACTAATCCTTAGTTGATGATTATTGAACTCTAAATTACCTTTGAGATCAATCCAAACCAAACTTCCTTTGGTGCAGACTCTAATGTCAAAGCTGAGATGAACAACCCTGCTACATGGGATTGTATTACGCGATAGCGTTTAGATGTTGTGCACATACATGGTACTAAGAGTTGATCCCCCTAGGTACGAGAAGTAAGGTCCATATAGTCTTACTACTTTTAATGGTTTAAAGTAGAAATACTTGAAAGCCCGGGACATAGTTCATGGCCTAGTGACCCTCAAATGTACTTTTGATTCCTGTTCTAATCTTGATACAAAAACTTAGCTTTCTTTTGTTCAGTATCCATTGTTTATCCGCATGTTATTATTATTACTATTGTTAAGCTTGTGGGTAATTGTTGCTCACTCTTACATAATCACATTGCAGCTAAAGTTGAAAAAGTTGATGAGTCATCTACTAGTAAGGAAAATGGCAAAACAAGCAAGTGATGAAGACTTGTTTATTATTTAAGAATGCTGATGTTAAGGCTTATGATGTTATGTTTAAGACTTATTTGTTTATGAAGTTTCCACATTGATGTATTAAGTTTAGATGACCTGGGATTGATTTGTTTAAGTTGTTGTAAACCTTTATGGGGAGGATTTCTATTTAAGTTTTATTGTTATATTTATTATGGGTAGATAGATGTTATTTATTTTGGTGAGTGAACACCAAATCTGTTGGAAATTTGAGTACCCGGATTTGGGGGTGTCACAGGTTTGTATCAGAGCTGTAGGTTATGAACCTTACGTGGGGAAAAAATCTTAGGTAGTAGCCTTATAGGAGATTGAGAACATAGTGGTGATAAACTCTTACCGAGTTCTAAGAATTGAATTCCTTAATTCATTGAAGATAGTAAAAGACTTTATGTGCTTATGTGATATACTTATGTGCTCGCGAGTATCGATTATTAACTAAAACTTAAAACTTTATTGTCAAGATGTCTAATGTTGCAGGATCTAGTCAGGCTGGGGAGGAGGATCCCTGAGTACCTTGAGAAGAGGAGCCTCGAGACATTCATGTCGTCCGGAAGTAGTTGATATTGAGAGAGCCATCTCCATTGATCAATGTTGTGGGTTAGGAGCATGAGCTTGAGACTGATCCGGAGGAGGAACCTGAGGAGGAAGAAGAGCTCCCACCAAACTCTATTGTAGCTCAGATGTATGACGAGGTGTATGACTGTAACATTGAGCTTTAGGATAGAGTCAAAGAGTTGGAGGAGCTAGCAGATGAATGCCAAACCACTATAGGTCAGCTTGATGTACGTCTTAGAACTGTGGAGCGGAAGTTAGTTCACATAGAGGGTGACAAGGAGTAGCTGATGGCAGAGGTTGTAAAGCTAAAGGATGATCTGAGAGAGGAATCCTCCAAGAGAGTAAGGGCTGAATATGCTTATGAGGAAGCTTCCCAACATGCAGATGTAGCCGAGGAAGAGGTCCAGGCAAAAAAGGCCAAGATCGGGGAGATGGATTGTGCATTTCACACTACAATGAACAGAGCTCAGGACCGAGTTATGTACTATCCAATCCAGTTCAAGGACTTACCTAGGTATATGTTGGATCGTAGGTCGATGTTCCGTATCATGGAAGAAGAGCGCAGGGAAGCTGTTCAACGTCTTAGTAGGTCGTGATGGGAACAATATGAGTTATGTAAATATCTATGGTAGTTAATAATGTAAATTCCAGTGTGAATAAAAGAATTGGAATATGATGATTTAATCCTAAAGATTCTTTATCTAGGGATAGTTGATGTAAATAGCAGTGATGCTATCTCTCTATGTTTTGAAAGTTATTAATGAATAAAATATCAATATTTATTTAAGATGTTATACTTTAAATGATAATCTTAAAATGTTTAAGTTAAGTCTTAAATACTTAAGAATTGAGTAATGATCTAATAAGCGTATATCTTAAACAGAAAATGCCGCCAAGAAGACGCCCAACACGTTAACAAGCTTAGGAAGGATCCACGAACATCATCAACAACAACAATGATAATGCCAACGCTAATCCTATTCAGCACTTGGTAAACTTGTTGGCTAGAGCACTGCGAATCAACCGCAAGCTCAAGCTACCTAGTTTAAGGATTTCAAGGCGGTAGGACCGCGAGAATTTAGGGGATCCATGAATCTGGTCGAAGTTCATACTTGGATTATGGAAATGGAAAAGGTATTTGACATTGCAAGGGTCAACGATGATCAGAAGATCGCCTTTGTAACGTTTATGCTGAAGTCAGAGGCCAACTACTGGTGGCAGGTAAACAAGGTTAGAGGAGGACATGGTGTGATCACATGGGATAGATTCAAGGAGATGTTCTTTGAGATGTATTTCCCAACGAGCTCTTGGAACTAGATGGAGGTTCAGTTTCTAAAATTGAAGCAAGGTAACATGATGGTGCCAGAATATACCGTAAAGTTCAATGAGTTGGCTAGGAATGCAACTTATCAAATGAATATAGACGAGAGGAAAGCTAGGACGATTGAACAGGGGTTGAAGCCATGGTTGTACAATAAGGTGTCAATGTTCCAATTGAACACTTTTGTGGGAGTTTTGGAGAAGGCAATTATTGCAAAAGGTGGAAGCGATGCTCTGACCATGTATAACCAAGAATAGAAGAAGAAGAAGAAGAAGAAGTAGAATGAAGGTGAGAACAACAAAGCTAGTGGCAGCAATAGTGGTGGCAGTCATATTCAGAAGAGGAAGTGGAATGATAATGAGTCTACTAGAAATCAGCAAGGAAGTTAGAAGAAGAAGGTCCTGGGAGTATGCATGAAGGGGAAAAGTGTTTGCTACAATTGTGGTAAGGAATGCCACATAACGCCAAATTGCCCTAACCTTAAAAAGGGGGCTTGCTTCACTTGCGGGCTGAGAGATCATCTGGTTAGGGATTGCCCCAATAAAGCAACAAGAGGAGCATGCCGGACATTTGAAGGTGACATTGGAGGCATTAAGAAGAGAGAAGTTGTACGCCAAGTTTTTGAATTGTGAATTATGGATAAAGCGGGTGCAATTTCTTGGGCATGTGATTGACAAGTACGGGATTTCGATAGATCCGTCAACGGTTGAAGCTATAATGAATGGGGAACAGCCAAAGACACCGTCGGAAGTATGGAGTTTTATAGGACTGACATGTTATTATAGAACATTTATTCAAGATTTCTTCAAAATCGTGACTCTACTGAAGAATTTGATTAGGAAATCGGTGAAGTTCGTCTAGACGGAAAAGTGTGAGGAAAGTTTCCAAGAACTGAAGAAGAGGTTGAGTACGGCACCTGTGTTATCTCTTTCAGATAGCACATAAAATTTTGTAATGTATTATGAAGCATCGCATAAATGACTAGGCTGTGTGCTTATATAGAACAACAAGGTCATTGCGTTTATGTCATGACAACTGAAGGATTATGAGAAGGGGTATCCGACCCATGATTTTGAATTGGTCGCAGTGGTGTTTGCTTTGAAGATATGGAGGCACTATCTCTACGGAGAGAAATGTGAGATATATACAGACCATAAAAATTTGAAATATATTTTCACACAGAACGATTTAAACATGCGTCAGAGAAGATGGTTGGAGTTAATAAAGGATTATGATTGTGAGATTTTATTCCATCTGAGCAAAGCGAATGTTGTTACCGACGCCTTAAGCAAAAAGGGTCGAGATAGACTGTCTATGTTAACCACTCAGCAGGAGCTAATTTCAGTAATAGCGAAACTAGAGTTGGAGGTGAAATATCCTAAGGAGTCAAATGAAAAATTATTCCAAATGGAAGCTGGTCAAACTTTGGTGGATAAGGTCAAGGAAGCACAACTCAAAGATGAGGAATGTGAGAAAATTAGGAAAAGAATATCTGAAGAAGAGGAAGGGAAATTCAAAATTGATAACGAAGGGATGTTGAGATTCGAGGGAAGAATTTGGATTCCGCTAGTACAAGAAGTTAAAGAAGAAATTTTGAGCGAGGCTCATAGCTCACGGTAATCGATTCACCCGGGGAGTACAAAGATGTACCAGGATCTCCGACATCATTTTGGTGGCCGAATATGAAGAGAGACGTTGCCGATTGTGTGGCCAAGTGTTTGACATATCCGAAAGTTAAAGCAGAACATCAAAGGCTGAGTGGGTTGTTACAACCGTTAGAAATCTCGAAATGGAAGTGGGAACATATCACAATGGATTTTGTGGTAGGTCTTCCAACGACTCAAAAAGGTTTTGACACTGTATGGGTTATCGTGGATCGACTGATGAATTCAACACACTTCGTACCGATCAAGATCAGATTTAACTTGGATCAGTTGGTGAAATTGTATATGAAGGAAATTATTTCAAGTCACGGTGTTCCAGTGTCTATATTCTCTGATCGAGATCCACGTTTCACATCGAACTTCTGGAAGTAACTACAGGAATGCATGGGAACGCAATTGAGAATGAGTACGGCGTACCATCCTCAAACAAATGGCCAAAGCGAGACGACAATACAGACATTGGAGGATATGTTACGAGCTTGTAACATGGACTTCAAAGGAAATTGGGATGATCATCTACCGATAGTGAAATTAACTTATAATAACAGTTACCACACAAGTATTGGCATACCGCTTACGAAGCGTTGTACGGTAGAAAGTGCAGAACTCCATTATGTTGGGATGAAGTTGGTGAATGTCAATTTCTTGGACCACAATTGGTACAACTAACCGCCGAGATTGTCAAGGTGATCAGGACAAGATTGATAGCTACTCATGACAGGCAGAAGAAATACGCTGATAAACACCGACATAATCGAGAATTTGAATCTAGTAGTTACATTTTCTTGAAAGTGTCTCCCTGGAAATGAAAGATCCAATTTGGTAAGAAGGGAAAATTGAGCCTAATGTTCATTGGACCCTTTGAAGTCTTAAGGAGAATTGGTGAAGTCGCATATGAGGTAGCCTTACCTCCGGCCTTAGAACATATCCATAATGTTTTCCATGTTTCTGTGTTATGACCGTATAAGACCGATTACAAGCATATTATAGAATATGAACCCCTACAATTTGAGAAAGATTTATCGTATGAAGAAGTTCATGTTCAAATAGTCGACATGAAGGAACAAGTACTCAGAAATAAAGTAATACATCCTGTTATGGTAATCTGGAGGAACCACAATGCTGAAGAAGCTACGTGGGAACTCGAAGAACAAATGATGAAAAATTATCCTCATTCATTCGCTTAATATGTGTGTAGCAATTCTTAGGACATAATCTTTAAAAGGGGGAGAGAATGTAATGGGATGAATTAAGTGAATCGTGATTCTGGGGACAAAATCTTTTTAAAGGGGAAAGATGTGACAAACGAAACTTTTGTAATTAATTTTTAAATATTTATTAAATTAAATAAATATTTTATTAATTTATTTATTGAGTTAAATAAATATTTGATGGAATTGTGGTAGATTTATTTAATTAAATGTGTTACATTGATTAAATTAATGTGGAATATTTTTATAATTCAAAGTGTGAATTTATTTGGGATAATTAAATTAAATGAGTTGTTAAATAATTTTAATGTTGTTCTAAATAATTGAATAATTAATTAGAGATTTATTGATTTGTTATAAATAATAAATGAGAATATAAATTATGTGTTATATTTAATGTAACGACCCCAAAATTCCTACAATTTAACTCTCGATTTTAGTCGTTAATAATGCATTCAACCTCAAACTTTATATCATTAAATAATAATACAACCATTGAAATTTGTGGAATAATTAAAATTTCTAATACAAGCTATCCTCGTTCTCAAAACCTTCAACCTTTACATCTATATATCTCAAAATCAAATTAATATTGCAATCGTTTACATCGCGAAACGATATTACAATTTAACATTAATACATCATTCGGAACCTTAAACATGGCTCAAATAATACTAACACAACCAAAGTGTATAAATCATCAAGTATCACATTTGATTCATGTTTTTCAAGTAACACATAACTTTACCTCAAAATATTGATATGCAAACATGGTTATTTGCAAGGTTGAGCTCGACAACCCAGCAAAATATAACAGTTTTATGCATCACGTAGCATATAATAACATGCTCAACATACATCTCTTAAACATTTGACTATCATAACATACAGACTACAGTTCACATAACAAGTATAAAGATTGAGTTCCTTACTCAATCAGCATGCTTTACTCAATCAACGTAGTCATAAGTTGACTTTAACATTTCATGCTTTCAACATAAATATAACACATCATGTTATTTGCAATAAAGACTTAAAACAGTTAATCATCAAGTTCACGTAGCAAATAGTAACTGAAAGACTTGCCTTGATCGTTGTTTACCAATAACAGTTTAACAGCTTACAGTTATCTGCACTTCACGTGCCCTACACAATTATATAATCATACACATTAACTATTAGTCACATAACAACACATAGTAATTATAATGTAAACTCTACTCCACATCTCATAATCTTTCCTATTAATTAGCACACAATGTTCAATTAGATTATGTTAACTTTTCGACTTATGTAATATTCGAAATTCATATAAGTGTTTAAGTCTTGCTTGGAATACTTATGGGTTTTATATTAAACCCATTCCATATCTTATAACATCCATTTCATTTGACTTAAAACACTTTTTACGTTCATTAACACTTATCACGGCGTTTTGACGTTTATTCGTTACACACCCGATTTGCCTCTCTTGTGTATGCTTACTATGCTTCTATAACTTATCAAATACATCATTATATTAATGTTAAGCATCATTATATATACTAACATTCATGTTTTATAACTTAGAACAACATCTTTTATCGTCAAGAGCACTACACTAGCATACGTGCATGCTCGACGCCCTCTGATTGCCCCCGATAACACAATAGTCCTAACGATGGCCATTTTGACCCTTCATAACGATTTCAAATTGAAAAACTTAAAGACCAAAAGTTGTAGGTCTATTCGTCCTCGTTCTGTATCATCTTGAATCACCTCAATCGGAGTTCGTATGAAAAAGTCATGACTATTTTAGTAAAACAAGTCCTATCAGATTTTTTTCCCCAAAATTGGCTAGGCAGACTATCCCCCCCCTCCCCCCGCCCCCCCCCCCCGCCGGGGCGGGGGTTTTTACACTAGGGGGTCCACCGGGGCGGGGGTCCTTGCTGCGATTTTGTAATTTCATCTCTAAAACATTACGGAAAGCCAAATTAGGACTCCAAGCTCCTTTCTAACAACCATACCAACCTACCCAAGGTGTAATAGGTTTACAGAAATATAATCTAATGTCTTCTAACGAGTTTCTAGCCATCTAAACAACATAAACATCCAAACTACAACCATTAATTTTCACTATTTTTGCTAATGCTTCACTTTTTTGAAAGTTTCAGTGAAAAATCATCACTGTGATTTTGTTCTCAACCAAAACAGTTAATTCAACATACTATGCTTATGTTTATTCATCCTTTTACAAATACAATAGTCAATTTATAAAATAAACAACTAATTAAACCTTAATTTTACTTTTAACTAAGCCATGTTCATATATATTCATATAAACTCACTGTAATATGGTTTCCTTCACAAATTACATACATAACATGAATTTATTGACTATACTCATATATAAACTTATGAAAATAGTTTCACAACAACTAATTTATCATATAAACTATATATAATAATTAATTCAACATTTACAAAGATTTTACAGAGAATTTTTGGAAGAGAAGACAACCACAACTTTTAGAATTTTAAAAGGGTAAGATGATACCTTGTATGCTAGAAGGTGAAAATTTTCTTCTTTTGATTAACAAGACTTCTTTTCCACAATTCCTTTCTCAAAATCTCTCTAGGATTCTCACAACTTATCTCTCACTTTTTCTCTATATTCTTTTTCTTCTCCTCTTTTCTTCTTCTGAGCCTTTCTTCCCATAACTCTAACTTACTAACATATAACGTATGGTAATAATATATGTATTAATTAAATAATATTACTATATGTATAACTGACATCAATTATCTAACTTTTAAAAATCAAAAGCCATAAGGCTTGTTTCGCTAGCTAATAAAAAATAACCCATTAAATCTTACACCTTGTTTGGTAAAACACAATTAGATTAAAGATTTAATATGCATTAAGCCTTGTTTGGCAAAACTAAATTAAGTTCTTTTAATTTATTTTAATAACTCATTTATAGAAAGGTTATTTGCCACACTTTTATTTAATTAAATTTTAATAATTAATTTAATTAATTCTAATAACAATTTATTAAATTACTTTGACACATAAACCAATACAACATAATTATAACTTTCTTTATAATTATAATTTTGTTTAATCAACTAACACATCATTTTAATTACAAATTCAAATTAAAATATAATAATTCATTTAATCATTATAAACTCTCTAACTTAATTATTAAATTAAATTAGTATATTATCTCATAATAATTAATTTTCTTAACTCTTTAATTATTTACTTAACAAATAATTAACCAATCAAGTCAAATCAAATTAAATATTTATTCAACAATAAACACATCCATTAAATATTTATATAACTCAATAAATATTTAAATTTATAATTTAAAATTTTGGATTGTTACATCTTTCCATCCTTATAAGGATTCTGTCCCCAGAATCACAATTCAAATAATTTATTCGTCACATTCTTCCCTCCTTATAAGGATTTCGTCCTCGGAATGACCGAAACCCTACCTTATTTAGTTTTTCATCAAATCTCTTCGTTGAATAATTTCAACATATGACCTTAATATATGTTTTATATTTCCTACTACATTCATTTCTTCAACAAATTCTAGATTTTATTTCATAACTTTCACTTGAACTCAAATATATTCTGAGTATTATATATTCTTTAACCCATTCATTTCCTTTTCTAAAGATCGTTAGCATAAACACTCGGGATATTACATTCACCCATTTTTCTAAGAATTTCGTCCTCGAAATTTTTATTTATTAATATTTATTCATTCAATCTATCAAAATAGATTTTACGTTAATACTTTATTCATTCATTGGGTTCTATAACCACCTCTTTCCACAAGGATCTTTCTACAATTATTAAACTTTTCTATTAAAAGTTTTACATTATTCTTTTATAACTCATCTCCTTCTCACTTCAAAATCTCTTTTCTCACTTATTCAACATATTCATCATTTAGTGTCGAATTCTACGACTTACTTCTTTCTAAGAAATATCATCCTTACCACATTCACCTTTTAGAATAGTAAGAATCTTCCACAATTACTCAATAATTGGAAAGCGATATGAATAATAAGAAATTTAAAAGATTCCAAATCATGCTGAGGGGTCACAAGACCGTGAACTCTATTCTCAGTTTACTAGTGCTTCAACTCAATCCTTCACATTGTAAACTAGAGTGTTTATCAATCACAAAGACTGAAAACACCCTCCACACGTACGCTAGGTGGCCAGCCTATTGTACCACTACGTTGGGACGCAACGTAGTGTTTTGTAATGACTACATGTGTTACGCTCGGAACCATTGTCCCCGAAAACATGTCCCCATATTGGGTTATTCACCTTAGCTTTTCAACATTTGAATCTACACCAAAACAATTTGGTTTTGCATAACTTTTCATTAAACGCTTGAATTTCATGACCATCTTTCAATAATTGTCTAGCTGAATCAAATAACATAGACTTCGACAACAATTCGAACATTAATCGAAATATACATATATATATTCTCATATCTTAAAGAAATCTAAAAAATCTTTTTATGACGTCATGATACCGCAATGTATTTACAGTCCGTTTGAGGATTCCGTCATTTTATGATTTTATCATACTGCATCATACTATAGTGGGTTGACGATCCTTAGATCACATCCAACACTAAGTAATACTGCATTGATGACTCCATCATTTTTTTTATCATCTCTGCACCAGGTTCCATGATACATTGATAATATATTAAAAAAATATATTTTGATATATTTCAAATCATTTTTGTCTAGCCGAATCAATTAACAAAGACATATGAATAACGGTATTGTTTTTAAAACTCATTAGTTTCATCATTTGATCCAATGTTTTTTTTTCAAGAAAATAGAAGTGCAAACATCAGCACGAAGTCAATAAATTTTGAAAGTCTAGCATAGCTAGTAGATTTAGAATATCCAGGTATCCATCAACTTTAATCTTTACTTCATTACTTCATTACTTAACCATTCTATCAATCTTCAACTTTATTAATGCTCTCTATACTATAACCATTTTCTACCCAAAATAGTTCATCAAACTTGTTCTACCCAAAATAGTTCATCAAACTTACCACACTTTGGAAATCCAGGAACTTATCACAATAATATGGGTTTAAGAACTTGTCCTAGTCAGACCATAGGCATCCATTCGCTGAGGGGTTCAAAACATATCATATTATTATGAGTCACAAACTTACCATATGCGTTAGTTTTAAGAACTGCACCTAATCCTATTAATATCTGACTAATCTTAATAGTTTCTAACTATCAAATATACATATGACAAAAGAATCACATTTTCGCCACATATACATTGATAGCGCGACACCAACATTCCAATGATTATCAATGTGATAAACTAGGTGCAAGCACAAAACCCTCGCCCATACAAAGGTTTGTACAACTCAGCCATCACATGAGTCCTCAATTGAAATCCCACCTAACTCTATCTTGCTTATCACTTGCTCTTTGCTTGATACGAATTCCTCGTATCACATTATCTATAACTCCTCATGAGTTTACCTCGTACTATATCATAGTACATTACCTTCATAGTATCAAGCTATAATTATTCAAACATTACAAACCATCTTTCTTTTATAACTTAAACAGATCACATCGTGATCTTATTATATAATCATCTCCCTTAAAATTCTTTTCTTAACTCGTGATCATTTTGCTTTAAGATCCCCTTTCTTTCCTTTTTCATCATTTACGATTTCATTTCAGCTTTTAATCTTACAGACTTTATCTATTCATCATTATTCGTTATCTTGGCTATTGGAGTTAGGAAACTCCCATTTCTTATCTTTATGTCTCTTCAAGATTCTACTTTGAATTTTCTTGTTTATATAACTATTCCTACTTTAAGAATTTCCAACTTCATTTATATTACTCAATACTTCATTCGAGTTCCACATTTTCATCATACGTATCCATTTTCTATACTTGCTACACATCGAGTCTCTAACAGTTTCAATATGATACGCTGAGTGGTTTCCCACAAACAACCAACAAACTAGGTTCCAAGTTGCTAGTTCGTATATACCTCCGCTCTATGAAGGAATCGTTTAGCACAGATACCATACATCAACTGCTAAAGAGTACAATTACACCATACTTAGATATAACTTTCTATTCTTAACTTCTTTATCATTCTCTTTTTATAGACATTGTCTATTTATTATCACCTTACATCCTTATTATTGGAGTTGGGTAACCCCACATTCATATTCCTTATAACCCTGCGAGATTCTTCTTTGAATCTTTTCACGAATGTTTTTAATCCCTCCTTTATAAATTTCTTAAATTACTTTTTATTGTTCAAACTCTATTTGAGCTTATTCATTCATTATTTTCACCTCTCTTCTCTAAGGTTATAGCCTAAGGTACTCCTACCCAAGGTTTTTAACCTATCGGTTTTGATACCAACTGTAACGACCCCAAAATTCATACAATTTAACTCTCGATTTTAGTCGTTAATAATACATTCAACTTCAAACTTTACATCATTAAATGATAATACAACCATTGAAATTTACGGAATAATTAAAATTTTCTAATACAAACTATCCTCGTTCCCAAAACCTTCAACCTTTACATCTATATATCTCAGAATCAATTTAATACTACAATAGTTTACATCGCGAAATGATATTACAATTTAACATTAATACATCATTCGAAACCTTAAACATGGCTCAAATAATACGAACACAACCAAAGTGTATAAATCTTCAAGTATCACATTTAATTCACGTCTTTCAAGTAACACATAACTTTACCTCGAAATCTTAACCTGCAAAAATGGTTATTTGCAAGGTTGAGCTCGACAGCCCAGTAAAATCTAACAGTTTTCATGCATCACGTAGCATATAATAACATGCTCAACATACATCTCTTAAACATTTGACAATCATAACATACAGACTACAGTTCACATAACAAGTATAAACATTGAGTTCCTTACTCAATCAGCATGCTTTACTCAATCAACGTAGTCATAAGTTGACTTTAACGTTTCATGCTTTCAACATAAATATAACACATCATGTTATTTGCAATAAAGACTTAAAACAGTTAATCATGAAGTTCAAGTAGCAAATAGAAACTGAAAGACTTGCCTTGATTGTTGTTTACCAATAACAATTTAACAGCTTACAATTATCTGCACTTCACGTGCCCTACAGAATTATATAATCATACACATCAACTATTAGTCACATAACAACACATAGTAATTGTAATGTAAACTCTACTCCACATCTCATAATCTTTCCTATTAATTAGCACACAATGTTCAATTAGATTGTGTTAACTTTTCGACTTATGTAATATTCGAAATTCATATAAGTGTTTAAGCCTTGCTAGGAATACTTATGGGTTTTATATTAAACCCATTCCATATCTTATAATATACATTTCATTTGACTTAAAACACTTTTTACGTTCACTAACACTTATCACGGCGTTTCAACGTTTATTCGTCACACACCCGATTTGCCTCTCTTGTATATGCTTACTATGCTTCTATAACTTATCTAATACATCATTAAATTAATGTTAAGCATCATTGTATATACTAACATTCATGTTTTATAACTTAGAACAACATCTTTTATCGTCAAGAGCACTACACTAGCATACGTGCATGCCCGACGCCCTCTGATTGCCCCCGATAACACAATAGTCCTAACGATGGCCATTTTGACTCTTGATAACGATTTCAAATTGAAAAACGTAAAGAGCAAAAGTTGTAGGTCTATTCGTCCTCGTTCTGGATCATCTTGAATCACCTCAATCGGAGTTCGTATGAAAAAGTTATGGTTATTTTAGTAAAAACATGTCCTATCAGATTTTTTTCCCCAAAATTGGCTAGACAGACTACCCCCCCCCCCCCCCGGCCGGGGCGGGGTTTTTACACTACGGGGGCCCACCGGGGCGGGGGTCCTTGCTGTAATTTTGTGATTTCAGCTCTAGAACATTACGGAAAGCCAAATTAGGCCTCCAAGCTCCTTTCTAACAACCATACCAACCTACCCAAGGTGTAATAGGTTTACAGAAACATAATCTAATATTTTCTAACGAGTTTCTAGCCATCTAAACAACATAAACATCTAAACTACAACCATTAATTTTCACTATTTTTGCTAATGCTTCACTTTTTTGAAAGTTTCAGTGAAAAATCATCACTGTGATTTTGTTCTCAACCAAAACAGTTAATTCAACATACTATGCTTATGTTTATTCATCTTCTTTCAAATTCAATAGTCAATTTAAAAATTAAACACCTAATTAAACCTTAATTTTACTTTAAACTAAGCCATGTTCATATATATTCATATAAACTCACTGTAATATGGTTTCCTTCACAAATTACATACATAACATGAATTTATTGACTATACTCATATATAAACTTGTGAAAATAGTTTCACAACAACTAATTTATCATATAAACTATATATAATAATTAATTCAACCTTTATAAAGATTTTACAGAGAATTTTTGGAAGAGAAGACAACCACAACTTTTAGAATTGTAAAAGGGTAAGATGATACCTTGTATGCTAGAAGGTGAAAATTTTCTTCTTTTGATTAACAAGACTTCTTTTCCCCAATTCCTTTCTCAAAATCTCTCTAGGATTCTCACAAGTTATCTCTCACTTTTTCTCTATATTCTTCTTCTTCTCCTCTTTTCTTCTTCTGAGTCTTTCTTCCCCTAACTCTAACTTACTAACATATAACATATGGTAATAATATATGTATTAATTATATAATATTAATATATGTATAACTGACATCAGTTATCTAACTTTTAAAAATCAAAAGCCATAAGGCTTGTTTCGCTAGCTAATAAAAAATAACCCATTAAATCTTACACCTTGTTTGGTAAAACACAATTAGATTAAAAACTTAACATGCATTAAGCCTTGTTTGGCAAAACTAAATTAAGTTCCTTTAATTTATTTTAATAACTCATTTATAGAAAGGTTATTTGTCACACTTTTATTTAATTAAATTTTAATAATTAATTTAATTAATTCTAATAACAATTTATTAAATTACTTTGACACATAAACCAATACAACATAATTATAACTTTCTTTATAATTATAATTTTGTTTAATCAACTAACACATCATTTTAATTACAAATTCAAATTAAAATATAATAATTCATTTAATCATTATAAACTCTCTAACTTAATTATTAAATTAAATTAGTATATTATCTCATAACAATTAATTTTCTTAACTCCTTAATTATTTACTTAACAAATAATTAACCAATCAAGTTAAATCAAATTAAATATGTATTCAACAATAAACACATCCATTAAATATTTATATAACTCAATAAATATTTAAAATTATAATTTAAAATTTTGGATTGTTACATCCTTCCATCCTTATAAGGATTCTGTCCCCAGAATCACAATTCAAATAATTTATTCGTCACATTCTTCCCTCCTTATAAGGATTTCGTCCTCGGAATGACCGAAACCCTACCTTATTTAGGTTTTCATCAAATCTCTTCGTTGAATAACTTCAACACATGACCTTAATATAGGTTTTATATTTCCTACTACATTCATTTCTTCAACAAATTCTAGGTTTTATTTCATAACTTTCACTTGAACTCAAATACATTCTGAGTATTATATATTCTTTAACCCATTCATTTCCTTTTCTAAAGATCGTTAGCATAAACACTCAGGATATTACATTCACCCATTCTTCTAAGAATTTCGTCCTCGAAATTTTTATTTATTAATATTTATTCATTCAATCTATCAAAATAGATTTTACGTTAATACTTTATTCATTCATTGGGTTCTATAACCACCTCTTTCCACAAGGATCTTTCTACAATTATTAAACTTTTCTGTTAAAAGTTTTACATTACTCTTTTATAACTCATCTCCTTCTCACTTCAAAATCTCTTTTCTCACTTATTCAACATATTCATCATTCAGTGTCGAATTCTACGACTTACTTCTTTCTAAGAAATATCATCCTTACCACATTCACCTTTTAGAATAGTAAGAATCTTCCACAATTACTCAATAATTGGAAAGTGATATGAATAATAAGAAATTTAAAAGATTCCAAATCATGCTGAGGGGTCACAAGATATTGAACTCTATTCTCAGTTTACTAGTGCTTCAACTCAATCCTTCACGTTGTAAACTAGAGTGTTTATCAATCACAAAGACTGAAAACACCCTCCACATGCACGCTAGGTGGCCAGCCTATTGTACCACTACGTTGGGACGCAACGTAGTGTTTTGTAACGACTACATGCGTTACGCTCGGAACCATTATCCCCGAAAACATGTCCCCATATAGGGTTCTTCACCTCAGCTTTTCAACATTTGAATCTGCACCAAAACAATTTGGTTTGGCACAACTTTTCATTAAACGCTTGAATTTCATAAACATCTTTCAATAATCGTCTAGCTGAATCAAATAGCATAGACTTCAACAACAATTCGAACATTAATCGAAATATACATATACATATATATATTCTCATATCCTAAAGAAATCTCAAAAATATTTTTATGACGTCATGATACCGCACTGTATTTACAGTCCGTTTGAGGATTCCGTCATTTGATGATTTTATCATACTACATCATACTATAGTGGGTTGACGATCCTTAGATCACATCCAACACTAAGTAATACTGCATTGATGACTCCATCATTTTTTTTATCATCTCTGCACCAGGTTCCATGATACATTGATAATATATTAAAAAAATATATTTTGATATATTTTAAATCATTTTTGTCTAGCCGAATCAATTAACATAGACATATGAATAACGATATTATTTTTAAAACTCATTAGTTTCATCATTTGATCCAATATTTTTTTCCAAGAAAATAGAAGTGCAAACATCAGCACGAAGTCAATAAATTTTGAAAGTCTAGCATAGCTAGTAGATTTAGAATATCCAGGTATCCATCAACTTTAATCTTTACTTCATTACTACATTACTTAACCATTCTATCAATCTTCAACTTCATTAATGCTCTCTATACTATAACCATTTTATACCCAAAATAGTTCATCAAACTTACCGCACTTTGGAAATCCAGGAACTTACCACAATAATATGAGTTTAAGAACTTGTCCTAGTCAGACCATATGCGTCCATTCGCTGAGGGGTTCAAAAATATCATATTATTATGAGTCACAAACTTACCATATGCGTTAATTTTAAGAACTGCACCTAATCCTAATAATATCTGACTAATCTTAATAGTTTCTAACTATCAAATATACATATGAGAAAAGAATCACCTTTTCGCCACATATACATTGATAGCGCGACACCAACATTCCAATAATTATCAATGTGATAAACTAAGTGCAAGCACAAAACCCTCGCCCATACAAAGGTTTGTACAACTCAGCCATCACATGAGTCCTCAATTGAAATCCCACCTAACTCTATCTTGCTTATCACTTGCTCTTTGCTTGATACGAATTCCTCGTATCACATTATCTATAACTCCTCGTGAGTTTACCTCGTACTATATCATAGTACATTACCTTCATAGCATCAAGTTATAATTATTCAAACATTACAAACCAACTTTCTCTTATAACTTAAACAGATCACGTCGTGATCTTATTATATAATCATCTCCCTTAAAATTCTTTTCTTAACTCGTGATCATTTTATTTTATGATCCCCTTTCTTTCCTTTTTCATCATTTACGATTTCATATCTACTTTTAATCTTACAGACTTTATCTATTCATCATTATTCGTTATCTTGGCCATTGGAGTTAGGAAACTCTCATTTCTTATCTTTATGTCTCTTCAAGATTCTTCTTTGAATTTTCTTGTTTATATAACTATTCCTACTTTAAGAATTTCCAACTTCATTTATATTGCTCAATACTTCATTCGAGTTCCACATTTTTATCATACGTATCCATTTTCTATACTTGCTACACATCGAGTCTCTAACAGTTTCAATATGATACGCTGAGTGGTTTCCCACAAACAACCAATAAACTAGGTTCCGAGTTGCTAGTTCGTATATACCTCTGCTCTATGAAGGAATCGTTTAGCCTAGATACCATACATCAACTTTTAAAGAGTACAATTGCACCATACTTAGATATAACTTTCTATTCTTAACTTCTTTATCATTCTCTTTTTATAGACATTGTCTATTTATTATCACCTTACATCCTTATTATTGGAGTTGGGTAACCCCGCATTCATATTTCTTATAACCCTGCGAGATTCTTCTTTGAATCTTTTCACGCATGTTTTTAATCCCTCCTTTATAAATTTCTTAAATTACTTCTTATTGTTCAAACTCTATTTGAGCTTATTCGTTCATTATTTTCACCTCTATTCTCTAAGGTTATAGCCTAAGGTACTCCTACCTAAGATTTTTAACCTATTGGTTTTGATACCAACTGTAACGACCCCAAAATTCATACAATTTAACTCTCGATTTTAGTCGTTAATAATATATTCAACTTCAAACTTTACATCATTAAATGATAATACAACCATTGAAATTTGTGGAATAATTAAAATTTTTTAATACAAACTATCCTTGTTCCAAAAACCTTCAACCTTTACATCTATATATCTCAGAATCAATTTAATACTGCAATAGTTTACATCGCGAAATGATATTACAATTCAACATTAATACATCATTCGAAACCTTAAACATGGCTCAAATAATACTAACACAACCAAAGTGTATAAATCTTCAAGTATAACATCTGATTCATATTTTTCAAGTAACACATAACTATACCTCGAAATCTTGACCTGCAAAAATGGTTATTTGCAAGGTTGAGCTCGACAGCCCAGCAAAATCTAACAGTTTTCATGCATCACGTAGCATATAATAACATGCTCAACATACATCTCTTAAACATTGGACTATCATAACATACAAACTACAGTTCACATAATAAGTATAAAGATTGAGTTCCTTACTCAATCAGCATGCTTTACTCAATCAACGTAGTCATAAGTTGACTTTAACATTTCATGCTTTCATCATAAATATAACACATCATGTTATTTGCAATAAAGACTTAAAACAGTTAATCATCAAGTTCACGTAGCAAATAGGAACTGAAAGACTTGTCTTGATCGTTGTTTACCAATAACAGTTAAACATCTTATAGTTATCTGCACTTCACGTGCCCTACACAATTATATAATCATACACATCAACTATTAGTCACATAACAATACATAGGAATTGTAATGTAAACTCTACTCCACGTCTCATAATCTTTCCTATTAATTAGCACACAACGTTCAATTAGATTGTGTTAACTTTTTGACTTATGTAATATTCAAAATTCATATACGTATTTATGGCTTGCTAGGAATACTTATGGGTTTTATATTAAACCCATTCTATATCTTGTAATATCCATTTCATTTGACTAAAAACACTTTTTACGTCCGTTAACACTTATCATGGCGTTTCGACGTTTATTCGTCACACACCCGATTTGCCTCTCTTGTGTATGTTTACTATGCTTCTATAACTTATCTAATACATTATTATATTAATGTTAAGCATCATTATATATACTAACATTCATGTTTTATAACTTAGAACAATATCTTTTATTGTCAAGAGCACTACACTAGCATACGTGCATGCCCGACGCCCTCTGATTGCCCCCGATAACACAATAGTCCTAAAGATAGCTATTTTGTTTCTTCATAACGATTTCAAATTGAAAAACTTAAAGAATAAAAGTTTTAGGTGTACTCGTCCTCGTTCTGGATCATCTTGAATCACCTCAATCAGAGTTCGTATGAAAATGTTATGGCTATTTTAGTAAAACATGTCCTGTCATATTTTTTTTCCAAAATTGGCTCAGCAGACTACCCCCCCCCCCACCCCCCCCCCACCCCCGCCGCCGGGGCGGGGGTTTTTGCACTAGGGGGACAGCCGGGGCGGAGGTCCTTGCTGCGATTTTGCGATTTCAACTCTAAAACACTATGAAAAGCCAAATTAGGCATCTAAGCTCCTTTCTAACAACTAATACCAACCTACCCAATGTGTAATAGGTTTACAGAAACATAATCTAATATTTTCTAACGCGTTTCTAGCCATCTAAACAACATAAACATCCAAACTACAACCATTAATTTTCACTATTTTTGCTAAAGCTTCACTTTTTTGAAAGTTTCAGTGAAAAATCGTCACTGTGATTTTGTTCTCAACCAAAACAGTTAATTCAACATACTATGCTTATGTTTATTCATCCTCTTTCAAATTCAATAGTCAATTTATAAATTAAACAACTAATTAAATCTTAATTTTACTTTAAACTAAGCCATATTCATATATATTTATATAAACTAACTGTAATATGGTTTTCTTCACAAATTACATACATAACATGAATTCATTGACTGTACTCATATATAAACTTATGAAAATAGTTTCACAACAACAAATTTATCATATAAACTATATATAACAATTAATTCAACCTCTACAAAGATTTTACAGAGAATTTTTGGAAGAGAAGACAACCACAACTTTTAGAATTTTAAAAGGGTAAGAGGATACCTTGTATGCTAGAAGGTGAAAATTTTCTTCCTTTGATTAATAAGACTTCTTTTCCCCAATTCCTTTCTCAAAATCTCTCTAGGATTCTCACAAGTTATCTCTCACTTTTTCTCTGTATTCTTCTTCTTCTCCTCTTTTCTTCTTCTGAGTCTTTCTTCCCCTAACTCTAACTTACTAACATATAACGTATGGTAATAATATATGTATTAATTATATAATATTAATATATGTATAACTGACATCAGTTATCTAACTTTTAAAAATCAAAAGCCACAAGGCTTGTTTGGCTAGCTAATAAAAAATAACCCATTAAATCTTACACCTTGTTTGGTAAAACACAATTAGATTAAATACTTAATACGCATTAAGCCTAATTTGGCAAAACTAAATTAAGCTCCTTTAATTTATTTTAATAACTCCTTTATAGACAGGTTATTTGTCACACTTTTATTTAATTAAATTTTAATAATCAATTTAATTAATTCTAATAACAATTTATTAAATTACTTTGACACATAAACCAATACAACATAATTATAACTTTGTTTATAATTATAATTTTGTTTAATCAACTAACACATCATTTTAATTATAAATTCAAATTAAAATATAATAATTCATTTAATCATTATAAACTCTCTAACTTAATTATTAAATTAAATTAGTATATTATCTCATAACAATTAATTTTCTTAACTCCTTAATTATTTACTTAACAAATAATTAACCAATCAAGTCAAATCAAATTAAATATTTATTCAATAATAAACGCATCTATTAAATATTTATATAACTCAATAAATATTTAAAATTATAATTTAAAATTCTAGATTGTTACATCTAATAAATGAGAATTTCAATTATGAGATTATGTGATTTAATGGGTAATATTGGCTTTAATTTAATTGAATTTAAATATTAAAATTTAATTAATTAAAGTGTGAAAAATAAACTATATAATAAATAAGTTAATTAAAATAATGGGAAAAAGAGTTAAATTGGAACAAACCAAACATGGCCTTATGAACATAGAAGCAGTTAAATGCGTACTGACCTTAACTGAAACCCATGTTATGCCAGTTAATTTATACGTCTTCATTCTTTCATTCTTTTAGTCTGGAGAGCACAAACTTAGAGAGAAAAGAGAGAGGCTTGAGAGAAAAATTTATATTGAGGAAGAAGTTTGGTAGAATCAAGGAAAGGTTTCCTATCATCTCCTACTAATCTAAACATATAATTAATGGTAATCTCTTATATTCAAATTTTAATTTATGTTCTTAAAGTTTTTCATGAAAATTGGGTTTTAATTCTCTATAATTGAATTTTAGGGATTGATTGTTGAATATATGATGGTGTATATGTTTATAACATGTTTTATTTGACTTGTATGTGATTTAGAATAATCAAATCCATGAAATCATGATTGAAATTGGAGGTTTGAGTTTGCAGTGAAAATATTATTATTGGTTCTCTCTAATTGAGTTTTTAGGATAAAATTGTTGAGAAATTGCTTGTAATGGTTAATATGCATGTATAATCTACTACATGATGTTTATAGATGGTTTTAGAGTAATTAATGCATGAAATCATGATTAAATTGGAGTTTTGAAGTTTACAAAGAGATAATATTTGAATATGGCCTATAAGTACAAAAACGGGTACCTTAATTTTATGTTAAATGGTAAATTAATGGAGGATTATGTTTATACAAGTAAAAACAAAAAGAACGAAACTTGTATGGACTGATTTGGTTGAAAAACGAGTTCGTAGTAGTTGATTTCGTTAAGAATGTCAAAAAAGGAGTTTTTCACAAAAATATTCAAATTATGGCTTTAAATTTTGTTGTTGATGTGACTTAAGTTCTTAAAAGCATGCTAAGAATGATATAAAATGTTTATGGTAAGTTTATAACTTATGGGTAATAATGAATTCGTTGTTTGAGCGAAGTTTTGGCCTAATTTGGCTCTATTATGTGTTCTTCGTGAACTGCAGAAACAGAAACTACATCGTAGCGCTACAGCGCTGCTTGGCAGGCTTGTGTAAAGTTTTGTGAAGTTCAAAGTAGCAATCAAATTGCAAAAATTAGCGAAAGCAAAATAAAGTCAGATTTTAAAAATTTCACAAGCCAATTACCCGGATCATCTTTTATGCATATTATTAATTAAATCGAAGAACAAGAAGTTATGGAATCATACCCTTGTAGATACGAGCTTCCACAGGTACGAGTTCAACTCCTACTTCTCCGCGATCTCCTTGAATGTCCGGGTAGATTCCTTCCTTTGATCAATGTTAGCCACCCAAGTGTATGGCCTCTACAGGTGATCCACCAAGGAAGAAGAATTTTTAAGAAGAAAGGTGTATAGGCTCAAACCCTAGTTTTTCCTATCTCTATAGAAAAAGGAGGGTGTACTCTCCAACTATTGGAATCACGTATATTTGATATCTGATATAAGACTCCTCTTATAAAGATATCAGGTAACCTTATTTAATTAAAATAAGGTATTATTTATTTAATTAAACTCATTTAATTAATTGGGCTCCCTAATCTTATTAGGGATAATTAATTAAACTCCTTTAACTAATTTTGCCTCCAAATCCTATTAGGAATAAATGAGAGTACTTATATTAAATTAATTTCTAAACTCTTTTAGAAATTAAAAATAATAATAATTGTAATAATATTAATAAGACTCCTCTTATTAATTTATATTTAAAATTTTCAAAATATTAAATAATAAATATTAAGCTATTTAATTTATTCTATCACTATATATTAAATTAAATATACTTAACATATTATTACAATTATGCCATTAACTTCTTAAATAATTATTCTTCCTTTTATGGTGTGACCCTTTAGGTTCTCTATATTAAACCGGTTGTGAATCAATCAATTAGAACAATTCTAATCTTATTTAAATAAATAAATAAAACTATTAATTTATTTAAATAAATAATATTTATTCTACAATAAGGATAAGTCTCCCTAGCGATCAACGACTTTTCAGATAATATAGATTTCAACATTAATCATAAAAAAACCTTTGAGTAAATAGTTACCATACAATTCAATCCTTCCACCATACAATGTCCCAAATAAATATAAGATATGGAATTATTGTCAAGTCTTATTTTATTTAATTATATGTATTTCGATTCCCAAATGCACAACTCCAAATAAATGTAAATTAGGAACTGCTTTCTAATTTTATTTCACCTTGGCCAAGGATTCTTGGGTTGTCATTTATCGAATCACATAAGACATTTCTCTTTTTTTACTTGAAGTGGTAGATTCTATATTGATCATTCATTATCTCCGTATATAACTTATTACACTAAAACATACCATTTGATATACCCTAAGGGTCTTAAGGATTAAATCAAAATGTAATTCATTATACATAAGGTACTATGATGGTCTCAAGTCTAAGGATCATTTGTACTACTATCACTATAGGAATTCCTATTGACAGGCAAGTAAAATTCCATTAGGTATTCCTTAGCTAGTCACGTTCAGTGAACTTATTCTCCAATAAGCACATACTGTAATAACCGTGAATTTTAAGTCACTATATATGTATATACATTATTAATATTTAAAAACTTTGTGTTATACAGTGATTTAATATGTGACAACATATGTGAAATGGTGCATGGGTCAATTAACATGTATGTTATAGTTATGGATATATACATTTATAGGTTTCATTAAAAATGAAAGCCTCGTAACCTAATTATAAATTAGGTGAGACAATTAAATAATCTAAGGGTTATGGTAATAAGGAGATGTTAGTATTTAATATGTATACTAACTTAAGTGGATAATCTTATTATTTCAAGTGACTAATAATTTTAAACCTAATTCTTGTGAACCTAATTAGGTTATGAGCTAAAGTCACATGTATAGGTAATTAAATTTTATAAGATTAGGAATGGAAACCCTAAATAATTAAATTGGGTAACATATATTAAAATTATTAGACTATGTTTATTACATAGCCCAAAACAATTAAAGGAGAAGCCCAAAAGAAATAAAATGCAAGCCCAAACTTAGCCCACTTGATTAAGGGTATTTTAGACATTTGATTTATCTAATTTATGCATTAAAATAAAAGCTAAATGAAGGAGTTAGTGGGCATAAATATGGCTGGCCACATTAGCCTTTTAAGGCAACTAATTAAGCTAAGCAAGGTCCATTTGTAGTAACTCTTACACAAAAGGACATGGTTGTCAAGCTCCCATTGGTTGCCACTTTATTAAGCATCCTTAATCATGATTAGACTAATTAAAGTGATAAGGCAAAGCTTCTATCCATTGGTTAAAGAAAGTATGGGGGATAATAGCTAGATACACTAAGTGTATCTATATTTTTTGTAAGTATCCTTTTACTTCATTTTTTCATTTCATTTCATTTCTTCTCTCATTCTTCCTCTTATAATTTCTCCCAAGCTAGCCACTTCTAGAGAGAGAAAGGAGAGAGAGGTTTGGCCATATATATAGAGAGAGAGGAGTGGTAGTTTGTTAATGCATCCAAAGTTCATCACTTACTTTGGTAAATCAAGGAAGGTTGCCATTAAATTAAGGTATAACCTAACCTTCATTTTCTTCTTCTACTTTGTTTTTTTTTCTTTTAGCTTGAGTTTTGTTGGGGTTATAAATAAATACTCAAGATACCCTAGTCCTACATATCATCATGTATAGAACTAAGTATTTTGAGTGTTAGATCAAAGGCTTAGAGGAAGAATATGAGCATATGTTCTCCAAGGGTGAAAACTCTTGTTTTCTTCCACTAAATCTTGTGTAACTCAAGTTTTCCAACTTAGATTTGTGATCCGTCGAAGGGGGGTGCTAGATACATGAGTTATCTAGTAAACCCAAGTGATAGAACACAAATCTAACAAGTTTTGAATCCTTTGGAGCTGATTTCCCCAAAACAGCGCACTTAGAATGTTAAGGGTTCAAAAACCCTAAAATAGTTTATGTCCTATTTTTTCTTGGGTCTGTTTCGGATAGTTTCATGTCCCTTAAAAATCTGGGAAAATTCACAGAGGTACCTTGAGAAGTTATCTACGTGTAGGAAAAAGAACGGACACATTTCGAGTTATAGATTGTGCGTAATGACTATTTCTGTAAAGGACTCCTAAACCTTTACCATCGAATATTTCACTGTGTATACACTGGAAAATTCTGAAATTTTTACAGTAGGTTCATATATGTTAGAAGAAAATACCCTAAAAATTTCAGATTTTTCTGAGCAAAACTCAATTTATTAAAAATAAAGCAAGATCCGAGTGTTTTGGGAACTTTAAAAATAGTAGATCATTTTCTAAAATTCCAGAAAAATTTGGGGATCCTTGTAGGTTCATATTGTGTCAAAGTACAGAAGCTGAGAATTTTTGGAGTAAGTTTACTATTTTTCCTAAAAATAGTTAAGTTATGAATAAAAGGAAATAAATAGTTAAATGATGTCTTTAATAAGAAAAATGTGATTTTTATGCTTGAATACTCATAATATATCATATCATGACTATCTTAGAGCATTTTGGTAATTTATGATAATAAATATTATTTATGACCTTTTATGGATATTAAATAAGAGGTTTAATAAATGATGAACAATTAGAATAAATTATTTATTAATCCAATAAATTATTAGAATATTATTATGATATTAATAATATTAGAATATGATATTGATAAGTAAATAAAAATATTAAGAATAAAATTTCTTTAAAATATTATTAAATGGTTAATAATATTTGATTTAAGCATTGATAAATGATTAAAGTATTATTAAATAATTAATAATATTAGTAATAGAATAAGATATTATTAAATGATTAATAATATTAGTAAATGAATAAAATATTATTAAATGATTAATAATATTAAATGATTAATGATACTAAAGCATAAGTAAGATATTATTAAAGTAATAATATTAATTAAAATATTATTAAAAGGATTAATAATATTAGTAAGGTATTAAAATGTTATTAAGATGTTAATAATTTTAGTAAGCAAATGAAAATATTATTAGGGAACTAATAATACTAAGAGGTGAATTAAATATTATCAAGATCAATAATATTATGTGGTTATAGTAACATTATCAAGACATGATAATGTTTATAAGAACTAAATATAATGCATAATATTTATGTGATTACATAATCTAATGTTATACTATGACTAATTGAAAGATTAACTATAGGTCTCTCAAAGAAAGATAATTTCACTGCATAGTGGATATAAATTAATTGCGTAGCCGTAATCTACAGACGAGGCAAGTGTCCTAACTCAAACTCGAGTTATTATTTTCAAAGCATGTTAGTGAATAATTATTGATGATTATTCACATCTATATTGATTATTGAAATTCGCACTTTGTTCAATTGAATTCATGTTCTATTATTATTGAACTGTGAATTAAATTAAAGTTCTTTCATTTATGAACTGTTTATGAGATAGATCTATGCTAATTGTATCAGCTAGATCAAGCATGTTTAAATTTGTTAAATCAAATGTATTTTAAAAAGCTGTTCTTATTAAATTGATATGATAAGAACTCTTGACTGAGAAAAGGACGAATTTGATTAAGGCATGATATCGATGCCGGAATATTAAGTGTTTATGCATAAATCACGGGGTATGAAAGGCTGATCCCCTTGAATACTAAAACTTATTAAGAGGTCCAGTTTAAATTACTGAGAATCTTGGCAAATGTTCATGGTTATCTCAAAACCACTCAGTTCATATTATTCAATTATTCGAATATTCAATTGTTGATTATTAATTCATGTTCCTTCACAACCTTATATTATTGT
The DNA here is from genome assembly GCA_016801055.1 of Panax notoginseng. NCBI lineage: Eukaryota > Viridiplantae > Streptophyta > Magnoliopsida > Apiales > Araliaceae > Panax > Panax notoginseng. The sequence continues at coordinate 61,681,451 of CM029021.1, read as the reverse complement.
TGAACATTGAAAGCAAAACTTCTTTCTAGTCATGATATATCTCCCTTGTATATAAACTTGCTAAGCAAATTAGTTGCTTACCCTTGCTATATCATGACATTTATTCCAGCTAAGCCTGAAGGATCCAATACGAAGGACAAAGGCAAGGGCAAGATCTAGGAATAGTTTGGAATGAATATTAATTATTATTATCTAATGGAAGTTCTTATGTAAACCTTTTGTAATATGAATGGTGTGTTTAAGTTAAGGTTAAGAAGACCTTGGGACCATGCTATGGAAACTTTATTATAATGAACAATGTATGTTTATTATTTCGTAATAGTTATAGAATGTTTATGATGATGATAGATCGTGAGCACCGAGTCTGAGGTTAGAGAACCTGGATTTGGGGGTGTCACAGGTTGGTATCAAAGCTGTAAGTTATAAACATTAGGAATGCGAAACCTAGGTTATAACCTTAGTAGAAAACTCTTATAGAGTATGTTAGGAGATGGATTGTGGAAATTTATCGAGTTTGTGTTGTACTTAATAAAATATTATTTCATTTTATCAATGAATATATTTTATTGTGGTACTGATGTTGGTTTTATTTATGGTGATTGTAGGATGTCTGACGAGCGCCAGGACAGTCACTCAGTAGATCAGGAGGTCATTGAGCGTGAGGTTACGGAAGAAGCCCCTCAGGGTCCTCTTATAGGGGATTTGTTGAGGAGAATCAATCAATTGGAAGGCAGGGTGGGAGAACTGGAGGTTGAAAACCACACACTTCAGTTCACAGAAGGTCAATACAAGGAGGCGGCTTATCAAGCCCATATGGAGGTAGTCGAGTAGAAGGGAAAGTTGGATAAGTCCCAGTTGCAAGTTGAGATGCTGAGGGTACAGCTAGAGCATGAAAAGGCAAAGTTCGGAGAGCTGAGCATAGAGCATCTGGCGATGCGGGGCGAGTTTGACATGGAGATTGCAGACAAGATTCGCGTGGAGGAGGCATTTTATGAGTCAGCTCAGCGGGTGGACCAATTGGAGTTAGAACTGCAGGCCATGAAGGTCAGGGCCGAGACTTTAGGACTGGCGCTAGACACAGCGTATGAGGGTCAGCGTAGTGGGACTAGGAGGGCGCAGTTCGAGATAGGAGAGTCGAGTCGATCTGTTTGACGTAGAGCTATGGAGGGGTGGTTTCCCCCGGAGCCTGTTCAGGTGACCCAGCAGGGCCACCAGTGATGATTATGCTATGGACTAGTTGTAGATAGAGGCATTAGTACCCCTTTTGTGTAATAGGGTTTTATGTTGATGTAAACCTCAGCAGGTGTGAGGCAGTAGGTAGTTAGGTAGTATCCCTATTTGTGTTTGTAGGGAAGTATCATTTTGAGTTAATCCCATCTTTTGTGTTTAAAATGGGATAGTAGTATTTATAAGAATATACCTGTATTAATCATGTGAGACACTAAAGATTGGTATATGAATATAAATGCATTATTATTATGATATGTGTTGAAAAATTTTAAATAGTAAATTGTCTATTTAATGTTATGTGAGTCTAGTAGACTGATTTGGAAAATTTTCTTTAAAAACAAACTTAACCCACTAATTAGGGAGAAAGACTTCCAAAATCTTGGTAATTTAAAACTCTCCCATAATGATCATATGATTGTTGAATACAGTAGCGTGTTACATGCTAAGTACTTATATGATAATAAAACCCGAGTAACGTGTTAGAATTTTGTTCCACTAGATAATGCCGCCCAGACGTGTACTAAGGAACCAAGAGATCGAAGAGTCAGTTAATAATGCAGCGGGAGCTCAACCAAACCCAATGCAAGACTTTATCAACATGATGACTGAAGCTATGAGGAATCAAGCTCAACCTGCAGGAAATCAGGCGGGAAACCAATTAGCCAACTTTAAGGACTTCAAGGCCGTAGGACCACCGAAGTTTAGAGGAACAGCAGACCCGTTAGAGGCCCAGACGTGGATGAAGGAGATTGAGAAGGCCTTCATTATTGCTAGAGTAGCAGAAGAACAGAAAACAATTTTTGCTACCTACTTAATGAAGGGTGAGGCTAACTATTGGTGGGAGGCCAACCAGAACAAAGCCGGGACTGGAATCGTGACTTGGGAAGCGTTCAAGAAGTTGTTCTTTGAGAACTACTTCCCTGAGAGTACACAAGCGAGAATGGAGATCAAATTTTTAGAATTGAAGCAGGAGAATATGTCAGTGTCAGAGTACGCTGCAAAGTTTAATGAATTGGCCAGATTCGCTCCACATCAGGTAGACACGGAGGTGAGGAAAGCAAGAAGGTTCGAAAATGGACTAAAGCCGTGGATTTATAGTAAGGTAGCGATTCTACAAATCACGTCATTCTCAACTCTGTTGGAGAAAGCTCTCATAGCAGAAAGTGGAAGCGAAGCAGTCTCAAAGTACAATCGGGAGAAGAACAAGAAGAAAGTAGAAGGTGGGAATCAGAATGTTAACGGTGGCGGTAGCAACAACAAGAAGCGGAAATGGAGCAGTGGGGGTAGTAATTTGGAGATTCAGCAAGGAAGTGTCCAACAAAAGAAGTCAGTGTGTGGAAACTGTGGAAAGGGTCACTCGGGAGAGTGCTTGAAAGGAAAAACGGTATGTTATACCTGTGGACAAGAAGGGCATACCTCACCCAATTGTTGTAAGGTGAAGAAGGGAGGTTGTTTTAACTGTGGTGAATTGGGACATCGGATCAAGGATTGCCCAAAGAAGAAAAGCACAGATGGCGGAAACGGCAATAGGGGCAATAACACTAAGACAACCAGTGGAGGACCAACCCAGCCAAACAAGCCGACAGCGAGGACATTCAATATGACAGTGCAAGATGCCGTGGCATCCAGGGAGGTGGTGTCAGGTATAATTTCGATCAACGATATAAATGCCCATGTGTTATTCGATTCGGGAGCTTCATGCTCTTTTGTATCTGATGAATTTGCTCAAAGATTAAGTTTACCTCGTGAACTATTAGAACACCCAATGAATGTAGAAGTAGCAAACAAAGAAATTATTCCTATAGACTACATACATAGGAACTATTGTGCTGATGTACGAGGGTTTAAGCTTAACGTGGATTTGATACCGATTCGTCTTGGAGAGTTTGATGTAATCCTCGGGATGGATTGGTTATCAAGTCACAGAGCGATCATTGACTGTAAGAAAAAGTGCGTACACCTAAAGACTCCGAATAAGTCAAAGGTGGTATTTTATGGCAGTAAATCGCCGAGACAATCTTGTTGTCTGACGATGATGCAAGCAAAGAAGTTGCTTAGGAAAGGTTGTATAGGTTATTTGGCTCACATTGTGGATACCCGCAGAGTCGAGGGTGAACTGGGTCAGATACCTATTGTAAGGGAATTCGTTGACGTCTTCCCAGATGAGATTCTGGGATTGCCACCAGATAGAGAGATAGAGTTTGTTATCGATTTGGCACCAGGGACATCACCGGTAGACAAAGCGCCGTATCGTATGGCTCCGGTAAAAATGAAGGAACTGATGATTCAACTACAAGAATTATTAGATAAGGGATACATTCGACCGAGCGTATCACCGTGGGGAGCACCAGTCTTATTCGTAAAGAAGAAGGATGGGTCATTAAGGCTTTGTATCGACTACCGGGAGTTGAACAAGGTCACCATTAAGAACAAGTACCCGTTGCCTAGGATCGACGATTTGTTTGATCAGTTGAAGGGGGCGAAATATTTTTCAAAAATTGACTTGAGGACCGGTTATCACCAACTGAAGGTGAGGCAGGAGGATGTTCCAAAGACGGCATTCAGAACTCGGTATGGACACTTTGAGTTTCTGGTAATGTCTTTTGGGTTGACGAATGCACCAACAGCATTCATGGACTTGATGAACAGAGTGTTTAAACTGTATTTGGATAAGTTTGTTGTCGTGTTCATCGATGACATTCTGGTATATTCAAAGACAGAGGAAGAGCACGCTGAACATCTAAGGATAGTGTTGGAGACGTTAAGGAGGGAGAAGTTGTATGCAAAGTTCTCTAAGTGTGAGTTTTGGTTACGGAGGGTGCAGTTTTTGGGTCACGTTATCGACACAGATGGTGTTTCGGTGGATCCAGTAAAGGTAGAAGCGGTTATCAACTGGGAACAGCCAAAGACGCCGACAGAAATTAGGAGTTTCTTGGGATTAGCAGGATACTATCCGAGATTCATCCAAGATTTTTCAAAGATAGCATCACCGTTGACCAACCTTACCAGAAAGACAGTGAAGTTCATTTGGACGGAGAAATGTGAAGAGACTTTCATGGAATTGAAGAAGAGGCTCAGTCAGGCACCTGTGTTGACTTTACCAGATAACACGGGTGGATTTGTAGTGTATAGTGATGCGTCACACAAGGGTCTTGGTTGTGTACTGATGCAGCATGGCAAGGTCATTGCGTACGCTTCACGTCAGCTGAAGGACTATGAGAAGGGTTATCCGACTCATGACCTGGAATTAGCAGCAGTAGTTTTTGCCTTGAAGATTTGGAGGCACTATTTGTATGGCGAGAAGTGTGAGATATATATAGATCACAAGAGTCTGAAGTATATCTTCACGCAAAAAGAGCTAAATATGAGGCAGCGCCGATGGCTAGAATTGATCAAGGATTATGATTGTGAGATTCTGTACCATCCAGGAAAAGCAAATGTAGTGGCAGATGCCCTGAGCAGAAAAGGCAGAGAAAAGTTACTGAAGTTGACCATTCAAGAGGAATTGGTGAAAGATTTCGAACGACTTGACTTAGAAGTCAAGTATTCAATGGAGACCAACGAGAAATTATTTACAGTAGTAGCGAGCCCGACTTTATTAGATAAGGTTAAAGAGGCTCAAGAGAAGGACGAAGATTGCGATAACATCAAGAAGCGGTTAGCTGAAGGGGATGAATTGAAATACAAGATTGATGGCACCGGACTGCTGAGATTCGAAGGGCGAATTTGGGTACCGCTAGTACCAGAACTAAGAGAAGAGATTTTGCGAGAAGTGCATAGTACGAGGTACTCGATACACCCAGGAAGCACAAAAATGTATCAAGACTTGCGTCAACACTTTTGGTGGCCAAACATGAAGAGAGAGGTTGCAGAATGCGTCAGCAGATGTCTAACTTGTCAGAGAGTTAAGGCAGAGCATCAACGACCGAGTGGATTACTACAGCCTTTAGAGATTCCAGAGTGGAAGTGGGAGCACATCACGATGGATTTTGTGGTGGGACTTCCAGCAACGCAAAAAGGACACGACGCCATATGGGTGATTATAGATCGTCTTACGAAGTCAGCTCACTTTTTGCCGATCAAGATCAGGTATAATTTGGACCAGCTAGCCAAATTGTATATCAAAGAAATTATCTCGAGGCATGGCGTACCGGTATCTATTGTGTCGAATAGAGATCCGCGATTCACGTCAAACTTCTGGAAGAGCCTTCAGGAAAGAATGGGGACGCAACTACGGATGAGCACCGCGTATCATCCGCAGACCGATGGGCAAAGCGAGAGAACAATTCAAACACTTGAAGACATGCTCAGAGCTTGTGTGATGGACTTCAAGGGTAGCTGGGAGGATCATCTTCCATTAGTAGAGTTCGCATACAACAATAGTTATCACGCCAGCATCAGAATGCCGCCGTACGAAGCACTGTATGGAAGGAACTATAGAGATCATGAAGTGGGTGAACGTCGATTGTTGGGACCAGAACTGGTACAGCAAACTATAGAGATCATCAAGGTGATAAGAGCCCAATTGGTAGCAGCTCAAGATTGCCAGAAGAAGTATGCAGACTTACATCGCCAGAAGAGAGATTTTGAGGTGGGAAGCCATGCATTTTTGAAAGTATCTCCCTGGAAAGGGAAGATAAGGTTTGGAAAAAGAAAGGTAAACTGAGTCCGAGATTTATTAGACCTTTTGAGATCTTAAGAAAGATAGGCGAAGTGGCGTACGAGGTAGCTCTACCTCCTGAACTGGAACATATTCATAATGTGTTTCATGTGTCAGTGCTACGACCATACAAGCCTGATTACAAGCACGTGATATCGTACGAGCCAATTCAGGTCGAAAAGGATTTGTCGTACGAGGAAATTCCAGTTGAAATTTTAGATAGAAAAGAACAGAAATTACGAAATAAGGTTATACATTCTGTAAAGGTTCTTTGGAGGAACCACAATGCTGAAAAAGCTACGTGGGAACTAGAAGAAAGGATGAGGGAAAGTTATCCACATATTTTTGAGTAAACCTGTAAGTAATTCCGGGGACGGAATTCTTATAAGGGGGGAGGATGTAATAACCGTGAATTTTAAGTCACTATATATGTATATACATTATTAATATTTAAAAACTTTGTGTTATACAGTGATTTAATATGTGACAACATATGTGAAATGGTGCATGGGTCAATTAACATGTATGTTATAGTTATGGATATATACATTTATAGGTTTCATTAAAAATAAAAGCCTCGTAACCTAATTATAAATTAGGTGAGACAATTAAATAATCTAAGGGTTATGGTAATAAGGAGATGTTAGTATTTAATATGTAAACTAACTTAAGTGGATAATCTTATTATTTCAAGTGACTAATAATTTTAAACCTAATTCTTGTGAACCTAATTAGATTATGATCTAAAGTCACATGTATAGGTAATTAAATTTCATAAGATTAGGAATGAAAACCCTAAATAATTAAATTGGGTAACATATATTAAAATTGTTAGACTATGTTTATTACATAGCCCAAAACAATTAAAGGAGAAGCCCAAAAGAAATAAAATGCAAGCCCAAACTTAGCCCACTTGATTAAGGGTATTTTAGACATTTGATTTATCTAATTTATGCATTAAAATAAAAGCTAAATGAAGGAGTTAGTGGGCATAAATATGGCTGGCCACATTAGCCTTTTAAGGCAACTAATTAAGCTAAGCAAGGTCCATTTGTAGTAACTCTTACACAAAAGGACATGGTTGTCAAGCTCCCATTGGTTGCCACTTTATTAAGCATCCTTAATCATGATTAGACTAATTAAAGTGATAAGGCAAAGCTTCTATCCATTGGTTAAAGAAAGTATGGGGGATAATAGCTAGATACACTAAGTGTATCTATATTTTTTGTAAGTATCCTTTTAATTCATTTTTTCATTTCATTTCATTTCTTCTCTCATTCTTCCTCTTATAATTTCTCCCAAGCTAGCCACTTCTAGAGAGAGAAAGGAGAGAGAGGTTTGGCCATATATATAGAGAGAGAGGAGTGCTAGTTTGTTAATGCATCCAAAGTTCATCACTTACTTTGGTAAATCAAGGAAGGTTGCCATTAAATTAAGGTATAACCTAACCTTCATTTTCTTCTTCTACTTTGTTTTTTTTTTCTTTTATCTTGAGTTTTGTTGGGGTTATAAATAAATACTCAAGATACCCTAGTCCTACATATCATCATGTATAGAACTAAGTATTTTGAGTGTTAGATCAAAGGCTTAGAGGAAGAATATGAGCATATGTTCTCCAAGGGTGAAAACTCTTGTTTTCTTCCACTAAATCTTGTGTAACTCAAGTTTTCCAACTTAGATTTGTGATCCGTCGAAGGGGGGTGCTAGATACATGAGTTATCTAGTAAACCCAAGTGATAGAACACAAATCTAACAAGTTTTGAATCCTTTGGAGCTGATTTCCCCAAAACAGCGCACTTAGAATGTTAAGGGTTCAAAAACCCTAAAATAGTTTCTATCCTATTTTTTCTTGGGTCTGTTTCGGATAGTTTCATGTTCCTTAAAAATCTGGGAAAATTCACAGAGGTACTTTGAGAAGTTATCTACGTGTAGGAAAAAGAACGGACACGTTTCGAGTTATAGATTGTGCGTAATGACTATTTCCGTAAAGGACTCCTAAAACGTTACCATCGAATATTTCACTGTGTATACACTGGAAAATTCTGAAATTTTTACAGTAGGTTCATATATGTTAGAAGAAAATACCCTGAAAAGTTCAGATTTTTCTGAGCAAAACTCAATTTATTAAAAATAAAGCAAGATCCGAGTGTTTTGGGAACTTTAAAAATAGTAGATCATTTTCTAAAATTCCAGAAAAATTTGGAGATCCTTGTAGGTTCATATTGTGTCAAAGTACAGAAGCTGAGAATTTTTGGAGTAAGTTTACTATTTTTCCTAAAAATAGTTAAGTTATGAATAAAAGGAAATAAATAGTTAAATGATGTCTTTAATAAGAAAAAGGTGATTTTTATGCTTGAATACTCATAATATATCATATCATGACTATCTTAGAGCATTTTGGTAATTTATGATAATAAATATTATTTATGACCTTTTATGGATATTAAATAAGAGGTTTAATAAATGATGAACAATTAGAATAAATTATTTATTAATCCAATAAATTATTAGAATATTATTATGATATTAATAATATTAGAATATGATATTGATAAGTAAATAAAAATATTAAGAATAAAATTTCTTTAAAATATTATTAAATGGTTAATAATATTTGATTTAAGCATTGATAAATGATTAAAGTATTATTAAATAATTAATAATATTAGTAATAGAATAAGATATTATTAAATGATTAATAATATTAGTAAATGAATAAAATATTATTAAATGATTAATAATATTAAATGATTAATGATACTAAAGCATAAGTAAGATATTATCAAAGTAATAATATTAATTAAAATATTATTAAAAGGATTAATAATATTAGTAAGGTATTAAAATATTATTAAGATGTTAATAATATTAGTAAGCAAATGAAAATATTATTAGGGAACTAATAATACTAAGAGGTGAATTAAATATTATCAAGATCAATAATATTATGTGGTTATAGTAACATTATCAAGACATGATAATGTTTATAAGAACTAAATATAATGCATAATATTTATGTGATTACATAATCTAATGTTATACTATGACTAATTGAAAGATTAAACTATAGGTCTCTCAAAGAAAGATAATTTAACTGCATAGTGGATATAAATTAATTGCGTAGCCGTAATCTACAGACGAGGCAAGTGTCCTAACTCAAACTCGGGTTATTATTTTCAAAGCATGTTAGTGAATAATTATTGATGATTATTCACATCTATATTGATTATTGAAATTCGCACTTTGTTCAATTGAATTCCTGTTCTATTATTATTGAACTGTGAATTAAATTAAAGTTCTTTCATTTATGAACTGTTTATGAGATAGATCTATGCTAATTGTATCAGCTAGATCAAGCATGTTTAAATTTGTTAAATCAAATGTATTTTAAAAAGCTGTTCTTATTAAATTGATATGATAAGAACTCTTGACTGAGAAAAGGACGAATTTGATTAAGGCATGATATCGATGCCGGAATATTAAGTGTTTATGCATAAATCACGGGGTATGAAAGGCTGATCCCCTTGAATACTAAAACTTATTAAGAGGTCCAGTTTAAATTACTGAGAATCTTGGCAAATGTTCATGGTTATCTCAAAGCCACTCAGTTCATATTATTCGATTATTCGAATATTCAATTGTTGATTATTAATTCATGTTCCTTCACAACCTTATATTATTGTTGAACATTGAAAGCAAAACTTCTTTCTAGTCATGATATATCTCCCTTGTATATAAACTTGCTACTCAAATTAGTTGCTTACCCTTACTATATCATGACATTTATTTCAGCTAAGCCTGAAGGATCCAATACGAAAGACAAAGGCAAGGGCAAGATCCAGGAATAGTTTGGAATGAATATTAATTATTATTATCTAATGGAAGTTCTTATGTAAACCTTTTGTAATATGAATGGTGTGTTTAAGTTAAGGTTAAGAAGACCTTGGGACCATGCTATGGAAACTTTATTATAATGAACAATGTATGTTTATTATTTCGTAATAGTTATAGAATGCTTATGATGATGATAGATCGTGAGCATCGAGTCTGAGGTTAGAGAACCTGGATTTGGGGGTGTCACACATGCATACTTGCTTTAGTGTCTCCACACAAATGATCATTAGATCAATCATTCTCATCCAATGAGCAAAGCAACATATGTACCAAGCTATCCGGATTCACTAATCCCCTTTTTAGTAATCTATTAATTAAGAATATTTTAGTTTTAAGCTATCTAAGAATTTAGATATCATTAGCATGATCTCGTCATGATTATAAAAGCATTGTTTAAAACTATGGCTCTATTACATATCATTAAAACAATACCATATAGATAATAAATACCTTTAATAAATAATTCTTTTATTAATAAATAAATATAATTGATTACAAAGTATATGATTTATCATCATACATGATTGACTTATATGCATACTACTTTCATCTTGTATGAGCGCTGCAGCGCCGCAGCGCCTGTCTCCAATGTAAATGGCGCGTTGTAGCGCCGAGACAGAGGTGCAACGCCTGCCCATAGGCTTAACAATAGAGCTGCAGTGCCAGGGCTGCGATGCAGCGCCGGTTCCTGAACTATGGGGCGCGCTACTGTAACAATCGAGAAAATCGAATTATAATGTAAAATAGTTTTATTTGAATAAATAATGAATAAAATTATAATATATGTTATTTATAACGAGTAAGCGTGATGAAGGTTATTCTATAACCTAAAAGAGGAATAATGTAGTAGTATTCGGGCTAAGTGCTAGAATTAAGGTGTTTGAATTTTCAAGACGAAAATAAAAACTTTTCGAGAAATTCTCCAAAAAATACTATTCATCCATTTCTGCTCGGGGATTATTTTTGAACTTCCAGGAAATATGCAACGATAGAATGATAAGGAAGTATGAATTATCTAATAATAATTCAATTATGACAAACGCAGTTTTTCACCCGCGTACTAAGTTCGAGAATGTTAAGGAAAGTGAAAATTTGAATAAATGATGGTCGTGTAATAAGAAAGTTATTAGACGGATAAATGAATACCAGTATAATACAAGGTATTGTACAAGTATATACGAAAGATAATATAACGTATATGATGAATGTTATACGAGGATTATGCGTTAAAAGCTTAAACCATTATTAATGGACTAGTAGGATTTGAATATGAAATTGGCAAGCCCAAGTGAAATATGTTAAGGCCCAAAGATAATTAAATTCAAGCCCACTGTTAGGCCCAAAATTAATTAAACCTAAGCCCGAACCAAAAATTGAACCCGTGGATCGAATTGATGGATCACCGAATGAGAAAACCCCATGAGGCAACCCATGTGGGCCCCCATAGTGAGTCATGGCCGCCCACTTGGTGGCTAAGCAAATGAGGTGGCTTTGGTTGTAAGTTTTGAATAGTAAGGAGGTGGAATAGTAAGGAGGTGGGTGGCCTTTAGACCCTTTTGCCCTGACTTCAAAATTATATAAATAAGAAGCTATGCTGGTCATTTGTTGCTTGTTCAAAATCACCAACACTTAGAGCAATAATATTGAGAGATAAAAGATAGCTTTTACAAGTGACCAAAGGGAAGAAAGAGTTAGTGATACCTCAAGAACGTCAAGAACGCAAGAGGTAAAAACATTAAACCGTTTATCTTACTTCTCTTTTCTAGTTTGATTTAGTAGAGAAGTGAAATTGGTGGAGCATGTATCATAAGGAGTAACAAGGATGGCTATTAGTGGACTTAAACATTAATAACCATGTTACAATTGGAATCATAATCATAGAAATATGAACTAATAAAGAACACTTGAAAATTAACATATGTTGTTGATGGACAAGTTTAAAACCATCATGTGTAGAACTAGATGATAAATGTTTGTTTAGTATGGCAGATGTATGAATAATGGTATGAATCCATTTTGAACGGAGTAAAAATCTCAAGTAACGAAGTTATGACAAAAATTACGAGATTAGACGATAATCGTCGAAATCGTGAAATTCTCGGAATGAAAGTCAAAAGTCACTCTTTAACTCGGAAACCTTAGTTTTCGATGGTGTACTGTAGAACTTTGTATTTAAGAGTTGTGGACTCAAGAATGGTCGAATTTTGACTTAAAACGAAGAAACTAGCTATGAACGTTCACGAACGTTTAACGAACGCGTAATAAGAAATTTAAACTGTGAATTTAATGTTAATAGATTCAAAAATGTAAGTTGTCCTAATGAAATCATAGTATACGAGATATGTAAGATAACGGCCTTTGAACAAGCCAATTTCGACTTATAATGATTAAGTTACGAGCTCAGAAAGGATTGGAATTGAAAAACTAAAAAAAATTCAAAGTCTCAGGGCCGGCGCCGTAACGCCACCCAAGCCTATGAAGATGGCACTGCAGCGCCATACCTGGATCCCAGACACTAATGAGTCACGCTACAATGCGACCTATACTAAGGAAACTAGCGCCACAGCGCCAATACTAAGCAAAAGGAAGAGATAAATGAAAATGAATACAAAGAAAAGGGAAGTTGATTGAAAGTGAATTATAACCTTAATTAAACTTAAAGTAACATCATAAAGGATGATTAAAACCTTAAGCTTAACGATTAAAAGTCAACGAAAGGTTACGAAAACGTAAACATGAAGTAAGTTTAATAATATGAAAACCGTACGCACGTTAAATGAATGTTTGAGGTTACTTGAAATGTAATTACTTAAGCATTGAATGAATAGGGTCACTTATAACAAAAAAATGTTATAAAGCCGTAATGAACATTAACTAACCTAATAAATGTTAGTAAGTTAAGAAAATGGATAGTTAGATCGAGAAGGCGGAGAAGATAGGTTAATGACAATATTTGTTGATTGTTTATGACCTAACATGATATGCTATGTGACTATGTATGTATAATATATAAAGACTCAAAAGGGAAGTGAATTAACAATAGAAGATGCTAAGGACAAGTGCTCTAAACCCTTGTCGATACTTATTTTGGACAAGCTTTATGATTCATGTATCTTACGCATGAATTGATGCACAAAGAAGTCGAAGCCAATTCCTTCGACTAGACTTGTAGTATTTTGTGGATTCCATTACAATCTATCAAAATATTATTGATATTGTTATCTGATGCCAACTATTTGGTATGGATTCAAAGAAAGATTGAGTATGAATAAATAAATGTTTTGTCGTCAATCAACAGGCACGTGAGGTTGCCAAAACTTAAACGTAGATGCGTTTAATGTAGTAGTGTTGTACAACATAGAGTACTATTGGCTGATCACCTAGACGTGCTCGTAAAAAATGTCGGACTTATGGACATGGTGTCGGGTTGTCCTTTTTAAAGAAAGAATGAAATGCTCAAGGTCTTGGACCAAAACTCAAGGTTTAACTAATGAATTTCATCATTAAACATTTTAAAGAAAAGAAGTGCTATTTTGAATTATCTATAGTACTTCATAACCATTGATTCAGTCATAGAAGATATATATATATATATATATATATATATATATATATATATATATATATATATATATATATATTCATATGATTCAAACATATTGCTCAAATGAAATTGTTATACTTGTTGACCTAGTTATGCTCACCCTTGCTTGAACCATATGAATGCAGCTAAGAATGAACGGACCGAAGGATCCAGTAAGGATAAAGGAAAGGTTAAGGCAGACAAGTTGTTGTCTTTGTAATAGCATAGTATGAATTTTGTATTTATTTGATATTATGACGAAGAACATATGTAATGGTTACAAAGAACATGGGAAGGGAAATATTATTATGTAGTATATAGAAGACATATTCACTATTTTGAGGTATTTCAATTGAATGTATGTGTGAACAATAGCACCGTGTAGCACCAATTGTCGGGTTGGAAGATACCCAGATTTGGGGGCGTCACGGGTTGGTATCAGAGCTGTAGGTTATAAAACTTAAGGGGGGAAAGAACCTTAGGCCATAACCTTATAAAGATTTGAAGAATTAAAACATGATGTTAACACTAAAAATGCATTAAATGTGATATGTGTTTTTTATATTCTAATGTTGTGTACTAATCAATATAACTTTTTTAATTGTAGATGTCAGGAGATAACATGATGTATAGAGATATACATATGGTTAGTGAAGAGTCTGTGAATCAGATAGAGATTTTACCGACACCCGTAGCTGAGTTGCCAGTGGTGGTGGTGGTTGACTCAGAAGATTTCGAGAACTTAGGGATTACATCCTTATTCGATGGAATGTTCGAGGAGGAGGTGGAGGTAGTATTGTTTAACACGGCAGTACCTACAGAGGAAATGACTTCGAGGGAGTCAATGAAGGCATTATTTATGAATATGTTGGATAGGAATTTCCAGTTAGGGAAAGAAGTAAAGGAATTAAAGTATGAGATCCATGATATCTTGGAGGACAAGAAAAACATGGAGACATTTTGGGAGGTAGAGCATGATGAGAAGGTTTTGGCAAAGGACAAGGTCCATGAGCTAAAACATGAGGTCTTTGAACTTAGGGAGGAGCTAAAGGCCAAGAAGCAGAAGATTGGAAAGATGTCTTATATTCATATCTCATGAGGATTTTCAGTGATAAGTTGCTGAGTATCCTATGGAGGCAGGGCAGACTCGGCATACTATCAATCGTGATGTGGTGGCCAGTCTTGATGATGCTGATTATGCAAATGCCACTAGGCAAATGTAATCTAGTTAGTAACTAGAGTAGGTTTAGATGTGTAAATATTGTGTATCTATGTAGTGACCTAAAACCCTATTTTGTATAATCAAAGGGTAGTCTTTTGTAAATCATAATTTTTGGAAAGTAATAGCGGGAAGGTAATGTAATTAGCCAAGGCTATGTAATGATGAATGATGTAGTATTATACTACAAAGGAGGAAAGCATATCAATATAAGCACTTTATTGAATATGTTGTGCAATGAGTTTGAGTTATTGTCTAAAAATGAATAATGACTAATTAATAAGAAGAAAGTAATAATAAAGTGTTATTCATTTTAACATAAAGATGATGCCAAGAAGAAGACAATGAAATTAGGAAGCTAACGTGAATTAACTAGAAGGGGGACCGGTTAACCTGATGTAGGAGTTTTTTAACTTATTAACAGCTGCCTTTAATCAAAATAGTGCAAATATACCTGTCAATCCTGCGGTAGTACGTGCTACTGCGTTTAAGGATTTTAAGAGTGTAGGTCAGCCAAAGTTCAAAGGAACAACGGACCCTATAGAAGCCCAAACTTGGGTAAAAGAGATTGAAAAGGCATTTGTAATTAAAAACGTCGAAGAGGGGCAGAAGACTTCTTTTGCCACATACATGATGAAGGGAGAGGCCAACTTCTGGTGGGAGGCGAACCAGGCTAGGGCTGGAGTGGAGAATATAATGTGGACACGGTTCAAGGAGATCTTCTTCGAGAACTATTTCCCCACGAGTATGCAGGGTAGGATGGAGACGAGATTTTTAGAACTGAAATAAGGGGACGTGACTGTTCCCCAATATGCTACCAAGTTTAATGAACTGGTGAGATTTTCTCCACATCAGGTGGATACGGAGGTGAGGAAGGCGAGGAGATTTGAGCAGGTCTTGAAACCCTAGATCTATAGCCGGATATCAGTGTTTCAAAGTAATTCCTTTGGAACCATTCTGGAGAAGGCGATAATTGTCGAGGGTGGTAATGAGGCTTTAAGCCAATACCACATAGAAAATAAGAACAAGAGTATGATAGATGGGGGAGTGAAAACTAAGGGAACCAGCGGGAGTGGCAACGGGCAGAAGGGGAAGGCTTTTAACTCTAGGAATATCGGGGTAACACAAGGAGATCCTAAGAAGAGGATGGAGGCGTGTACGAATTATAGGAAGACTCACTTAGGAGTCTGTCTCAACGGTAAAGCATTGTGCTATAACTGTGGACAAGAAAGGCACATTTTGCCTAACTGTCCAAGTCTGAAGAAGAATCATGGATGTTTCGTATATGGATCAACTAATCACATGGAAAAGAGTTGCCTGAAGAAGGGGATGGATGGTAATAAGGGCATTAATAGTGGTAAGTTAGCTAATAGTGGTCCAGCTCAGACGAGTAGGCCGATGGCCCGCACCTTTAATATGACGGTCCAGGTTGCAGTTGCATCAGGGGATGTAGTTGCAGGTATAATCCCAATCAATAATATAAATGCTTATGTGTTGTTTGATTCGGGTGCTACTTGTTCTTTTATAGCATATAATTTTTCTAGACGATTAGGATTACTTCCCGAAAGATTGCCTATACCTTTAAATATTAAGGTAGTAAATGAAGAAATAATCCCTGTTGAACTTATTCATAGGCGTTGTTGTGTAGAAATTCGGGGTTATAAATTATCGGTACATTTAATACCAATAAAGTTGGGAGAATTCGATGTAATTCTCGGGATGGATTGGTTGTTTAACCATGGTGCAATTATAGATTGTCAAAAGAAATGTATAAACCTTCGAACGTTGAAGCAACCTAAGGTAGTGTTTTACGGTAGTAAGTCACCTGGAAGTTCATGTTGTCTTACTATGACACAAACTAGGAAATTGTTGAGTAAGAGATGTGTAGGTTATTTGTGCCATGTTGTTGATACCCAGAGAGTGGGAGCAACGATGGAACAAATACCTATAGTCAATCGTGGATGTATTTCCAAGCGAATTACCAGGTCTTCCACTAGATAGGGAGATCGAATTCATAATAGATATTGTGCCAGGAGCGGCACTGGTTTTAATGGCACTGTAACATATGGCGCCAGTAGAAATGAAGGAGTTGACGGTTTAACTACAAGAACTATTAGATAGAAAATACATTCAACCGAGCGTTTCACAGTAGGGAGCACCGGTACTATTTATGAAGAAGAAGGATGGATCGTTGAGACTTCGTATCGACTACCAAGAGTTGAACAAGTTAACGATAAAGAATAAATACCCATTGCCCAGGATCGTTGATCTCTTTGATCAATTGAAAAGGGCAAAGTTTTTTTTCTAAGATAGATTTGTGAATGGGGTATCATCAATTAAAGGTTAGGAAGGAGGATGTAGCTAAGAAGGCATTCAGGACTCGTTATATCCATTACTAGTTTTTGGTAATGTCATTTGGGTTGACAAATGCACCAGCTGTATTCATGGATATGATGAACAGAGTGTTCAAATAATATTTGGACAAGTTCGTTGTAGTATTTATCAATGATATTCTAGTCTATTTTAAGACGCCAAAAGATCACGTTGAACACCTAAGATTGGTGTTGGAGACACTAACGAAGGAGAAGTTATGCGCGAAATTCACTAAGTATGAATTTTGGCTAGAAAGAGTGCAATTTTTGGGACACGTTATTGATAGAGATGGAATCTCAGTGGACCCAGCAAAGGTGAAAGCAGTGATTAATTGGGAACAACCGAAAATACCAACCGAGGTACGGATTTTCTTAGGGTTAGCAGGATATTATCGAAGATTTTTCTAAGATAGCTTCTCCATTGACTAATTTGAAAATAGGTTTCAAGAACTAAAGAAAAGGTTGAGTGAAACACCTGCATTATCTTTACTCGATGATGGAGGAAATTTTGTAGTGTATAGCGATATTTCGCATAGAGGACTAGGTTGTGTGCTCATGCAGCATGGCAAGGTCATTGCGTATGCATCATGACAGTTAAAGGATTATGAGAAAGTTTATCATACTCATGATATAGAACTGGCAGTGGTAGTATTTACCTTAAAGATTTGAAGGCATTATCTATATGGAGAGAAATGTGAGATATACATGGACCACAAAAGTCTAAAATATATCTTCACACAAAAAGACTTAAATATGAGACAGAGGAGATGGCCAGAGTTGATAAAGGATTATGACTGTGATATCCTGTATCATCCAAGAAAAGCCAATGTAGTGGCCGATGCCTTAAGTAGAAAGAGTCAGGAAAAGTTGTCTATGTTAACGGGTCAAACTGAGTTAATAACAGAGATGGCTAGAATGGAGTTAGAGGTGAAGTTACCGAGCGAGTCGGGTCAAAATTTGTTTACAATAGAGATTAGATCTACCATTATAGAGAGAGCCAAGGACGTACAACTCAGAAATGATGAGTGTGACCAGATGAAGAAACGGCTAGCAGATGAAAAAGAGATAAAGTATAATCTCGATAATGAGGGGTTATCAAGATTTGAAGGAAGAATTTGGGTTCTGAGTGAAACATAATTGAAGGATGAAATATTACAAGAGGCTTATAGTTCAAGGTACTCGATTCATCCTGGTGGTACTAAGATGTATCAAGACCTTTGACAGAATTTTTGGTGGCCAAACATGAAGAGAGAAATAGTAGAATATGTAAGTAGGTGCTTAACTTGTCAAAAAGTTAAGGTCAAACATCAACGACTAAGCGGCTTGTTACAGTTATTAGAAATTTTGGAATGGAAGTGAGAACACATCACGATAGATTTTGTGGTGGGACTTCCAACTACACAGAGAGGGTACGACGCTATTTGGGTAATAGTGGATCGTTTGATGAAGACAACTCACTTTTTTCCAATAAGAGATAAGTTTAACTTAGATCAGTTAGCTAAACTCTATATTAAGAAAATTATTTCAAGACATGGGGTACCAGTTTTGATAGTGTCAAATCGTGATCCACGATTCACATCAAACTTCTGGAGAAGTTTGCAAGAACAGATGGGAACGCAGTGAAGTTAAGTACAACTTATCATCCACAGACAGATGGGCAGAGCGAAAGAACAATTTAAACGTTAAAAGATATGCTACGATCTTGTGTTGTGAATTTCAAAGGTAGTTGGGATGATCATCTACCGTTAGTAGAGTTTGTGCATAACAACAGTTATCATGCAAGCATAGGCATGCCGCCTTACGAAGCTTTATATGGAAGGAAGTGCAGAACACTATTGTGTTGGGATGAGGTAGGAGAACGCTGAATGCTAGGACCTAAATTGGTGCAACAAACAGCGGATATAGTTGCGAATGCGACTGGTAGCAGGTCAAGACAGACAGAAAAAGTATGCAGATCCTCATCGAATGAGAAGAGAGTTCGAAGTCGGCTCGTATGTATTTCTAAAGGTATCTCCCTAGAAAGGCAAGATATGCTTTAGGAAGAAGGGAAAGTTAAGTCCAGGGTTTATAGGACCTTTCGAGATATTAAAAAGGATAGGAGAGGTAGCTTACATGGTAGCATTACCTCCGGCCTTAGAACGCATACACAATGTGTTGCATGTATCTGTGGTACGTCCTTAAAAGCCAGATTATAAGCATGTAATAGAGTACGAGCCTATTCATGTTGACAATGATTTGACATATGAAGAAATGCCTATGGAAATCATTGATAGAAAAGAGCAAGTTCTAAGGAATAAAGTTATACCTTCGGTGAAGGTAGTATGGAGAAACCACAATGCCGAAGAAGCAACGTGGGAACTTGAAGAAAAGATAAAGAAGAATTACCCTCAGTTATTTGACTAACTTATGGCGAGATTCTGGGGAGATAATCCTTGTAAGAGGGAAGAATGTAATAACCGAGAAAATCGGATTATAATGTAAAATAATTTAATTTGAATAAATAATGAATAAAATTATAATATATGTTATTTATAACAAGTAAGCATGATGAATGTTATTCTGTAACCTAAAAGAGGAATAATGTAGTAGTATTCTGGCTAAATGCTAGAATTAAGGTGTTTGCATTTCCAAGACGAAAATAAAAACTTTCCGAGAAATTCTCTAAAAAACACTATTCATCCATTTCTACTCGGATATTATTTTTGAACTTCCGGGAAATACATAACGATAGAATGATAAGAAAGTATGGATTATCTAATAATAATTAAATTATGACAAACGCAATTTTTCGCCCGCGTACTAAGTTTCAGAATGTTAAGAAAAGTAAAATTTTGAATAAATGATGGTCGTGTAATAAGAAATGTATTATACGAAGTAATGAATACGAGTATAATACAAGGTATTGTACAAGTATACATGAAAGACAATATAATGTATATGATGAATGTTATAAGAACTAGTATATGAGAAGAATACGAGGATTATGCGTTAAAAGCATAAACTAATATTAATGGACTAGTAGGACTTCAATATGAAATTGGCAAGCCCAAGTGAAATATGTTAATGCCCAAAGATAATTAAATTCAAGCACAATGTTAGGCCCAAAATTAATTAAACCTAAGCCCGAACCAAGAACCGAACCCGTTGATCGAACCGATGGGTCACCGGATGAGAAAACCCTATAGGGCAACCCATGTGGGCCCCCATGGTGAGTCATGGCTGACCACTTGGTGGCCAAGCAAGGGAGGTGGCTTTGGTTGCATGTTTTTGAATAGTAAGAAGGTGGAATAGTAAAGAGGTGGGTGGCCTTTAGATCCTTTTGCCTTCACTTTGAAATTCTATAAATAAGAAGCTATGTTGGTTATTTATTGCTTGTTCAAAATCACCAACACTTAGAGCAATAATATTGAGAGATAAAAGATATCTTTTACAAGTGACCAAAGGGAAGAAAGAGTTAGTGATACCTCAAGAACACAAGAGGTAAAAACGTTAAACCATTTATCTTACTTCTCTTTTCTATTTTGATTTAGTAGAGGAGTAAAATTGGTAGAGCATGTATCATAAGGAGTAACAAGGATGGCTATTAGTGGACTTAAACATTAATAACCATGTTACAAGTAGAATCATAATCATAGAAATATGAACTAATGAAGAACACATGAAAATTAAAATATTTTTTTGATGGACAAGTTTAAAACCATCATGTGTAGAACTAGATGATATATATTTGTTTAGTATGGTAGATGTATGAATAATGGAATGAATCCATTTTGAACGGAGTAAAAATCTCAAGTAACGAAGTTATAACGAAATTTACTAGATTAGACGATAGTCGTCGAAATCATGAAATTCTCAGAATGAAAGTCAAAAGTCACCGTTTAACTCAAAAATCTTAGTTTTCAATGGCGTATCGTAGAACTTTACATTTAAGAGTTGTGGACTAAAGAATGGTCGAATTCTGACTTAAAATGAAGAAACTAGCTATGAACGTTCACGAACGTTTAAAGAACGCGTAATAAGAAATTAAAACTATGAATTTAATGTTAAAGGATTCAAAAACGCAAGTTGTCCTAATGAAATTGTAGTATATGAGATATATGAGATAACAGCTTTTGAACGAGCCAATTCTGACTTATAACGATTAAGTTACGAGCTCGTAAAGGATTGGAATTGAAAACTTAAATAATTTTCAAAGGCTCAGGGTCGGCGCCGTAGCGCCACCCAAGCCTATGAAGATGGCGCTGCAGTGCCTTACCTGGATCCTAGACACTGATAAGTCACACTGCAGTGCGACCTATACTAAGGAAATTGGCGCTGCAGCGCTAGTACTAAGCAAGAGGTAGAGATGAATGAAAATGAATACAAAGAAAAGGAAAGTTGATTGAAGGTGAATTATGACATTAATTAAACTTAAAATAACATCATAAAGGATTATTAAAACCTTAAGCTTAACGAGTAAAAGTCAACGAAAGGTTACGAAAACATAAACACGAAGTAAGTTTAATAATACAAAAACCCTACGCACGTTGAATGAATGTTTAAGGTTACTTGAAATGTAATTTCTTAAGCATTGTTTGAATAGGGTCACTTATAACAACAAAATGTTATAAATCCGTAATGAACGTTAACTAACCTAATGAATATTAGTAAGTTAAGCAAATGGATAGTTAGACCGAGAAGGATGGGAAGATAGGTTAATGACAATATTTGTTGATTGTTTATGACCTGACATGATATAATATGTGACTACGTATGTAGAATATATAAAGACTTAAAAGGGAAGTGAATTAACAATAGAAGGCGCTAAAGGCAAGTGTTCTAAACCCTTATCTATACTTATTTTGGACAAGCTTTATGATTCATGTATCTTACGCATGAATTGATGTACAAAGAAGTCGAAGCCAATTCAATCGGCTAGACTTAGAGTATTGTGTGGATTCCATTACAATCTATCAAAATATTATTGATATTGCTATCTTATGCCAACTATTTGGTATGGATTCAAAGAAAGACTGAGTATGAAGAAATAAATATTTTGTCGTCAATCGACAGGCACATGAGGTTGCCAAAACTTAAACGTAGATACGTTTAATATAGTAGTGGTGTACAACATAGAGTACTATAGGCTGATCACCTAGAGGTGCTCGTAAAAAATGTCAAACTTACAGACTTAATGCCAGGTTGTCCTTTTTAAAGAAAGAATAAAATGCTCAAGGTTTAACTGATGAATTTCATCATTAAACATTTTAAAGAAAAGAAGTGTTATTTTGAATTATCTATAGTACTTCATATTCATTGATTCGGTTATAGAAGATATATATATATATATATATATATATATATATATATATATATATATATATATATGTATATATTCATATGATTCAAACATATTGCTCAAATAAAATTGTTATACTTGTTGAGCTAGTTATGCTCACCCTTGCTTGAACCATATGAATGCAGCTAAGAATGAACGGACCGAAGGATCCAGTAAGGATAAAGAAAAGGCTAAGGCGGACTTTGTAATAGCATAGTATGAATTTTGTATTTATTTGAGACTATAACGAAGAACATATGTAAATGTTACAAAGAACCTGGGAAGGGAAATAATATTATGTAATATAGAGAAGATATATTCACTCTTTTGAGGAATTTCAGTTGAATATATGTGTGAACAGTAGCACCGTGTAGCACCAATTATCGGGTTGGAAGATACCCAAATTTGGGGGCGTCACAGCTGCAGCGCCACTTAACAGAATTGCCTAAAAAATTTTATTTATGTTTTCAAGTCCAGAAGATGTGATTTAAACCTAATCCAATGAACACAAAAATGTATTAAACATGTAATGTGATGTTAAAATAGACTCTTAACATGTCAATGATGTTCTTACATGATGAGTCGAATGCATAGTTAACTCGTCGTTTGTGAAGTCTAATAATATGTGAGAATTATTGTTGTAATAATCATAATCAGAGTTTAGTGAGAAGAAAATGTACTCATAATGCTAGTTATATTATAATAAATTTATATTGTAAATATAAATGGTATGTAGGATTAAATTTAGGAACGTGAATAGTAAACGTATAATCTACACACGAGGCAAGTTTCTTACCCTATCTCGATTGATACGCAAGTTTCCAAATCCTAATCATACATTGAGAAAATTCTTATTCTGTGTTTTGTTATGATTGAGTAAGTGTTCTAACCCTAAACTTTCTTTGAGCAAGTTTCCAAACCCTAATCTTACATTGAGCAAGTTCTTATTCTATATTATGTTATGATTGAGTAAGTTTTTTATTTCTAAACTTTCATTTAGTAAGTTCTTAAACTTTATTATTGTTGACCAAGCTTCATATTCTTATTTCGAATTATTTAGAGCTTAATCATTCAAGTTCATGATTCCAAATGAAAATTTTCTAACTCTTTAGAAGTATTACTCTTGTTATATAATGTTCATTCAATTGTATAGAGTTGAGATTCAATCTTTGATTTGATATTGATTTCAATGTTGCATCGAAATCTTGAATAGATAGTGAATCCTTATTGATTCAACTAATCCTTAGTTGATGATTATTGAACTCTAAATTACCCTTGAGATCAATCCAAACCAAACTTCCTTTGGTGCGGATTCTAATGTCAAAGCTGAGATGAACAACCTTGCTACAGTAGATTATATTACGCGATAGCGTTAAGATGTTGTTCACATACATGGTACTAAGGGCTGATCCAGCTAGGTACGAAAAGTAAGATCCATATAGTCTTACGACTGTTAAAGGTTTAAAGTAGAAATACTTTAAAGCCTGGGACATAGTTCATGGTCTAGTAACCCTCAAATGTACTTTTGATTCCTGTTCTAATCTTGATTCAAAAACTAAGCTTTTTTTTGTTCAGTATCCATTGTTTATTCGCGTGTTATTATTATTACTATTGTTAAGCTTGTGGGCAATTGTTGCTTACTCTTGCATAATAACATTGAAGCTAAGGTTGAAAGAGTTGATGAGCAGTCTACTAGTAAGGGCAAAGGCAAAGCAATCAAGTAATGAAGACTTGTTTATTATTTAAAAAAGTTGATGTTAAGGCTTATGATGTTATGTTTAAGACTTATTTGTTTATGAAGTTTCCACATTGATGTATTAAGGTTAGATGACCTGGGATTGATTTGTTTAAGTTGTTGTAACCTTTTATGGGGAAGATTTCTATTTTAGTTTTATTGTTATCTTTATTATGGGCAGATAGATGTTATTTATTTTGGTGAGTGAACACCAAATCTATTGGAAATTCGACTACCCGAATTTGGGGGTGTCACGCCTTCACTAGAGGAACCATCCTCACTAGAACTTAAACCTCTTCCTACACACCTCAGGTATGCATTTTTGGGTAATTCATCTGTAACGACCCCAAAATTCATACAATTCAACTATCGACTTCGGTCGTTAATAATACGTCTAATTTCTGATTTTACATCATTATTCGATGTTAAACTTAATAAAATGTGAAATAATTTAAACTTTTATGTCTTCTTACTTTAATTCCCTGAATCAAAAATATTATCATTTACAAATCTCAAAATCAATTTTATTTTATGATTCGCTTCATCACAGTTATTATATAAAATTTTACATTTCAATTCGACAACTTTTACATATCAGATAACTCAAACTTGACAGTTTACCATTACATAATCATTGTGATTTATCAAATACATTTCTCAAAACCTTTATCTTTACCTATATTTGATCCATACTTAATTTATTATTCACTTTATCAGAGTTAGTAGATATTACTTACATCCAGGTTCAATACCCTTTATACAACAGACAAAACTTAAACTTTATAACTCAACATTTATTAAGCATCCATTATCCGAAACCTTAAACATGGTTCAAATACAAATAACTTAGTTAAGGCATATAAATCTTCATACATTACATCTGATTCATATCTTTCAAGTAGCACATAGCGTTACCTTGAATCATTAACATGCAAAAGTGGTTATTTGCAAGGTTGAGCTCGATAGCCTAGCAAAATCTAACATTTTTCATGCATTACGTAGCATATAATAACAAGCTCAACATATATCTCATAAACATTGGACTAACATAACATACATGTTGCAGTTCATAACACGAGTATATAGATTGAGTTTCTTACTCAATCAACATTCATTACTCAATCATCGTAGTCATAAATTGACTTTAACGTTTCATACTTTCAGCATATATAACACATCATGCTCTTTACAATAAAGATTTAAAATAATTCATCATTAAGTTCACATAGCAAATAGGAACTGAAAGACTTGTCTTGATCGTTGTTTATCAATAATAGTTTAACAGCTTACAGATATCTGCTCTTCATGTGCCTTACACAATTATATAATCATGCACGTCAACTATTAGTCACATAGCAATGCATAGTAGTTGTAATGAAAACTTTTCTCTATATCTCATAACCCTTCCTATTATCAATACACAATGTTCAATTTGATTGTGTTAACTTTCGACTTACATCTCACTATATTTCATACTCGAAGTTCATTCAAGTGTTTAAGTCTTGCTAGGAATCATTATTGGTATTATATTAACCCCATTTCATATCTTATAATATTTATTTCATTTGACTTAAAATTGTAAAGCCCCCAAATTCGGGTACTTGAAATCCGAACTCGGTGCTTCACGATACCATTTCTATGAGCGGAATAATACTAATAATAATAAAAATAGTATATAGATCAACTTAATTTACATATTTATCAGAGTTTGAATCCCAAGTACGTAACCTTTAAACATTCATTAAAACCCATGATAGATAATATATATCATACTTGTCTTAATAAAGTCAACTATTACATAACAATAGCATTTGCGTTCATTCAGCAACCTTTCCCTTTCCTTTGTTCTTAGCAGAGATCTCTGGTTGTTCACACTTAGCTGAAAATATTTAAATTAAGCAAGGATGAGCATTTGAGTGCCCAGCAAGTAATAGCAATTATATATATATATATAAGCTGAAAGAGTTTAAATATTTTCTTTGTATTACCCTTCTACAACAAGTCAATAGTTGTGAAGTAATATGAACCGATAATAATAACATAACAACTCTCTATCAAATTTTTGAAACTACGTAATGACTATAACTAGGGTTAAGCTGACATACTATGAACATTATTTTCATTTTCGAAAAGGTTAAACAGAAATTCATCTGCAAACCGTCATAACTTACGGGCACGGGGGTGATCAGCCCGTTGTACCCTGCATTAATCAATACTGCATGCAAGAACGAGGGTATCGTTCAATCTATCCGCCTTGGGCGCATAAAAGTTTTCCCGTGTAGGGATGTTCATACTTGTCTGGGTTCCAAATCAAAGGTTTTATCTTGTTCAACAATAATCTATAATTCAACATATATATATATATATATATATATATATATATATATATATATATATATATATATATATATATATATATATATACAGGTAATTGATAAAGGTGTATCAACATGTGATTAAATACAATGATTATCCAAGTAGGGACACTTGTATAACCATTTATAGAAATTAACGAACATAATATATATCTGAATTACCATATACTAACATGTTGATAAGCAATGAAAGTATATAATATAGGGTTAATAATCTGTACAATAATAATATAATTTAGAAACATTCTTACTCATGTCCATTGTATAAAGAAAATACAAAGGTAAGATACTTGTCTGATACGTTGCTTACAATTTGTAACTTAGTTTTATCTTTAATATAACCACCTATCAGTAATAAGATCATTTTACTGATTAGAACAATATACTATAACACATAGTACCGCATTTCGCAGTCAGCACATAACCTAATCACATTATCACACATGTTTCACAACTATTGAATCACAAATAATCACATAACTAATCAAATTATCTAAGTCCAGATCAATTTCTGAAACATGTCGGTGTACCGACGGCTTTATTGGGTAATTATCGAGTCTAAGACTCTGTCCTGTAACTCAATAACTGTAATTATCAGTCATATTATTTTTAAATGACTTATAATAATTTTTAAACATTTATTATAATTTATCATGAATTTTCAAACATCGGAATCATTATTAAATGATTTAAATATGAAACAATTCTATTATCATTAATATTTAATTACTGTTAAACTATTAATGAAACCATTGCCAAAAATATTAAGTTATTTAAAATAACTCAAAATATTTTTAAAATAGTTATATTACCCTTAAATGATTTTTAAAGCATTTAAAATTATTTTTAAATAATTACCATTAATATTTAAATATTAATGTACCATTTATCAAAATATTAAAAGCCATTAATTATAACTTAAAATATTTTTAATTCATTTATATCCGTTTTAAATGATTTTTAAATTAATAAAACTATTTTTAAACTATTCATTTAATATAATTATTAAATAAATTTAATATCATTAATATTAAATTAATATTATTAATATTAAATTATTAATGAAATTATCCTTTAAATATTAAAAGTTATATTTTATAACTTAAAATATCTTTAAACACTTTATTTTTATTTAAAATAATTTTTATAATATTAAAATTATTTTTAAACTAAATTATTTAATATAATTATTACATTACTTTAATATCATTAATAATAATTAATCAATAAAATTTACCTTTAACTATTAAAAGTTATATTTTATAACTTATAATATTTTTAAATACCGTATTATTATTTAAAATAATTTTTAATATAATAAAATTATTTTGAATTTATTTATTTAATTCATTTAGTAAATAACCTAAATATCATTAATATTAATTTATTAATGATTTTTACTTTAAAATATTAAAAGTTATATTTTATAACTTAAAATATTTTTAAATAACTTATTATCATTTAAAATGATTTTTAATATAATAAAATCATTTTTAATTAATTTATTTAATGCATTTAATAAATAAATTAATTATCAATAATATTTAAATAAATACTAATATTTATGAAAAATATTTCAAATAATTAATATTTAATTTTTATAACTAAAAAATAATTTTTAAAATAATTTTTGTAATTTTCGAAAATTAATTACTATTTTTATATAATTTTCGGAATTTAAATAATTAATTTTAATAAAAGTGTTGCTAAAGACTGCCTATAGGGACAGAACCGTCGCAATAGGTGTTCTTCGTATTCTTGGTCAAACCCAGAAATTCAAGTCAGTTTACCAGGTACCACGTTTGACCAACAATTAATCTTCACACAAAGTGTTTCTGGACATGTTGATGGTCAGATCATGTAGTACAAGTACAAGACTACACGATCCAACAATAAACATCATCATAACATGCATAACCAAAGAGATCTGAACCTCTAAAGTGGCTGTCAGACCTGTTCTTCATTTATGGGTTACCCAGAAATGAAGACCCAGAAATGAAGAACAGTTCGACTGTCCATTTTTGGGCTTCTACAACTTGTAATCCTTTTAATGTTTTAGTGATTTAAAGGTTTCAGTGTGTAGCCAACATGTAAGACAAGAGATCTATTACATAAAATCATAACAACAACAACACAACCGCGAGATCTATGCTGGTCAAAGTATGTCAAAGGACATGTTCAAACGTTTTCTAGGTTACCCAAAAAATATGAACTGTGATCAACTGAGCTACTTTGACCGGTCAGTGAATCTAGTATATTTGATATATAAAGGTTCTAAAAACATGAATCAACAGTTAACATAACATACTACAATATGGTTTCAACAACAAACTCAAAACATCCACAACCTGACAGATCCAAGGCCAACAAATACTTGTCAGACGCTAGTTCTCCTTTTCTTGGCTACCCAGAAATGGCCCGGTCAAAGCCGGTCAATGACCTTTGACCGGTTATAACTTACAATCTACAACTGATCTAGGCCTGATTCTTGATCCAAGCAAAGATCTCATAGCATACTACAAGATCAACGCTTAAAATAACAAAAACACACAACAGGCCGAGATCTATGGGACCTGACATTCGTTGTCAGACAACTGTTGAACCTTTTTCTAGATTTTTCAAATCTTCAAATTCGAGCCTCTAGATGTTATGGATCTAACATCTAGCAACCCAAATCATCATTAGACACTACTAACAACACATTTAACACAAAAAATCTAACATCTAACAACAGATTTATGGACAGAAATCATGCTAGGGTTCTATACCTTCTATGAACGATTTTGATTTCTGGCTTCTGATTTGGTTATGGTGTTCATGGGGCTTGGTTCTTGACTGATATTAGGAAAGAATTTCGGAGGTGTGGGACTTGAGAGAGTTTGGTGGAGTGTTGGGAAAAATTAGGCTACCAAATGCATTCTTTCTCTCTCTAATTCTATATATATATATTGTTGTAATGTATTGGTTGATGCATGTTGGCTAATTTGTGTTAGATCTCAGTCACACTAAGAAGTCAAGGGTTGGCCAACAAGTCCAACAACTCTAACACTTGGCAAAATCCAATAATACAAGAGGGGTATTTTGGTCATTTCGCTCATAAATTTAATGGCATTCTTGTAATCTTGCAAACCCTTAGGGTTTGACCCTTGGGGTTTAAACATAAGGTTTAGCACAAATCAATTGTTGGATTTCTAATTTAGGGTTTGCACAAAAATAAAATTAAATAAATTTTAGTTTCTAAAATTTTGAAATTAGGGTTTCCTAATTATGATAAATTTTTTAATTACTTTATACAGGAACATTAGGGTTAAAAAAATATAATAATTATCGTTGACCTTGCTAATTTAGCAATTAGGGTTTACTAACTTATAATTACGGTTTCTAATTACCAAATTAGGGTTCTAGATATTAGGGTTTTAAATTTCTTGTTAGGTTTTTCATAATTAGCAATAAAATCTACTATACATGATATTAATCACATTAACACAATTTCTAACTAATCACAAACTCCAGTTTATGTTTCAAATTAGGGTTTCTCATTTCAAAAATTAGGGTTTTACGATTAGGGTTTTTCTAAAGATTAATTAGGGTTTTTAGATTTTAATTAGGGTTTACCTTATTAATCAATTAATACACAACATAAAACATGTAACACAGTTATATAACAGTCTTAAACTCGCATTTGATTTTCAAGTTAGGGTTTCCCACAGTAAAACTAGAGTTTTGACATTAAACACCATAATTGACCAACCGTCCTCAATACGTACATATAGTACATATTTATAGCACTGAAAAATCAAAATATAATTAATATTATCTTATTATTCTCATCCCTCGATAAAAATCTAAAATTAGGGTTTGGATTCCATATCTGGTTTATTCTTCCATATTTAACCTTAATAATTAAGGTAAAATAATTAACTAAATAATCTGTACTAAAATTCATATAATAAAATAATTATTATAATTATTCTAAGAAAATCACTCCATATATTATTTAAATAATATATAATTATATTTTCATTAATAAAAATATTTTTGCTATAAATTATTTATTATAAGAATATACTTTATAAAAATCAATAATTCTAAAATAAAATTATTTGTAAATATTCATGTAATAAATATATTTTTCTTTATCACAAAAATACATATACACATTATCTTGTATAAATCCTCATCCTTAAAATAAATAAATAAAAAATTATACACAAAATTTTTTATTTATTTATATAGAAAATATCGGGTTGTTACAAAAAAAATACTTTTTACGTTCATTAACACTTGTCACGGCGTTTCGACGTTTATTCGTCGCATGCCCGATTTGTCTCTCTTGTGTGTGCTTAGTATGCTTATACAACTTGTCTAATACATCATTTATTAATATTATGCATCATTATATTTACTAATATTCATGTTTTATAACTTAAGACAACATCTTTTATCGTCAGAAACACTACACTTGCATACGTGCATGCCCGACGCCCTCTGATTGCCTCCTAATACATATCAATCCCAAAGATGACAATTGTGGCCCCTGTTCCCAACCTCAAATTGAAAAACTTAAAGAACAAAAGTTGTAGTTCTACTCGTTCTCGTTCCGGATCATCTTGAATCATCTCAATCGGAGTCCATATAAAAATGTTATGGCCGTTTTATTACAGGAGGTCAAAATTGTCTAGCCCTGACTATTATTCCAGCGCTGCAACGCCCCAAATAGCCTTAGGGCAGCACTGCAGCGCCCCCTAGTAGTAAGGTACGCGATTTGTTTCCCAATTTTACTATTCTTACGAATTATTGACCATTTCTCCTTCATAACTTGATTTATACACACCCAAATCAATTCGTTTTTTGACACTATGGATTCGTAATTCATAGAACTAAAACATACCAATGAATTAACAATTTACAGAAACATTAACTAACCCAAATTCTTGACCCAAAACTCATGTTCATACTAATTTTTTATGTTTTAACATGTTTAGCGAATTCATTCACTACGAATTCGTTTCTTACCCAAATTGATTCATTCAACTTGCATTCTTTTTGTTTTTAAACGTTTTAACAACATCCATCATCAATTTAAGGTTTCCATCATGATTTCATATCTAATATTAGTCTCAAAATTGACCAAAACTTATATGTATTTCAACAAAACTCTAATTTCTCATCTTTAACATGTTCTCATGATTTTGATAACCCCAAAACAAATTATAGATTATTCATAACAGATTATATATATCTAATAATATATATAACCATCACAATCATATTTCCCAACATAACATTCATAGAAAACTTACAAAAACCAAGAAAACTCAAATAAGGGTTTTTACCATTTAATTTCTTCTTGGACTAGTTAGAAGATAGGAATTGCTTGATTAATCCTTTTCTTCTCCTTTGAATTCTCAAAGTTTCTCTCCAACATCATAGAGAACTCTCACCATGTGACATCCCAGATTTTTAGAAATTATAAATGAGAATTTTATAAATAAAAGTATTATTTATGAGATATGTTGGGTGTGAGTATGTGTATGTCATATATTGTAGAATATGTGAATTGATGTGAAGAGAATGTTATATATTAATTTTAATAAATATAAATATTTAATTGAATTATTTATTGAGTTAAATAAATAAATTTTGTTTTGATTATAGAGTAATGTAATTAAGTGTAGCAGATTAATTAAATGAATATATAGTATTTAATTTAATTAATATAATAATTTTATGTTATAGTTTTAATTTAATTGAGATAATTAAATTAGATGCGTTATGTGATGATTGTTACACAAAATTATAATTAACAAGTAAATATAATTATGTGACAATTTGATGAGATTGATTGATGTTAAGCTATTGATTAATTGAAATAATGAGTATTTGCCAAACATGGTCTTAGGCTTTTCAAGTTCAAATTGGTGTAACCTATGTATTAACTAGTAATTAGTATATCTAATAATTACTAGGAGTTACATATATTATATATTACTAGTATTGTATATTTTATGTATATACTACAAGTTAGTATGTTAGTTTTAGAAAACAAACTAAAGAAAGAAGAAGAGAGTTAGAGAGAGTTGTAGGAGAAGAAGAAGAGGAAGAAAAAGAAGAAGAAGAAGGGAAAGTTTTGAGAAGACAAAACAAGCCTCATCATCATCATCTTCATCTCTCTCTTAAATTCATACTAATAAGACTATAATCTAAATTTATTGTTTTAATTATATTTTATGTTCTTCAAAATGTAGGATAATGGTTATATAGAAGTTGTATTGAGAAATCTAGAGAGATAGAGGAATTGAGATGAGCTAGATGAAGAAGAAGAAAAAGTTAGAAGAAGGTAACTTCTAAACTCTTATTTAATCCTTGATTTTTTTGGGTAGATTTATGTTCTAGGATAGTAGATCATGCTTAATCTGTTTGTATTGGTTTAATCTTGGACTATCAAGAATCAAACAAGAGGATTCAAGAAAGAAAATAAAATGGAAAGAAAATTTGAAGAACAAAATTCGTAGGTTTTGAGTAATTATGGACATATCTTGTGAAATTCATATCTCTTTGGGTATAATGAGTTAGAAAATGAGCCCTATATCAAATCGAAGATATGGAAGTAAGCTATATTCTGAAAGTGGAATCACATGAAAACTTCTTGTAGATTTCTCGCAATCTCTGTTTTAGTAAGGCTGGTCCGAAGGGAAAATAATCTGTCTAGAAAATCAAAACTGTTACAGTTTCTGACTTTGAAAAATTCATATAAATTCGTGTGTTTTGAATCTGAAGAAACTTAAAACTGCAAAGTTGTAGATATGGATGTTTACTAGCTAGACTCGCGAGATTGAGCCATTTTATAGACTGGATCATGTCCGAAATAAATTGTTTAGCAAGGATGTCCAGAAAATGAAAATTTTCTACACTAGTTGGTGAATTGCAGAATCTGGTTTAGATGGATAAGGGTCTGACTTTAAGGCCTAGATGAGGTTGTAGTACACTGAGTAAGGGTTAATTCTATATAAAAAGGAATTAAAACGGACATGTAACGAAGGAGATACGTTAAAAACGAAAACAACGTTTTGTTAAAGAAATTGTGAAGATGAGTTTTATAATTATGTTTGAATTAAGATTTTGGGTGATGGTATATTTTAATGATTAAAAATATGTTTTGACATATGTAATGAATATAG
This sequence comes from Panax notoginseng, assembly GCA_016801055.1. Classification (NCBI taxonomy): domain Eukaryota; kingdom Viridiplantae; phylum Streptophyta; class Magnoliopsida; order Apiales; family Araliaceae; genus Panax; species Panax notoginseng. The sequence goes on along the minus strand of CM029021.1, from coordinate 61,647,885 downwards.
ATATGTGTTATCATATTCTATGCATAATTAACCATTTAAGATCAAGAGTTTAGATAAGTTAATGTGTACACATAACGTGCTCGATAAAATGCCTAAAAGTAATAGTGTTTTTTAACTTTGGTATACAAAGTGCCTAACTAATGGCTAATATTGGATATCTAAGTATGAAAAGATGATAATACAAGAATAATAATGGAAAGAAATCGAAAAGGGAAATTTTTTATTTATGAAGGAAAATTAAACATGTAAACAATGTGTTGAATATGCATTTTTGAAACCAAATTGGTAAAATAAAATGGTGTGGTATATGCACATTAAACTACAAGTGAGATAGACTAGCATGTGTGATGATGAAAATGAAAATAAAACCAAGTTGCATATAAAATACAATTAGATGTCTATAAAGATATTATAAAGGATAATAAGATAACGTAAGGTCTTAGAATAAATTTGACCATGAGATTGAGTATTGATTTTATTTATTATCAATCTCGCATACAGTGTAGGTTGTGCAAGGACGCGAAGTATTAGCGTGTTGGTAAAACGCCGGTTAAGGCAAGTCTTTCAATTCCTTTTTGCTATGTGAACTTGATGATGAACTGCTTTAAAATTTTAGTGTATGATGTATTGTATATGTCAAAAGTATGAAATATGAAAGTCAATCTATGACTATGATGATTGAACTATGAATGTTGATTGAGTAAGAAACTCAATCTTTATAGTTGTTATGTGAACTAAACATGTATGCTATGTTTGTTTATGATTATTCTTGTATGTTGAGCATGTTATTATGTGCTACGTGATGCATGAAAATTGTTAGATTTTGCTGAGCTGTCGAGCTCATTCTTGCAAATAACCATTTTTGCAGATTCAAGAATTGAAGGTAACGTGCTACTTGATTGTTATGGATCAAAAGTGATACATGAAGATTTAATATCCTAGCTAAGTTGTTATTCTTGTAAACCATGTCTAATGTTTCGAATAATGTATTAATGTTGAATTTTAATATTGTTTTGCGAATGTAAACTATTGTAGTATTAAAATGATTCTGAGATATTTAGACGTAAAGGTTGAAGGTTTTGGGAACGAGGATAGTTTGTAATAGAAAATTTTAATTATTCCGTAAATTTTAATGGTTGTATTATCGTTTAATGATGTAAAATTAGAGGTTGAATGTATTATTAACGACCGAAGTCGAGAATTAAATTGTATGAATTTTGGGGTCGTTACAGTTGGTATCAAAGCTGATAGGTTAGAAACCTTAGGTAAGAGTACTTTGGGCTATAACCTTAGAGAAAACATGTGAAAATAAGGAACGAATAAGCTCAAATTGAGTTTGAACAATAAGGGATTAAAACTTGGGTGAAATGATTCAAAGAAGAATCTCGCAGAGTTATAAGAAATGTGAATGTGGGGTTACCTAACTCCAATAATAAGGATGTAAGGTGATAATAAATAGACAATGTCTATAAAAAAGAGAATGATAAAGAAGTTAAGAATAGATAGTTATATTTAAGTATGGTGCAATTGTACTCTTTAGTAGTTGATGTATGGTATCTGGGCTAAACGATTCCTTCATAGAGCGGAGGTATATACGAACTAGCAACGCGGAACCTAGTTTGTTGGTTGTTTATGGGAAACCACTCAGCGTACCATATTGAAACTGTTAGAGACTCGATGTGTACCAAGTGTAGAAAGTGGATACGTATGATGAAAGTGTAGAACTTGAATAAAATGTTGAGCAATGTAAATGAAGTTAGAAATTCTTAAAGGAAGAATTGTTATATAAATAAGAAGATTCAAAGAAGAATCTTGAAGAGATATAAAGAAAAAAATATGGGAGTTTCCTAACTCCAAAAAGCCAAGATAGCGAATAATGTCGTAAATGATGAAAAAGAGAAAGAAAGAGGATCGTAAAACAAAACGATCACGACTTAAGAAAAGAATTTTAAGGGAGATGATTATAGAATAAGATCACGACGTGGTCTGTTTAAGTTATAAAAGAAAGATGGTCTATAATGTTTGAATAATTATAGCTTAATGCCATGAAGATGGAGTACTATGAAAAAGTACGAGATAACTCATGAGGAGTTATAGATGATATGATACGAGGAATTCGTATAGAGCAAAGAGCAAGTTATAAGCAAGATAGAGTTAGGTGGGATTTCAATTGAGGACTCATGTAATGGCTGAGTTGTACAAACCTTTGTATGGGCGAGGGTTTTGTGCTTGCACTCAGTTTATCACATTGATAATCATTGGAATGTTTGTGTCACGCTATTTGATATATTCTTGTTGAGAAGGTGATTCTTTTCTCATGTGTATAACAGATAGGTAGAGTATAGTTAGAGAATATTATAAGATTAAGTGCGAGTTCTTAAAACTCATACTTATGGTAGGTTCGTGACTCATAATTATATGGTATGTTTTTAAACCCCTCAGCGAATGGACGCCTATGGTCTGACTAGGATAAGTTCTTAAACTCATATGATTGTGGCAAGTTCCTGAACTCATAACGTGTGGTAAGTTTGACGAACTGGGTATAGATAAGTGTAAATGGAGTATTGAGGATGATAGGAATAGATAGACCTATTAAGCAATGGATCATTATAGAAAGTGAAGTTGATGGTGGAAGCATAGGTATTCTAAATCTACTAGCTATGCTAGACTTTCGAAATTTATTGACTTCGTGCTGATGTTTACACTTCTATTTTCTTGAAAAGCATTGGATCAAATGATGGAACTAATGAGTTTTAACAACAATAATGTTATTCGTATGTCTATGCTAATTGCTTCGGCTAGACAAAAATGATTTGCAATATATTAAAATATATTTTATATCATTAATGCATCATGTAACCTGGTGCAAAGATGAAAAAAAACGATGGAGTCATCAATGCAGTATTACCTAGTGTTGGATGTGATCTAAGGATCGTCAGCCCACTATGGTATGATGTAGTATGATAAAATCACCAAAAGACGGAATCCTCAACGGACTGTAAATACAGTGCGGTATCATGACGTCATAAAAAGATTTTTGAGATTTCTTTAAGATATGAGAATTCATATCTATGTATATATATATGTATATTTCGGTTGATGTCCGAATTATTATAGAGGTCTATGCTATTTGATTCAGCTAGACGAATATTGAAAGATGTTCATGAAACTTAAGCGTTTATTGAAAAGTTATGCCAAACCAAATTATTTTGGTGCGGATTCAGATGTTGAAAAGCTGAGGTGAACAACCCTATAAGGGGACATGTTTTCGGGGACAATGGTTCCGAGCGTAACACATATAATCGTTACAAAATACTACGTTGCGGCCCAACATAGTGGTACAATAGGCTGGCCACCTAGTGTACGTAAGGAGGGTGTTTTCAGTCTTTGTGATTGATAAACACTCTGGTTTGCAGTGTGAAGGATTGAGTTGAAGCACTAGTAAACCGAGAATAGAGTTCACGGTCTTATGACCCCTCAGCATGATTTGGAATCTTTTAAATTCCTGAGTTATTCATACTACTTCCTAATTATTGAGCAATTATGGAAGATTCTTGTTATTCTAAAAGGCGAATATGGTAAGGATGATATTTTTTAGAAAGAAGTAAGTCGTAGGATGCGGCACTGAATGATGAATATATTAAATAAGTGAGAAAAGAAGTGTTGATATGAGAAGGAGATGAGTTATCAAAGAATAATGTAAAACTTTTAATAGAAAAGTTAATAATTGTAGAAAGATCTTTGTGGAAAGGAAGTGGTTATAGAATCCAATGAATGAATAAGGTATTAACGTAAAATCTATTTTTGATAGATTGAATGAATAAAGATTAATAAATAAAAATTTCAAGGACGAAATTCTTAGAAGAAAGGGTGAATGTAATGTCGTGAGAGTTTGATCATATAGTATATGATAATGATCCTTAGAGAAAGATAATGAACGGGTCAAAGAATATGTAATACTCAAATATAATTGAGTCTAAGTAAATGTTATGAAATAAAACTTATAAGAATTTATTATCAAGAATGGTGAGAGTAGAAAATATAAAACCTATATTAAGGTAATGTGGTGAAGTTATTCAATGAATAATTTGAGGAAAACCCGAGTAAGGTAGGGTTTCTGTGATTCCGAGGACGGAATCCTTATAAGGAGGGAAGGATGTGACATCCCAAATTTTTAAAAATTATAAATGAGAATTTTATAAATAAAAGTATTATTTATGAGATATGTTGGGTGTGAGTATGTGTATGTCATATATTGTAGAATATGTGAATTGATGTGAAGAGAATGTTATATATTAATTTTAATATATATAAATATTTAATTGAATTATTTATTGAGTTAAATAAATAAATTTTGTTTTGATTATAGAGTAATGTAATTAAGTGTAGCAGATTAATTAAATGAATATTTAGTATTTAATTTAATTAATATAATAATTTTATGTTATAGTTTTAATTTAATTGAGATAATTAAATTAGATGCGTTATGTGATGATTGTTACACAAAATTATAATTAACAAGTAAATATAATTGTGTGACAATTTGATGAGATTGATTGATGTTAAGCTATTGATTAATTAAAATAATGAGTATTTGCCAAACATGGTCTTAGGCTTTTCAAGTTCAAATTGGTGTAACCTATGTATTAACTAGTAATTAGTATATCTAATAATTACTAGGAGTTACATATATTATATATTACTAGTATTGTATATTTTATGTATATACTACAAGTTAGTATGTTAGTTTTAGAAAACAAACTAAAGAAAGAAGAAGAGAGTTAGAGAGATTTGTAGGAGAAGAAGAAGAGGAAGAAAAAGAAGAAGAAGAAAAAGTTTTGAGAAGACAAAACAAACCCCATCATCATCATCTTCATCTCTCTCTTAAATTCATACTAATAAGACTATAATCTAAATTTATTGTTTTAATTATATTTTATGTTCTTCAAAATGTAGGATAATGATTATATAGAAGTTGTATTGAGAAATCTAGAGAGATAGAGGAATTGAGATGAGCTAGAAGAAGAAGAAAAAGTTAGAAGAATGTAACTTCTAAACTCTTATTTAATCCTTGATTTTTTCGGGTAGATTTATGTTCTAGGATAGTAGATCATGCTCAATCTGTTTGTATTGGTTTAATCTTGGACTATCAAGAATCAAACAAGAGGATTCAAGAAAGAAAATGAAATGGAAAGAAAATTTGAAGAACAAAATTCGTAGGTTTTGAGTAATTGTGGACATATCTTGTGAAATTCATATCTCTTTGGGTATAATGAGTTAGAAAATGAGCCTTATATCAAATCGAAGATACGGAAGTAAGCTATATTCTGAAAGTGAAATCACATGAAAACTCCTTGTAGATTTCTCGCAATCTCTGTTTTAGTAAGGCTGGTCCGAAGGGAAAATAATCTGTCTAGAAAATCAAAACTGTTACAGTTTCTGACTTTGAAAAATTCATATAAATTCGTGTGTTTTGAATCTGAAGAAACTTAAAACTGCAAAGTTGTAGATATGGATGTTTACTAGCTAGACTCGCGAGATTGAGCCATTTTATGGACCGGATCATGTCCGAAATAAATTGTTTAGCAAGGATGTCCAGAAAATGAAAATTTTCTACACTAGTTGGTGAATTGCAGAATCTGGTTTAGATGGATAAGGGTCTGACTTTAAGGCCTAGATGAGGTTGTAGTACACTGAGTAAGGGTTAATTCTATATAAAAAGGAACAAAAACGGACATGTAACGAAGGAGATACGTTAAAAACGAAAACAACGTTTTGTTAAAGAAATTGTGAAGATGAGTTTTATAATTATGTTTGAATTAAGATTTTGGGTGATGGTATATTTTAATTATTAAAAATATGTTTTGACATATGTAATGAATATAGATATGTGTTATCATATTCTATGCATAATTAACCATTTAAGATCAAAAGTTTAGATAAGTTAATGTGTGCACATAACGTGCTCGATAAAATGCCTAAAAATAATAGTGTTTTTAAACTTTGGTATACAAAGTGCCTAACTAATGGCTAATATTGGATATCTAAGTATGAAAAGATGATAATACAAGAATAATAATGGAAAGAAATCGAAAAGGGAAATTTTTGATTTATGAAGGAAAATTAAACATGTAAACAATGTGTTGAATATGCATTTTTTAAACCAAATTGGTAAAATAAAATGGTGTGGTATATGCACATTAAACTATAAGTGAGATAGACTAGCATGTGTGGTGATGAAAATGGAAATAAAACCGAGTTGCATATAAAATACAATTAGATGTCTATAAAGATATTATAAAGGATAATAAGATAAAGTAAGGTCTTAGAATAAATTTGACCATGAGATTGAGTATTGATTTTATTTATTATCAATCTCGCATACAGTGTAGGTTGTGCAAGGACGCGAAGTATTAGCGTGTTGGTAAAACGCCGGTTAAGGCAAGTCTTTCAATTCCTTTTTGCTATGTGAACTTGATGATGAACTGCTTTAAAATTTTAGTGTATGATGTATTGTATATGTCAAAAGTATGAAATGTGAAAGTCAATCTATGACTATGATGATTGAACTATGAATGTTGATTGAGTAAGAAACTCAATCTTTATAGTTGTTATGTGAACTAAACATGTATGCTATGTTTGTTTATGATTATTCTTGTATGTTGAGCATGTTATTATGTGCTACGTGATGCATGAAAATTGTTAGATTTTGCTGAGCTGTCGAGCTCATTCTTGTAAATAACCATTTTTGCAGATTCAAGAATTGAAGGTAACGTGCTACTTGATTATTATGGATCAAAAGTTATATATGAAGATTTAATATCCTAGCTAAGTTGTTATTCTTGTAAACCATGTCTAATGTTTCGAATAATGTATTAATGTTGAATTTTAATATTTTTTTGCGAATGTAAACTATTGTAGTATTAAAATGATTCTGAGATATTTAGACGTAAAGGTTGAAGGTTTTGGGAACGAGGATAGTTTATAATAGAAAATTTTAATTATTCCGCAAATTTTAATGGTTGTATTATCGTTTAATGATGTAAAATTAGAGGTTGAATGTATTATTAACGACCGAAGTCGAGAATTAAATTGTATGAATTTTGGGGTCGTTACAAACCCTCTCTCAATTCTCTCTCCCTATCTCTTCGCTGCTTTCTTAGACTTAAGGAAAAAGAACGTAAGAATAAAACTGATAAAGAGAGTTACGTACAATAAAACCTTCAGTTTAAAAAAAATCAAAGAGTCTCATCAGTTACAATATCAAAGGGTCACTAAGCCATGTTTGGCTAGCACCCAAAAACTCCTTTTTGATTTATTTTTATAACTTTCTTATTATATAGTAAATCATTGTCACACTTTCTTTAATTAAGTTATAACCCTTATTTGACCAACCATAATCCCTTTAAATTAATTATTAATTAAATTAGAACTTTTAGCGTAACAAAGTACGCACCGATTATAAAATTATTTAATCCCTTAATAACTTTCCATCAAATATTTATTTTAAATTCCATAAATATTTTAACTAAAATATTTATTTTATTCGACAAATATTTTAGCTATTTACAAAACTCACAATCAAATTACATTAACATATTACATTTATATGTAACATACATTACTCTCTCAATTTATTAAAACACGTCATAATAAGAACTTTTATTCATTAAATTCTTATTTTAATTACTTTACATTAATTCACTATTTTAATTAAGTGAATTACTCACATTATTTATGATATTTAATTCATAATAAACTCATTGCCACAAAGCATAATAATAAAATTATATTATTCCATAATATAATTTTTAACTTAATTAAATTAACTAATATTATTCAGTTAATTCCCTTTCCATAATAATTTCATTTAATTTTCTCAATAATTAAATTAACCATTACACCTCACTTTCCCAATATATATATATATATATATATATATATATATATATATATATATATATATATATATATATATATATATATATCACACATAATCTCTTCACGCCAAATCACTTATTTCAAATTATATAACAAATATGTTTAATTACCCAATCTCAAAATAGCTCATAATCAAATTATATAACAAATATGTTTAATTACTCAATCTCAAAACATCTCATAATAAAAAATTTATTTATTAAATACTTATTTTATTAATTACTGAAATATTTGGGTTGTCACATCATCTACTTTACATGTTATTATTGTATCTGCACTTAACGACTTGCAGGAAAGTAAGCTGTTGAGGGTTCTCTAAGAATACAAATCTGCTATAGGATAGACCATTGCCGATAACAAGGGGATAAACCCCCTCATTCTGTATGCATAAGATCCTTTTGGAAGATGATGCAAAACCCATAGTAGAACAACAAAGGAGGCTCAACCCAATCATGAAAGAGGTAGTGAAAAAGGAAATTTTGAAATGGCTTGAAGCTGAAATAATTTATCCTATCTCAGATAGCTCATGGGTGAGCCCAATACAGTGTGTCCCAAAGAAATGAGGTATGACAGACGTGACTAATTAAGACAATGAGCTGATACCGACACGGACAGTGACCGGTTGGAGGGTGTGCATGGATTACATGAAACTTAACAAGGCAACCTGAAAGGATCACTTCCCCTTACTTTTCATTGATCAGATGTTAGATAGATTGGCGGGATATGATTACTATTGTTTGTTAGATGGCTATTCGGGTTACAATCAGATTGTAATTGCACCTAAAGACCAAGAGAAGACAACATTCACATGCCCATATGACACCTTTTCCTTTAGGAGGATGTCATTTGGACTTTGTGATGCACCTGCAACTTTTTAGAGAAGCATGATGGAAATATTTTCAGATATGGTGGAACGCAATGTAGAGGTATTCATATATGACTTTTCAGTGTATGGGAATTCCTTTGACAGTTGTTTAGAAAATCTGGTCATGGTACTTAAAAGATGCGTTGAAACCAATCTGGTGCTTAATTGGGAAAAGTGTCACTTCATGGTTGAACTACAAAAAAATAGGGCTTCAGCAACAACTGATTTTCGTTGCTAAAGGTGCCAAATTTCATTGCTAAAGGGTTTTGGCAACGACTTTACTGTCGTTACGTCTTTCGTTGCGCAATGAGCGTTGCTAATTATTCCGTAACGAACATATTTTTTTCGTTGCCAAAAGTAATACATTTTACAACGAAATTTGGCTTTCGTACAGAGACATCGATCCTTTAGCAACAAAATGTATTGTTGCAGAATAATTAAAATATCGTTGCTAAAAACCCCATTTCGTTGCAAAAGCCTGCTAATTGGCAACGAAGTGAACTCTTTTTTTTTTGCAACGACCATGCGTTTTCGTTGCAATTGACACCATTTTGCAACGACATTTTTCGTTGCAGTAAATTATGAAAATTGTTGCCTAAGCTTGCTTTCATTGCGGAATGTAAACTTTTTAGCAACGATTTTCGTTGTTGATTATATTATTTGGCAACGATATTATACTGAATCAGCAACGAAAATGTTTGTTGTTGGTTATTTTTCAATAGCAACGTAAGTCGTCGATTAGCAACGACATTATATGTTGTCGTTTCATTATATGTTGTCGTTTCTTTATATGTTGTCGTTTCTTTATATGTGCAACGAAAGTTGATATGATTTGCAACGATAAAAAATGGTGCCTTTTATTTTAGTATTAGCAACAATATCCTCTCCGTTGTTATTAGGTTAATTTTTCGTTGCCAAATATAAAGTTTTTAATGCCATTAGCAACGAAAATTTGTTGCTAAACGTATAAAAAAATTGTTGCTATATTAAAACTTGTTCAATGCTTTGGTAACGAATTTTATTGTTGCCAAATCAAAATTTGACATTCTTTTTGTGTACCTGGCTGGCTCAATGTCCCCATAGCAAATAATAGCAAAAATACAAAAAACTAAAATATTCTTAACTTAATAAAATCATCCCCTACATAATCATTCATTATCTTTACAATTAAACATCTAAAACTACCACAGTTCTTCAATCAAAGTATATATCTACATATATAGAGAGAATACACTTCATAATTTTGTCCCTTGTCTTCCGTAAACGTAGCACGGAAATTTGATACCCAGTATTATAAGGCAGGTCGTAGAAGCAGTCTTTCTGCACATATTTAAAAATAATAGCAAGTCAGGAAAATAAAGCAAATAGGTCACCAGAGGCACTTAGTGCCAAAATCAATACACAAAGACAATAGAGTTGCTACGTGGTACTAATGTTCACCGTATTGCTCATAAGCAGAAAAAGACAAATAGGCAATCACAATATCATTTGCTAAAAATCCAAATAAAAAAAGAACATTCAGTGCGACTATATGATTGCTCTGTTACACGAAACAATTGGAATCTTAATCGGTCATTTCATGAATTAATTGCAGTAAGCATAGTGGTAAACATATTTTTTATTACAAGACTTGTAGATTATTATTATATGTTGACCTCAAGTAGGAATTCAGTCACATTCAACAACCACAAGCATCACACAATCTTAAATACCATCGCACAATCTTAAATAACAATGTTTAGATTTCTATATAGAAAGGACAACAATTATGGAAAAGTTGAGGCTATTAGTCAATGTGGAAAAACTTTTCTTGAGACGACAAATTTCCATACAGTATATGCCCCAAAGATGCTAGCTATAATCACAAACATCATAGATTTATTTACCAAGAATTCAACATGTTGGAGTAGACATTGGAAGGACACATTTATTGATAACTTGAGAATTTTTAAGTGGTAAGGGCAGAACATACCCAGGTCAGCGAGATAAGTTCCTCCCCTTCATAATTGGGTCCTACAAGAATAGTCCCTGAGGGTTGGTATGGTCACATCTTAAATGTTGACCATCTCTCATTTTGATCATGAAACCATCAGAACTGCTCTTCACCTCAACTATATTGAAAAACAGATGAAACACATAAATAGATTATATGCTATTTTGCATATACTTCATATGTTAAATCACATAAAAATTAAAAACCACCAAAATTATAGTATATTGCTTGCAACATCCAGCTGTGCTATTTTAAGCAAAATATTAGCAAATATATGAGGAACTTTAACTAGTGTAAAATGGAAATGAAACCGACTTCACAAAGATGAGACATCTATTTCGATGCCAAAACACAGTGACTAGGAAAAGCCAAGATATCAAAGGTCCACGATATGGGGGGCAAGGCAACCAGAATAATAACATTCTGCTGAATTTTAAACATGAAATAAACCAAATCATTAATACAATTAGCTACATACATGGAAGGGGAGCTGATCTTTTTCTTTTCTCATTTTTGAAAGTTAATGTAGTGTTTGCTTTGTTAGTGATCTGCAATCCTTGTCCAAGTCAAATAAATATACCATAAGTATAACAGCTATAGCAGTTAAAAACAACACTTCAGAAAAACTTGCAACTACAACACAATAGAGATTACAAGCATCAATGAAAATTGAATTTTACCTTCTTCCTCTCCTTTCTCTTCAAAATTTTGACATGACACTTTTTGATGTAGTGCATAAGATGGTAACGGGAATGTCTAGAGTACAAATCATTTTTGACATCTAGGTTCTCGGAGAGCCAATCCAAAATATCTTTTGACTTGACTATAATTTTTCTCCTGATATATACGCTTCAAAACTTTACAAAATACTAGTTTCTCCTGATATTTACCAGATCCATCTTGAAATACTACCAACAAAAAATAAGTTATTTTAGTCTCAAATGAGGAAAAAAGAATTACAAAATTGTGATGTTGAGAAGAATAAATATTTGAATGTGCAAGAATAACACAAATTAAGCAGGTATGTATCTGATACATGAATTCAAACGTACAAGGCCAGCTTCAACAGCAAATATTTTGGAAATGCATATTGGAGTTTCAAGAAGAATATAACTACAAAATCATTAGTTTATGTATTTCACCAATATTCATGAGAGGTCTTACTTTCTTGATTTATTGGTAACAAATTTAGTTATTTAATTTAATATGTATAATGTTATTAAACTATTATTCAGGCTCGCAACATATTTTTTCCTGATTATTACTCCTTCTATAATTACTCAATTAACTAAGTAAAAACTACAATAACATATTAAAAACCTCATATAATTTTATAATTTAGAAGCAGAAATGTAACTAATAATTTTCAAATCACTAAAGTACTTCAACAAAAATCACGTACATTTTCTAACATTATTTAATTTTAAGATGAAACAAATAGGTCTTTATTAAGCTCTGAATTAAATCATATGATGTATACTTATATCCTTCATTGACAAAGAAGACCTGATAGGCTTTACAAAAGGAAACCAATTCCTATTGAGTACCAGTTCAGGGCATTTGACAAACACACAAAAAAAAAGTTTCAACAAAAAAGTATAAAAGCCATGGGCTTTCATGAGATGCCTTTTCAATTACAAACCTTAATTGCAGTACTACTTTTAGCAGAAAGAGTAGAAGTAGCAGCTCATTCTGTTACACCATCTGATCTGGCCATGCCCGGCTGTCAATCCACTTGTGGAGATCTTACAATCCCGTTCCCATTTGACATAAGATCGAGCTGCTACCTTGCAGACAAATTTGATTTTACAGTGTGAAGGACCAAAGAGGAAAAAACTATATAGACAATTGAATGTATTAAAGATGGACCATAATTTTTTTCTTACCGAGTTTTTCTGAAGATTTGAACAAAGGATGAAGTCATAATCTCATTGGCATGTGCATTTATAAAAGCATAACTATACAATGAAAATACAAGTAATTTTTCATGAAATGTCCTAAAGAAAAAAGATGCCATGTCAGGACTAGTTAATGTATGGTACCTGAATAATAGCTAAATTGTTTGAAGTTCTTTCCTCATCTTTTACTTGAAATGTAAAGTAGCATGCTCATAACTCTAGTAACTACTTAATGTATAATACTTTTAGATACCAACTCAGAAAAAAGATAAAATCAATTAGTTAAAATTCCAAATATACATCAATAAGATTCCACAAGGATCTTAGACTAAGTCAATTTATAATTGCAACTACTCGTGGATACACCCGTTTAAGGATACTGAATTCATGTCCTACAACATTGAAAAGTGATTCATTAGTATGAATGATTAAGGTCTATGAAAAGAATACTTCTTTTCTAAAATGAATGACTCAATCATACCTGGCTCATGGATAAATCATGCACTGAAGGATCCCCAGTCAAGCAGTCATTTGCTAAAACAAATATATTCTCTTCTCTAGTTTGATTACACTTTTTTCTTTTTCCCTTTATCGCAAAGGATGTGAAAACAAAACCGACCATTATCAGTATTTATGTCATTTAGGAGCTTCTTCTCAATGCGTTTGAGCTGGATCCATTCATTTTCTAGAAAATCAAGGTGTCACTCAACAATTTATATACTCAGAGGATCACTCCAGGATCAAGGTGTCACTCAACAATTTTTTGTCTTTCAATTAGTGGAATTTCCTCAAACACCTTGAATGCGAAATATTTTATATCCATCCTAATGGGGTATGTATACATAAACCCCCAATCAAATAGAAATTATTTAAAACGATTGGAATTGCATAAAACTACTACCACAAAAGTCCATTAAAACCATCAATCTTGAGATACAATTCAAACGAATTCTAGCTAAACACTTCTATACATAAAAAAAATATTCATAACGAAAAAGTATGTTTAACATCCTAAAGTGATTGAAACCAACCAAAATAGAACCCATTTCAGAATCTACAGAACTCCTAAAGTAAAACTACACTTTGCCGATGGCGTGGTCAGTGAGTTACGAGGTCCATGATAGTCTGGTCAAAAAAAAATTAGTTATCTAAAATGACATTTTAGTAAAACTTGCAACTTAGGGGAAAAAATACATATTCAAACAAAAAATGCATACTACTCTGCTTGTGTACATGTAACACAAACATATTAAAACAAATACATACACAATTGAAAATTTGTGTATTGGCCAATCTGCCAGAGCTCCTATTGCAAATAGCCGAAGCAAGTAAATCGTACTTTAATACTTAAAAAGGTTTTACTTCACCTACCATTTGGAAATTACAAATAATATTAGCAATAACAACCATCTAATTGAATTTAATAAAGAATTAAATATGGACATCAAATTTGAAGATACAAAATGATTTTCATGGTATTAATAAGCAAATATAAACAGAATTTAGTCTTTGTTTACATATTATTGAGTGGATAGGGGTTTAAGAAGACTGGAACCTGGAGATTTGATTTAGAAAGTGGACGACTATGTGATGTGGAAGAATAAATAGAGAAGAATCTATGGGGGAAGAAGAAGGCGTAGATGCAGCCTAAAATAACCCCGATCGCAATTGCAATGGCGATTTGAGATCCAAGCACTGATGATTAACTGCTCTTCTCTTTACGACCCGCCATTCTTTTCTTCCCCAAAAATTTGAAAGCAAAGAGACTTTGTTCTCGCAGTTTCTCTAGGTTTCCCCTCATACTAAATTGGTGTATGTTCACGTTAACTCTTTTTCTAGACTAACACTCTTGTTTCTGAGTTTTGAACAGAAAAGAAAAGAATAGAAAACTTAAATTAGAACAGAAAAGAAAAGAATAGAAAACTTAAGTTTTCCTTTGTGTTGTTTCTGAGTTTTTAAAAGAAAAGAATAAAAAATTAAAATTGAGGACATGAATTATAATTTAAAATTTATTATATTAAAAGTTGAGGATAATATGAGAATTATAAAAATATTACTTATACTAATTTCTTTTTCGTCCAAATCAGACCAATTTTGGACGGAAAACTTTGGCAAGAAAAGTGGCCAAGTTTTCTATCCATTTCTTTTCTTGTCTGTTTATTAAAAAACTCAGAAACATAAGAATTGGAAAGAAAACTTAAATTTTCCATCCATTTCTTTTCTTTTCTATCCATTTTAAAATTCAGAAACAGAGCGTAAAAGTACCCAACTCGAACTCCGTTCCATTTAGGGACTCTCTGTTCCAAAAAAAAAAAGAATTTTATTTTAACTTATAAAAATAATTAATATTGTAAACTCTTTAAAAAGTAATATTGTAAATAAAATTTTTATTTTAAAAACATAAGTAGATTTTAATTTTAATTTTAATTTTAAAATGTCATAAATTAGTTAATAACAAATTAAAATATAACTCTTTTATAGAACAAAAAAGTAATAATTTAACATATTTGTGATCTGTTCTACAAAAAGAGTCTTAATTATTATAATTATTTTATTGTCAATTTACAATATTTTAAAATTTGAATGATTATAACTTAATACTTTAATTAATAAAACATTTAATATTATACATTATTTAAAAAGTATTATTAAGAATAAAAAAATTTTAAAAAAATTTAATTACCTTATAATTTGAGTTATAGGATATCATAAATTAACTAAAAATAAATTCAAACTTACTTAATTTTTTCTACATAATAGATGAGTAATTTTTTTAGCATTTGTGGTCTAATCCGTATAAGAGTCTTATCATATTTTTTTCATGGTCAATGTATGAAATTTTAAAGTTTAATTTATTTTAAATTTGTTTACTTTGATTAAATAAATAGTTGATACTGTAAGTTACTTAAAAAGTATTACGAAAAAATAAATGTGTTATTGTAAAAAATTAAATTTATTTATATTACAATTTATATTCACCACAACTAATTCTAAAAATTTTACTTAGAACAAAACAACGACGAATTTTATCTCTCGCAAAAAACATCTGAACAATAATATATAGTGAGTAATAATTCCTTCATTAATAGATTTTTTCCTCGCAAATTTTCATCATAAATTGGCGCCAAAAGTCCTTCTATCACCCCAATTTTGAGAGGGAAAAAAATATAAATTGTGAAAGATGTTTCTTTCGCTAATAACTATATTGTCACTATATTTTTTTCTTCATTGTTCCTTCCTACATCCCTAATTTCTTGTAGTGAACATTTAATCAGTATAACACATACATATACTTATAGAATTTATTATAGCATACAATATATTATTTTATAAAGAAAATTATATACCTTTGCTATTTAAAAAATATTTTTAGTAAACTAATGTGTATATTAATATATTAACTATGATTATGTAAAAAATTAATATTTTTTATAAAAAATATTTCAATTAATAATATATATTATTATAAAAATGGTATATTTAAAAATTATTTCTACCAGTTATTATACAAGAAAAAAATTACATTTGCGATAACTTTTAATTAGAGAAATGTTCATTATCTGGTATGATAAGTTTAAATACCCAATTTGCCTACAACTCAATCTAACTAGATCGAAAAATGAAAAATAATAAAGGATTATATTTAAAGAAAATTAGCTTAAATAAAACTCTAATAAGCCGTCACAAATTCCATCCAAATTAATTGACTTTTAACAAGAATATAAAAAAAATCTTCAATTATCCACGTGTACACACCAAATAATACTTAGGGCCCATATAATTGTATGTGACTGTCAAACTAGTAAATTATATGTTACAATAATTATAATATGTCAAAAAAATTAATAAATAAATAAATAATCTCTTACTTCAGGACCAAACCTCATTTAACAAACCCAATAAATAATTTTCTCACTTCATTTATTCATTGTCTTCTTATTAAATAAGATGATCAAGTTTTTTTTAGAGTATACCTGCAGACTTGTTTATCAAATTTAGTTTGTTAACTT